>OY282560.1:367387187-368004148 GCA_958295665.1 Tipula vernalis
AGTAGATATCGACCTACTAGGCATAAGCCCATACTGGTTGACAGATATAAAACATATTAGTGTTGATTTAAATGCGATGAACACAACTAGTTCAAATAATTTATGAATTGATGATGATTTCTCTGTAACATGTGACGTCATCCTTTTTGCCTTGCCTGATTTAAACATTGGAGTTATCTTATAGATTTTCCATTTTTCGGGAAACAGCAGTGGTTAAGGAATGATTGAACAGTTTGCACAAAGAATTTACCAAAATATGTGCTCGCAAACGTTTTTAGCATAGATGATTGTAAATCGCCGGTGCCACATCCGTTTCCAAAACCTTTCAAAGCTGTTAGAATATCTTCCTCAGATATGACTGGAGGAGTGGTTGATAAGTTGCTATTGCTTGTTTTATCGATGTAATCAGTATTGACGTTTGGTCGTTAGACACATTGGAAAAATGCAGCAAACATGCCCGCTATCTCTTTGGCGTTTGCGGTGTTGTTATTGTTGGAGGTCATATTGGCAGGGTAAACCTCGATTTCACGTTAAGGCCTAAAGTATTTTCAGAACCGTTTTGGATTTGTTCTATTTTTTCTTTGGATGCCAGCCAAATAAGAATTGTATTTAAATTTTAAATAAATAGCAATCCATAATTTATATTTATATATAGTATGCACGGGAAACCCAAAACGAATAATACTTAATAGAAATAAAAATGTTATCACCATGTATTAATATTAAACTATTAGTAATTGCGCGTATTGCGTAAATCAGCATTCAAGCAAGTGAAACTTAATCAAAACTTATCAATTGATTCAAATGAATTTATTTATAAAAACATGACATTTTACGCATTAATCTATTACGTACGCCCGGTACCATACAGTAAACAATTAATTCAATTTCCAAAATATATTTTTACGAAACCCCACAACACAACGCAAGTCAAATACAAAACACAAAAACAACAAAACTTACTGGTAAAAGGTGCATAATAATGTACAAAAAAAAAAGTGTAAGGTGAACGTAAACATAAATGTATACCTTGTGATTCAGGTCGGAAATATTTTGAATTTTTGTAGAAAAATCTATACTTACCGACTAAAATAAGAAAATTATAATTTGTTTTTGGTTTTTTTCTTTCGTTAATGTGTATGTATGTGTTATGTACCTCGTTTGAATTTGCAATTATTATATTCAAGTCTCTCCTGTATGTATAATGAAATAAAATACCACGGCATTAAACAAAAACAAAAAATTGAAGGTAGATATTTTGCGCGCCGCGATTAACGCGACTACGATACAGTAAAACAAAAGTGTGATGCAATAGTATCAACTCATCATGACAATCAATCATTTCATTCAACTTGTGTTTACAGTAAGCATACACGCCTTATTTAAGAGTAAACTAATAAATGAAATGGTCATCATTGATCATGATGATGGAAATTTTCACACGTGACACGTATAATAAAATGAATGATTCATCATTATTTTAGATGAAAAGTTGATCGTGGTTTTCCTCAAGTTTTTTTGTTTTTGTTATTTTATATTTCTTCGCGTACAGTTCATTGTAATATTAAATGATGTCGATAAATATACATACGTATGTACATATGTATGTGTAAATATATCGAGTAATTTTATTGGAAATTCAGAGATGTACACTTCTAATGTAGGAAAATTACGTTATGAGTAATATCAACGGTTTGTATTACACTTCAGGGTTCAACCTCATAATAAATAACTAGAACTGAATTCAAATTGGATTCAAACAGTATATTTCCTCTTAATTTGAAAGTTTCTGTGCACAAGCATATGAAGCTAAATAGAGTTTCATCACATAGAGGAGATGACTAAATGGTGTAAAATTAAAAGAAATTATACCTCAATTAATATCGTGTGGCCACGTATAGAACGACTGCTTCAAAACAGATGATATGAAGCATATCATCTCTTTGGCATATCCTTGGAAGGCTGCCATTCACATTTCATTTTTACTTTCTTTTACAAAATAATAAGAATGTCCAGGAGTCCGAATAACTATTTCTAAAAAACCTCTGTATGCGCAAATGTGAGTCAAATGAAAAATTTTGAAAAATATATGTGGATCCCCACACAAAATTTTGAAAATCACTTTAAAACCACCAATATATGTACATATATATTAAAGCTATAGGAGTCTCAAATTCTTTATACTCTTAGTTTAAGCGACAATACGCTTATAATTTACAAACTTTTGTAAAATAGTCAATTATTGTGAACAGAATACTCGTCACTTTCTTCAAGCAATATGCATAATTGTTCACTTCTTAGTGATCTATAGTCACGATGGAGAATTTCGCCAAAGAACAAATAAATCAAGTTCAGTTTTATTTTATTTTAATATTTCCATATTAAAACAAAATCATGTGTTGTACTCGTCATTATTTCATATCATCATTTCAAGGTCAACAATAATAATTTAATTATGAACCTCTTCCAAGATCAAACTATGTAATATTGGAGAGCTTCACAGCAAGAGTATTACAATAAAACTAATGAATATTTTAATTGGATTAATACAAAAATTTTACGATAGTTGAGTGGAGGATTGATGTGTTTTCGTGTGAACAGTTCGTGAGTTCGTATGTACTATTGATAGAGCTGACACAAATAAAAAACGTAGGATAGAAATTCTGAAAATCCAGTTTATTAGCATGTTCTAATGTTAAGATAATTCCATTGTAATTAAGTACAGCAGACATCGTCTTGATATTTTAAGATTTTTAACCGTATCAACTTACAAGTCCACTGTCTTTGACATAGTTTACGCGATAATCTCTTTATTAAACATTTGTACTTATTATGATTGTGTCAATTACCAGGTGTGTAAATATGAAACCGGAATTTTTTAATTAAAAAGTACACGTTCATCGTATGATAATTTTATTCAAAGTATTGCCCATTATTAGTTATACATTTGATGCCACGCCAAAAAAACTGTTGACATCGATGCAAATAAGTAATAATCAGACGGAGCCAAATCTGGCGAGTAAGCCGCATGTGAAAGTATTTCCCAATTAAGTGCTTGCAACGTTTCCTCGACCGGTTTTGCTTTGTGTGATGGTGCATTATCATGCAGCAAAATCACTTTGTGTTGCCTTTTATTGTATTCTGGTCGTTTTTCTCGCAAAGCTGTCCGCAAATCGTAATGTGTAGGCACAAAACTCGACATTTTTAACACGTAAAATACATGCGTTATTGTATAAAACTTGTATGGCTATGAATTGGATGTTATTAACAGATGTCAAAAGAAAACAATGGCGCCGATGGCGCGGTTTGTCAAAAGGTACATTGACAGGTGGCGCCATTTATAGGTAAATTCCGGCTTCATATATACACACCTAGGGGTCAATTCTCGTTCTATGAAAAAACCTAATGAAAAAAATGTTTCCATCAAGTCTTTGAGATGAGTCATTCTCGATGTCCAAATGAAATAGAATCGTGAAAAAAACGCTGAATAAATTGTTTTCATAGTAAGCTACACTGTAAGCAGACATTTTATCGAAGTTCATATAGATTTCCGCTAGATGATATAGTAATTGGTTTAAATATTAGCTAAATAAATGATAAAGTAGATTTATTTAATCATTTTTCGTCATTGCCTGTCAAAATATAAAATAAATTATAAAAATGACCAAATTATTTTTTAAACTTTCCTAAATTAATTAGTTTGAGGCTTTTCTTAAATAAACGGAATAGTTTTTAATAGATTTACTTATTAGCAGGGTTTAAAGTGAATCATATTATAGTTTCAATGCACATTTAATGCTAAAAATACAAATTTTGTTTTTATAGTATTTTATTTCCATATTTATGATGTTCTCACCGCCAAAATGGTCGGTGAGAAAGTTTTATTCATATGAAAAGATAACGAGAATTGACCCCCGGATATGTTCCAATTTACCTGAACTCGTTTTAATAAAAAATATTATTAAATTTACAAAACGCGTAAGGACAAAATATTCCAAAAATTTGCCTGTTTTAATATATTTGGGATAATATTTAAGAACTATTGAGACAATCCGCATTATTGAACTTGACAAAATAATCGTCGAAATTCTCTTTAAATCTATAAAAATGTATATAAATTTGACTTACCCCAAGACTATCGCGCGGTACAATAGGAAATGTACATGAAACGTGATGTCAACGGTTTCTGGAAAGGTAAAAAAAAATACAATTATTCTGTGTACTTTGAACAAAACTATATATAATACGTAATTGCGCTTAGAAAATTACATAAAACCACCTTTCCGGGTACCTTTCTCCGCTATGCCGCAAACGAGGTCAATTTATGACAACTTTATTCAAGATGAGAGTATACAAGCGGAATATAAGATTTATCATAATTCGTGATTGGAAAATTTTCAGAATTTTATAAACCTTGTGAACTCATCAATAAGCTACATCACTAAAACTGATTTTTGGGGAAATACTTAACAAATTCAAACACGTACATCCATAACGTATATGTATATACTCCCGCATAAACTATTGTTTCTAATTTACGACGTTAGTATATGTATTGGGAAATTCCCTTCGGTAAAAAAGTACAAAGATCTAATTGAGTAATAATTTAATGAGAATTTAAAACAATATTCCTCGTATAAAACATTACCCCTTTAGATTAAAATTGCGGTAATATTGTGAATATTATGGATTTTCGATAACTCATTTATTTATCCTATACACTTAAATCCCTTAAAAATAATTAGGTACAATCCCAGATTCTCCACGAAAACTCTATACAGATCACTATCATTCTTTTAACGCGATACACAAAAATGTTTCAAACCACGTAACTTAATAAAACTTAACATTTACCATTCATAAATTTATACGTAATAATCTACACGGTGAATCCTCAAATATTTAACGAAAATAAATATCATGCTGGTTCTAAGAAAAAATTCAAATCGTCTTATTCATGTAAACTAAAAAACACCGTTAAAAAAACATTATATACGTCAGTAAAGTTTAAAATTTACAATTTCGTCACATAATGAAAACGAAAAGACACAAGTGAAGGCAAATTGACGAAAAAGCACATGTTAAAATTGTTGTATATGGAAATCACAATCTAGGTCAAGGGTATAGGAATGAATCGATTTTTTTTTTTTTATAAATTCAAACGCATATAATGTAACTATTATTTCATTGAAATTATTTTAAAAGATGTACATTCAGCCTATACTGAGTTGATTGATACAGGAAATGGCTGTGGAATTCCAATCGCTCTCTCTCTCTCTATCGGCTTATAATTTTTACCAAATATACCTATACCGTTTGGTTTGTCTGGCTAAACGAAATATGGATAGGCCAGCATTACATCCAGCATCTAACATGTAGTAAGTAAATATTTAAATTTTACCATGATATCGATCGCATCACATAAATACAAAATTCCTATTAGAATTCCTTTTACCACAAAAATATCACATAAAGTAAGTAGCATTCCAAAGCTTGTCGGACACGCGACAATGTCTATTAAGATAGTAGAATTCAACCTAACCAATAACTTTCACATTTAGATTCATATTATATTTATGTATATGTGGTGATTATACGCTTGTTATATATGCGCATAAAAACACAATTACGATATTGTAATTTCTAACTAAACCCAATGATTTATTTAAATTACTAAATAAGCGTGTCAGGCATCACTGCCGGCATATAAAACAAAATATTATGACTCACATAAACATAACAATTGAAATCGAGAGCGTACAGTTGTATATGTATACGGAGAAGCACTTGCCGTCTTACTTTGAGCATTTTACAACAACAATGCCATGTATTTTCATTCCGGAATGAATAGTTTCAAAACTAGTTTTTGTTGGTATAGAATTATTCTAGGAATATTTTTGAAATTTTTTTTTTGTTTTTTTATTTAATTTTTAATGTCAATTGATAAAAGTAAAAAGAAAATTATTTGCGGTTTTTATTTTGAGCACAATTTGCATTTTTATTTTTATACCAATAACTATTCCAGTGACCAAAGTAAGACGGCAACTATTACACTCTAGAAATAATCACAAAATGTTTTTATTTGTATAATTCAATTTCATGACTCAATAATTTTCGCAAGATTCACTTATAAGACCGACCACGTCCAAAGTTTATTTAATTTCCTTAATCAAAAAAATTTCCTACAAAAAAAAAAAACGTTTCTATAAATATTAATTTTGACTTTGCGCGGCAATTCTCTATTGATTTATGATTTCATCTTATTTACTCTTCTGCGAAAATTTATTACACATAAAAATAAGATAAGAGATTGAATCTTTATAAAAGATATTAACGATTGATTAGCACACGTTGTTCGTTTGCAATTTGCATATTATTGCAACAATAAAATTACTGACCATTTCTTTCTATTTATTATACATCTTGTAACATGCAATTTACCTTACACCAGCCAATTTATTTGGGATGATTCTAAATAGATTGGAATGTTATGAATAGTGAAATTTAAACTCAAATTTCATATATCCCACAAAAATATATTTATCAAATCATTATGATAATTATTATGAAACACAAGTATACATACATATATAACTTACACGCGATTGCAATTATTTATATAGCTACATTCCGTAAGCAATCGAATCATAAATAAACTTTAAAAACAACCAACTAAAAAATGAAAATGAATTTATTTGTTATTATTTCACTGGCGCTATCTTTTGGATAGTAGTCGAACTTGAAATCATAATAAAATTTGAATGGGGTGCGTTCCATCCAATTTTAATGCAAATTTGATATAGAATTTATTTCTTGTTACAATTTTTTTTACTGAGAAAGTATAAGCCTGCAATGTAACTAAACAACATTAACACTATCAATGGTATTCGTCAAATATAATAAAGAAAGAAAGTAAGGTGGAATATAATCAAGCTTTTAGTTGAAAATGTCAATTACCGTATTTCCTCGATTCTAAGGATACATCCTCCACCCGGTCGCAATTAACTCGGTATAAAATATGACTACCTAGTCGCTCGATTCTAATAGCTTGTTCAGACTAGGAATTAGTAATCCGGATTTGCCTAGTAAACTGGATTAGCTTTTTTGGCCTTCAGACTGTAATGGCGCTGCACATCACGACTTTCCTTTATTAGCGAATTTTGCATAAAATAAATCTTAGTCATAGAACATAATATTATTTCAAATGTTTTACTATTAAATATGAAGTAGGTCTGCTAATGTTAACTAAATGACAAACAAAACTGTAATCATTGAAATTATCAACGTTTCGAATAAAAATTTATTTCGCTCTAACATCGCAATATTTTAAGCGCTGTAAAAACTTAATCGAGATTACAGACAAAATTCATCAATTTTCAATAAATGTGATAACAAGCGCGTTTTAAAATCAAAGAATTACGGTACTACTTATGTTGTTATAAATTTTACACAAAAACTGGAGTTCGAAAATTAATCAAAATTTTACAAAATTAACTCAATAAAAATATGTTCTGGAAAATTAGACACAATACATATTAATATTGCCTGTTTCAATTGTGTTGTGATTAAAGAGCTAATCAGTGAATCATCAGTAAAATACGTTACTGTAGTTGAACAAACTACTGCCTTAAAGAAAGTTTCACAAGTCAGCCACCAAATCTATAACATAAGACACACAGTTTGCCAAGTATTGAAATTATAACGTGAATAGTAAATTGAATTATTTGTAAGAAAAATGTTCAGTTTGCAAGCCGCGCATTCATTTTCACCTTTTTAAGGGACATATAAATTAAACGAAATGTAACAAATAGTTCTTAAAGATTCACTGGTTAGTAAAACATAACCAAATAAAACAAACATAACAATAAATATTTTGAAAATTAAAGAAACTGAAATGAAACAAATAGGAATATTTCAGAACATTACAGATTACAGGTAAGTATCTAAGTACCAGTGGTGGATTTTCAGATAATATTGGAGTAATATTAATTATCATATGCGCAGTGCCCGCAGAAGTAGGACTACCAAATTTCAGGAGGCCTTAAAATAGACCGTCGATCGTCATAATCAAAGGAGCCAAAATACACGTATAAACTAAATATTTATGGATTAAGTTTAACAATTGCAAATGTTGCAATATTAGCAGTTTTATTTAACTTTAGGCAAAGCCGTTTAGCCTCGTATGATCGTTCTTAGTTTAAATCTCAAAGTTGTTGTTTTTTTAAATTTCACCCGGTACCAGAGGACCAAGAGCATCTATACAGCATAGGAATGTTTGGAAGTTCATCGTTGCAACACAAGATTAGAAATCTCTGACAATCTCGTGAAAAACAAGTGCAGTTGCATTGCCATTTATATGAATTTAAATGTCGTGCCCAATATTAAGGGTAATATCAATTTTCAATTTTCCTCCTACTAAAGCTTCTAGGCTTAAATTTACATTTGAAAAGGGCCCCATTCTGCAATTGTATATGTATTTTGAAATTAATTTAACTTCTGACTTTAAAAAGGTTTCACTGATTCACTCTTTCATAACTGTGTGGCTATTCCTGAATATGATACGAATTAGAATGTATAAGATTTATATTTGATTTAAATAAGAAACGAGCGAATCTTATTCAATTCAAATAAGAATCTTATATTTTGCTATTCGTGTCGCTCTCAGAAATAACCCACCATTGCTTAGTTTTGAACGTTTTTAAAAAATGTTGCATGAAAATGGTGAAGAATTAATTAAAAATACTTCTGCAGAATTCTATTCTCTCACTCTAAATACAACATGTGCTCTAATTAATAATCGATATTTTTATACTTATTAAAACCGACGCAGATGGGGTTACCTGAAAAGTAAGATCAATGCCAATAAGCCAGCAACAATTCAAGAGATAGAGGACGAGATAATAAGGCATATTGGTGGAATAGATGAGGAGAAATTATACCAGGATGTCATCCTAAATTTGGACAAACGGATTGTTATGTGTCCTATACACGGTGAAGCTCTTATTGGCCCACCGTTTATTTAAAATAATATAATCAAATAAAGAATAA
Organism: Tipula vernalis; assembly: GCA_958295665.1. Lineage (NCBI taxonomy): Eukaryota > Metazoa > Arthropoda > Insecta > Diptera > Tipulidae > Tipula > Tipula vernalis. The sequence goes on from OY282560.1 coordinate 367,396,236, forward strand.
TTTTCACATATTTTAAAGTACATCAGATAAATTAATAAAGGTAGAAACAATTTTAATTTTGAGACGAATGCGGTAATTTTATTCTAAAAAATATGTATAATAGTTGTTGACAGCGTTCAGAGGCGAATTCATATATGACTTCATATAACTCTAGCACGCTGCACCATCGAGGTGGTGACTTTCCCGTTGGGTTCTCTTAAACGCAACTATAAAGATTTTTGTTGTCCGTTCCCCTAGTACGATCTCTCCTAAAATGATCCTATTAGATTTGGCCACCTTTCTAAAATTAATGCCAATCCTACAGCAGAATCGAAAGTGTTCAGAAACAATTTTAATTGTAATCTCCTTTTATGTTCTTCCACCTCACCGAAATCGACTGAAATTATAACAATTGGACGTTAAGGTACTAATTACCTCGTAAAAAGTGCGTTTAGAAAAGAGTTACTTGTTTCTAAGCCTTTGAAGTCATGGATATATTAAAAATAAACTCAATTATAAGGGAACGCGCCCAATAAATACTACACTAATCGCTTGTTATTAAAGAAATTCATTGAAAAAAAATTAATTTTAAATATTTACTGACGTCATGCTTCAACAGCACATTTAATTTATTATGACAGAAAAATTTACACGAATGACAACATAATATAACTGGTTTTCATTCACAATATTTTATGAAGATGAAAACCATTTTTTTTAATATTTTGACGACAACGTTCACGTAATTTGGATTCATGTTTAATTCATGATTGAACAAGTTCGACTCAATTATCGTATAAGCCAGCTGTTTGTCTGTATATTTTATACAATAATGCTATATTTTATTTTAAACCTAGTTATGTAATTGTAAAACAAATAAGCCATACAACTTTTTATGCAAATTTGTTGGCATTGAAAAATATTTCTCGCGTGAATATAAAGAAAGATACTACTTAGTGTACAGCTCTTTACGAAAGTATTTATTTAAAGCTTGTGGTTTTGATGAATACAGAGGAAGATCAATGACCGATAAGACAAACAAAATATTTTTACTAAACTATTAGTACAGCAGCGGTGAAAATTGATATCTGGATGGCGTAGAATATTTCAAATCTAATCATTTTCTTTACGCTGAATAAATAAAAATCTTAGATTAAAATAATCAATAAAATTTCTTGTACATAAATGATTTCATTATACATATTTGGCACCCACGTATACACGTCTATAATAATTGACCCATATAAAATTAGAGAGTAAATAATATGAAAAAATCATTCAGGCGAAATGAAAATTGTTCAAGCTAAAATATATTTTTTTTTTAACTCAGATTTATAAATATAATAAAATAATTTCACTAATTAATTTTTACTTTATAACACGATGTAATTAAAAAAATATTTATCGATAGACAATAATAATAAATTTGACAAAATAAGAAACATAATTTAGAAGGTAGTTACTTTATGTACATACATGTTTATTTGAGGAGAGATACAGATTAGTGTTTTGCTGAAATGATCGTCGCGCGTTATGGCGAACATGCTTGGTTCATACAATAAGAAATTAATTACATACCGATAACGAAAATAACTTAATATCTTTGGTCGTACCAAGGTTATCGGCAATCTTTATAAGCATTTCTCTCGGCGATAAAATAACTGTGGTTTAAAATCTGTTTTGGATAAGATCCTAATAACACAGTTATGGTCACCAATCTAATAACTTTGAACTACATAATGGGATAGAATTAAACAAAATATTTGCGAACCAATTTCTTTCGGGCATTCAGGCCCTATATTAAAAGAACGAATTGAGTTAGTTTATATTGCAAACAAAATAAAACATTTTGGAACCTTATGAATTCGGCTGCAAGGAAAGTAGCTTCAACTATCCAATTTGTTTGTCTCTCGAAATCGATTTGTTTCACGCTCGAACGTTCTTTTCGAAGCTTATTTGAAATTATAATAGCAGAGTTACGAATACAGAATGAGGACATCCTCGTCTTTACCATAAGCACACATATCCCCATCCATGGTGCAGCTTCAATTACCACGAATATTTTTAGTTCTAAGTTTTGCGTCTGTGGTATCAGCGAAAGGAATTCCTAGCTATTATTTTTAAGATTATTTGCATCTTGTTCGAGCTTCAAAAAAAGGTATTTCGAATATTTAAATTTGGTGAAAATTTTTAATTGCCGTTTCTATCAGAGATATCCCCAAGTTTAAATTATTTGCGGCCTTTACATTGATACTATATGTAACAACAAGGTTTAAACAAACTAATATAAATTTATCTAACTTATACCCCTATCATGATTCTCGCCTCGCCGAACGATTCACCGTGATTCTTAAAGTCGTGTGAATTAGTTTTTCTTATTATGGTTTTCGCCTTTATTTTGGCGAATACATGTATGGTAATATTAGAATGCATAAAGCACCCCTCTTTATTTTTTATAATTTTTTTGACATTTTATATCATTTGGCAGCTGTTGTTATATTTGTTTTCAGTTTGTTGTGTTTCAATGAATTTAAATTTTTTTAAACGTTTCACAATTATGTATAATAAATATGTTATACTGCGTTGATTTGTTATTTTTGATTTTCTAAAAAAAATACAAATAAAAATAATGTAAAAATACACGTAATAATAACAAAAAATCTTTTAATTATTCGTATACCCTCCATTTTTTATGTTGCTAAAATAAAAACGAACATTTTTATATAGATTCGCCTAAAAATAGATGGCGAACAATTTTGACATTTCAGCTTGCTCACGGTGAAAACCATAAGGCCGTGTTTCAACTGGTTAAAATATCTGATAAAAAGTTAAAAAGTTAAAAATTGAGGTGAATAAAAATGTCAAACATTTTATCTGGTTCATGAGCTGATAAAAATTTTGACATTTGTTATTTGTGTTTACAAGTTTTGTTTTTTTCCAAAATTTCAGTTTTAATTAATTATTAAATTTTATTTTAATTTTATCGAAATGGCCACAACCAATAAACGAAAGAGGGTGGTGAATAGTGCCTACACAAAATGTAAGTTTAATATAAAATTAGAAATCAAAAATAATAATTGAATTCTGTTTTTTAGGGACAGAAAATGAAAAACAAAATTTAATTGAAAATCGTATAAAATTGGACCATTTGTTTGCAGGAAAAAATGCCAATCAAAGAGATGGATGGATGTAAGTAATTTAATACATTTTATGTTGATTTTATGTACCTAATTTTGTATATTTTAGACAAGTTAGTAAGCAAATAAAGAAAAGTCCGGAAATTTGCCGCCAGCAGTGGCAATCTTTAATAAGGAAGTATAAGGTAAAGGTTTTTGATAAATTTCTATACTGAAATAAAATATGTATATTTTTTCAGAGTATATGTGCTGGAAATTCTGGAGATGGAGCCAATGACGATGGGCCGGCGTTAAACTCCACCACATGGCCTTTTTATTGCAAAATAAATGAATATGCAATTATGAAACATAATTTTTTCCCGTCGGCAACGCTATCCAATGCAGATGGTTTCGAGGTTCGTGATACCCGACCTGAAACTAGCACATTAACTTTATCTGCGTTGTCCGAGGATGTACCAAGTACATCAAGGGCATCATCTCGATCCAGCAGCAGCAACCGCACACCACCACAACTAACAATGTTTGAAAAAAAAATTTTGGAATCAACCAAAAAAATGGACAAAAAAGTCAGTTCGCTCATGTCGGTATTAGGACAAATGGTTCAACATGATTATCCTAATATCGATGTGAGCGAACTATTAGTTTTATCTGATTCTTCAGATGAGGAGTAATCAGATGAGATTATTTAATATTGTTAATGTATATATATTTTTATTTAAATAAATTGAATTATAAATTGATTTTGAAATGTTTAAATTATATTCATATTTATATATTTATTAATTTGTGTAACATATTAATTATTTTCCGTTAACAACTGTTGGAGCAAACTGTTTCTAAAATTTATTGCTTCAATTGATTCATATGTATTACTAACGCTATTTTCTTGAACTTCATTGCCTGTTTCATTGAAGTCAACAATAATATTTTGGTCGTAATCCTCGCCCATTACACAAATATTGTGCAAAATGCACGCTGCTCCGACAATTTTTATGCAGTTTTCGATTTTCTGCTCGAGCGCTTTGAAAAAAATATTACGCCATCGATTTTTCATGATTCCAAATGCACATTCAACAACATTTCTTGCTTTGCTGTGCACTGTATTAAACAACCGTTGATCTGGAGTAGGATTTTTATATGGGGTTATAATGGCACATGGACTCAACCTACATGCATAACCTCCATCTCCAAGTAAATAATAATTTTGTGGAGGATACGTTCCATGTTTATATATTGGGCTATTATGCAACACTCTCGTATCATGCACAGACCCAGGGTAACCAACGAAAATATCTAAAAACTTTCCCGATCCATCCACTACAGCTTGTAGAATAATCGAGTAAAATCTCTTATAATTTATATACTCGTCGTGTCGATTAACAGGGCATTTAATCCTGATATGGCAGCCATCAATAGCCCCAACAGCATTTTTAAAAATTGAACTCTTACAGCGAGTATTAAATTTGATACCAACAGCATTAAGTTCATGGTCCAGTGGCGTATGGATTAAATGCATCATATCATTTATAAAAAAATTCAACATTTTTATAATAATGTTACGGATAGAATGGCGGCTTAAGCCTGCGAAATCACCAGTTACTCTGTAACTGCAACCGGCAGCCATCCAATACAGAAAAATTATCACTTCATACTCGTTTGACCAACCAGAACGCTTAATTGGCATTAGCTGAAGAATTTTTTTGTATGTTGAGTGGCTCACTCGCAAATTCTTTTTATTTATTTATAAACACATTCAGAAACGTCAAAATTTTAACCAGTTGAAACACCTAAAAAGTTAAAAAGTTAAAAAAAAATCACCACAGATAAAATTTTAACTTTTTAACTTTTTATCAGATATTTTAACCAGTTAAAACACGGCCTAATACGAAATTTTAAATTCGCCGACTTCAACTCGCCGTGAAAGTCAAATGTGAAAACCATAATAGGGGTATTAATATTACAGTTTGTTAATTCTGTTTTTAAATTTTCAAATTATTATGTATTTTTAAAAATTTGCTAAAATCGTATTATCCTGAATAAATAAGCATTAAAGTTTGATTCGATCATTTCTAAATTAATGATGTAGTAATTTTAATATTTATTAGTTGAGAAGACATATAAAGAAGATAATGGAACAATAAGCAAACTACAAAAATGCTTTGGGACAAGAACAGATTCTACGGCTCAAGAAGTCTAGTGAATCTCTAATATTCATCAAAAATATTCCAAATGCGTAAAATGTTTTTCGGATTTTATGCTTACTTTTAAACACTTCATAAGACAGTTTACAAAGTCTCAACAATTAGAGAACAAGTTTCCAGTTTAACACTTCTTGTTCTTCCGCTGACGCTACATTCCATGAAGGGATTTGGCCGTCTTAACGGATGTTCCTCCAAATAGTTCGGTCCGCGAGAAATACAGTTAGATAATTTAAAATGTAAAATAATAAAAAGAAGGTAAAATTGAGTAATTAATTAACTTTTTGTTTTGATGAGTCTTAATTTTATGTGACCGGTCAGACTCCACACGTGTAACAAACAAAAAATATAGCAGATGGATTACGCCACTGGCATATGAATTATAAAAATCTATTATTGATTTGTTTATTTTTAATTTACTTGGAAACTAATTATTATTTCACGCAGTCTGACCGCGAAATTTGAATTTCAGGCAATTGTGAAATTATTAATATTTATTTCATAACATCATTGTTTAATATTTTGCTAAATCATAAACAATGATGGATTAAGATTAAGTTTGGCGTTTTATTATTAATATACGTTTGCACCCAGTAAAATATTCATCAATGTAAGGCGATTCAAAACTTTCAAAGATAATCAATATTAAACCAAACAAACAATCGAAGTAAGTATACACGGCTAAAATATGTTACGACTTTTTATCTTCTGATAATTGAACTTTCTGGAGCCAATGTGATATTATATAAGAATAAGGCTATACATATTGTAGAGAGTATTATTTAACCCATAATTTCCTAACAGAAAACTACTAACTTCTAATATGTATAAGCTGAATATTATACAATAAATTCTTTTCTTACCTTTTTCTTTCTTTTTTAACACACGATTTATTTCTTTATTTAGATTTATGTATGTATTTTTGACAACAACAAAAAATTTTGTATCATGTATTGATGTGTCTTTAACAACAACACTTTCTTTAATTAATGGAAATTTATTAACCCGAATTTCGAAATATAAAAGCTCCGCGCAACACACCGCACCGTATAATTAAAACTTATTTGTCAATTTTATAATTATAATTTAGTATAATTTTAGAATGAAACACAACTGATGTACTAAGTAGGTACTGATAGTAATCGCGAAAATAGTCAAATTAAATAATACAAAAATACGAACAAATTCTCGCGTTCCGTAACTCTATGAATTTATTTTTGAACTGATCGTTCGTATAAAAAAAAATAAAAATTTCATGTATGTACAGAAAATGTTGAATAACTGTATTGGTAAAAACACAAACCTACGTATGTTTGTTTATTTTAATAATCAGTATTTAAATTAAGTACACTGGGTCAAACGAGTTTTTGTTGTTTATATGGTGGGTACTGCCGAAATGTGGCTGAAATAAAAAGTTTTTGAGCGGCTGTATATTAATTGGTTCAATTAATAAAACATGAAATTCTTTTATTTATCAATCAATTATTATCCATTTCTAAGAAATTTTCAATTAAACACTGGATTAATGAAAACATTCCACGTACATAACAAGTAATAATATGAATGTGAGACAATTTATTTTATTTTTTATTTTTGAACCCTTAGATGTGTGTGGGCTATTTTAAAAATTACGATTTACACAAAATGCGAATTTTCAAAATTTAATTTTAGAATTTCGGTGTATTTCATTTGAATAAACTAAAGTTAAGCGCCAACCTGTTTTTCCTGTAATCTATCAAATGTGTTTGCCAAATAATCATACTAATTCATTCGTAGAAAATTCATATTTTCGTAAAATGTTAAATGGCACGTTTCTGCACAATCAAACAAAATTTTCAGAAAATTTTCTATTGAATGAAAAATAAAAAATTTCAACATATGTATTCCTTGTTTTATAAATAAATCAGATTAGATTTGATTTAAATCAGGTCAATTTACACTAATAACCACGAGTTGTATTCAATTACGACAAAATAATCGACTCATTAGGTATATTTAAAATGTTTTGTCCTATTTGATTAAAAATAATTTATTTTTAACGACTACGAGATTCATTTAGTAATTTCGTACATAAACCTTTATTTGATGTCAAAATATTTAAATCGTTTTTAGATTTCTAAATTAACTGATCTCAAAATGCCAAGATTTTATCAAAAATTCTCATTTTATAATTGATGTTAGAATCGTTAATTGATTTAGTTTGTTGGACACAACCCCAATCAGAAACAAATAAATATTAATCTCAAATTTTCCAACCGACCATTTATATGTGGACGGAAAAATATCAAATTTTGTCTTGTTAGTAAACCAACTCAAGAAAATCGAGACATCTGCTAGCAAAGTAATGTACATTACATTTATCATAAAATTGAGAATAACAGTGATTAAATTCTTAACAATAACTATAACAAAAAATGAATTTACAAAATACTTGAACATCTTGTTCTCTAGAAAGGAAATAACAAAGTATAATTTACAGATGTTAACATTAATCTAACAAATAATTTTTAATCATTAGTAAATTATAGTTTGGTATTTTTGTGCAAATAAATATTTTAACTGCATAGTTGACAATGAATGGACGTATTCTATTAGAGGAGAAATAATTATATGAATTTTACACTTTCCAATCAATTACTGAATGAAAATCAGTTTAATTGACTCAGAGTTTTAAGATCATTAATTATAATCGCGGAATTTAAAAATTACGGTCACATATTAAAGTAACGTGTCAGGAGGAAAATGGTGTAGATTTTATAAATAATTTATTTAATTTTGTATACATAATTTACAATTGTTGTTTTAAATATCAATTTAAAATTGTACACGTTTTCTGGGACCTAGTTTAGGTTTTTCTAGAACTCGAGTAATCTGAGTATTATCTTTATCATCTTCTTTGTCTTCATCAGATGTATCGGAAGGGTTCCCATAATTCATTGGTCCTCTATTTGGTAAATGTTTTTTTTTAGATAGTTTTCGTTTTTTTAAAGATGTCGACTGTTTCTTTGGCTCAATGTTTTCAGCCACCTTATCTTCGGTTTCTTTAATCTTCCCTTGAATAGATATTGCGTCGATCGGGCAATCGATATTACATAATTTTAAAAATAATTTTGTACTATCGGTATTTGCTAATATCTCATTAAAGTCGTTACTTTTAGGATACAGTTGATTTGCCTTTTCATGGAATGCTCGAACATCGAACTTAGGTGTAATCAATTTTTCTAAACAAACGTTATATATTAATAGAAAACATGGTTTATATATAATAAAAATAGACCTACCTCTGGTTAATGTGGCCCCATCATATTTATGCTGTTCAATTTCTTCATCCTTCTTTCCAATTATATCGATTAAATCGGTATTTTGTTTCTTTAATTTAATCAATGTACAAATAAGTGAAACCATTAAATCACTCGATGAATCAATGGGACTGCATTTTGCCAAATTCCAATAGAATTTCAATGTATAACCATCTAATTTAAATTTAACCGATAATTTTCTGCTGTTTTTTTCGGTAACGGCTTCAATATGCATGTCAGCCGCGAGTTGAAAAATTGTATTGACCAAATTTTCCAGTTCAATCTCAACTACAGGATTAATTTCCTATTAAGCAAGCATGCAGATTTAGTTATCTACTTGTATTATATATATACATATTTATGAAATATACATAATTATGAAACAGTTAAAAATTTAAAAAATTAAAGAATGCAAAAGATTACAAAGCAAATATAAATAACGGAAAATTTAATTTTTGTTGATCAACGACTCAGCGTACCAAGCTGGCTGCCAAGAGAAATTAGCCGCTAACGAAAGTGGAAATATTCAAGCAAAAATCATTCATACGGGCTTAGATTCAAGTTTTAGCCCAAAACCTCGAAATTATTGATAAATAAACATCAAATGAAACCATAATAAAGACCATATTAAATAAATATAAATGTAGCATCTTATTTTAGCCAAACACCAGTCCACGCCAAATTTTTACAAAACTATACTAGGTACTTACTTTCCCACGTGATAATAAATCATTTGCAGATATTTCTTCTTTCCAAGTTGTTTCTAAATCGCTTAGGATACATTTAAACTGATTATTATTAGTATTTTCATATTTAATTAAATACAATTTATTGCCGATTTCCAGGATATTCCAATTCGACATTTTTTTAGTGATGTTGTTGTTATAAATTTTGACATTTAACTAATCAATGAGCTGTACGTTTATCGTGGACGAGCTTATAAAATTAGGTAAATATATTGGATAAAAAGGCCTCTTCATTATATTCCTTCTTTCAAAATGGTTTATTTCGGCAAATAATATACACCAGCGGCAAATACTAATTTTTGTTCTTTAACCTTGCGCTGAAGAAAATTTTTTAATTCTTGTTGAGAAAATTCCATACCAGGATCTTGGGCCGCAAACATTTTTAACATTTGGTGTATTCGCTCGAGCGGCAGCGAATCTAAATTAATCAACATGCCTACGATATATGACCAAAATACTTGGAATTCTTCTTCTCGCTGATCATGAGCAGATGCCATAGCAGAATCAATCTCATCATCTTCACATATGTCATGGGAATTACTGATGTCATCGAATGTATCCTCCAGAGATTCATCGGCAAGTGTAAAAAGAGAATCAGTTGTTTCTTTTATAATGCCCTGTGATTGCCAGAAGTTTATCTTTTTCCGTAATATTGATGGTGGTATCTTCATAACTTGGCTTAAATTATCCAATTGCCATTCACCAGTATTTTGGAAGTGCCATAAAATAGTCGCCTGCACTGTGGTTACACTCAAATCAATTTTTTTATTGGCAAACTCAATTTCAATTTCTACTTTGCCATTAAGCGTATTCCAGTTCAGGGTACGATTGCCTTTGTAAGCCTCATAAGATTTGGCGAAACAATCAAATTGTTTTTTAATATCATCTGGAATTTCAATCGTCTCCTTTTTAAATGGTGGCCAAAATTGTGACGATACAATAAGGGCGGTCATTTCAAACATTTTATTTTCATTGTACTCGACGTTCGAATGAATATGCGAATTTATACGTTTAGAATCGCTTATATCTTTGAGCATAACCTCACAGCTATGCAGTAGGGTTTCGCCGAATCGCAATTTTAAAAGTTCCAAATTTCGTAATTCTTTCTCAATATTGAAATCTAGATTTAGCAATAGACGTTCGGCCAATAAACTTCGATATTCATTGACGAACAGTTCTTTGCTACCATAAATATCAACGACCATGGATATAATATCTGAAGGCCGGCTAGCTCGAGATAATTTACTCGGATTAGCGTCCACTGGATCGGGCATCCAAGTATCCCAATTCGTCATATCATCTTGTTGGATTTTTATTTCATCTTTAGCACTTTCACTTCTAGCTAATTCTTCAGCTAAATCAGTCGGCCCTTCTTCGGTTAAAGCAGTAACAACGCAACGTACTGTGTCGCCTCGCATTCTTAAATATTCTTTAACTGGTTCTGTAATAACATCCAGTAAGACTCCGCTACTGTCCAAATGACGAAGTGCTTTAATAGCTGCTACATATCCAGTAAGAACGTCGCTTGTATTTACACCAGGATGTAATAAGCGTGTCTCCAATGATTTTTTAACGGTCGATGCTAAATAATTCCGCAGATCAATTTTAACCAAACAAATTTTGAGATCGTCTATAGCGGGCTTAGAATCGGGATATTCAATAATAATGTTAAAGAATTGGTTAACTATGGTGAATGCGTACGTCTCAAAAAGATGATCCGTGAATTTATATTTCAAGTTTTCTAAACCCTGGTTGACATTGTCAACAAAAAAATTCGGTAGCCATTTAAACACCTGATTGTGCAACCATTTCTCGAGTTTTTCCAAATGCGATACATCTGTACTACCTTGACAAGTCTCTTGAACAAAATCCGAGATACGTTGCTGTATCAAATCGATAATCGAATGTCCAGCCAATCGGTCCAGAATGTCCATTTCATTTAAATAAGTAGTCGTATTGTTAAATATTTTCATTAATTTAGTGCACCGACAATTTTCCCGCTCTACATCACAACCATCACAGACAAGCACACCTTCTAGTGAATCTACAATCATACTCTCGTCCCCGTTCTTCATATTAACCAACACTTTAAATATGGTCTGATAGTACTGATCAATAATTTTATTAAAGTTCACTGGTAGTTGCGATAATAAAATACTTTTGAATATACTCTGGAAGTAGGCGTTATCCTTGCGTGTTCTAAAGCCTTCATTTTTAAGTTCTGCCTTGTGCTTGAAAGTTTTCAACACCTCCAACATGTTAACAAGTCTCATATAATCGCGATACAAGTTTTTCACTGATATTTGAAACTTATCGAATCCAGCACATTTATTATCGTCACAATTCACAAAATGCTGCCAAAAATTTGGAATTATCGAAGCGCTTAAAACGTGGTTGACATCAGTGTAAACCGTGTCATATAAATCGTCAGCAATCCCCAATTCTGATGTCTTGCCAACGAAAAATTGAAACTCTTCAAGTGTATAAGGAGCGTCCGACATTAACTAAAATCCAAAGACAATCCAAATTATTATTTAGGTTTTCAAATTATTTATTTTCGATTTTTTTCACCTTTTTATCGAGAACGGGGAAAATTTGTTTTGATAAAGCCCAAACAAAGTTCAAATCAATCATTTTATTGGTTGTGATAAATTGATAAAAATTAACAATCAAAATTCTCGTTATTTTATTAAAGAAGCAGATATTTAAATTTAATTTAATTTAATTCATAACAATTAATAAAACATTATTTACACTTGTTTCGTCAAAAAACCAGAATTCTATTTGACGTTTGCTCGTTTGCTTGAAAAAAAAAATGACAAATTCCTTACCTCGTTCATGCGATAAATTCTAGTTGCAGTAAAAACTGTGCTCAGTAAAGGAAGTCGAATTACATACATACATCTTGTTAAACCAAAATTAAATAAATTTTCTAATAAATTTAAATTTTTTTTATTTAAAATGTTGGTAACCTGTTCAATACAAAAATTTCAACTTTTCAAAATCTCATATAATTAAATTTCCAAGTTTTAATTTACTTATTCCATATTTTATTAATTTTATATAATTTTACAAAATATCTAGAATGTTTACAGTGTTTATAAATTAAATAATATATTTTAATATTTATTTACACAATATTGATTAAATTGTCTTTATTTTTATTTACATTTGCATACTCCTTATAATTATTTTTCACACAATTTGTTTGCCGATGTTCATCTACTAAAGTTTTTGTGACAGTTGGCAATTTTTAGGTTATCGATTAAAAAAAACATAAAAATATGTGACATATTAGGCCGCCTTAACCGAAATGGAATGTATTTCAACGGACATTTCACACAAAATTTATTATTTGAATAAACTCTGTTGTAAAGACTATTTCTTGTAGATAGAATAGAGAATGATATAAAATATATAATTTGAAACTTTATCTTGGATAAATAAACTTGAACTAAATTTAATCTATATAAAATAAATATTATCACATTTTTTTCAATTATGTATGTAAATTATTTTGGGTACTTTATTAATAAAATTGTAAAAAATTAAATTTTTATAATAAGGGATGTATCATGATTTACAGTTCCATTGAACACATAATCTATTTTATGTTATATATTAATATTATATAATAATAACTAAATTACAGTTAACTATCTTTAATATTAAGTTCAAATAAAAACTTCAGTATAAATGGCTTATCTCTTATTTTTTTATAATTTTATTATATATAATAATACTTTTTACATAGTAATAATAATTATTATTTATTAACATTAAATAAAAATTTACGGTTCAAATTTATACGGTTTAAATTATAAATAAAAATAACCATAAATAAAATTAACTATTTTATTATTACTATTATCTCTTTTAAATATTTGTTAGTAGGTAGTTCTTTTATGATGTTAAAACCCCAAAATTCATCTTACAAATGACTGCATGTTTTTCATTTAAAATAATGAACGGGAACGATAAAATGCACACTTTTAAATTAAATTATCAAATTATTGAAAATTTATGATAATTTAATCAACAAGTTATTTTATATTGTTTTACATTAATTTAAATCAAAAACAGGCAGTCATTATTCTTAAATGATAAATTTGGTTTTAGGGAAACGTCTTTATACGTCTGTTTATCGTTTCAGCTCAAAAGGATTCCCTTAAATAAGGACCGCTGCATTAATAAATTATTACCTCTCAGACTTACTGTGGCGACTACAATTGACTTTGATCACAAAAATATTTTTTACGTAATCAAGTCACAAAAACAAATTATTTTAAAGTTTACATACACTATTCTTAAAAATGTGTATAAAATGACAAAATAAATAAATTAATACAAAAAATAAAAACTGTAACCAGAAATTTAAAACTGATCTATCAATAGTTCCAACGCGTCGCTACATGACATAAATAAAAAATTTTCAATTTTGAATAAATACTCCATGTTTTTCCATATTTTTGATTTAAATTAATGAAATAATTCAAATTATCAATTAAAATAATAAAATATTTGCAGAAATGGAAAATGTGTTTTCATCTACCTTAAAGCCTGGTTTCCATTATGAAACATTTACTGACAGTACTTTTTACTGAATAAAAACATAAAAATCGAAAATTTCATTGAATTGACACAGATTGACAGATTATTCTTTGTTTTTAATTTTTTTTGAACAAATGGAATTGAAAAATTGAAATGTTTTTCCAGTACTGAAAAAATATATTTTTCAGTAAATTTTTTCAGTATACTATAAAAAATGTCAGTATGCTATAATAATTTTTTCAGTACTGTAAAACTGAATTTTTTTTTCTCTCTAGCACGCCAATATATATTTTTATCCCATTTTGTTTTTACTGTCAGTAAATATTTCATAATGGAAATCAGGCTTCTTAACTCATGTGGCATTGCAAAACAAAAATAAAAAAACATGTTAAAAATCAGTTTATCGAAATCATACATACCAATGCAGTTGCAAAATTTGAAACACACTGTGGTCTGTTTTATTAAAAAATTTCGAGTAATGACGCATTAAGACTGGTTCCATTATGAAACTTTTACTGACAGTACTTTTTACTGAATAAAAACATAAACATCGAAAATTTCATTGAATTGACACAGATCATTCTTTGTTTTTAATTGTTTTTGAAAACTTGCATTGAAAACTTGAAATATTTTTCCAGTACTGAAAAAATATACTTCGCTTCATATATTTTTCAGTAAATTTTGTCAGTATACTATAAAAATGTCAGTATACCATAATAATTTTTTCAGTACTGTAAAACTGATAGTGTTTTTTTCTCTCACACAGCACGCGAATACATACATATATAATTTTATCCCATTTGGTTTTTACTGTCAGTAAATATTTCATAATGGAAATCAGGCTTAAAGCCTGATATATTCGCGTGCTGTGTGAGAGGAAAAAAAAAACTTTTTCAGTTTTACAGTACTGAAAAAATTATTATGGTATACTGACATTTTTATAGTAAACCATACTCACAAAATTTACTGAAAAATATATGAAGCAAGTATATTTTGTAATGAATATATTAAATAAGAATATATTATCTATAATGAAATTTTCGATTTTTATGTTTTTATTCAGTAAAAAATACTGTCAGTAAATGTTTCATAATGGAAAGCAGGCTTTGTGAACTTCGATCAAAAACTACTACTTACTAATGACGTCATTGCGTTTGACACAAAAACGTTAAAAAACAACATCACGCTGTGACAAAGCATTCACAATGCAAAAACCTTTTACCTTTCACTTACAGGTTTGTTTGAATTTCCAACATAACGAACAAAAATTTTTGTTTATAAAGTTAAAAGGTTTTACATTGTGAATGTTCTGTCAAAAGCAAAAAAGTGTTTTCATTGTGAATGACTTGTAAGACAAAAGTAAAAAGTTTTTCATTGTGAATGCTCTGGAAAACGTAACATACATGAGTGCGTTCATAAACTCAACATTGTAGAACCGTTGGTAAAAAATCCTTTGTGTGTCGTAAATGAATGAGCTCCTTAATATTTTATTTTAAAATATCAACGTTTTTTTAACCAATTTTTGTTTTGTGAAATAAAAATTTAAAATATAACCGTTAAGAATAATATTTGCGAGAATAGTCATTTAATCTGATAAAGTAACTAAATTGTTAGTGTAATAAATAATTAAATCAAATAATTTACTACCATTTATTTGTCAACATACATCAAAAAAAGTAAGTCGTATTTGTATATTGTATTTTAGATTTTGAGGGCTTTGGAATTATTTCGGCGAGCTATTTTGCTTTAAATGTTACAATTAAGAATTGATAGAGAAACGATAAATCTTAAAGAAGTGATTTGCAATATTTATGACAAAGACCAACCATCAAAATCAAATAACTTCTCTAATAGAGCAGGTGGCTAACGAAGAGGTGTGTGCACTTCATTCATCTATAATCTTCCTGTTGGAGTGCAAACTTCTTTATGGGCCAGTAATTTGAATCAGGCTGAAATGTTTATTTCTGTAACTTTTATGAAGTACTGTGGTACAGTATATTTTGTTCTGGACAGATTAGTATCACAAGTATCTCGAGTTCCATTCAACGGGTTGAACTCATTCCCATTTAGGAACAAAAAGTTACATTGTCATGGTCAGTAATAATAACTTTTTTCTATTGATTTTACGAAGGCATTTGTATCTCGAGAAGAGAAAATTCTAAATTAAATTTAACAATCAAGAATAGATTTAGATCAATTGGCCATTGCTTTTCAATAAATATTTAATCAGCTCAAAGTGTTGAACATTACCATAACATTGCATCGAACTTTTTCGGTGTTGGGGGTGGCTCTCGAGGCGTTTGTAACTATCAATTAATCCATCATAAATCAACCTTTCCTTGAAAAAAAATCTACTCCGGAAATTTTTACTTTTTTTGGTCTAATTAAAAGAACAATTTTTGCAGATTAAAATAATTGATAAGACTACTAGTTCGTCCCTCTTTACCCAATATTAGCTGCATTTATTGATGAAATGACAAATCCAAATAAAACTACTTCAATGTATAATTTTAATCTGATCCGGATTACTTGGTGAAATGTGTCTAATATTATTTTGGATAAGTTACCTCGTTAATTAATAAAACAGCATCCCACGAAAGCTCATCTCACATTAGCCTAAACTTTTAGAAAAAATACTCTATATTTATTCAATTAGAGCGCTTTATCGGCTGAAGGCGCATGAAAAAAAACTGTTGCCACAGAATTTTTTGTAATTTTTCAACAGAAGAATTTGATAAATTTTTGTTGAAATTGTTAAAAAATTGTATCAACAGATTTTTTTAAGTTCCTGATGAAGATTTGTATTAGGCATTATTTCTACTTTGTTCAAATTACAGTAACATTTACAATTCACTAAGGTATAAAATTTGGTGGGGGCACAGAAAAGCAAATAGGTACGTACAGGTATTACTTTTTTAACCTAGTTATTTACGATAATCTTAAGATATTTTGAAAATTTAACAGAAAGTTGTTCTGTACCGAAAATTTAACAGAAAGCTATTATATTAACACCAAAAGAAAAAATTATATATATCACAGTAACAGATTTATTTTAATTGGAATCTATTCAAGATAATTTTGATATTTACGGGTTCGTTTAACCGGTAGTAGATGAAGAAGACAGAACATTTTATTCAGTCGATTTTCTGTTTGTTGATAAAATATTTTCTATTATATAATATAATCTATACTTAAATCACTTATTATTATTAATATATAATACATTTATAGAATATACTAAGATAACTTGTTTTATCTATATTTTTGTTTTAGAACTAAATCACAATAAGTTTATACACTAAAAATAATAATTCTAATTTTTTTGTTCTGCAACTAAATTCCTAAATTTTAAAGTTTTAACAATAATGGAATATATTCAAAGAAATTTCACAGAAAATTTTGTTATATACGAGTACATAATTATAAAAAACAAAGAATTTGTCAAACCTTGTATCATGTTCATGATTCACATGAGTTTTTACGTTTTCTCTATTTTTATATCATTATTGTTTGAAGTCTTTTTAACATTTATCAAACTTACTTCGGGATGATTTGGTAAAATTAGTCCCTGTTTATTAATTTTGTCCTGTTTCTCACTGATCTCATTATTTTTTTCGTTATCATTTTCTTTATTATTATCTTCATTATGATCCAAATCATCACTTGAATCAATATCTACATCGATGTGATCTTTTTCTGATTCGTCATAAGACAGCCAATCATTTTTCTGCAACGAAAAAAAAAAAAAAATAGTACAACAAAAAATATAAGAGACTCCCTGTAAAACGTTAACATTTTACTAACCGTAGATGAATTCATTAATTCAGCCGCTTGTTGCAGAGACAATCCTCCCTTTTGAAGTAAATTTAAAATTTCAGTTGGTGCTGGATCTGTAAAATATTCTCTGAGTCGAGACACCATGAATGGCCCTCTAATGATTAAAACTGTATTAGTGAAATAAATTCAATATGGTTTACGAAATCTTTTACCGATAAGGATGTTTTAAACAACCGTAAGTTTCGCGATAACGGCCATATAACGTGCCATAAGATACCCCTAGAATTTGTGCCGCTTTTTTCATTTCTAAATTTTTATTTTTAATAGCATCCATGACCCTTTTACAAAATGTTTCCTCCCAAAATTGTGGCCTTCGACCTCTGGTCAGGTAGTCATTCATTTTTATGACATCTTTCCATTCTTCAATTTCTTGCTGTGTTAAAAATACCGGTTGTGATATTGAAGAACCTGGATCTAATGGACTGTTGGGTGATGATAAATCATCAGGATGTGGAATGCTATCGTATGGAGTTTCTGGACGTTCCATTTTTGGAATTATATTTGGCATAGGCTCATCGTCATCATAATCCATGTGTGTGGTTAAATTTTGTTCCGCCCATGAAACATTATTGTTTTCGTTTAATAAATTATTTTTTGACACGGAATTTCCATCTTTGGAATTTTCATCCATTAGAACCGTTACTAAATGTGTGCTATCCGTAAACGTTGAATTTGTTACATGGTTAGGTTTCTGTTTTGGTAGCTTAATTGACCTATAATAAGTTATATTTTGTAGTGATGAACCTGGTTAGATTTATTCTTACATTGATATGCAAAAAACTTACTTATTGTATGATTCATACGGAGAATCAGCGTCCAAAGGTGGGCGGCCGCGTTTCTTTTTTATCGGCAGACTATGCTGGAAATTTGGTGAATCTTTTCCTAAAGCTGTATTTATTGGAGTTAAAATTGGAATGCTTTTTTCATCTTTGAGGAAATTATCAGTCTTTTGATCATTATCCAAATTGGAGTTTGAGCCACATAGACTATCGTCTTTTGTTTGACTTGTTTGTGAATTGTGATTACCTTCTTCATCTCGCCACGATACTTCTGCCAATCCTTTTATTTTTAATTCTTCAGCCGTTTTCAATAAGGACGCCAAACTACCATGGTCCACATTAATTTCACCTTTATACATAAATTCAATTAAACATTTTATATCAGTAAACTTGGCATCTCGCATTATGATTATTGGGTCTTTTTCTGAACAACAATTTGTCAATATGGAATCGAAATACGTGCTGCAAGCACATAAAACGACACGATGTGCTTTAAGGGTTTGACCTTCGCAAGCCAGCGTCACGTCACAAAAGCAACCTCGGTCCAATAATTGTGAAAACATAGTTTGTAAATTACTATGATGATATTTCCATCGTAAACAATACTGTTGTGGTAACATACTGAAGTTATGGCGATTATCTGAAATTTAAAATGAACGTTATTGTTTTTGGTAGTTAAGCACATTTTAGTTTTGTTAACTGTTTATTTTGTGGTGTACTCTACAATATTTGAAACTACTAAGGAAATACCCTAATTTCCTGAGTATGGCGTATAGCCCGCGGGTTTAAATTTTCCGTTGAAAAATATATTGAAAATCTATTATAATTTCATTTTCTCCCATACCTAAAATGTAAACCGATGAACATTTAATAGGGGTTTGCCATTTAACGATATTATTGGAGTAGGCTGCACTCGCTTACAAGATTTGAGGGAAGCTTGAAGTTTATTTTCAATAAACTCCATTCTATTAGCAATATGAAAATCCCATTTGATCTCGCTTGTTTTGAACTACCGCAGCGGCACACAGTTTTGAAATATATAGTTTTGTACTTTACATCGTTTTGTTTGGAATGTAGTTTTGCAATATGCTATTTTGTCATATTCCGTTGTGAAAAGTACCGTATCCAATTGGAAACAAGGATAACGTGTTTTATGTTGAATAATCTTGAAAATTTTGTGACTAAATAATTTCCACGAAATAAGGTCGGAGGAATCATAAGAAACCCGTAAAAAAATGGAAATAAACTCGCAAAATTTTGTGGCGTTTCTGTTTTTAACTCACAAAACAAGTGGGATTAAAGTCTGAAGATATTAAAAAAACACCTAATGTGCGGCTGACTTAAATTTTCACGCTTGTGTGAAATTTTGGAAAAGAGGAATTTAATTTAATATTGAATAAAAATCCGAGCTTTATTCTAATTATTTTCCCGACATTAATTCAATCGTGACCTTATTTCCTTGCTCTAGCTGTGGTACACTAGTAAAATTTATGATAAATTTTTTAGTAAACGGTTTAAAGTATTTTTTCTGTTAGTTGTTAAACAAATTTTCCAGTCATCTTAACGCGATTTTTGCGGTGTTTTAAACTTAGAAAACAAATTGATTATTAATTAAAAATGTGATTAACATACTCTAATTTTAATGGTTCCAAGTCAACGTAAATCTTATATCCCTCTTTTCTTTTATTATTTCTTTGAAAATTCGATAAACATTTCAAAATTTCTACACTAAAATTTCTAAATTTCTACACTAGCATCCAATCCTAAACATCTCAACGATCACATTTCCAAACTAACTTCAAATTTCGTTTTATAATTAGGCATTATGAAGTAAAAAAAGGGACAGATTTTTACAAACTTATAGTTGGTATGAACAATGAACCTAACAGTTATGATGTAAGAACTTATTTAAATAAAGCCTAAAAGCGAACCCGCTGCTTAAAGTGTCAATACTAAGTAGTATTTTAAATTTACAATAAAACCTCGATTATCTAACCACGGTTCGAAGAGGCTGCAAAATGCTTTATAAATGTACACTCTGGTTTATATCCTCTGTCAGATTCTGAAATATTTTATCCTCGTTGTGTGTTGCCCTGCATATAATAAGAATTTGTTCATATCTTTTGTGAAAAATACATATTTAATATTATTTTTTTCATAATTTTAATTAAACCATGTTGAAAATAAAATCCAAGAGCATAAAAACGCATTTTTTCCATTTTCGAATTATTAACAAAAAAAATCGATATGACTATAAAAAAAAGAGATTCATCTACAGCTACACTGTGTGTTCTCCAAACTCGGTAAAAAATGGTTTAAAAAAATAGAAAATAAAAAGCAGCAACACAACAACAAATTAAAAAAATAAAGAAAAAGCACAAAAAAAATTTCTACTAAAAAAAAACTGAAATAAAAAATTAGAAAAAAAAAATTTAACTGATTAAAGTATGGAAATTAGTACTTTTCCGTCATAACGCGTACGCGCGAACTACCTTATTTTTGAATGAAAATGCAAACGAACGTTCATATTGATGTTGCGTTCTAAATGATGGGAGTAGAGATCAGTAATTTACGCTTGCAAAACGCAGGTTCTGTTTTAGATAATTTGCGTTTTTTTAATCTTTGCAATATGCTGTGAGGATCCCCAACTACTTCTAAATGAAATCATTAGGATGATGATTATGGATCCAGACTCTCATCGCCGATCGTACACAAATGATCTTATTTTGCGTTGTTATCGTTCTAATATAATTTTTAAGAACTGCCTAATTTTGTCATTATTTCGAATATTTTTATGATGAACGAAAATATTAATAAATTAACTAAAAATGCCATGGAAACAATTTGAGTGACGTAATTCAATTGCAATTCATTATATTTCTCATTTATTTTGGGAATATAATACCCCATTTTTTCATGAGGGTGACCGATCATCATTTTTTCGTTTTTAATTTTTTCTTTACATTTTTTTTTGTGTATAAAAAAGGGAGTTTCGAAAAAGGAAAAATTCCAGAATGGAAAATGAAAGATGGGATATAAAAAAAATTACAACTAAAAAAATATACCCAAACCGTTACCTCGATTTTTCCGCTTCACCAATTTTCATTTTTTTTTTTTTTTTTTGTATTTTGCGAAAGATGTATATACGAATATATAAAATAAAATTCTCTCAAACCTTATTCATTCAGTTTTTGTACAACAGGCAATAAAACCAACAAAAAATTCAAGAAAAAATATCACACAATTTTTTTGCTGTTTTCCACTATCGATCGAAAATTCTTGTGAGGTTTTTTCTAGTTTTCTGTTCTTTATATACATTTTTTTGTTTCAGTTTTTATATTGATTTTTTAGATTTTTTTTTTGTTTTAATATAATTTTTTTTGTTCACCATTTCAGTGAAATGCTACATACGCTCGAAGTATAAGTATACAATTATAAAAAAAAAAAACTCTCCATACAACGGGATTGTTCAGGATATGTAAACAGCGTAAGAGCGAATCTTAACAACATGGTTCATAATAATTGTACGTTCGGTCCAGTTTGATTATCATAATGCCTAACATTTTTACATTGCACTTTATTATTTCAAATACCCCCTTTTTCTGAACACATTTTCTTTAATTTTCTTAAGAAAAAGAGGTATTGACTTTATGTTGTAGAAATTTTGGTACATTGTAATATTTTATAACACCAATGTCTAACTGACTCAAACTTAATTCAAGTTGACTTTTTCAAGAATGCTTTTTCTTCAGTCGTTTAGTGTTTTGCGTCGCAATACATTTCGTGTTTGGGTTAAAGTTAGAAAACCGAAGCTTTTATTATTCTATATTAAGAGAACCAATTTGTCAATTAAAATTCGTCATCCGAAGGTTTAGTTTGGTGAATCAACTCTAAAGTTCTAAAGATTTGAATTTAGGAGCAACAAATATTTGTATTATAAGCCAAATTATTGATCCATTAACATAAGAGTAAAGGCACACACGTAATTTAATTTTCCATTTTAAATGCAATAATAGCAGATTTTGTACCCTATCTTTTAAAGCCAATAAGATGACCACTTAATACAATTGGCTCTCATTTTAACAATGTGTTTTTAAATGTGGGGAAAAAGTCGAGTAGTTAATTCAATAAACCATCTGTATCCAATCCATTAAAAGTTCCAAATATTTCCGCCCGGTTAATATACCATCAATACAAATATGGACCAATATCGTAATTTATGACGAATTACGGAACCGTTTAAAAGTTAGCTCGTTAGAGGTACAACGATGACTAATATCATGGGCTTAATGCAAAAAAAGTGATACTTCGACTATTTGGAGAATGTTTCACTATCCCAATCGATTGCATTATACGATTTCATTCTGGGTGTAAACCTTTAAATAAATCACAAACTTCTTGATAAGTTCTAATTTGATAACTAAACCAGATCTTAAATAGAAACTAAAATGGTTTTCATTGCCTACTACACAAAGGACGTGGTTTATCTTATTTAAAGGTACAGTACAAAACTTCTATGTATGCAGAAAAAAGAGGTCGATTGGAATATATAAAAATAAAAAAGTCTTTTCCATTTCAGAGATATTTCCATGGATCCAGACTTTAGCCAAACCATTACTTTTAAATGAATTTAATATTATGTAGGGCTTAGGTTAAGGAAATTAGGAAAGTGACTATCCAAAACAATAATAAAAGGAGCGGTATTTTCCGTTTATTTGAGCTACATAGGATCGGGATTTATCAATATTTTACAAATCCGCTTACTTATAGCTTAACCATTTGTTTTGTTATTTAATGTAATTATTTGTAGTATTAGATTCCCTAAAAATATTTTTTAACAGACTAATTTGGTTGATGGCTCGCAAAGCGATATTTTCCTCCTAAATATCTAGTTATTTGTAGCAGTGGTTTCCGTATTTAATTTTATTATATACAGCGTAGGTCATTGTCATGTATGTAGTGAAATTAAGCAATGTGCAGGTATCTGATGATAAGTTTTAAAAACAGATTGGTTTTGATTGTACTGCTAAAAGTAAACTGCGAAAGCGTTAGATTTAAGATGCAGATATTTGACAAAAAAAAAATTGAAATAAAATTAGAGTTATTCAAAACAAAACTAAAAAATAAAAACAAACCTCGCGAGTATATTTCTCTCAACATTCATTCATCGGCTACTTTAGAACTACATAATAGATTAATATGTAGATGTTGGCGGTAGGCTATTTTTAAATATTATTTGGAAATGTCATTTCGCTAGCAGTCCATTCAGGTAGCAATTTACTAAATTGTTTATAGACCTTTATTAATGATTTTAAATGCAGCTCCTTTCTGATGTTTTTTTAACATTTCTTAATCTTAAGGAACTACAAAAATATCAGCCAATATGATAACGCATTTCAAACATCGCAAGTCATAACGGTTTATGTTAAATAAATGCAATTTGAGTGGAATCCGTCTTGAAACACAGATAAAGCAGACTAGCATATGCAGGAGTCAGTAGGTTTTTTAAAGTTTACTAGCGTAATTA
Source organism: Tipula vernalis (assembly GCA_958295665.1). Taxonomy (NCBI): domain Eukaryota; kingdom Metazoa; phylum Arthropoda; class Insecta; order Diptera; family Tipulidae; genus Tipula; species Tipula vernalis. The sequence continues at coordinate 367,420,289 of OY282560.1, forward strand.
ATGGAAGTAATGAATTTGTTTTATATGCATTTATTGCGTGTAAAATTGCATCTTCATCTGTGAGCGTTTTAATCAACATGTTTAAAAAATTTTAAATTTTAAATTTTTAACTAAATATAGGATTTTCTTGTCTTTTAACTTATTTTTATTTCGTTATTCATACAAGGCAACATCAGCTGCTCTACTTGGGCTCAAGACTCTCCCAAGTATAGATTAATGCAGGATTCGGTCGTGCATTCTCGTTAAAAATAATCTAAATTGTTTTCTGCTATTGAATTACAGTAATGCAGATGTAGCAGTGGTTAGCAATGAGGTCGACAACTACAACCTATGGCTAATATCAGCTTACCTAGCATATGATGAGGTGAACTTTCCACTGGTCAATCTATGGAAACTAATTATGAAGGCTCAGAAGCGCAAGGTTGAAGTCATCCTTGAAAGCGATGCAAATTCTCATCACACAATCTGGGGAAGTACTGATACAAAGGAGCGAGGTCTTCACATATGCAACATAAGTAATAAGCCAGCCGACTTTTATAACTAAGAACAGGTTGGAGTATTTAATATTCCACTTGTCTCAAACTGTTTTATGAATAGTCTATTAAATTGGACAATGTCGGAAGGCCATTCCTTTTCTGATCATTGTTATCTTTAATTTGAAATGGACATGGAATCTCCTAAAAGTTAAAACTGTTCTGTGTAATTCACTTTCAGTTCCGGTGCCAAAAAAAACAGAAACTACGCAAGAACTTGATGCCTTAGTCGAAAGCTGCCCAACGCTTTTAATGAAGCGATGGTAGGCTCTAGTCCTCTTAGCAGGCCTAGAAATCAATCTCGGCCACCTTGGTAGTCCAAGAAAATTCAACAAACCCGTCAAAAATGCAAAAGGCTCTTTAAAAAAGCAAGGAAAACAAGAGCTGATGTAGACTGCGACTCCTATAATATAACATAGTCTTCAGAGATGTCAAGGCTACGCAAAGTACTATCTACTGGCCCTTCCATCCCAAATTATCTTCAACGGCGGATGGTATATGAACCAGTACTAGTGCGGAATCATTTAAACTTCTATTGGAGACCCACTTTCCGGGTTGTTTCAAATTTGTGCCTGCTAATTCAGAAGGTAACAGGATAAATAGCCTCGTAGGTCAAATTATTAGTAGAAGGAAAATTCTGTGGGCGATAACAAAACTGAATTGGTTCTCTTTTGTAGGAAATACAAACTTCCTCATATCGGTCCTCCGACTTGAAATGGTATCAGCTTGACCTTTATAGATTAAGCACGTCTCATTTTGGATGGCAAATTAAATTGGAAACCCCTATTATTTTGAAAAGGATAAAGCAACCTATGGTAGTGATATACTCTTGCAAAATTGCCATGGGAAAGGATGGGGGCTTACAACCCCACATCATACACTGCCATTATACCGCATTAGCCAGATATTCTTTTGTATGGAGTAACAGTCTGGTGACCTGTTCTGGACAAAACAGCTAACCAAAAGCTCTTGATGACACTGGTATGGACACTGCTATTTGGCAGCAAGTAATGCCATACGACTGAAATCCATCTCAATGTAAACCTGTGACAATGCAGGGCATTAACTTTTGTGTGACGAAAGAGATTGCTATGACCACCGACTACACTATCTCGCCACTATCTTTTGAAGTAAAGTTCCTGACTGCAGTTCTGAAACCATGAGTTTTTAACTTCTTCACGGATGGTTCACGAATGTCGGTGTTCTGGAAGTCTTAAGGAAGTCGTAGTGTTATGTAATATCAGCCGGTGACATTCTCATTTTTACGGACAGCCAGGCTGCCATTAAAGCTTCAATCACACCATCTCACGTCGAAAGTAGTCTAGAACTGTCTCTTATCTTTTAACGAGTGTCAGGTTAGGATGGTTGTGGAATTTATTGCAGGGCAATGTTTCATAGGCAGACATGAGGGCAGACTTGGGTTCTTCTCACATGACTACTGTCGCAGTTGTCAAGTCGAACAGGAGGAAGATATTCCGTCTTCTTTGCACCTGTTCTCGTCTGGCCCCAAAAAGGCTAAAGTTTCTAGGGAGATCCCTTTTAAATGATCTGATGGACCTCAGTAGGACGGAGGTCAGAAGTATCCAGCGCTTAATGCTTATAACTTGTTATAAGTGAACCTATTTAATCAAGGAATTCACCTTTCTCAACTAATTTCGAGACAACACTTCTATTCTAAAGATGGTGAAATACCGTGAGGGAGCATAGTAGCAGTTCTGACGTACAATATTCTGATTGCCGGTGTAAGGGCGAAAAACCAATCAAACCATTTAGAAGCTGCTTTGCGAAGAAATCCTCAGGATAACTGGCACATATTAGTATTTAATATGGTCGAACTCAAGTTATTGTCACACTTTAAATGAGTAAAAGATCCTCGTTTTTTTTTAGAAATCGTTAGAGATTGTTTAAGTCTGTATTCTTTGATACCATGACAGGTGTTGCTACAAAGATAGCGGGACTTTGTACTTGGGAAGTTGCAATCCGCTAAGGAGTGTCTACAGCGTTCAGGTCATATGAGGCTGGAGGGGACTGATGTGGAGGAAAGATTTGTGTGAATAGTATTTCAACATGAGTTTATCCTAAAGCTATTGTGTTATGTTCTCAGCGGTAGTTATGGTAAACTAAAACAATTTTTACTAATTAAACTGTTTACTTCATCACGAAGGGATTTCGAAATGGAGTTTTTCTCGACTAAAAATGAAAATGTATTGACGATTTGAAGAGATCAGGAGAGAGTTGAGCCGTTTATTTTGAAAGTGGCTTAAGTCCATTTTACAAAATAATCAAGCTAATTTAAAAAAAAAAAAGGAAAAGATAAACTGTTCATATGATCGCCAAGAATTTCCGATAAGTCGGTATAGCCATTCAATTATACTCATCTTGTATACCGTTTATTATTAAGCAGGTAAATAAATTCAGATCTGTTAATCGCACATACTTATTTTTTTAACGTTTTGGTTTCCATTGCAGTGAATCATGATCAAATGTTCAAATTATTTAAAACAAAGATGGTCAGCCCAACGAAAGATTTTATGCAGTGGAACATGAATTAACTGATCGCGCCCGCACTTTTAATTATTTAATTAATTTTAATCGTATCCAAGAAAGACATGCAAACCGGTAGTCAAAAGTTTTTAGTTTCATAAAGTTTTTCCCCCCCAACTACTCCGTAAGTATGTGTATATTATTTAATAATAATAACAATAAATTATGTATGGAAACGGAACACCCTAAATACAGACCTATATTTTATTTTATTTTTTTTTTTTTTTTTGAAACGTGAACATAATTGAAACACGTCATTACTTGTGGTCAACAAATACGCTTTTTGAGCAAAATTTTAAATTTATGATTTTGTACTTCTTACATTGTACCAATTTATTTGGCTGGATTAAGTGATGACTATCTCGTTAGATCTACTTAGCTTTTATTATGGGAGTGATTGTTCTTTGAAAGTCTAAAGCGATACGTGGTTACTTTTTAAATTTATTATTATTATTATTTTTTTTTTTCAAAATGAAAAAAATTGTTTTGTATGCAGCAATACATTTAAAAGTTTTCCATCTCTTCTTAACCTCTAAATTATTATTTTTTATAAATCGCGATTTTAATTTTTTGTTGGGTTTTATCTTCTATCGTGGTTTTTTTTTCCATTTTTGTAATTTTTTGTTATTATTTTTCTTATTAAACAACGAACAAATACAGAAATAATAAATTAGTCACAAAACAAAATATGATAGATATTTTTTCATCAATGTAGTATATTTTATAGTAATATTTATATACATATACGTATAAAATATACTCGTATAATATAAATGTATATCGTGAAGTCGCTTAAACTTTTTTATACACACATTATACATTTTTTTTTCTTTTTTTTTTATTAAAAAAATAATGTTTAATTCTCAGAAAACAGAATGACGAATTATTTTTTTGTTTAATTTTTGAAAAATAACAACTTAAAAACTAAAAAAATTTAAAAGTCAGTATATTCCAAATAAAAATGTTCATGGATTTTTTAATTACAGAGGGTATTTTACTTGTGTTTAAATGGGCAGCAAAACTTTGTGAGGCGAATTTTTGGATACACTAAGCATTAGGATAGTTTGCATTGTGGGCTAAGTTGTAAACTCCGCAAAATAATACAAGTGACGTTAGAATTTCATATATATTAATGTGCTGATAAAGTATTTTAAAAAATTTTGAAGGTTACTCAAATAATTACATTTATATACTTGTAACAGTAATATACTGAAATGTTTTTAAAACAGTTTGGAATATAAAAACTCTTGTTTAGATTTAAATTTGTGACTTTATACATCATTAACACCAAATATATTTACCCAATTTAGGTTTAAGTATTATTAAAAAATGGAAAATATCTAGAAATGCCAGATTCGTATATCATATAATTCGATAAAAACTAGCTTAGTTAATATTAATTAAAGTATTTTGGTTTCCCGCAATTTTTTTGATGATAGCCACTAAACTATGTAGAATATGGTATATTATGTACACACAATGTTTTTGTGCATGTAACAAAATGTTTAACCCTTTTTTGATATGTTGTTGATAAATCTCAAACGTTTTGATACATTTTTTAGTTAATGGGGAAAGCTTTAGTTATTCAAATTTGTTATCGAATAAACATAAGATTAATTGGGATTTTGATTAACGAATATTGTTAATGTGATAAAGTGGATTTAATAGATTGTTTTAATTATAAATATTAGTTTCGTCGAAATTCGACTAAGACTCTGCAATTAGCTAATATAATATTTAACTATTATACATTTTTATATTTCCTGCATGAAACACCTGTTTTCAATTCCTTATAAATTCATGGATTCGATATGTGTACAATATAAATAAACAAAAGGATAATGTAATTCACAAAATATGTACACAACAAAATAAAAAATAAAATGGTATATACGTAAAAGTTGTTACTTACACGAGAATATTTCAAAAAACTATACAAAAATTCTTTTGTTTATTAACTATGTTTTTTTTTTTTTTTTTTTTGTAAGTTCACGTGTGATATTTCATATTAAAAACATTTGAAATTTCAGAACACTGGCGCTTCAGAGTTTTAAAGTATATTCAAACTTTAAATCCTACTCACTAATGTTTCGTGTATATGTCAAAAGTTTGTAAACATTAACGAATTTGCCACTTGTATTTTTTTTTATTCTTATTTTTTTTTTAATAAACTACTAACGAGTTTTTTTTTATTTTGTAATTTAAAAACACTTGATACACATTAGTTCGAAATAATAAAGTAATAAAAACACACACAATTATTTTCCTTAAAATATATTATTAAGAAAAAAGGATTTCTTATTTATAAAAACAAAGAAATTTATTTCAATCGTTAAATTCACTTGAATCTGACCTGAGTTTATTTTCAAAATATCTCTAATGTTTAATCGAGACTGTCTTCAAGCTTCTATTTCACCTAACACATTCTCTTTTCAATTTTGAATTTTTTTATTATTTTTTGTATTTTTTCAGTATTTTTTTTTATACATATTTTTTTCCATTTTTTTTTGTATTTTTTTTATATATACATTTTTTTTGTATTTTTTACTTTTCCATTTTTTTTTTGTAGATTTTTTTTTTTTATATAATTTTATATAGTGTATGTATGTGATAATTTATAAGTGTTAGTAGATTTTTTTAATTTTTTGTATTTATTTGTAGTCGACGTTGTTGAATTGTATTATTATTAGTGCTTTTCTGGCTTGGAAATAAAATATTTTCTTGCGCTGCGACGTATATTTGTATTTGGTAGTAGATAACATTTTTTTTGTCCCAGAAGTGTATAACCGTAATATAACACAACTGCAGCTTAATTTTTTATTATCTTGGACAAAAAGCTCACTATGTTCCGATGCATTTGCAACTTTATCTCTGAAGTTTATGTTTTTTTGTTTAAACTCGACAAAAAAAAAATTATGACACAGCACAAATACTCACGATGTACTTGTTTGAATTGAATTGTTTTTTTTTTAAATATATAAATTCAGAGCAGTATTAGTGAAAAAAACTCGAAATCGTTCATTTGGAAAATTCCAAACAAAAAAAACTGAAATGAAAAATAAAAAACGCAAAACGAAAATACACAAAAAAGAAAAACTGTCTATCTCGCACACATATACATCATCGCTATTCTTTTTTCTTTATAGAATGACGAAAAAAAACCCGCATGCACAAAAAAATACAGACAAATTTTTTTGTGTCCATACTGAACAGTGGAGCGGATATACGAAAAGATATCTTGTATGTAGTTGGGGAACTGGTACAAAAAAGTTAACAAAAAAAAAAAAATGAAGATTTTTTTCCATTTTTATATATATGTGTATACATTTTTTTTTGTATATTTATTAGTTCGTTGGTTGGGAATTTTCTACGTGGTGTTTACTGGTTTGAGGAGTATGGCGTTAACGTATCCGAGTTTTTTTCAAAAATACATATATATAATAAAAACGTTTTACCACGAAATACTGAAACATGCTTATACCTTGATGCTTGATGCAATATATAAAACGTTTTTTTTATTACACATTCAACAAGTTTCAATGATTCCATACAAGTTTACTCTATCCCATATAATTATATACATTGAAAATGAAGTGAAAACAAACGAAAGATTTCACCTATCTGCGAAAAATTTAAGTAAGAACTATGAGAAAACAAGAGAATAAAAACTATTAAAACTTAAGTCAGGCAGCATAATTAGTACAAATTTTAATCCATAATTTTATAATATAAAATGTTGAATACAAATTTGTATTTGTAGTAATATTATACGTAAACAAAATTCTACAATAATAAAAACGTAACAGCATATATTTTGAAATTAAAATTTTGACTCAATCCGTCCTTCCTTTTAAAAAATTAAACAAAAAAAAATCCTTTTCTTTCCAATTTTTTTTTTTTGTTCTATTCAAGAAAAAATATTTCCCTTTTCCCTATATATCCCGGTTGCCTTTTATTACCCTTAACAAACTACCCAAAAAAAAGCAGAATAAAAAATGGAAATAATGAAAAAAAAAAAAATTAAAAATAGAGCAAAAAATGAATAAAATAAAATTAAAAAATATTAAAAATGACGTAGTTGGTTCGAATTTTTTATTTTTTTTTACCCTATAAAAGTTGGTGGATGCAAGTTGGCAAATGTTGTAAATTACTGCTTTCTGATTTTTCGTTGCAACAATATTTTCTGTACGAGTTATATACATGTGTATATATTGTTTAATTCGCAAGAACAAGGCATCAAAAGTTTACATTTAACCATTTACACAACGAGTCTCAATTACTAACTCAATGCTGATGAATGAACTCGATGCTGACTGTACTCTGCGGAAAATAGCAAGAATTAACGAAAACGTACTAAAGATACGTGGAAAAACAACAAGTAAAAAATATAAAAAAAAAATGAAATAGAACCCAAAATACTCATTCCAAATAAATCGCGTTTAAGGTACAAATGTGTATGTATGAGACAAACCCAAAAATGAAAAACATTGTGTTTAAAAATAAAACACCCTCTTGGCTGCACCCCAAAAAAAAATTTAAATTATTAAAAGTACAAAAAAAAAAAAAAGAAATATACAAATAAAAAATGAAAAAAATTCACATAAAAGCAAAAATAAAAAATGACGAAAAAAAAAATTAAAACAAAAACACCAATATATATATTATATATCGTACATATATCCATTATCCATCCTTCGTGCTTCACGTTGGAGGCGAAACTTTTTTTTGTAATTCACGGTCTCTTCGTGATTCTTTTTGTTTGAGGCTAAGATAGTTTTTTTAGTTTTCGTCAAATACTAGCTTAATATAATTTGAAACAGTTATCACAGTTTTCTCTGCAAAGAAACAAAATTTGTTTTGCGTTCCTTTTCGAATACTTTATGCAATATATTGATCCTTCATCAAAGAGTATAATTTCCTATCGTCTTTGCTTGAAAAACTATCTTGATGGTACTTAACGGTAGGTTAACGTCTTCTAAGGAAAGATTAGCATGATGTATGAACCAGCTCAGCAAAACTACTATTTTGAATTATAGTAAAGAAAGCGACTTAGCGATTTCACGCTGCGATTTGATGAACACCGGTTATAATTAAATAATTCTTCAAAACCCCAAAAAATTGTCATTTTAATTCTCAAATATTTATTGTTTAAGAAAAAGTGATTTTGTGTGAAAAATGCCATTTTTGTGACCTTCTGAAACAATTTCACCAGTGTTTTTTTTTATTTTTTAAAAGCTTATTCATTATACAAAGAAACAAAAAAATATTGTTTTAATTTTCATTATTGATGAAAACTTTCATTTTTAAAGTATGATTTTTTGAATATATCATGTACATACATACTATAACATAATACAAAAAACCGAAAAAGCATACGCCTATCCAAATTTTTCCCTAGATAATTTTATTGTGAATCTAATTATTTTTTTTGTTAATTTTTGAATTTTTCAATAATTTACATTTTTTACAATGTAATACAACCATAAAAAAATCTTATTAAAAAACAGGTGTCCTGCCAAATAAGGTTGGAACCAGCACCGCGCCGCTCATGTGTGTGAAACACACAGGCGTTAAAAGATTTAAAGCGCTAAGATGTACAAAAAAAAATGTAATCAAAATTAAACAAATTTTAATTTATATGATTTTAATATGTTCCGAAGATTGTAAGAGAATATCCAGTTTCGAACCGGCGAGCTTATGATTATGAAAAAATCAATCTTCTCATCAAGCCGCGGCGACTTGACTGATTATACCACAATTTCATTCTATATATCACGAATTCCGCGTTTCGTACAGTGACATGTTTCAATTTGTATAAGTATTTTATAACTGTGCAGTCAGATTTTTAAATTTTGTCAATAACTATCAAACCCTAGATTTTATTTCGGCAGATTGAATCTAACATAGAATAAACAAAATGAGATACTAATGTAAACAAATGTACGTTACGTACGCGTGACAAAATTGATATGGAACTAATGGAATGATTGATATACAGAATGTACTGTGCGGAATGTACTAACGAATTATACTAATACAGCCAAATTAGCTTACAATTTTTCTTCTTCACGACATTCACACAGCTCTATTTCTGTCTAAGCTAATTTTACTTTAATTTTGAATGTTAATTAATTAATTCGTGTAATTTCTAATATGCAACCGACACTTAGACCATTTTAAATGTGTTTTATTAGTATTTACGCACAATCATTCAATGAAACTGGCTGATAGACAGAATTCTACGGTTTTATCCCATTGGTATTTAATTTTAATTTATATGATTTTAATATGTTCAAAAGATTATAAGAGAATTTAATCCGGTTTCGAACTGATGAGCTTATGATTATGAAAAAATAATTTTGAATGTTAATTAATTAATTCGTATAATTTCTAATATGGAACCGCTCCTTAGACCATTTTAAATGTGTTTTACAAATTAACACGTAGTAGTATATTAGTATTTACGTATGTTGGAATGCCAATGAACTGATGCAACATCAACGAGAATTGCAGGTGGGCCTAGACACAGAAAATATCGATGTATGCCTCATCACGGAAACACACTTCACTAGACAATCAATCATTAAATTTAAAAATTATCAAATATATCACACTATTCAGCCTGAAAACACTGCTAAAGGAGGTAGTGCTATTATAATTAGAAATTGTATTCATCACTATAAAGAGTTAAAATATGAAACAGAAGAAATCCAAGCAACTGCTTTAATGTCAAAATCAAAAATAGTTCTATTTGTATTACTGGTATTTACTGCCCGCCGAAGCACTCAATGAAAGAAAAAAATTACATATCTCGAGTTCCTCAGTAAACTAGGAAAACGATTTGTACTTGGATGAGACTTTAATGCAAAAAATGTCCACTGGTGTTCCAGATTAACAACGAATAAGGGTGTAGAAATCCTAAAAGCTATCAGGAAATGCGGTTGTAAAGCCCTCCCAACTGAAAAACCAACCTACTGGCCAAATGATCTAAACAAAGTACTAGATCTGAGTGATTTCTTCATAATAAAGAACATCTGTAAATTATGTACAAGTAGATGAAAGCTAGAACTTAACTCTGGTTATTCACCAATACTTCGAACGTTAAGTGAAAAAATCATTCAGAAAGAAAGGAACCTATTTCTAGTAAATAATCTCACTAATTACTAAAATTAACTTAATGGTTCCATTAAAGAACGAGAAGCAATTAGACAAAGAAGTTCACAAATTTATAAACGATATACAACAATCAGCTTGGAAAAATACCTCTGAAATTAAAAAGAAAATCAAGGGAAAATCTATCCTATCTGTAAATTAGGAAACTCCTAACAGAAAAAAGAAGAGCAAGAAGAGCATGGCAACAAACAAGGGCCCCCCCAAGATAAAACTAATTTGAACAATATCACTCAACAAGTAAGAAGCGAGATCAAAGAATTGAAAGATAGCAACTATTTATTTTAGTACTGATTATTCTGTTTGGAAAGTAACCAAAAGAATTAAAAGACCAATAATGTAGATTCTTCCAATAAGAATAGCCAGGTGATAAATGGACTAGGACAACTGCTGAACACCTTGAAAAAATATTTCAGCCACATGAAGATCAAACATGGAAGCCGAGGTAATAACTGAACAATTGTGCAAGAAAGTAAATAAATCATACCGACAACCCCAAAAAAAGTCGTGCATGAGAAAAAAGCAAGAAATCTTAAAAATAAAGAAATCTTAAAAGAACTGCCAAGGAAAGCTCTGATGAAGCTCACCAATCATGTCCAATGCCAATTTCGCTATTGCCAGTCATGTCCAAACTCTTTGAGAAGCTACTGATAAAAAGGTTAAATCCTACACAAGTACACAGAATAACCAGTTTAATTGAAACAGCACTAGAGGAGAAAAAGTCTGTTCAACGATATTTCTAAACGTTGCACAAGCGTTTGTTAGAGTGTGGCATGAAGGACTTACCACAAATTAAGAAATCTTCTACCAATGCAATTTGTTAAAATACTGGAATCTTACTTGAAAGATAGATTCTTCAGGATTAAGTTAGACACTTTATTTTGTACAGTTCCTTTAACACTTTCGCTACTAAGGTTGCACCGGCGCATCAAGCATTTTTTCCTTATGCCTGCGCACTGGCAATGAGGTACGTGGAAGACATGATTTCTCTCCCTACAGGCTATTGGAAAAATGGAATCTCAATTATAAACATCAAAATAATACAAAAACCTCTAGAATTTAACGGGAATTCTTTCTAATATAATGCATGAATTTCAAGAATGCAACAATATAAAAAAATCTAACAATAAAAAAATGTGTATGTTCCGGGGCATTATGGCTTGAACCGAGAGAAGTGGTTGGCTTAAGGAAAAACGCATAATGATGCCGGTGCTCAATGGCGGTGAAAGTGTTAAAAAATATTAAATTGAATATTTTCGAATTGTTTTTGTTGCAATTCGGAATACTCAAAATTTATAGAAATTTTTGAAAAAGATATTACAATTTACGTAGGGCATCTTGATTGTGTAAACTTTTATTTGAATAAATATTTTGGACCAGCAATAATGAGTTATGAGAGAAATTCGTATTACCGATTATCTTCATCATGGATATGAAAAAATTGGTATGATTTTCGATTTCTTTTTAGATTGGGAAACAACGGGTTATTTTAAGCACTTAATATCATTATTGAACTAGATTATACTTAAAAAAGTAAGATATATACAAATTCTATTAAGTTATCAGATTTTCAGAGATTCGAGTAAGATATGTGTACATATATTTTATAAGTTCTCAACATTATCTCTATTAAGAATCTTAGGGTTTTTGCCCAGGTTCACAAACAAAAAACAGCCAAGCTCCAGTTAAATTTGATTCATAATTCTAATTCACTAAGAGTAGTAAAATAGCCTAAAAAGTGGTGGTAAAAATTCCTATAAACACTTTGCAGACATGTTAGAACTTATTTAAAAAGTCCTGCAAGCGGAGGAAGATGGAGCAAAATGGATCGATTACAGATACCTCCGAAACCCTAAATCTTACCAAATAACTTTTTGAATAAGAGCTAAACGACGTAACATTACTTTAATTTACGGTTTGAGTTTTATTTTTAAGCGATACAAATTGAATGAGATGTTATAAATATTTCAAATTTTATTCGGATATTCGAAGATTAGTTAACTTGTGATTATCGAATATTTGCGTACCAATTTTAGTCTTAATTGTCATTTACAATTACTCGTGATTCTCTTGGGAGAGATCCATGACCAAGGAGTGATTTCGCACCCGGTTCTACGTTAAAACTCGAATTACGTTTTTTCATCTAAAGTTAATAATAATCATGTTAATAAATCGAAAATTAAAATGGCCATATTTTAGCTAATTATTCTCGTGTAAACATAAAATAAAAACCGAATTATAGACAATTTTTTCTGGTTCAAAAAGTGTTATATTTTTTATAACTTCGTAGATATTTGTAAAATACCATGCCCCATCTTTGTCCTCAGCAAAACGGTAGACTTTCTTTTGAACAAATTTCTAGTACCTTACAAAGATTGGAATGTGTAGGATTTTTTCATTTTCTTATGTCTATTTTAACAGGATTCAATTAAGAAACAAATCGCAATTGCTTAAACAAAGAAAGAGGAAATGCTAAACAGGTGGTTGGGGGCCGCCCCTCTTTTGTGTATATCAATATTATTATAATTCTATAATTTATAATGTAGTTTAAATAACTTTCCAAATTTTTGGAGCAACCATCCACAAAATAATATTTACGACCATATTAAGCCCACACCTAGTTCTCCCCTCTTCTTTATGGGAAGGATAAAAAATTTGGAGCTTTTTGAAATCAGGGAAGGCACCTAGTAGAGAATTTAAAGAAAACTAATAGCATTTGTTCACATAGAGCGAAGACTAACTACTACTTTCAAAAATATACTCATTTGAAGAACAAAGTGTGACTCGATTTGTTAAATGTTTTCGCTAAAATTTCAAAATATTCGCTTTCTTTTAGTTAAAATCTTCTAGAATCACCGCAGTATCAATTAAATGCTTGTCCATGAATTTGTTTTCCTATTCTCTCTCTTTATAAAATGAATATGGAGCGACAAATCAAGAAATGCATTTTTAGTTACTAAATAACTAAACCGTTCATACAATTGAACATTAATACAAAATAAAATTAAATTCCCATTTTCTAAGCCAATTAAATATTGTTTTGGATTTTTTAAAATTATAAATAGTATTGCGCGATAAATTGTAACGAGAAAATGCAATAAAGTTTTGAAAATTTAAGCGTCCAATTTTAGGGCCCCATAGCTGCTTACGAATTAGATAAATTGTAGCTAAAAATGAATTTTGAGATTTGCAATGGAAATTTATGGTTGTCAAAAAGAATATTAAAATAATTAAATAATATTAATTAAAACATCTCATTTTCTGTGTTAAGTTTCTTTATTCAATTGAACAGTTTCAAAATGTATTATTATTTTTTATTAGTTGTGTTTGTTCAACTCTAACTAAATTAATTTGTAATGTAATAAGTAGTTACATTATTTAAAGGTTATAATTTGATAAAATTTTTAAATTTAATCTAATAAATTACAAAAAACAAGTCTGCTATTTTGCGTGATTATTTTTAGAATAGCTATTTTTTATGAGTGGATAAATCTACCGTAGAGAAGACGACTAATTGAGAGGTGAAAAAAATTAATTTAATAAATTTTTGAAAAATACTAGAATTAAATTTAAAAAAAAGTTGCGCATATAATTTTTTTTTTGTTTAATTTTGTAATACTGTACGTGTCACAAACATCAAAATATAATTTTGATTCCATTATATTTATTGAATGGAAAAACTAAAGTCAGACTTTAATTTTAAGTTATGGTAATATTACAGTATTTAATTACTTATTTCCAATTATTATCACAGATTTTATATAAGAATAAAATGAAAATTTTAATTTTTTTTTTTGATTTTAATAAAACAATTGAATCAAAACCATTTGATATGCAACTTATAAATATGCATAATTAATAAAAAATTAAAAATTCTTTCGTTATTAGTCTAATTAAATACAAACATGTTATGTATTTATTATATGAAAAAAACTAATAATTAATTTCATAAAACAAAATTAATTTTGATATGTCAATCTGCAAATTAAAAATAACTATTACAAATACTGTACTACTACCCTTACTTAAAAAAAGTGCAAATACTTCGGTCTATTCAATTAAAATATCTGAATCAACATTATTTTTTGTAACTTTATGCTCATCATAAACATTATAATATTGCTTTTTAGTTATTAAATAAATATAATTATTGGTGATTATGATAGTAATATAATTTTTAATTACTTGTAGAGTCAAAAATGTTTTAAAATTTTTTACATTTTGTACTGTTTGCAGAGCGTACAAAATAAATAAATAAATCATCGCAGCAAGAGATTTATATTTAAAATTAATAGTTTCATTGTAAGAACTTAAATCTAGTCATTGTACTAATTGAAATTGATCCTGTTCAATTGGTTTTTTTAACCAATTTCCCAAATCTTCACGTCGAAATGCGTTAAAAAGTTCATGTTTTGCTATCTGGTTCGTGAAAAAAAATTTAATTGTGTTATAAAATAAAAAAATTATAGTCTTTCAGCTTACTTGATATTCCTTTGCCAAATCTTTCGTTTCACCGTAAATCGGTCCTAATTTACGATTTTGAATACCTGGAATTTTTTTTATAAGTTCTGTGTACCTTTGAAAGAATGCCTGTTTAGCAATACGTGATCGATGATTATTTACTTTACGGCCTGTTAGTGAATTAATTATTTCCACTTCCTGTGAATGAGAAGTTACAAAAAAAAAAATTTTGGAGTTTAATTTTGGAATTCAAATTAAAAAAAAAACTATATTAAGCAGTACATGGTTTCCGATACTCCAGTTAATACCAAAATTCGGTGGCTTGGTTTGATTTCGAGTTTCTGATGATGTGACTAAAGCAAACTTTGGTTGATTCAAACGATATGGTGGTGGAAGACCTTGGATAGAATTTTCAACTCGACCGCAAACGGCCCGGTACAAATGGGCGGGGTGTAATAGACTGCCTAGCACAATGGAATGTAAGTATACTGGCTGAATTATATTGGATAAAAGTGCGCCTTGAAGCCCAAGCACATTCCATCGACATATCTTATCCGAACATGACATAGTTAGAAGTCGTTGTCCTTGTAAGACTCCGTCCCATGTTTGAATACCATCACTACTTTTAACCGGAATGGTACCTTCGCCTGATTCTATTTTTGTACGTAATTGTCCACGAGCTTTTCGATTGGGATGCTTATCAATTCCTGCGTTTGCATCCTCTTCATGAGGACTGAAAATACGCGCATCACCACACGGAGCCGTATTTATATATAGATGAAAATTTACTCCTTCTTTAATTCGATACAATTGCCCCGGATTATTTGGTTTTAGAAATATAGAATTGTGGGCATGATCTGAAAATTGGTTTTAAAATTAAATTAATTAACGCCTAAAAATGATCACTAACCTAATAAATGAAAATGAAAACATTTTATTTAGTCAAATTATGTTGTGGATATACATAAAATTAAACCGATAGTCAAAATTAAAGTGGTAGGAGATTATGCAATAACATAATACATTTGTGATATTTTTATACAATAATTCGAGTTAATAAAACGTTATATATATGTATACATTTTGTAAAAATTAGAAAACACATTGTATCGGAAATTTCTTACGTGGGTTACAATGCATTTCAAGCTGAGAATAAAAGAAATCCATTAAACATCTGCGCGATATAATTTCAGCATGTGAATCGTTCACTACACCTCCAGAAACGCTCATATGTTCACCATTAACACATTTCGTGCCAGTAGTTACTGATATTACTTCGGCATTATTTAAACCCGATCCACGCGTCATTACAATTCCAGCTAATACTTTGCGTCGGGAATAGCTCTCATTTCCAACCATTATTTCACTGAATTTCTCTGCAATCAACCTATAACGAATAGAAATAAAATCTTGTACTGTTAGAATAGGTAGCCGATAAAAATGTTACACATTTCAAACTTACTTTCCAATTTGATCGGCCAAAATCTGAGATAATTCAAATGTAGCATTTTTGTTGCACTCGGTAAGTGATGTTGAATTTTGAGCTTGAAGCTGTTGCATTGGGCTGTATGAAATATTGCATAAAGATGCCAGAGCGGCTTTAGCAGCCGCATTTTTGGCTTTCTTTTTAGATGGACCAGTGCCCTCAAATTTAGTTCCATTAACATTGGCGATCATTTTAAATCGCGAATGTTGAAGCCCATCAGAGGCCGAACATTCAAATTGTACATCATTAAAAAGTTCATACAATAACATTACAGGTCCTTTATCAGGGACTTGTTTTTGTCCACCATTACTTGAGATACTTTTAGAAATTTCTTTAAAGATAGGATAAAATAGAGACAAATATTTTTAAATCTTTAAACAAAAAAATTTCATAATTTGTTTTAACAACATCGATAATTACTTAAATAAACAAAAAAATTATAAGTACAAATCTGGCTAGGTAGTAATTGGGAAAATGGGTCTGATATAAAGTTTCAGATAATATTTAAAATCTACAGGATTTATAATATTTATATAGTAATAGTAGGTAATCAATTTGAATATAAAAATGCTGAACACATGCTGAATATAAAAATAAAATTAGAATCTTAAATTTCAACCAGATATTGATTAGGTACGTACTTTAGATAAAATTGGCCCAAACAAAATAATAATTAAGCGTTTTGACAAAAAAAAAAAAAAATAGTGCAATGTACGATGTAATGACAATAATTATAAATACAACTCAACGTATTGAGAATTTTGCATTAAGTGAATTAACACACATTGTAATTAATTTGTACTTACATAACGTTTTTTTAAAAAATATCTTATATTTAATAATACAAAATAAAAATATAAAATAGAAAACATAAAAACGAAATACTTGCTTTCAAAACGTGAAACCCATGCTTTACTATTACTATTATTTAATTCATTATCAAAATTGACTGTTTCTAAACTAAGTTGTATCGATGATATTAAATCAGCTTGTTGCTGTTCTAAAATACCATTCTCCAAATGTTCATCGCTTGTAAAATCAAGGTTTCCAGGTGTTTTAACGGGTAAAATAGCGGCACCATCTTTAAATTGAATAAAACTTCTCAAGGCCGATGCGGCAGCTTCCATTCGTGCAATTTTTTTGCTTCGCCCTTGTCCAGTATATGCCTGTCCATCAATCTTAATAAAAACATTGTTTTTTTATTATTATTAATTCTTAGTCTAATGTAGAGCTCTTTGGGATCAAAAAAACTGATCTCTCCAGGGTTCAATTTATTTCGTTCCAAAGAACTCCATATTAATGTTTATTATAGTGCTTAGTATTTATATTAAATACCTCAATTTGAACAGTAAATAGTGGTGCATGTACTGGACCAGTTTGTGACATAAGATCATAGACAACCCCGTTACGCAATTCATTTAACATTGCTACCGGATTTTTTGGTTGTGCTTCTTTCGTAGTTCCATTTTTTAGTTTCTTCTTCGGAGCTATGAACAAAAATAATTAATTTAGGCTAGGGGCTAATTAGGGTTTTTTCGCAACAGTGTACGACAATTAATGATCAGTAAAATAATCTAGAAATCGACACTATTATTGAAAATAAAAATTATATTTGTCCAGCATTTTTACTGATCAATAAAATATCTGCCATTAATTTATGCCGGTATGATGGACTTTTTCTTGATATAGCTAATTAGCTACATACCTGTTATTTATGGAAACTTTTTCGCATTGTTTTTGACTAAACTTTGGCAGTAACATCCAAATTATTTGGTAATATTTTATTAAATTATCTCGAATTTCTAATAAAGCTTCGTACGACTTATTTACTATGCAGGTCTAGTTAATTTTGTAACTGATTGGCTAAGTGAAAGCTTATTGACCTGAACCTGACGTTAATACTAATCTAGGCAAATTAGAGCTAGTACCCAGAATAAATTAACATAAAATTGACAAATTTTTTGCGAATTATTTACTAATATATCAGTAATAGGTACGAAAATTATGTTCTTACATACAAATTTATTTAATTAACATTACTTACGAGATTTGAAATGACTGCCTGATCGTTTCAAGCCTTTATTAGATTTTGCCCCACCATCTTGGTCATTGTTAATAATGGATTTGTCTTTCGTTTTCTGTGTAAAATTAAAAAAATAATAATAAATTTAAATTTACATAAATTAATTGTGTTTAATTGCATTAAACTTGATTAAACAAAACTGTAATTTTATAAAACCCATTTCCTAACAATAAAAAAATCAATGAAGTACTGTGTATTCGTGAGTGAATACATAACCCCTAATTTATCAAGGCATTAAGGAAAAAAAAACAAACTTTACCTTTTCAATTGGGTTTAAAGCCATTTTGGCGTATTAGGAATATTAATAGAACAAACTAGATAACTGTAAACATAATAATATTTAAAAATTCTTTAATTTCATTAAAAAATAATTTTTACACTACTAACACGAATATTTTGTGTCAATTTTGCTATACTCGGAGTTTCTTCGTCACAATATAAGCTATGTTTATGTTGGAAGTGAAAATAGGGTTGAGTTAACATGAAGTAAACTCGGGTTCAACTAAACGAGAAACCGAGCAAACGGCGCAGTGGTTAAAGCTGCGGCGTTTGGATCGGGAGGTACCGGGTTCGAATCCCGATAGGGGCGGGATGCAAAAGGGATTTTTCATCATCTGATTACGATCGGTGATGACGATGAACACAACTATGACCCCCTGTTGAGAGTGCAGAATCCATGGGCCGACCCACCTTTCATGTCAGCACTATAGGTTGGCATGAAGCAATGCAATGTGCAGGTGGTTTATACAAAGCGGGTCTATAGCCGTACGTCCTCGATTTGGCTAATACTGCGTAAAGTAGGACGGTAAAATTAACTGCGAAAGAGTTGGGAGTGCCTTGAGCCCCAGAAAAAGATTGCATAGTTTAAAAAAAAAAAAAAAAAAAAAAAACTAAACGAGAAAAATTCGAGATATCATTTTTAATCTGTCACAACACGATTTTCTACACGCATTCATGATTACCGCGCTTCATAATTTGATTATCGTAATCTAGTTGTAGAAACTCGATAAATATGAAATATGTACAGTAACTCTAAGAGAAATTTTGATGTCCTTTCGCGTTAATTTTTGTATCTGTCAACGGTATGAAGGTCTTTGCACATTGAGGACGACAACGATATTTTCTTTTCACAAAATTATATAATGCCAAGTTTTGTGGCACCAAAAAAACTAATTAACAAAAACAAACGAAACTCCCTATAGTAGAAAATGATGCCGGTCTCACAAAATTTGTTCGAAGAGTCAGCGAAGAAAGTCCTAAAGAGTAATCAATGCAAAAGAGCGGAACAAAATTCGTAATCACGAATTTTTTTGCCCTTGATTATTCTTTACTAATGCTGTTTTCGAAACCGTTACTTATTTCATACTTATTTACTTATTCGACGCCATCTTAAATAAGTAAGTAAAATCATTCGAATTCATTTCACTTACTTATTTTGACAGCAAGAATAAAAATTTATTTGTTTTCCATTTTTTTGAGTTAAAGGACACTGCTATTCGCAACATGATACGTTTATAACACTAACGGTTGATAAAACAGTGAGCCGATTTAGACGTGTTTTCTTGCATCAGTTTCTTTCCTCGTTTCTTTACTCCTCTCTCTAAAAAAATATGACCTTCGAAATCAATTTATAGAGAGAGGGGTAAATAAACGAGGAAAGAAACTGAAGCAAGAAAACACGTCTAAATCGGCTCAATGAGAGTATTGAATTTTGATGATCTCTAAATAATTAATTATCTGAAAGAATTCATTTTTTACTTCAGTGTTCTTCAAAAGCAAATTTTAAATTTTTCAGTATCACGCTACTTTAGAAAAATATTCAGAGGCAAAATGACAAGCAATTTAGAATTTTTAAGAAAGGGATAGAAAATAAGTCACCTCGATAGGATACTTAAGTACTTTTCACACCAGGGGGCCTATTCTCAAATTCCACATCCATTTTCCACATGTGGACATCTGTCAAAACTCATAAAAATTGAATTTTTTCGGTACTAAGGGAATATTTCCGAATGGGTATAAGCATGTGGAAAAATTCCCCATATAGGAAAATGTCAATGCCGCATGTGTTTTATATACGAATTACAATTTTCGAACCATTTTTTGACAACTTTGACAGATGTCCACATGTGGAAAATGGATGTGAAATTCGAGAATAGGCCCCCAGGCACCTCGGCTTTGAGCTTAAAAAATAAAAAAATTTTATTTCATTTTTGAATCATGTAAATTAGTTTTATTTGATTGACAACGTTTAATTTTATATAAATAAATTCAATTTGTTGATTTGATACTTTAAAAAAAATCAAAATATATTACAATGAAGTTATCTATAAAGCCAAGGCAATGCGTTCCACACTCGAATGCGAGATCTTAAAGTAGTACAAAGCCAAGTGCTTTGTCAACATAACCTACAAATCATATTTTTGGCACAATTGTTTCATACTTACCAGAAAATCTAGCTCATATGTACGTTACAAATTTAGAATATCTCAGTTCTTGCTATAATTCACGTGTAAAATAGACCAAAATAAAATATTTGATAGCAACCGAATGTTCAAAGCCAACGCCACCGGTATGAAAGGGTCTCAGCTTAGCATTTGTGGTAACTAAATATTTCGAGGCGAGGCGCCTGGTATGAAAAGTACTTTATTTGAATAAGTTAGGTTCCACAAATAAGTATTCGTTTCGAAAACAGCCTAAGGCTGTTTTCGAAACCGTTATTTATTTCATATGTAAGTTATTATTATTTCGATAATAAAGCTTAGCTCTCTTTAACTTCAACAAAATTGATATCTTTTATTATATTATAATTATTAATTTCTTTATTCACAAAATAGTTACAACTCTTTTACATGACATCTAAGTAAAACTTATTCCTTCTTGAATAATAGTTAGAGAGATAAGTATATACTACGACTACTTGATTTTTACCAAAATTTAACTCTTACAGTTCGACCATCTTGACTAATTAGCGACCTCGCTAATCTCATTTCCAACATATATATTTATCGATCTCTTTACATTAAATTATTATTATAACATAAACAACTTATAATTAATATAATTAACAAAATTAACAATTCATTTCGACATTATTCAAATTAGTAGTAGTTCTGATAACAACATTAATATAGATTAATTCTCGATTATTCATTAATATATTCTGTTTCGAGATCCGAATCAAGATACTCCACGTCTTCATATTCGTCTTCAGACACCACTTCGTTACTATCTTCATTAGAATACATCCTCATATTCCTTCAATCAAAAATTCCTTCAAAATGCTTTCCCGAAACTTGATATCCTTCTATATCCTTTAACAAATATCTATCTTTATCTAGAACTTTATAAACTTTATATGGCCCTTTGAACTTTGGTTCAGTTTGTTATTGACTCCTAGTATCGGGCTTTCTCTTATCATTACTAAACTACCTTCCATATATTTTATTACCTTACGCACCTTAGCATCATAATAATCCTTATTGTACTTGGCTTGCTTTTCTATAGCATTTCTAACATTTTCTCTAATACTAGTAATATTTCGACTTTCATCTTGTAACCTACTACTTCCTTAAAACGTGAACTTCGCTGTATTACACCAAATAATACCTTAGATGATACTTCATTAATCGATTTATTCATAGTATTAGGTATTCAAGATGTATTCCGCCTGATCTAAAACTGTATCCCTTTGTTTTCCAAACTCATAAGTTAACTTAGCTAATAATGGTACCAACGTCCTATTATACCTCTCAACCTGACCATTTAGGTGATGCTGTAGCAATTTTAACATGAATTATACCCTTTTCCTTCATAAATTTTTCGAATTCTTTTGATGTAAAAGCTGCCCATCTGTTACTATTCGATTTGGAACACTATAATTTGTATAGTAAGTTTTCAAATTCTTACATACTTCCGCCGTGTTTGTTGTCCTGGTGGGAAAAAGTTTTGTGTATTTAGTGAACGCGTCTACTGCTGACAACACATGCATATTTTTCTGCTTGTTTTTTCTAAAGGTCCTAAATGATCTAAATGTAAGGTTTCAAACGGACCGTAACCTTTATCCACCAAATGCAACAAAGCTTCCTTCGATATTGGTTTTGGATTATAAGATAAACATACTATACAATTGTTAATATATTTTACTAGTTTATCCCTCATATTAGTGAAATAAAATTGTCGCCTGATTACCTCGCAAGTTTTTTCACAACCCATATGCCCCATATTATCATGATACCTATGCGTCACTGACCCAACCATTTTTTCAGGTACCATTAATTGTAATTTTTGGCCGTCCTTTCTATACACTATCCCGTCCCTTATTTCATATCCTTTCACTTCTATACTTTGTATTCGTTTCCTTAATTTCAATATGTTTACATCCTCCAACTGCCTAATACACATCTTTTCTAAAAATAAATCTTTTTCCTCCATTTCCATATAATATATGTTTGCTCTACTCAATGCATCTACGTGTTTCAACAACACTAATCTTTCGTCAATTTTGTACATTGATTAGAATTTAATGCTGTTCCATCAGTAGGGTCAAAATTCGGCAACATTTCTACAATATCCCTGATATTAAAACGCATTTGATTGTTTCTTAAATCATCACTTTTCTCACGTTCAGCCGTATCGTTTATTGTCAAATTATTCCTTTCTTTTACCATGTTTGATACATTGTAAGTTTCCTCCGCCCTTTCTTCGCCATCTTCCCAATCTTCAATTCTGATACATTCAGCTCCATTTTGATTTCCATTTTTTTCTTCCTCCTTGTCAATTATATTTAACAGCAACCTCTGCGTTAAGGTATGTTTATTTCCTTCTACCGACAATCCACGAATTGCCAATTCCCTTTTCAATTTATTTACATTCATTTTTTTTTTCTATGTAAAACAATTGATATTACCGTGCTTTGGAATTTTATTTATTATCTTTATTATCATTATCTTATCACTATCCTCCTTCTGAATTTGTAAGCGATTATTATTTCGTTAGCTCTCTTTAACTTCAACAAAATTGATATCTTTTATTATATTATAATTATTAATTTCTTTATTCACAAAATATTTAGAACTCTTTTACATGACATCCAAGTAAAACTTATTCCTTCTTGAATAATAGTTAGAGAGAGATAAATATATATATATATATATATATATATATATATATATATATATGCATACAACGTTTGAAAATTTGTCTGTTGTACCGACTACTTGATTTTTACCAAAATTTAACTCTTACACATACTTATTTACTTATTCGACGCCATCTTAAATAAGTAAGTAAAATCATTCGAATTGATTTCACTTACTTATTTTGACAGCAACAGCAAAAATTGGTTTTCCATTTTTTGAGTTAAGGACACTGCTATTCGCAAGATAACACGTTTATAACACTAACGCTTGATAAAACAATGAGAGTGTTGAATTTTGATGACCTCTAAATAATTAATTACCTGAAAGAATTCATTTTTTATTTCAGTGTTCGTCAAAAGCAAATTTTAAATTTTTCGGTATCACGCTACCTTAGAAAAATATTTATAGGCAAAATGACAAACAATTTAGATTTTTTTGTAAGAAAGGGATAGAAAATAAGTTACATCGATAGGATACTTATTTGAATAAGTTAGGGTCCACAAATAAGTATTCGTTTCGAAAACAGCCTTAAGGCCTTTATCCAATTACTTATTTGTTGAACCTAACTTATTTAAACATGTAAGCTGCCAAGGTAACTGATTTCCTGTCTCTTTCTTGTAAGAAAATCTATACCATATTTATACTATTATACTATGAACGTCGGTTTTCCATCGTCATAGTATAATAGTGTAAAACTATTATACTATTATACTATAACGATGGAAAATCGGTAAAAGCACTTCGCTTTGTACTAATTTAAAATGTTGCAGTCGAATGTGGAATAGTGATGGGCTAAATCGATCTTTTTTGTTAAAAATCCTATGAGAAAATAAACAAGATAGAACAAAAAAGATCGATTTAGCACATCACTACTGTGAAACGCGTTGCCTTTGCTTTATAGATAACTTCATTGTAATATATTTTAATTTTTTTTAAATTATTACTTAAAAATAAATTATTTTTCAACAAATTGAATTTATTTTTATAAAATTAAACATTTTCAATCAAATAAAACTAATTTGCATAATTCAAAAATGAACTAAAGAATTTTTATTTTTGAAGCTCAAAGCCGAGGCGCCTGAAAAGTACTTTAAGCCTCTTCCTTCTTTCATTTTTATCTCTACATTGAGTACGTTTATGCTTAGGGTTCAACCTGGTTTGAACCTAGGTTATCTTTTACTATAAACGGAGTCGAGTCATCTTGTAGTTAGCTCAACTCGACCTAAAAAATTTCTAGGATCGAGTCGAGTTAACTCTAAAAACATCCACTATAAACAGAGTCGAGTCGAAAAATATTAATAAAAAGACACCAAATTGATTTCTTAATTCGTGTGCGCATATCCGATTTTTGTGTGGCAATAAAACTTTGTTATTTTGTTTTTATAAAATTCAGAAAATAATACAAGAAAAACTAATAGTAAATGATTTTTTTTGACGTTTCTGACTCGGTTTCAACCTAGTTTCGACTCGAATACGATTTGACTCTGCAGTATAAACGCTAAAAAAGACAACTAAAAGATGACCCAAAGTTAATTAAAAGATGACTCGACGCTGAGCATAAACGTACTCAATTAGCGCATTACATTTCGTTCCGTTTACGATAAATGGAAACAACCGCTACATAATAAACAAAGTAAATGTGTGCGGCCCTGTGAGTTGAAATCAAAATTCGATTGAAATGTCATGCTGACATTAATAACGTGTGTGTATATATAGTGACAGAATTTTGCAATATAATTTTCCTTTCTTAATTCATTTAATGAATAATCAAAAACAGTAAAATGAATTGCCAAGCACCAAATTATCCACTGGAAGAAGTCAGTAAATTGATTCATGATATTAAAATAGGGTAAATAATTAGTACAACCGTGTAAACACAAAACGCTTAAACTTGGGGTTTTAATTTTAGAAAGCTGGAAGGTTCATTGAAAATCGCCAGGCATACCGTTAATATATTTCTGAAAATAATTGAAAAACATGATTGGAAAACAGCAGCGTAAGGACCAGAAATTGAAATTATTATGTTCTTTTCTTAATCTTATATATGTTTTTATTTTATAGAGATCTAATGAATCTGATTAGAATTCAAGGAAAAATACTTGTTTCAGCTATGCCTCAAGAAGCGATTACTGCAAATATAGTTAGACGAATTTTAAAAATTGTCAGAGAGGTGTATGATACTATTCTAGATGAAAATATTAAAGAAAATCTAAATAATTCACCTGACTCGGTTAGTAAATTGCATTCGTCTCAATAAATGCCCAAAATCCAATCAAATTTGTTTACAGAATTATACAATCTCAGAGGAACCGGCTTCATTGCACAAACTTGTAACGCAAAATAGTGAAACAGATGCGATACGTGTTTATACAAAACCGTTGGAGCGTTTACGAGAAGAAATTCTAGCACATGTGGAACAGGATTCTGAACAAGAGTTGGAATCCGGAATTGAAGATTTATTTGGTAAAGCTGATGAACATATTCATTCGTCTGAGTTAATTTTAACTTTAGGTCATTCTCGGAGTGTCGAAAACTTTCTTAAGTCTGCTGCAAAAACTAGGAAATTTGAAGTTGTTGTAGTTGAATGTGCTCCGGAATGCCGGGGACACTCATTAGCTCAAATCCTAGCAAAATCTAAAATTGAAACGACCATAATACCGGATTCAGCTATATTTGCTATGATGTCTCGAGTTAATAAAGTTATTATTGGTACGCATAGTGTTTTGGCAAATGGTGGGTTACGTGCAGCATGCGGAGCTTACACAATTGCCCTCGCTGCTAAACATTTTTCGGTTCCCGTTATTGTTTTAATCCCAGTCATGTATAAATTATCGCCTGTTTATCTATGCAGTTATGAACAGGATGCGTTCAATTTAGTTGGTTGTACGGAAGGTGTAATTCCTTACAATTCATCAGCGGCTCGCTTTGCAAAAGCGTACAGGCCAATATTTGATTACGTTCCACCAGAACTTATTACATTATTTATATCAAATTCGGGGGGAAATGCACCTTCTTACATATACAGAATGTTGAGTGAACTATATCATCCAGATGATTATGAACTGTAAACTTAATTACTTAATATAATTCAGAATCTTTGCTTTTTAATGAATAAATATTAAAAAAATGTTGCTGTAACTGTTCGTTTTAATTATAGGTAAATGTTTTGCAAATTCCCACGATCTAATACAAACGTCTCGCTCAGTGGTAAACGGTGGAATCAATTTCATTTAGCCCATTTTGGGGTGGTCTAGGTGTGAAGCTGCCTGTATCAAGTTGATACTAGTTATCAGCTCCGTATCTTGCAGCATCCACGGGTGTTCGTGTAACTCCCCGCGGTGACCACCTGGTAACTAGCTCATTACTGTCTGACTATATGGGTTAGGCTAAAAAATATGACTCTATGCAACTGGGCTGGGTTAAGGTGTCAATCATACCGTGTTGAGGACCAATCTGGCTGGGGCCCAGTCCAAAAACTAGCTCAGTCTCTAACGGTGCATCCGGATACTTGGTGCCCTCCGAATTATGATCTCTGTACATATGGACATTTCCCTGACTCCGTTGCTCGTGTGATTCTTATCAAAGATCCACATAGAAATATAGAGGCAGGGACTCTTAAAAACCCCGCAAACTACGGCTGGAGGTACATTGGCTTCTAAACCCCGCCCTAAAAGCCAAGTTATGAATCGGAACATAGCAAAAATATTGCTGTTCTCTCTATTACAACAACTGCTGGGGGAGTGTTGACCTGTTGGTCTGGTTCACAAACAGCAGTAATTATATGAGGGACATTAGCTCGCATAAAGCTAGTTCTCCTAACACTTTGGGAAAGGACAAAAGTTCTAGCAAAACTGGTCCCGGAGTACGAAATTCCGAGATGTCCCTTGGGGACACCATGTGAACTCCACGAGGAATTGGTGTCAGACTCGCCTTTGGGCGGCGAATTCCGACACGACGGTGGTGGAGGCGATAGTATAGATAGATGCTGAGATTGTTGCAGAACAATTTACGCCCCTGCCAGGCAACCTCCGCTGCTTTTCTGGTCAAAATTGAAGCTGATGGAGTTAATGTTATCCCGATCCAGGAGTCATGGGTCATTGGAGACGGAGTTATGGGACTCAGGGCACCAAACTATAAAGTGATGTTTGCCAAGAAGGTAAGATTCGTTCGTGCATTCGCGCTAAAACTAATCTAAACTTGTTTGTGCTGTTTAATTACAGCAATTCAGATGTAGGGGCGGCTAGCATTGAGATTGGTGCCATGTTGGGAGCATCTCCTCTAAGTAGAGCTCTGTGTAAAACAAGGCGACCATGGTAGTCGAAGCAGCTCCATAGCTTTCATCAAAAATGCAAAAGGCTTTATAGAAAAGCTAAGAAAAGGAGAACTGCTTCGGATTGGGACTGCTAGAAAGGCGATGTCCTCAGAACATATAAGTATGAAATAAGAAGTGCCAAAATAAGTGCCTGAAGGCTCTACTGTGGTAAAATCCAGGAGTCCTCGGAGGTTGCGAGGCTACCTAAAGTACGCTTAAGTCATAAGTCAGCTGGACCTGGGGGCCTATTCTCGAATTCCACATCCATTTTCCACATGTGGACATCTGTCAAAGTTCACAAAAAATGTTCGAAAATTATAATTCGTAAATAAAACATATGCGGCATGGACATTTTCCTATAAGGGGGATTTTTTTACACATGCTTTTACCCATTCGGAAATATTCCCTTAGTACCGAAAAAATTCAATTTTTATGAATTTTGACAGATGTCCACATGTGGAAAATGGATGTGGAATTTGAGAATAGGGCCCCTGATGGCATTATTCCTGCGGATGTTCAGCAAGCCATTGACTTGGCTCTAACCTGGCTGGAAGTTACCATCAGAGGCAGCACGGAACTTTGCCACATTCCTAGAAAATGGGCTGAGCCTGAGGCAAACGTAATATTTATACCTAAGGCGGAAAAAACAACAAAGAAAGACAATAGAATAAATGGAAGCTCACATTAGAGGCTCTATTGAGCCGGCTACATGGTCGAAATCTCAACTTGCATACCGTAAAGGGAGATCGGTAGAAACCGCTCCCTAAAACTTAATGAATACTCCTTGGTAACCTTTCTGGATATACAAGGTGCCTTTGGCAACGTCAAGCCGATGGCAAGGCAATAACTCGGGCTTTTTGTCGAGTCTGGGTGTGGATCAATCGCTCGTTGGCTGGATAGATCAGATGCTGAGATGGAGGATCGTGAAGGTTAAGCTGGGCAAGTACTCCGTTAGCAGATTTGTAGGTGTGGGTACACCGCAAGGTGGAGTCTTGTCCCCAATGCTTTGAAACTTGGTCATAAATGACCTGTTACTGGACCTGGAGGGGCAAGGTTTTAGGGTGGTTGCTTATGCAGATGACGTTGCTATTGGTGTCTTTGGTAAGTATCCTTGTACCTTAAGAGAGCGCATGCAAAGCGCGCTTGGTTTTCTTTCTAATTGGGCCAACAGTTGTGGACAAAATGTCAATTCCCGTAAAACTGAGGTGGTCCTCTTCTCTAGAAAATACAAACTTATTCAGATTGATCCTCTTACTTTAAATGGCATTAGCTTGATCTTTAATGATAAAGCGAAATACCTGGGTGTTGTTTTGGACAGCAAACTTAGTTGGAAACCTAATATTTTAGAAATGGTAAAGAAAGCTATTATATAGCGCTACACTCCTGTGAAAACGCTGTTGGAAAACGATGGGGGCTTGGACCCCTTATCATATACTGGCCCTATACCTCAGTGATAAGGCCCATACTTTTATATAATATTGTTGTTTCGTGGGCAGCCTTAAACAGTATGGCTAACCAAAAGTTGCTGATGAAAATTCACAGAACTTCCATCTTTTGTATTAGTGGTGCACTCAGCAGTACACCCATTCAGGCTGTTATAATTAGAGTGTTATAATAAGAGTATACTTTGAATATACTAATTTACAGTAAGGTATATTGGGTAATATACGGATTAAGGTACGCGGGGCGTAAAACGAAATGTCAGAGAGTCAGCATTTAGAAAGTGAAGAATGAACACATATTTAAGAGAGATAATAAAGATTGTACAAGTTAATTTACATAACGTGTTTCATTTATTAGAAGAAGATTAAGAGTTACAAGTTACAGTTACAATAGTTGGCGACGAGGATGGGATCGGATGGTCCAGATAAATTAAGATACAAAAAGTGTTAAAAGTTTTTTACGACCAACCACATGGTGACGGATTTTTTTTTGATTGGCAAAATTATAAAGATTATTACATAATATCGAATATAAAATGCAGTCGGAGTTTAAAATCGATAAATTCGATAAAACTACGTATACGTGGGACCGGTGGATACAGCGTCTTGAAGGGGCGTTTACGGTGTTCGAGACCAAAGATGAGAAGAAATTACATTTGCTTTTGCATTTTATTGGTCAAGAAGCATATGATCTCGTTTGTGACAAACTGGCTCCTGTTTCACCATATACAAAAGAGTTCGATGAAATTTCAAAGTTATTGCGGGATTTTTATAATCCAGAACCATTGGAAATCATGGAGAATTTCAAATTTCAATTAAGAAAACAAAGAGATGGCGAAACGGTACAGGAATTCTTAGCAGCTTTACGGAAGCTGGCTTTACATTGTAATTTCAACACATATGTGGATACAGCATTACGAAATCAGCTAGTGTTTGGCTTACGAAGTCAAGCAACACAGAATCGACTACTGGAATCGAATAACCTCACTTTACAAAAAGCAGTGGAGGTAGCGTGTGCATTGGAAATATCATCTAGAAATGCAGCGACATTGCATCGAGCAACAGGCGAATGCAATGCGGTAACACAGAAGGGACAAGGTACGAATAATTATAATAATAAATTTAGTAGTAATGTTCCAAAATCTATAAATTCAAATAATAATAAATTTAGTAGTAATGTTTCGAAGTATGTAAATTCATATAAATTTAATGATAATGGCAAAAATTTGCATTGTTTTCGATGTGGAGATGAATCACATCTAGCACCTAAGTGTAGATTTATTAAAGTAAGATGTAATACGTGTGGTATAATAGGGCATTTAGGAAAAATGTGTTTTAAAAATAAGAAGGTAATCAAACAAAAAAATGTAAATTTAATTGAGTCGACCACAGAGGAATTCGAGGAATTAGTGTTAGCAAATATTGAAGATTTGCAGAAACAACATTGCTCGAAATTGCTATTTTCAGTTGCGGTAAACGGTATAGCAACAAAATTTGAAATCGATACAGGGTGCCCAGTTTCAATTTGTAGTTTAGAGTATAAAAATAATTTTTTTAAAGATTGTGAGATTTTTGGTACTGATTTGAAATTAATCACTTATTGTAGTACAAGTTTAGATGTCATTGGGTACATTAGGGCTACAGTCTCACATGATGACTCCGAGTGGGTGCTTCCATTGTATATAGTAAATACGAATAGACATGCATTGCTGGGTCGCGAATGGTTGAAGGAACTTAAATTAGATTGGAATAGGATTTTTAACGTTAATAGTGTAAGTGAATTAGGCACAAAAGATAATAGACTAGCGGATATACTAAACAATTACAAGTTAACCATGGAAAACTCTATGGGGAAAATTAAGGGGCTACAGGCAACCTTGAATTTAAGGTCAGATGCTCAGCCAATTTTTTGTAAAGTTCGAACAATACCGTTTGCAATGAAATCAAAAGTAGAGGACGAATTAAACAATTTAGTTCGAGATGGCGTGTTTGTGAAAGTGGATCGAAGTGAATGGGGTACTGCATTGGTACCTGTATTGAAAGCAAACGGCACAGTACGGTTATGTGCCGATTACAAAATTACGATTAACAAGTATTTGATTGTCGATGAACATCCACTTCCTACAGTAGAAGAGTTATTCGCGTCACTCGCGGGAGGAGATAAATTTACAAAGCTAGATCTAACGAAGGCCTACTTACAACTAGAGGTGCGTCCTGAAGACAGACATTTACTTACAGTAAATACTCATAAAGGATTATACCAACCTACGAGGTTGATGTATGGAGTAGCGTCAGCTCCAGCTATCTGGCAGCGTCATATGGAAACCATTTTACAAGATATCGAAGGGGTATCGGTGTTCCTTGATGACATACGTGTAACCGGGCCGGATGATGATACACACTTGCAACGTTTAAGTACAGTTTTACAACGATTACAAGATCACAATATGAGAGTGAATATGGATAAGTGCGTGTTCTTTGCTGAAAACATACAATACTGTGGTTATTTAATAAATAAGTCGGGAATTCATAAGCTAAAAGCTAAGGTTGAAGCGATTAAAAATATGAAACGTCCAAATAATGTAGATGAAGTGCGAGCTTTTGTAGGGTTGATTAATTACTATGGTCGTTTTTTGAGAAGTCTTAGTACAACCTTATATCCAATCAATAATTTATTAAAGAAGGATGTCATGTTTAAGTGGGATACGAGTTGTGAAAAGGCATTTTTGAAAGTTAAAGAGGAAATGCAATCAGATGAGTGTTTGACACATTATAATCCAAAGTTACCTTTGGTGTTGGCCACGGATGCAAGCAGTTACGGTGTCGGAGCAGTGTTGAGTCACATTTTGCAAGACGGGTCGGAAAAACCAATTCAGTATGCGTCTCAAACTTTGTCAAGCACGCAACAGAAATATACACAGATCGATAAGGAGGCTTACGCCATAATATTTGGAATCAAGAGGTTTATACAGTATTTGTTCGGCAGACAATTCATTTTAATCGTAGATAATAAACCCCTAATTCAAATTTTAAGTCCACATAAGGAATTACCAACGTTTACGGCATTACGCATGCAACATTATGAGATATTTTTACGCAGTTTTACATTTGAAATTAAGTATCGCAATACGAAGGATCACGGGAATGCAGACGCGATGTCCAGATTACCGATTCCACAAATACTGAACGAGAGAGAAGAATCAGATGTGGTGGAAATTAATTTGATTGAAACCTTGCCAATACGGGTTGCAGAATTAAGTGAAGCTACCTTAAAGGATAAAGAAATTAGGAATTTAATATTAGGTTTGCGAACGGGAAGGGAAGTATGTTCGCAGGATCGGTTCAATATCAACCAAAATGAGTTTTCTTTACAAGAAAATTGTTTATTACGCGGGTCAAGGGCGTATATACCTGTTTCGCTTCGGGAAAAGGTAATAGTAGAACTGCATTCTTGCCATTTTGGTACTTCAAGGATGAAGCAGTTAGCGAGAAGCTATTGCTGGTGGGAAGGCATAGATCGAGAAATTGAAGAGATAGTAAAGAACTGTGGCAAATGCCAATCATTACAGCCTAACCCGCCTAAGGAAACTTTCCATTGTTGGCAATCGCCAAGCAGCCCATTTGATAGGGTGCATGTTGATTTTGCTGGTCCATTTCACAATTTATATTTCTTCATTATGGTGGACGCATTCAGCAAATGGCCGGAGGTACACATTCTAAATAACATTACGACAAATAAAACCATCGAAATCTGCCGAAGAGTGTTCGCGACACATGGATTACCTTCAGTGTTGGTCAGTGATCATGGATCACAATTCACGTCGGGAGATTTTCAAAGGTTTTTGAAAACAAACGGAATCATACACAAGATGGGGGCTCCTTATCATCCAGCAACAAATGGTCAAGCGGAGCGGTATGTGCGCACGATAAAAGAAAAGTTAAAGAATTTGGATTGCTCAAGAGAGGATATAGAACACCATTTGCAAAATATTTTATTAACATATCGAAAAATGGTGCACCCAACGACAGGCAAATCACCGGCAATGATGATGTTCAATCGGGACATAAGATCCAGGTTGGATTTAATGATTCCTTCCAAAAATATAAAAGAAAATAATAGGGTCACGTCAAATAGGGAGTTTAAAGAAGGGGACAGAGTTTCAGTTAGGGAATATCTAAGGTTACAAACTAAATGGAAGTTTGGGACAGTTGTGGAAAGGATCGGACAACTTCGATATTTAATAAGGTTAGATGATGGACGTATGTGGGAAAGACATGCGGATCAAATGAGAACCATTGGACAAAAACTAATTGAGAAAGATGAGTTAGTGAATTTACCTGAGTTTGAAGAGGACCCAGTTGTAGAGCAGGAAAATTCAGGGAAGGAATTCATAAATGAACCTAGGGAGATTGAAATGTGCAGTGGAAATGATGACCCTGGGGAGTCAGGTGAATGTGAGTCTAATAAGAATTGTTCGGAACAAACAGAAAGTGCTGCGGTTGAGGATGTGGTTTCGAGCAGTGTTGTTAGGAGGTCCGGTAGAGTTAGGAAAATACCACAAAAATTAGATTTATAAGAAAAAAAAAAAAAAAAAAAAAAAAAAATGTAATAAGTAATTTAAACAATATGAATTAATATGTAATTTTGAATTAATGTGTAATTTTGAAGAAATTTTGTTAACGTACTATACTGATCTGTACAATTAATTGTTATTTTGATTAATTTTTTTTAAGAGAGGGTAGAGGTGTTATAATTAGAGTGTTATAATAAGAGTATACTTTGAATATACTAATTTACAGTAAGGTATATTGGGTAATATACGGATTAAGGTACGCGGGGCGTAAAACGAAATGTCAGAGAGTCAGCATTTAGAAAGTGAAGAATGAACACATATTTAAGAGAGATAATAAAGATTGTACAAGTTAATTTACATAACGTGTTTCATTTATTAGAAGAAGATTAAGAGTTACAAGTTACAGTTACAATACAGGCATTGGAGGTTCTTTTTCATTTCATACCGCTAGATATTCTGGGCACTCAAATGACCACGAGCACAGCCATAAGGCTCAAATCCATGCCTATGTGGACCTGTAGTAACAAAGGACACTCATCTATTTTGTGTGACAGGGATATCCCTGGCGATACCACCGTTTATATGATTCCATTACCATCTTTTGAGGAAAGGTTTCGTACTAATATTCCCTCCAGAGGGGGGACTGGCTGAGTGAAGAGATGTTGAACTCTGAAGTTTTGAACTTCTTCACAGATGGTTCACAAATGGATCGTAGGGTTGGTTGTGGTGTTTTCTGTGAGAAGCTAAATGTGAACCTCTCATTCCGTCTACCCGAATATTGCAGCATTTTTCAGGCGGCATTAATTGCGAAAATGGAGGCTGTGAATTGGTTGAGGTATAATGTAGAATCTGTAATGGATATTTGCATTTTTACGGTCACTCAGGCCGCTATTAAAACACTACGAGCTTATTTCTTTGCGTCGAAGGTAGCCCAGAGCTGTCTCTCATCTCTTAATGAGATGGCAGATCAGTTCAACATCTACTTAACGTGGGTGCCTAGGCACTTCAATGTTGCAGGGAATGAAAAGGCATATGAACTCGCTCAGCAGGGTACAAATTGCCCCACTTTATCAAGTATGGAAAATGTTGAAATTCCGCTCACTATATGCAAACTCCTTGCTTAAGGAAGAAGGTAGGATGGCAGCGAACTGTAGATGGTCCAATGGGACCTCGTGTGTTATAACTAGGCAGATTTGGCCAAGACTGAATGAAGCAAGAACTAGACAGCTGATAACACTTCAGCGTACCCATATTAGTATGGTCGTGGGGATTATTACAGGACACTGTCTCATAGGTGAGCTTGCGCGGAGACTGGGAGTCGGCGATTGTGATAAATTTATAAATAACCGATTTTAGCCAGAATTCAGGAAAGTCCACATGTGGACGGACATCTGTCAAAATTCATCAAAACGTTCGGAAATTGTAATTCGTGTATAAAACACATGAGATATAGACATTTTCGTATATGAGGAATTCCTTCCACCTACTTACACCCATTCGGAAGTATTCCCTTAGTACTGAAAAATTCCGTTTTTATACATTTTTACAGATGTCCGCATGTGGAAAATGGATGTGGAATTCGAGAATAGGGCTGCTGTTGAATTCTTGTTTCCATGCTAAATTTGAATTAAGGTTGCGGCCAATCATTTATTCCGAAATAAAAATCGTCAACAAATTCTTATCGAAAATATTTAAGCCATTTCCAGTCATTTCGTATGGCCTTATTCAAATGCTAAATTATCAAATTCATAAAACATTGAAAATTTGTTGTTACTCATTCATGTATTTCTATACATATATAATTAATCTTTTAAAAATCATTAGTCCAATTTTTCAAATTATGTATATTTTAAATTGATAAAGTAAATCTTTAACATACATCACATTGATAAGAATATTGATAATTTGATTTTTAAAACACGTCTAAAGTGGTATTGACGTATATCGGAAAATTTCTTCAGTCCAGTTTAAACTAAATGAGGTATTGATCAGTGATCGTGCCAATGGTAAAGTTTAAATAAATTAATTGTGCTCTTTTTAAAAGTATATAAAATGACAAATCAAGATTCAGTGCTATCGAATGGAAGCGATTGTTCAGGCAAATCGATTGTTATTTCTGCTAAACATTATGATTGCTTATTAAATGAATTAAAATGCCCTGGTTGCGCAAGTCCATTGAGCAAACCAATTAAATTATGTAAAACTGGACACAGTCTTTGCAGTTATTGTGCAGCAACTTCAAAATCTTGTCCTATATGCTTCGTAAGTCTGCAGTAGAATTGTGACCAATCTGTTAATATATTAATTATTGCATTTTATACAGGGACGAATTTCGGATATGAGGTCACTAACATTGGAAGCGTTAGTAGCCAAAGCTCAGTTTAGCTGCTCAAATTCGAAGCATGGTTGCACTGTTCGTATGCCAGTAGATTTAATGCAATGGCACAAGAAGAGATGTTTGTTTAACGTAAATTATATAACATATTTACATATAATTACAATTATTAATATTATGATTTAATTTAGCTTGGTGCTTGTTTTATGGGTAAAGTATGGGGTATATGCGACTGGTCTGGAAGGGAAGCAAATTGGATTCAACATTGCGATGATAAACATGGCGATAAGATTTTCAAAGAAGATGAAGTAGTATTAAAGACATCTTTCGATCGCATTGATAATACGAACGAGCCTGTGATTGGTTTTTTTATTTTTAAAATCTACGGTGAATTATTCAATTTATATCAAGTTTATGATAAGAAACATATGTTTATGCTGTGGACTTTAATTTGCACTTCAAAGGAGGCCAATATAAGTAAATTATTCTGCTATGAGATTGAACTATTTTCGCCTGGTGAAATATCACGATTAATATTGCAGCGCAATTTTTGCCTTGCAGAAAACGATAATGATATGCTAAAGGATGGTCGATGTATTAGCTTCCATCTATCCGATTTAATGAAATATGCGGATATGAACAAGGTCAATAACTCTAAAAGAAAATATGTTATTGAAGATATGTAAAAGAATTTTCTTTTTAATTTTAGGAGATACACTATCGGTTTAGAGTAAAAATTGCTGCTGATTTAAAGCAATCTCCGGTCAATACCAACGTAAAGTTAAGAAGTAGACAGTCAGAAAATTCAAATAGACAAAACTGCCACTCAGTTGATGTGCAGCAACTTTTTAAATTTCCTCAAGAAAATACACCGCAACCAGTTACACCTACGTTGATTAGCAAAACTTCAGGTGAAGGTGTTCTACCAAACGTTTCGGAAGTAAGTTGAACGTAAATAACTCTTATAATAATGAATAAAATCTATATTATTTATGTTATGTTAGATTTCCAATATTTCCAAAATTGATCAAAACGCAGTTAATCAGAAACGTAAAATGTTCCAACAGACTATGATGAAGAAAAATTTATCATTGGATGAAAATGATTCAATTGATAAAGAAATCGCGGAAAATATTGATTTAAATAAAGTGATGATAAAAGAATTTACCATCGATAAGAATTCTGATGAAATAGTTGTTAAATCACCAAATGTTGTGCCAAAACCCCCTCGTCAAATTTCAGTAAATGGCTCATCTAATAACGATGAAAGTATTTTAAAGTTTACTTCTGAACAAGATAAGTTACTACCATAGCTTCATCAGAAAATATACTGTATAACATTATAAATTCAAAATTGTATTTAAACATAAATAAAATTTAACAATTAGCATAAAAATGTAGGTCATTCCTTTCGTTTTATCCTACAAGCTTGGCAAAGTATTCCTTTACACCCCTTCATTTCCCATTAGAATATTTTGCGAAACAGTCAGTCCCGCATTTAACAATATCTCTTTGCTTTAGACATTTGGGCAAAGTGTTGTTTTCAATTGCTTGCTTCTATTGTACAATGACCCTTGCCTTGAATGTAAGTAGGTTAAATACAACTAGGTACATACACATATTTATTTCTATCAATGCGATTTAGAAACTATGCCATTTTTGCGCCCTAAGAATTGCGCCTTAGCCAATGGCGTATAGATATAAATTTGGAACTGGTTATGTTGGGTTATGCAAGCGAAAAATTCAAATCTGCTTCTAACCTAGAATCATTTGTTAGAATTCAACAATTTTCTTCATTGGAGATTTCCGACCTAATAAAATAAAAAGTTTTATTCAATTAATTTGGGAAAAATTTTTATAAATGTTTTTCCGGTAATAATCGTAATATTTCACTCAAATGGAATGCTGCAAAAACTTCTATACAAACGCGGTAAATTGTAATCAATTTTTTTTTATGTGTACATATATGTATGTTTTTTTATACATATAAAACCTTCGAAAATTCTCTCTGTAGATGTGTTTGTATATATTGTGCACGTAGTAAATTTATATTTTTGTAAATACATTTCCACACTTAAGAAACAAGAAAGTAATACGCAATTGAGAAATAATTTGTAAGATAAAATCCAATTTACATTTATTTTGAAAATTAATCAAATATATTCAAATATTTAGTTAAATTATAAAAAGCATTTAATTTAAAGATTATAATATAATATATAAATCGTAGTGTTTTCATTTAAATCACACCGGTTTAGTCTTATTTTGGTAGAACGCATTTATTAGCAGCAATGGAGGTTGAAATAATTCCCGATGCGTTGATTAATGATGACAATTTGGATGTAGATGAACCAGTGTCCATCGATGATAGTGCTATTAAAAAACCATTAGATTTAACTGGTGATGTTTCGAAACGAAAGGGAAAGCGTTTAACAAAACATGGAAGCCGTGAAAAAGAAATAACTGGTGTTGCGTCGCCGAATTTTGTGGCCCCGCATCGTAGATGGAAAAATAGTCGGCGATCACGTAACGGATATGGACGCGGTTTACCGAAGAAAGGAGGTGCTGGCGGTAAAGGTGTTTGGGGTTTTCCTGGTTCGGAATTATTAGAAGAAGAGTATGAAGATCAAAATGATCCTAATTATGAAGAGATTAACGATAAAAATGTTGAATTGAAAGAGGTTATACCGGAAATTACAGCAGAGGAATTTATTAAACGAACTGAACCAATAATATTGGAATATTTCCAACATGGTGATACCAGCGAAGTAGCGCACAGCATAGATGAATATTTAACAGGGGCAATGCGACCAATGGTAACATATGTTGCAGTTGAAGTGGCCATGGATCATAAACATTCGCAATGTGAAATGGCATCGGTTTTAATTTCTGATTTATATGGGCGTATCATTACTGGTCGTGACATTGCCAAAGGTTTTGATATGCTATTAACTAATCTACCTGATTTAAAATTGGATATACCCGAAGCAGTTACCCTGCTTGGTAATTTTATTGCCCGAGCAGTGGCTGATGATTGTATTCCGCCAAAGTATGTAACGCATCCTGAAGTGGAAATATCCAATGAACATATAGAAGCTGCGTTGAAAAGGTCTGACACGTTATTGAATATGAAACGTGGTTGGGCTGTTCTAGATAATGTTTGGGGAATGGGTGGTCCACTGCGACCAGTTAAATCAATTACCAAGCAAATGTCTATGTTATTGCAAGAATATCTATCATCACGGGATATTCCGGAAGCACATCGTTGTTTACAAGCTTTAGAGGTTCCTCATTTCCATCACGAATTGGTTTATGAAGTAAAGTCTAGTTTTGCTGTTTCATAATGTTCAGGAATATTAAAACAATTTTATTTTGTATTGGTAGGCGATAGTTATGACATTGGAATCTCTGAAGCAAAACACCGGTGAGGCTTTATGTGAACTTCTTAAGTCGCTAGATGAAGCGTGTATTATTTCGCCCGCCATGATGGAACAAGTAAATTAACTAACCACTATATTTGGTCGAAATTGATTAAACATTATAATTATTTTAGGGATTTCAACGAGTTTATGATGATATGCCTGATATTGTTTTGGATGTTCCTCTTGCCTATATATTTTTAGACCGTTTTGTTGAACGTTGTACTCGGGCTGGATTTTTGACTGATAAAATTATCAAAAACATGCCATCAAGGTACTTTTCGTAGCGATAAGCACAGCCAAAACACCTTCCAAAACACTTATTAATATCGTTTCTTTCTATTTTTTTTTTTTTTTTGCAGAGGACGCAAACGCTTTGTATCGGAAGGAGATGGTGGCCATATTAAACCTCCATCACAATACTGTAATTTCAGAGATTAAAACCGTAATGTGTTAAAATCTAACCTGATGAAGGAAATTTATTTTCGTTTTTTTTTTTTTTTTGTAATTTAGTTTTTGGATTTCGCAAATTTTTTATTAAACTTAAAAGCTTTTCAAATGAAATAAAAGCTTTTAATAAAGTTTCTTGTGTTCATTTATAATGTTCGTTAAATTTCCTAAAAACCATTAGTTTTTAGCTAAAAATTAATAATGTACTTTACATTTAGTTTATTCCTTAAAAATAAAGATTAATCAATGTATACATATTAATTATTGTAATCATTATCATTCGTCATAATGAAAGTAACAGTGTAATGTTTAATAAAATTTTTAATAAAATGGTTTTGGTTCGCGGCAATTTCATTTGTCAGTGCTTGACCTCTACAAATAGCTAGAATTATTTTAATCTACTAACTGGGTCACATGGTACACGGTTTTCACGTAATAATTGTTCTCGTTAAGGCAAATGTTTCCATAATTTGAATCTAGTTTTTTTTCGTTAAAATGCTCATCAAATAATCCAATAGATGTCACCGCTCGTATTTTGTTTTGCTTTTGCTGTGACCAACATAAAGGAAAGAAACACGTATTATTTCCAAAAATGACATTTGTGTCTTTTGTCAGGTTAGGAAAATTATAGATTGCGTTTATTCATAGATATAATTATTGAATTTGAACTAGATCACAATAATATTTTTGTCAGTGGTAAGTTGCAATTGTACTAATTTAATCCATTATGAAATAAATAATAAAAACAAAACATTAAACTGTTTGCTTTTTAATTTAATATTTTATCATTTCGTGCGCTATATCAAATTTTCATAATGCTGGAATCCAATTTTTTTTTGTTGTATTTTCCTTGTTATGTAAACAGGGCTAAAAATATGTTGGAAGTATATTTTTATGTTCATTTCTTTTCCTATTGCTATCAGTTAATTTAGCTTTCGAGTGATAAACGTAATATTTAATTTGGCATTATTTATTCTAGGCTTATTACAATGGAGAATTCAACTAGCTTAGAGTATAGCCAACCAACTACACCAAATGGTACTTCTATTTTTGGAGATGGGCCGATTAAAAAATACTATCGTAAAACTACACATAGGTAAGTTTTTTCCGTCCAGTATTGTTTGTCATTTATTACTTTATTATTGTGAAGAAAACAAAGTAAAGTAAGGTTGTCTCGATACAGGAATAGTAGAATTTTATATAATAGTAATTTATTTTGAGACCTTACAGATAGAATTACCTAGTCTTGTTTGATTATATCTTTGAATCTTGCTCAGGGCTCGAGGAACTCAAATCTTTGGTACTAAATTTTAAAACTCATTGCATAGCTAGCTCACTGCTAAGTTGCCTATATTATTGATAAGAACGGTGTAACGGCCCGAACTCATGGGTCAACACGCCGATCATATAGACTACTTAGCACGGAGCTAGCTACGCAATATGGATGTTTTAAAATTTAATAACAAGAGCAGAATAGCAATTATATTATTTATGCTAATTGCTAGGTAGAATTCTTTAGATTTTTGAGAGTCTGCTTTCTCTATGCTCAAACGGCAAATAGGCATTTCCAATCATGGAATCCAATTCTTTACAAAATATGGTTTAATCCTAAACCTCTTAACATATTATGTACAATATGTAATCAAAAATAAATACAAAACTATAACGGGATTTTTTACCAAAAGAAAAAATTTTTCACTCTTTTTTCGTAAAGTTAGTGGTAAGCTGGTAAATTAAGATTAGAAAAATGAGCATGCGTTTGGCTGAAACACACGAAAATTAAAAACTTAGAGACTCAGGCTCTTGTTAAAAGGTTTAGGGTTAAACCTTTAGTACACAATTATTGTTAAATTTTATTAAAATTCATTTAATTTCAAATAAAATATAAAGTTTCGTAAATTTTAGTAAAATTTTCTAGATCAAGGCGGTACCTGTAGATTTGAACAATTTTTTAATAATTTTCCAAATGAAACAATTTTGCCAAAATCTGGGAGGTTTGACGGTTTGCCGTTCTTGCGTATTAGATTTTTTATACCAAAAAAAAGAATCAAGGTTTTTTTTAATTTTATTTCTATTATTTTCTCGATCAAGGCCACAAAGCTTTTTTTCTACCAATTATTAGGCATTTTCAGAAATAGATCCTGAATAACTAAAGGATAACATTTAAATTTTCTTTTGTTGGTAAAAATCTATTCAAGTTATTCATTCCATACAAAAAGTTAAGAATTAATTTTTAAGAAAGCAAAATCCGAAAAGTTCTAAAATACATTTTGAAAGATAATTCAAAGAAACACAAAATAATCTTCTAAAAGATTTTACTTTGTTGTCCAAACTTCGCCACGTTCCTGGATATGCGTATGAGTTCATTTCTGTATGTTTTGATAAAATAGATTAATGGGACAAATCAATTAATGGTGGGACAAATCTCTCGCGCAGAATTCACTTTGTCTCATCAGTAATCGAATTCCACAAAGCTATTGATGACATCATCTTGAAATGATTGTTTTTGAAAGTCCAGTGTATTGTTCTGTTTAATCTGATTTGTAAGAAAAGTGGCATCTAAGTAGCTTTGCAGTGACCAAATGAGCACTGATTTAGAGGGTAGCGGATTGATAATATCTTACATCTTGGACCTCAGCCGGTCTTTGAAAATTAGCATGCGATCAACATTCTTCTATAATTACGAAATGTAATTTAATATTCTCTTTAGATAATAAAGTGTGAAAAGAAAAAATATATGTATTACGAAAAACTTTTATGATTTAGAAGAAACATAAATAACCTTTTAAGCACATTTGTATTTTGCTTTGATTAGAAAAGTAAGCATTCAAACAATGCAATAAACAAATATTCAAATAAGCATCATACCTAAATTAAAATCCTTTTTAACTATTTCTGATGGTAAAAATAAATCAACTTTTTGGAAAAAGTATATAGGTAATTGTAATTAATATAATTAAATGTACTGATAAAAATACAAGTCCTTCAATAAAATAAAAAATAAAATTCGCCATACCCTCATCCTCGACTGAAAAAAACCCCAACTGAGAACACAAAACAGAATAAATTGTACAGGCACAGAATATACTTTTGAATCGTTTCAGAGGATCAAGGCATTCTCTCCCAACTCTATCGATTTTAACGTCCTACGACGTTTTGCAGTAGCCAAATCGAGGACGAACCGCTATATGTCCATTATCATAGAAATAGGTTTGGGTGGCGGTCCACAAGGACCAGGCATAGACACAAAAATGGTCCGTAGCCATGTCATAGAAATAAGTTTATACGTAGTTTAATAGCGGCTTTTTAAGGGAATTTACCAACTTCTTCTGAATAAGTATGAATAAAATATTTTGTTATTTTTAAATCTTTAGAAAAGCGATTTACTTTTCTTTCAAAGTACGAATTTATATCAAAGCCTTTACATTTTTTAAAGACTTTTTTTCTTGCTCCATTTCTTACCGAATGATCTACTAGTCATAAAAAACAACAGGTCTTTATGTGTGGCGTACCAGCATATCTTCCAAGCTTTATATTCGTTATTTCTATTCCACTTCCAGAATTTACGATTTTTTCCTTGTTTTTGGTCATTCCGCGCTCAAGTAATAAAGAACCATTTAATTTAAAATAAAATTTGTTTGTGTTAAACAAATTTAATTTTTTTTATTATTTTAATATCCTATAACCTTGTGGGACTTGCGCAAGGTTTGATATTCCACTAACCAATTATGGTGACATTGGACTTTCCTATTGCCCCTTAATGCTGTAATATGGTGTTCTGTTCTGTGGCGCGATTTATCGGCACAGAATATTTTTAGAATTTTTACATTTGTGATGGTTGTTCTCTCAGAAGAAGCGAGAGGAGCGATGGAAACAAATTTCTTTGACATGTGCTTGCATGAATCGATTCGTCTCACCTTTTAGACTAATTTCATGCATTAAAAAAAACAAACCAACAAAAATTTGTGACTGAAACACCTTTTATGAAGGTCGGAGTCATTAAATTTATTTGGAGAATTTCCTTTCGTTTTTTGACTGGTATTCCCTGAGCCAAGAAAACTCCTTTATTTTGAGGAAAGAGAATTTTCGAGTTTTAACTTTAGGAATTAAGTAAACTTAAATGAAATTTTAATAAAATTTAAAATCTTCACCACGAATTTTTTTTTTTTTACAAAATATATTAGAAAATATTATTAATCAAGTTTATATTGTCAGTAAAATTGGTCAAGTTTTCTTATTCATGAAAACAAATAGAATTTAAAGTAGGTCGTAGTATAAAAAAAAGCATTCTGTCAAAAATGTTCGTAGTTTTATCTTTTTTAAAAATTAAATTAAAGTTTTCCAAAAAGTTTTATAATTTTACGTTACAACCATATTTATTAACAACATTATCGATTAGGAACAAGTAAATATTTAATAAATG
Source organism: Tipula vernalis (assembly GCA_958295665.1). Classification (NCBI taxonomy): domain Eukaryota; kingdom Metazoa; phylum Arthropoda; class Insecta; order Diptera; family Tipulidae; genus Tipula; species Tipula vernalis. Next base: position 367,464,659 of record OY282560.1, read on the forward strand.
AATTGAAAAGGTCTGGTTTGGCGAGAGATTATTTAGTGATTATTCGAATACTAAACATATTATTGCTAATTAGATAGTTCTATAATTAGTTATTTTGCTCTATTTTTTGTTATTATCGACCTTCATAAATTTTGACTTGATTACCAATTTAAGATTTGTGGGAAAATGTTGATATGAATACGTGGCCAAATTAAATCACATAGTGACCAATAGGGTTAAATTGTAAAATATTACACGAAAATAAGTTGATTCAGCCACACATCACAATAATAATTTATGTTCATGCTGCATTCCTTATCTCTATTTTGTAGTTCTGTAAATAATTAGCAATCGTTAGAAACAAAAAATAAATATTTGCTGTTTTTCCGTGATTATCAGTACGTGATATTATCAAAAAAAAAAATAATAATAATAATTAAGTTTATAATTATAAAACAAAGTCCATCCTACATACTTTAAATATTTGTATATTTGGTTAAAATAAAGTCAAGACGAATCAATCAATGGTTGAATATCACTGATCTTCTCTACTCTTGTATGTATACATAAAAGTTTTAAATGTTACAAAAACTACATTCTTATATATAATTTGTATATACGACAGAGTGTATGAAAACCCCCATAAAAAAGTTTTAAATTGCTCGCCAATTGCAATTGTTAGCTCAGTAGTGTATAATTCGTGGATAACTTAAGTCGCAGGAAATCTCTATTATACATATTTTATTTTATTTTTTTATTTTTTGTTATGTGGTTTGATAAGTAAGAATTATTATTAAAAACGTAGACAAAAACCACATATACAGTGAATGAAATATTATGTTTATTATTTAAAATTAATATTTAAAATAAAAATAAAGTAATAAAAAATGTTTTAAATATAGATCAAGATCATTGACGCAACAGAATTTATTATATATGACGTATAGTTGAATTTTGTGTAAATATAGTTACAAAAAAAAAGGAAAAAAATTGTATCGAATCATTTATTAAATATTTTGTTTATAATTAAAAACCCCTCCATATACAACTTTAAATTTTATTTGTAAAGTGATAATAAATCAAGTGAATCAAAAAAAATGTCAGAGAAACAAACTTCATCTAGGGGTGATGCAGTTCAATTGCAAAATAATGAATCACCATATCATCTTGGATTAGGATATCACAAAGATTATATGCGTCTTGATCAAAATAAAACTGATAAGATATACGGCTACAAAAGACAATCAAGTCACAGGTGAGTCTGAAGAAGAGCATAATCAGTATTATTGGCTATGCGATGAGCAAACCGAAAAAAGTGAAATTAAGATATTTTATAAAATGAAGCAAAAAAAAAAAACTATTTCCTCATAATTTGGGCATCTCACTGCTCATTATGCAAACGAGTATACAATTATTTTGTAAATATTTTAGGTTTATTCAACTGCGAATGAATCGGCGACGAATCTTATTTATGAGGTGATGAGTTGTTATTCTTATAGATAGGATTTAATTGGGCTTATTAAACAACATTTTTAATTTAAGAAAATTATCTGGAAAATTGGTTGTTTATTTATTTATTTGTTGTTTTGTTGCTAAGGTCGAAAAACCTTTTATACTAAATTTTTATACAATTCGAAGATAAATGATATCACAACAAAATAATTAAATTCTATGACGGTTATTTACTTTAATCAGTATTTATAGGACAGGTTGTTTTTATTCGGTTGTTTGCTATCGCTAGGCTAGAGGAAGTGAATGGACTTATTTCAATTATGAATGCACGTACGTATTTTGCATGAAATGTGTTTAACCGCAAATGAAAGACATGCTAGATTTATTACCTTGAAAAGATTGATTTCGACCTAAATACTAAAATTTTAGATCGAAATCATCTCCTGGCATTTATTCTATAAAATTTGTCATGTTTTGGCAAACAATTTGTAAAATATTCTATTTTGGAATAAATTAGTTTAGCTCAATTTTTCTTTAACAAAAATTTGTTTGTTGCGCAAGACCTCAAGAAAAAAAATTACCAGATGTTTTGTGTAAATTCAAACAATTTTTTATTAATATTTGAACTACGGGTTCTCAAACAGGAGTTCTATAATTCATGAGACAAATTTGTTGTCTAATCAATAATAATTTTTTCTTTATGTGGGTAACAACGTTAATTATTGAGGCAATAATTTGGATGTGTGGGTTTCCAAAAGGCATTTTCATAATTTTTAATCAATTAAATAAGTTACATTAATTTTTATTGTAGCATGTTTCTTTTTTTTATGTCCACAGAATTTTTGTCAATCGTTCGTTGCATTTAGAAAATATAAAATTTTATGGATTTGATATGGACTACACGCTGGCCGAATATAAATCACCACAATATGAACAGCTAGGATTTGATTTAGTTAAAGAGCGTCTGGTACAGATGGGGTATCCAAAAGAAATGTTACAATTTGAATATGACCCTTCGTTCCCGGTACGTGGTCTATGGTTCGATTCACTTTACGGTAATTTACTAAAGGTGGATGCATATGGCAATATTTTAATTGCTGTCCATGGATTTGAATTTTTAAAACAGTATGTGATAGCAATAAAATTACCTTAATGAATAAATAATATTCTAACATATTTATTTTTATTTCTAGTTCTCAGGTTTACGAATTTTATCCAAACAAATTTTTGCAATTAGACGAATCACGGGTATACGTGTTGAACACATTATTTAATTTACCCGAGACCTATCTATTGGCGTGTTTAGTTGATTTTTTTACAAATTCGCCGGATTATACACGCGAAAGCACTGGAGTGCGAGGCGGACAATTATTCATGTCGTACAGGTCAATTTTTCAAGATGTTCGAGGTGCTGTTGATTGGGTTCATATGCAAGGGGATCTAAAATCAAAAACAATTGAAAATCTTGAGCTATATGTTAAAAAGGATCCCCGCCTACCAATGGTGTTAACTCGCATCCGAGAATCTGGTGCTAAAGTATTTATTTTAACAAATAGCGATTATAATTTCACTAATAAAATTATGACATATTTATTCGACTTCCCGCATGGTGCAAAAATAGAAGAACCACATCGAAATTGGAGGACATATTTTGATATTATTGTGTGTGATGCTAGAAAGCCTCTATTTTTTGGGGAGGGTACTATTTTACGTCAAGTTGATACAACGACTGGTGCTTTAAAAGTGGGTACACATATGGGGCCACTGAATCAAGAGCAAGTTTATTCGGGTGGTTCTTGTGACGTATTCACATCGTTGCTTGGTGCAAAAGGAAAAGATGTGCTTTACGTAGGTGATCATATTTTTGGTGATATTCTAAAAAGTAAAAAAATTAGAGGATGGCGCACGTTTTTAGTTATCCCCGAATTAGTACAAGAATTGCATGTGTGGACTGATAAATGTCAATTGTTTGCCGAGCTGCAAAATTTAGACGTGCAATTAGGTGATTTGTATAAAAATTTAGATTCGAGTACCAAAGAAAAACCGGATATCTCAAAATTGCGACACTGTATGCGAGATGTTACGCATAAAATGGATTTGGCTTATGGTATGATGGGATCATTATTTCGATCAGGCTCGCGTCAAACATTTTTTTCCAGTCAAGTTGTGAGATATGCTGATTTATATGCAGCTACATTTTTAAATCTCATCTACTATCCATTCTCATATATGTTCCGTGCTCCAGCGATGCTTTTACCACACGAATCAACCGTAGCCCATGAACAACGATTTGCAATGGATGCTCCTATGATCTCAAGAACTAGATCGTTGGCCAAAGACGGTGTTGTTACAGTTGTTGAAAATACTGAACCTGTTGAAAATTTCGTAGAGAAAGGTGCATCAAGTCTAGTTACTAAAATTCCTCATGTACGACCCGAAACTCCAAGAAGTGTTACTCACAATCATGATGAAGACTTTTCAGACGAAGAAAGTGATCAAAATCCGAAAGAATAAGGTAATATTATTTTATTTTCTTATCTTATTTTTAAGCATGTATCTGGTTGAAAAATGTCTCTAATTTTTCTAAACAGGAAGTTGTTTTGTAAGCAGAGCACGGGTGAAATTTACACGGTTGAAAATTTCGTCAATACTCAATGGTTTTCGTTTTGCAATTGTACAAAATAATAATCTGCAATTTACAGCACAATCAAATTGTTTAAATTGTTAAATAGTCTTTATTACACTAGTTTTGCATACAAACATTATTATTTATGTTTAAAAAATGCTATATTTTATTATAAAAAAATTCAATATTATTATCTGTTACCCAACTAGACTCTTTTAATTCTTAATATTTGAACTTGAATACAAAATAATCTCCATAACAGTTTTAAATGACAAAAAAATACTGTATGGAGTTCGTTAAAATTGAAAATTGCTTCAAAAAAACTAAAACGTGATATCTAAGAAATTATAGTCATAATAAATGTATTTAGGTAATTAGGAATATTTATGAACATCCATATATATTTTGTAATCTAGATTTTACGCCGAAATTATTTTTGTTTGGTTAAGTCAATTTTGAGATGTAGTCTTAAAACAGCTTTCAAATTTGACTTAAAAACTCCCCATCAAATTTAAAACCGGAAGCAAACAAAAGTAAAAACAATTACGAAATGGAAAGTTTCTCAAGTTGTTTGTACATATAAAAAACAAAAGGTCAATTGATAAAAAATAAAATTGTTTTTCCTGTGTGATAATCGAATGATTTTCACTGTATTTATTAATTTAAAAAATGTCATCCCATTCGTTGCAATTTTTGCAAACCGTGCTAGTTAAAATTCACCTCCTTCCCCATTTCTAAACTATAATACATGACAATATTGTTATACATACTATTATTGGTAACAATTATTAATATTAATTAGGCATTAGAATTTAACTGAATCTAAGCAATTTCCATGTGTTTTTAAAAATAACATATTTGATAAACTATGTATTATTTTTAATAATCAAACACATTTGTTAATCAATGATTTGAGTTGTATTTTTTTCTACATAGGAAGTTAAACAAAAATTTATGTAATTTATGCCATTATTAAATAATTTATTTTTTAAATGAAATAAAATCGGATTAGTTCTAAATAAATTGCAAACATTTATTTAAAAAATAAAACAAATATGAATACGAGTTTTTATTGGTAAAAATGGTAAGTTTAAATTATTTAAATGAAACTAAGAATTTTTTCCGTGCTATAATTCTCGTCCGAAATTGATCTCCCCAATTTATGAGTTTTCATCATTTTAACAGCGGACATGGTTCCCTGATCCAAACCATTATAACTGTAGTGTTTACTTTTAATGGTGTTAATAACTTGCTGTAAATATAATAAATAGATTTGATACTTTATTTTATTCAATATATCTCCTTCAATAACTCACCAGTACTAATTTTATTAAAAATACAGCAAACGTTAAAAAACATATTGTAATGAGTGCCCCTTCTGCTGATGGAAAATCCATGTGCCCTTCACTAGTGATTATGCCGCGCTTTCGTCTCTTAGTTTCAGATTTTATTTTAGCTGGAAACAATGTTTCTAAACGTTGTTCAATATTTGCTATCAAATCAGTTTTTAATGTTTGCAACACATTAATTTTGCTACGCCTTGATGTTGTAGCATTAAAACTTTTTTGAATTTGATTCATATAATTAAAAATATTTTCCAAATTATTTGGTGTTTCCATAAAATTAAGCGCGTTTGAATTTTTATCATTTGTGATATTTGAGAATATTGGATTACTTGGCGGCTGTTCAGTAGAAAATGCACAATTATCACATTTTTCGTCTAATTCACTGATAGTAACTTCATCATCATCTTCTGTATTTTGGTTTAATGTTGTTCTAGTCGGTACACTAGTAATATCTGGGTGGTTATTAATTAAATGTAATTTTGGTTTCTCATTCGATAAATTTGTATTTAAAAATTCGTCAAGTACATAACTATTTTTAATAATTGGGTTTATGTTGACCAATGGTTGAATTTCATGCATAAAATTTGATTTTGTAAAAATATTTGATGGTTTATGATGTGAATCATCTATAATTCTAGTCACTTCAATCCATTCAGCATTGCACATATATCGTATCAGCACAAAATAAATAAATTTCACGATTTTATACATTTATAATTTAATTTTATTTATTGCGCACGCACTTGGAAAATCTAACTATGAATGAAATCTTTTGTTAGGAAAAAACACATCTGGCACTTTTGTCAAATTATTTAAGTCACAGACTTGAGTACGATGATTACAAGTATCTGGAGCATAACCATGAATGCTTATTTTTTTAGCGTTAAAGTGTACAAATTAGGTAGATATTAATATGCTTAAAATGAAGTTGTATTTAATATTTCAAGATCGGCATGCGAAATATGAATGAGAAAAGAACTAAAGTACGTACTGTAAAAATAATAATAAATCTAAAATACCATTTGCGCTACAAACACACTTTATTGGCGAATAGGTTCGGTTGACGTTGCTTTTTGCTGAATGAACGACGTGAACAAACCAGCAAATAGCATTTTAGAAATATTAGCTTTTGGATCGAAGAATCATAATTTTGACATTATTTTGCTGCTCAAACCCTAACAACTGACTGTCTGACGGCATTGAATTAAAATTTAGATCAAGGAAAAATTTGTAGGCTCTAGTGTATAGTTTGTAGTATCTGCTTTGTTGAGTTGAAAATTTAGTTTATAATCAAATCTTTAGTTAATATGATTATGTATAGAGCACAATTACTTAAGAATCTGGGCTATTCCAGTTATCAGGTTCTACATGTTCTGCGGCACAAAATAATATTGTTCTGTAGGAATCTAATCCAATAATATAAACTAATCAATATAATTAATACATCATACCAAAAAAACTCCTTTCGATCGCTTTGAGTTTTGCAAAAGCCCGACATGAAAAACTCGATTTTTTAAATGGTAAAATTTGGGTTGGGAAAATAAATTTCAGATCACAAATGATTTAAAATACCTAAATTTCTAATTTTTAGAATTATTAAACTTGAAAGTCTTAATTTTAGTGAACTTCGTGATAATATCGATATTAGGTCAATATATTACTTGAAGAAGTTTAGTATCTTATGGATAAACACGTATTATTCATTAGACGAATGATAAATTACTTGGAACCCCCTTTGGAGGACAAATAAGATCAAAACATAATTCAGATTCATGATTTAACTTATAAAACATCGATTTTAAAGCATCCTCTTAACTGGATGAAGGTACTAGAAATAGTTAATGACGATAGCTTCGTCTCTAACAGATTTTTCCTGACTGACTTAATTCCATATTTATGAATAAGGCACTAGTATACTAAATTGTAGTTTTCTTTCGAACACTGGATCAACTAACAACCAATCTTAGTGATGTCATTGACAACCGGATCGATGGGAGTTGATGGTGTTCCTTTGAAGGTTTTTTTTAAATTATGTGTTACAGCAATTCTTCCAAATTTCATACATATCTTCAATTATGTTTCATTTACAAGCAATTTTTCTGACCTTTGGAAAATCAACAAAGTCATTGCCATACCCAAACGTGATCGTAAAGCGACTAAGTTGACATCAGACATGCACATTGTCGCACTTTTATAGGAAATTTCCCAAGTTTTTCAGAGAGTGATTGCTGTTCAAATTAAGTTTCACTTCAGGGCTAATCATCTACTCTCTGATTTTCAGTCTGGTTTCCGTTAGTCTCATAGAACTAAGAATTTACTAACTAACGTGTCGGCTTTTATAAGATGATCAATGTCTTGACAAAGATAACTACACTGTATTGCAACTAGTAGAACTCTTTAAAAGCGCTTAATTCAGTTAATTTTACTATATTGGAAGAGATGGATTGGATTTGCAATCCCAATTTGGACTGTCAAAAATATTTTGAAAATCTGTATGTTAGTTATTAACGAGGATTGAACTCAAGACCTAGAACATGATAATCCAATCACTTGACAACCGCACAACAATAACAAACCATAAGCAACCTAAAAGATATTGTTAGATCACACAGCAACCAGTATGTTTCTTGTCACACTACAGAGGTACTACAGAGGTTAAATAAAATATTTTAGTTGCAAAAGAAAAATTCGAATTTTTGATTTGAATGGATGTCTGATTATATTTTTGGTTTAAGTAAATATGTACCAAGAGTTTTCATCGCACTTCCAGACAATGTTTTGGAAGAAAATATTTATGCTAAAATGAACTTTATTATCTTAAGATTCCATTTACATAGGTTGGTTAATTTGAGCAGTTACAATGTAAGCTATTCCAATGAGAGTATGTCAGTATGTAAGCTATTCCAATGTTTGGTTATACATTCCGGAATGTTTTGATGGAATTGTCCGTTCCCGCGCAGACAACAATTGTTTATCGAATCCAATTTTGAGATATTGGTTGACATTTATGTAAGTATAAAGTTCTGGCCTCGAAAGAACTCGAAACCGTACAAAATTTATTTACGATTCTCATAAAATTAAATAACGCAAACTGATACGCTATTCATGCTACAATAATATTATTCGTAAAAATTAAGTCATTGTACAACTATTTACGACCATCATTAAGAGAAAAAAAAAATAAATCGTTACACTAGTTAATTACAAAACTTAGGTACTCTTATTAGAAAACAAATTAGCGCAAATCGTATAGGTAATTTCTCTTTTCTCAAATTTGAAATTCATTTTATTTGTATAGTATTGCATCGTACATAAGTAGGTATGTAGAAATGATCGTTATCAATACACCAACAAGTGAAAATACACGGTTTACTTTTATTTCGTTTAAGCTTTAGTAGTATGCGGCCTGTGAGAAAAGTCAGTATTTTGAATTCTCAGTTGACTCGCAAAGATAGGCACATGCAAGTACTATTAGTAACTATTCGCTCGTTTTATTTTTTTTACGAATTTTTTTATCAAAGTAATACTAAAAAAAATTGTTTTTATTTTTAAATAATAATTCTCATTATTTAGTTTTTCAAAGTAACGCGATGGGGTTCAGTCAACATTTAACTTTTAGAAAGAATTAAAATTGTTTTTTTATTAGCAGCTAGTAGCCGCACCTTTAAAATTTAAAAGTGAAATTTTTTCAAAAATAAAGTTTAGATACAAATTATTATAAAAGTACGTATACATGCATACATACCTAAAATCGTGGTTGTGTTTGTGGGATAAATTAAATTCATTTTTATTTTGTTCGTATAATTATATCAGTTACATGCTTGCAAGATCTCGCGAAATAAATAGGGTATCTATCTGTTTTAATGATAGAAACCGAAATGAAGTAAAAGTTGTTAACAAAAATATTAGAATATTTTGATTTCCAACCTATAGATATCTTATCAGTACTAATTAAAATACTGTGAGCCATTACTAATGACACGTTACAGCAACAAAAATATTTTGATTTTTTACGTGTGTATTAGATATTTAATCAGCTAGTTATAAGCTATGTACCTAATTTAAATTTATTTTGAAATTAGGTTGACAAATTAAATTAAATATATTATTGTAATGTATAAATAATATTGATAACACAATGTTGGCTTAATAAATTATAGAATGGGTAATCCACTTTGGGCTATATTTTGGCTTCTGGTTTTGATCTTCATTGCATTCGCAGTTTCAGGAATTTGTGCCTGGTTCTATATAATCGTATATCCATTGACTGTTTGTATACCAGGATTAAAGGTAGGAGATTTATCCATTATTAAAATAATAGAATTTGTAACATTTACATATGTGTATTACTCAATATTTTCAATTTTATAGGGTTTATCCGATATTCTGCTACAAGGGGTACAATTTACACATTATTGTGCCAAGGCAATGATGGATTGTCAGTCGTTGTGTTAAAATTATAACATATTTTGGTTGATACAGTAATAAAATGATTCTAAATTTTATCGATTATAATAATAAATACTTTTGAGGTTAACAAAGTTCTCGACTACATTTTTCCATTTTGCATTCGAATAGTGACAAAAATAATCAAAAATAATTTTTAGTTTGTAAATAAATAATTCTAGGTACCAACACAATAAATTGTTTGTTTAATTTACAATGGGCGGAAGAATTGATAAGGTATGGTAAACATTAATAAAAATTTCCGTTAAATGTAATTGATTGATTGACTTTTAGCCAATTTATACATTTTTTTTGTGTCGTAAAATCGAGATATTTTTTTTTTAAACCTTATTTAAATGGTCTGACAATAGTCATATCTGTTCGTCAAATTTTAATCCGAGGCATGGTTACAAATATGTATGTATTATTGATGGCTGATGAGCTAGAGCTCCATACCATCTTATAGAACAGACGTTCAAGGGATCTATCCGTTCAGGACACCGATCGTAACATGATTATGAGAAAAATAAAAATCCATTATGAACCAAGGGTACATCACAGCTTCTACCACTAATGATGGGTGCTTTCTTTGAAATCGACTCCCAATATGTATTATATCTCTAATGTGAACTGCAAAATGTTTCTAATCTGTACAGCTACTCACATTAATAAAATGAAGATAAACGAATCATTGGTTAGTTTAGGGAGATAGATAACAACCATCAAGTAGAAGCGCACGTTGGAAAGAAGAGACATTTCTGCATAACCTAGAGGAGGCAACCCATATGACAGGTATTACCATAAAATGCCATGATAGTGAACGTACTTTTAGCAGACCAAAGCAAAATACGATTCAAAACAGAAGTATAAATACGTCCTACATGTGGAAATGTTACAAAAATATATGAACGAACATAACTAACTTTCGCAATAGAACTCAGTACCTTGGAAAAAGTTTGGCACAAAAGCTTACATTGTAACAATGACAGCCAGAAAGGCAGCATTTAACATGGTAGAACCTTTGCAATGTAAGTTAAAAGTAAGGCAACTGAATCTATCACAGCAGACAATAGCAATGGCAAGTGCTTGTATTCAAAAAAGGCAATCGAAGAGGGCATTTGAAAACTTGATAGAAACCTGAGTTAACTGTGGTTATAACCACTTTCAAAAACCAAACACAATTTAAGATGGACTATACTCATAATCTATAAAATTCACGTCTCAATGATGGAGGCTTGATAACTGTTATGATGGGATGGTGCATAAAAATGGCTTACAGATAGTAAAGAGTCCCACTCTCAAAATACGATTCCATCTTCCTGGCCGAGGTCTATTGCTTTTAAAAAAGCAATAGGAATTATAAAGGACAGGAATAGGAGCCCAAGAAAAGATCATGCTTAATGTCAGATTATCAGCACACTGAGAGATATCAAATCTAGTCTCTAAGCCAGCGCAAGAGGTAATTGTTGGGCATTGAGAAAACAGATTTGCAAGGCGAGCTACAGATCTACCTGGTACAGCCAGGTATCTACCTGGTACAGCCAAATATTTCATTCGGCCATCTCTATTTTGCGTCGTGCTTTAATAGGCTTAATATGGAAGTGGGATGGTAAAGGATGAAACTAGGAAAGAAGTCCAGTTACTAGACTTTGAGGAATCTTTACAGATTCCATCATAAAATATTTAGTAAGATGAAGTATAAAAATTCAGATGTGCTATGCTTTCGAAATAGTCAGCATTGCATCAACAAAGAAGAAGATATCAAGGAGAAATCATTATCGAATTTTGAAATTCTTTAAAGAAATGGAGATGGTTAATATGTACTTAAATTACACTAACGATCGTTTCATTAGATATATTAATAAATAAGATTTAAATGACATTTTTAATTTACTTCATTAATTGTTGAACTTCATTTTGAATAAAAATAAAACTATAAAGGAAAGGGTTTGATGGTTAATAAACTCTACTATTGGTTCATCTTGGGTTCTGTAACTAAAGTTTCCAATTAACTTTAATTTCAATCTATTATAACCCCCGTATAATTTCGCTGGATTTATTCTCTGTATTTCATTGCATTTTAGTATGAACAGCGCTAAACAAGTGTTCCGAACACTAAATAGCTGTCTGCCATTGACATGAGCAAACTACGCACAATCACAAATACTTCTACCTACTCGTATCTGCTCATGCTAAATCGATGGTAAAGTTGTTTTTACTTCTGTTATTAAAATTTTCGTTCAATTGGGTATCTACTCACAAGAACCTACTCGCAAGAAACAAAGTTATCCAGTTGGAATACAACTATTTTCTAATAAGGTACGTGATTTTTAATTGAATTGTTTTTGTTTGTGTTAATAGTATAATGGCCGCGCATCATTTTTTTTTTTTTTTTCAAATTTTCACTTGTCCTAATTTCCGTGGAATAAACAATTTTTTTCGTTCTACCCCAGACGGAGAAATAGTGACGTTGAATGATCAGGTACGATCATATATCAAGCCAGTCTTTGCTTTGGCGACCAAAATGAAATTCACAATCACACCAGCGCATACATTCATACTAAACTTTTGCTGGAACAATGTTTCTTTTTACATCGTGCAGGTTTAAAAAATGTATTTATGCCGGCCCTGATAAATTGAGTTTCATTCGTTCATAAGAGTTTGAAATAAAGTTATTTATTATCTTGATGAGATCATCCATTTACGCTCTCATTCAGTTGCAAAATTCTCCAGAGAAGCAGGCAGATGAAATCTTCCGACATGAGTTTAATGGCACAGATTTAGTTTATCGCTTCCGCTTGCAATATTCTCCAAATTTATACAATATTCTCCAAATTTATAAAATATTCTCCAAATTTATAAAATATTCTCCAAATTTATACAATATTCTCCAAATTTATACAATATTCTCCAAATTTATACAATATTCTCCAAATTTATACAATATTCTCCAAATTTATACAATATTCTCCAAATTTATACAATATTCTCCAAATTTATACTTATTTATGCTAAAACGCAACAATAATTGTCTGATACTCAGCGATGAATTGTGCCTAATCGATCGCAACACAGCGTTCTCGCTATAAACGAATGCAATTGGTAAGAAAGGGCTACTTTATAGGTTATGTTTATTGCAATCTCCTTTGATAACTACCGTCTTACCACAGAATACATAGTTGTTTACTATTCTGTGGTCTTACTTTGGAAATGTTACAACAACAATGCAGTGTATTTTCAATGCGGAATGAATAGTTTCAAACCAAGTTTTTGTTGGTACAGAATTATTTTAGTAATAATTTTGAAATTTTTTGGGGTTTTTTATATAATTTTTAATGTTAATTGATAAAAGTAAAAAGAAAATTATTTTCGGTTTTTATTTGGAGCATAATTGGCATTTTTATTTGTATACCAGTTGCTACTCCAGTGAGCAAAGTAAGACGGCAAACATTGCATTCATCCCTTTAAACGAAGCGAATCATTCACTACGTTTATACTTGGGGTGGAGTCATCTTAGAGTTATCCTCATACTAATTTATTATTGTGATTTTTAGATTCGATTGAATTTAATACTGTAGAAATAATCATTTTCGATTATGTTTCATTCAAAAATAATTAAAAATCTATATAATAAATTAATAAGGGAATAAACTCATCGATTACTCGACTCTGTGCATAACCGTAATAATTTACGATACAAAAACGATGTTTGTTGTTCTTACAAAACATCGGTTATATGAATCTTTTTTACAATCCGACAACGATACGTTAACGAATCCTCCGTCCAATGTAATTAGAATTTTTTTACGATGCTAACATCTAATCCTAAGATTAGGTAGAATGTATTTGTATCATATAAAATATATAGCGTTTAATTGAGGATGTATTGCCAATTATATAACGGTTTTTAATCGCACCAGTAACTAAATGCATGTTTAAAAATATCGATTTTTCATTTTATAAGTAGTGAATAGGAAAACAAATGTTTAAACACACTTTTAATTGTAACTGCGCTTTAGTATCGTTTATAAATAAGGCCATATAAGGATTTTTTTTTAATTTATTGCCAAATTCAATTTTTCTCGGTTCGACACGCCAGAGTCTGATATACCAAAATGAAGGTATATTGAACTACAGGTGCGTGAAATAGTTTATAAGCTGTTTGGTAAAATAAAAACTAAATTGTACCACTAAGAACAAGTTTTCTTTGACACCCTATTTCTAACTAGGTTTTAAAAATGTACAACAATTTTTTATCAAGGAATCATCCCTTATAATACTTACAGCGAAGTGTACCCTGTATATCCTATATAATAGCTAAGCCATGCTTTGCTCTGTGCTGTGTTACAAGCCTTTCAAATTTTTTAATATTAACATTTTCCAGAGATTTAGCAACTGGGAGATTAGTGATCCAAGCCTTGTTACTTAACAAGAGCACAACTTATGAAGCTCTTTTCTGGAAGTCAAAGATTTAACCTGCAAGCAGTGTACTAATGTCTTCTGCAAAACCATAAATAGGATTTGGAGTGGTTGACAATAAGCAGGGCTATTTTTCCGCCGAATAACCTGCACATTTTTTAAACCTCATCTTCGTTCTGATCTTTGTATTTTCGGACGATTTGCCTGATTTCATAATACACTAGATCAGGCGTTATGATCCGTGAAAACCGTTATTTCGGTACAGTTTGCCTTTTCGAGCCTATACATATTTGATCAATTAAAGAATTGCTTTGAGGAAGCCCCTTATCGATATAAATTTAAATGCTGAAATAGCATCAATTACTCAGCTTTGTTAAATTATCTGTAGGAACCCTGTCTTTTAAGAAGTCTGTAAATTCTCATGTAAATATTTACAATGAGTATAAAATTGCCCCTTGTATGTACCGTAATTGTATAGTATAGAAAAGCTCCAATCAGATTCGTTATTGATTTCTTCGAGTGCCTTTTAGTAAATCATATTGCAGAAGATAAACGAAGAACACCAAACACACCAATGTGGTGTCAGTTTTTCTCGCAAACCGCAAAGTTTTTTGCATCGGTTTGTGTTTGCCGACGAAACTGCGAGTTGCTAAAAATTGAAATTTCTGATAAAAATACGCTTTGCTGTTGATGTATTGGCTTAGATTGGTGGTATATGCAGGAAACATTATACGGATGGGTACCTCCATTGCTTTTTCTCAGATCCGCGCTGGAAGGTATCTTCGGCTAAGAAAGCTCAGTACCAGGCTTGCTCAAAAAAAAAAATTTAGCACGCATCGCATTAAACTTGGCTATGCAATGGGTCTAAAGAACATACATATTTCACTTGTTCAAACTTCAATCAAACCAAACAACTGAGGTTTTTTGGTATTAACAGTTCTCCGGCCACCTATTTAAGTTTGAGAATTTATTACCTTAATTACGTCTGGCAATTTCAGAAAAATATTTTATCAAAACATGCCACAATCAAGGTACATTTAACCCATTAATATTATACAGTTATGTATTGTGATGTCTCGAATATAAACGATTATTGTGCGCTTGCCAAATTTTATTACATAATACATACTCTGAATTTGATATTAAAGAACAACACACTATAATTTGCAACGATCGGCTGGTTAGCTTAATACACATATTGACAACAATTAAAAATTATTACGTTGACTTTCACGGGTTTGTATTTATTTATAAAAAACATCTAATTGTTATTCAAAGATCGTAAAAAATACGTTTTATACCTTAACTGAACGAACAAATTTCTATAACAAATTTTCGGTATGCCCAATGCAATTTTAATAGGTTTTACTTTCTTATAAAAAAAGAATTGATTATTTATTTACACTTCAATATTGTGCAATACATATTTTCATGTAATTTACATTCTTTAGCGTATAATGATTTTTATAAGTTTTGATCTGAATTTCCAGAATTAATTCGATTAGCTGCCACACTGAACCACAAAGATTCTTTAGTTTTTTGTTACTTTCAAATTTTAATGAATTGTCCAATTCAACTGTGGGAGGTTTCATTCACGTTGTAAATACTACGTGAAACAGTGTTCCACACCAATTAGTAAACATGTTAACTGCTTCCTCATTGGGTTGACTTAAATCTTTCTTAGCATCTACCATTTAAAGCGTTATTTATTCGAAGAAATTACCGTGCCTGAAAGGTATGACACGTCGTAAAGTTAGATAACTATCGAAAAAAAAACGTTTGTTAAATTTATATTCCTGACTAATACGCATACTACATTTTAACCTCAAGTGGGGGTGAATAAAAGTATTTAAAGCCATAGTCAAAATAATTATTGATCACAGTTGGATTATTAAATTTCAGTAAAGCACAAAATCAAAATACAAAAAAAAAAAAATATCAATGTAAGTTTAATTTGATACAATTTTTGGATAGTGTTTTTACAATTTTATCAGTTTTGTTTTTAGATGTTTACCAAAGTCGCAATTTTACTATCAGTCATTGTTTTGACAAGCGCTCAATTATCATTCCGCACCGATGCCAATTCCAATATGTATTCAATTCAAACACCTTCATTCCAAAGTACATTTACCAGATATTTTGGTCAACCAAGTGGTGCTATAGAAGCAGCTGAAGCTAGACCACAAGCTCAATTTGCCCCAGCCCCGGCAGCATATAATCAGGCAGCGGGATATAATTATGCTGCGCCACAAACCCAACAGTTTGATCCTGCTCAAGCTGCCACCAATCAACAACAACAAGCCGCTGCTTATCAACAACAACCTGTCGCATACCAACAGCCAGCTGCCCAATATCAACAGCCCGCTGCCCAATATCAACAACCAGGCCAACAGCAATTTTCGCCTCAAGATATCGCTGCTTATTTCCAACAACAGCAAGAAGCATCTAGTCAAAAACAATTACAACAGCACCAATTCGCTCCGCAACAACAGCAACTAGATTATGCTCAAGAACATCAACAATTATTGGCCCAACAACAAGCAGGAGTCCAACAACCAAGCCGTTACAGCCAAGCTCAAACCGAACAAGCTCAACAAGTCGCCCCAGTTCGAATTCAATTTTCACCATCCAATGAGGTCTCATCGGTTAAATTTTCCAGCGGCGCATTAAAATATAACTTTTAGATAAACATTTTACATTAGGTGTGTGTCTTTCTTGCAAATTATTTATTATTAAAATTAATTTTGTTTACAATAATATAATTGATTTTTTTTTTTTCTTAAACAAAAGCGGTAAAAATTCAGTTTGCCACTAAAAATTGCCGCACCAATTCGAAGCCTGAAGAAAGAGAGAGGCAAAATTGGGGTTGGCAATAAAGTTTTTGATGAAATCCATTGTGCAATTTATTCCGTTTGGAACTAGCGCATGTTAAAAATCTGTTGTATCACAACTATTATAGTCGAACATCCCGACAGGGTGTAAAATTGTCTTCGCGATCTATCAAGGCAACTTGTACGAATGGAAAAATCCTTTCAAGCATCATCGATATTGATAAATCTATGTTTTTAAGGTGGTAACCGTTATAAATTACGCCGCAAATACAGCCATATGCTCAGACACATGTGAAATCATATTAGCGGATATCTTTATAGTTCCTTAAGAAACAGATCGCCTTCTCTGATGCGGTGCCTACCCAAAATATTTTGTCTTCTTAGTTTGTGAAAATTATAATTAAAGCCATAGTCTACTTTTAGGTAGTCCAAAAACACGACCATTTTTTTCCTCTTAACACGACATGCTTACAGCGCTGATGTTATAATAGCTCATTTAGTTTGAGTGTTTAGGAATAAATCAAATTGAGGTTTATCCGGCCTTGGTAAAGGAGTTTGTCCATTTAACGATCGACGAGAACCTTAAGCCACTTAGGCAAATATTTTTTGCCTCGGAACAAAGGATATCAGATATATCGTATCAAGGGTTGCAACAAGACTTTTAGAAGCCGTGATTGGACCGAATTGAGGTGAGTCTTGTCTGTCTATCCAGACTTTTGTAAAATTTACTAGAAAGGATCATTTATTCGCCCGCATTCTTGAAATTCATCGAAAAAAAGTCGCCGGTGACTTTGATATGAAACAATTTAAATTTTCGACTGAAATAACGTACTTCACTAGAAAATCACGGGATTTTTTTCGGGCAATAGTCGGAAAAGTCACTATATTCGATATCGCTGACTGACTTTTCATCACTGGGACACATACTGCTATTAACAGTACATCCGCTCCACGTGTTTCGTTATTTCCAGGTGGCGAGAAATTTACGACCTGACAATAAACAACAATTTCTTTTATTATTCTAGGAAATCTGCATTTATTTTGAAGGGTAATAGTAGTTTACAAAAAAAAAATATAATTTTCATAAACAATACATAATTTTCGATCTTTATTACAATCTTTACAAAAAAAAAAAAAAAGCCAACAAAACTAAATATTAGTTTTATTCTAAAATATGTTGTAAAATAAAAATTAAAACAAGAAAAAATGATTTATCTCCAAAACAACAATAGCAAGTTAACTGGTCAATAGCGCGATATTGATTTCTTTTACCATTTTTACACGATGCAACATTTTACTTAGTGCATCTCTGCTTAACGCCTGGGTTGAATACCAAACTGGGGAATCTGGTACACAAGATCGTTCGGGTTGTAGATAAAATACATCATTTCGAGTTTTTACACTTTCAGGGCTAAATAAAATGAAATTTCTAATTTTAATTTGATCCTCAAAAACATCTTTTGTACTTACCATTTTGATAAATAGAATTCGTATAATTTTACCGGGCATCTCAAAGGATTTTCTTCGTTCTCCTGTTGCTCATAGACTTTCTTCTTTCGAGCATTGTTATCTATTAAAATAAAATAAAAACGAATATTATCTGAATTTTTTGAATTGCTTAAAATCAATTTAACCTAAGCTCGATTGTGGTGGATAAAATCGTAATAGTACGTTTCTCGATCCGGCCGATTTTGCAGCACCGGGTTGATTAGGATTTCGTTTCCAATGTTTCATGATATGTGAAAATGACAGCTGCATATGCTCTTCCACCGTCTGAAATAAATTTAATGACGAGTTGCAAATAAATTTAATGTTTCAAAATTAAAAAAGTTTTATTAAGTTTCGACTTACCGTCAAATTGAAATGTTTTGTATTAAAGAACATTAATGTGCTCAACAAAACATGCGGTGAATGGGCTCCCAATTGTTTACATTCCCACAAATGTTCCTCCTCCACTCGAGTGACAATATATTCTGGGGAAAAAAAAAAAAATTTAAAAATCATACTATGCTTTACTCAAGAGTTAGGACCTACGAGAATCATTATATAAAACCGAAAATTTCCTAGCTACTTCATCAAGACAATCCGTGAATTTTTCATAATACGGATCCGTGAATATATTATCGATCCTAAGATGTTCGTAGAGATATTGTTGAATCCCCAGTACCAAATAGTATATAGTGTCCGGAGCATATTCACTTCCATTTGGTTTGCGCACTTCTTTTACGAATAGACAAAGCGAATAGTTTAATTCGTCTGCCGTTAGTTGTAAGAGATCTGATTTAAATGGTTTTCGCCGTATTGAACTTTTTTCTAAATCAGCATTTTTAGTCATAACCCATTGTTTCCAGGCGTTTACACCAAAAGTAAATTTTAGACACATATTTGCGTCAGCCTTTTCAGCTGGTTCCCTCGACGTTTCGGGTTGTGGCTGTTCTATTACTTGGGCTAATTCACGGCGCGGTTTTTTATTAGGTGGTATTTGAGCTACAGGAATAGCGGCACGATTATTCGTTCTATTGACAGCTGCCGCTCCGCCCCGCTTTCGACCACGAGTCGATATTTGCCTATGTTGTTCCATAAGTATCATATGATGGTGTTGTAACCCCGGGTCATCTACGATTTCTTCCCCTTCCCCTTGTATATGAGGATGAGCATTCGGTGTAATTGTATTCGAAGGCATAGCTGATTCTAAATCAACTGCCGGTTCATCATATTCGGTTGCCATTTTCAAAGCCATTTGTAGCATATCTTCGCCAAAAGTGTTACTAGTTTCGATCGTCTCGGTTGGAAATTCTTCACTAGGTTGTTCGTCAACATCAGATCCTGAATCGCTATCGTTTCGTTTCTTCTCGCCGGCAACTATTTCAGCCATCATTAATAATTCGGCTTCAAATGGATCAGTCGGCATTTTGTCTTGGATCTTTTTGATTTCTTTCATTATACCCTGGGCCGAATTCCGAGTCGTGGGCACAAATATGGGTACTGGAATAGGAATTGGGATTGGCACGGGAATTGGTGTCGGCAAAGAATACATATACATAGGCATTGGTATATAAATTGGTACTGGTATTGGTATTAAAACTTTTCTTTCCAAATTATCATCCGTTTGGCATTCAACCGAATTTGTTTCTGGGCGACAACTTGTTCCCGTTGTTTGCATAAATGGTTTACACATTGTTGCAATATTTGCAACTTTCTTCGGTATTGGCGGTACAACTACGACTTGTGTTTTAATTTCTGTGGTTACTATCGGTGGTGGTGGCGGCGGCGGTGGCGTTTGTTTTGTTGCAGAACGTTTACTACGCTCTTCTACACTAGGTTCAATTGGTTTTAAGCTTGGAATGGTAGCTACGGATAAAGGAGGCGGTGTTGTTGGTAGAGAACGTCTTGTAATCGGTTTTCGGTTAAGAACTGCTGTAACATCAGCAGGGATTCGTTCCAAACTAACCTTTAGTTCTTGCAATGGAATGGTTTGTATTGGAGTTTTAATGCTTGCTTGTTTGGGTTTTCGACCACTTCGCGTTGTAACATTTGCTGCAGCGTTTCCCGCCAAAGATGTGACATTTGCAATTACTGGCATTGATGTTGTATGACTGGTAGTTTTTGTTTTGTTGTTCTGATTTACTTGATGTTGAATACTGAAAGCATCTTTTCTTACTCGTTTCGGTAGCCCAGTCGGAATTGGCGAATTATTGACATTTTCACCCTCTAACAATAGTGGAGCCTTACTAAATTGACTTTGGAACGACATAACGCACTGATATGTACAAAAATTTCGTATTGATGCATCCGACATCGACAGCAAATATTGTGGCATCGTCATTATATTACACTGGTCACATTTTAATGTTGTCATCGAAATCGCATTCATCGATACTTTGCATAACGTTAAACAATTCAGCGAGCACATCATCATCGGTTGACCATTACTTATCTTATTGATCATGTCGAAATTATATTTTTTCACTTTGCACCAATTGCACGGGACAATTTTACGGTTCGTTATTATATAAATATTCATACAAATTTTGTTACAAAACATTTTCCGACTCGTATTCTGGTAGATCGTGAAATTATTTGAAGTACGCCGTTCAAAATATTTCTGACACATTTGACACTGATCCGGATAGACGTTGTTTACAAATTTGAAAGCAGACAAACATGGATTCGAACAAAACTTGTGAATTTTTTCTTCAAGCAATACTTCGACCCGAACCGGTTTTTCATTGTTACAGACGGCACATAATGAGACATCCGATTTCTTTTTCGGATTACACATCTCATCGTATTTTTTCATACAATTTTGTGTGCAAAAGTCTCTAAATTGACCTTTTTCACCAAATGGGGCCAAATATCCTTGCTGATCTGGTGAAATATTTTTTTGGCAATAAGAACACACCTTTAGCCCCTTTTTATATTCGTCCAAACAAATTGATCGACAAAATTGTCTTATTTCATAGCCAAAACGGACACAATATTTTCCCAAACTTGTTACCGATACGGTGTTGCTGCAAAACGTACAATTCGCTCCGATTATATTCTGGTACGTTCCCAAACAAACTTCATTGCAAAAATCGAGTGTTTCCCAATTAAGCAATTTATCAGGTTCATTTAGTAAATTAGAGCACTGGGTACAATGACGCATAAATGTGAGTTCACGTTCTTGACGCGCCTCTTCCGCCTGTTGTTCGGTACGTGCTTCGATCTTAGCTGCTTCCGTTTGTGGTGTTTCTTCTGCGATCCCAGAAGATGAAGGTCTTTCACGCAACGGTAACTCACGAACCCTTACCGAACGACGTTTTACTCTAATTTTTTCAGGTTGTTCCTTCACCAATAAATTTAGGCAATCCTCATGGCATATATACATCTCATCATTTTCCTGTTTAAACATATATTTACACATTTTGGTTTCACTGCATTGTAAACACTTATGCTCATTTTCCGTTGCAACCTCATCCACCAAATATCGTTTCTTTTTCATAAAATAGCGCTCTGAGTTCGAACTGTATTCCGAGATACATGAATCACAAATATAAACGTATTTTTCATCAATTTTCATGCGATGATTACATATCTGATTTTTATGACATTTAATGCAACGTTCCTTAATCTCCAGGATTACCCATATAGGGATTTTCTTTAAATTCAATGTAAATTGTTCTGATTTTTCGGCCCGTAGTTTTGTTACACATTCTATTGTGCATATGTACCGATTTTCATCGTTTTCTTGGAACATAAATTCACATACTCGATTAAATGCACACTGGAAACAAGATTGTTTGGTCAACGGTGTAGGCGCGTCTTTAATTTCGAAATCTTTTGGTGCCACAATTATTTCCTCTGGTTCCTCTTCTTCATCGTTATTGATAGTTGTGCTTATTTCGGTTACTGTATCATCGATTGTTGTTTCATTATTTTCTTCATCGTCGTGAGATTCTTCGGACCGCTTTTCTTTCTCGGCGGTTGTAGTTTTCTCTACCGACTCGATATTTTCTTCATTCACCACAAGAAACGCTCGTTCTTTGTCCGCATCAGTTATCTCTCTTTCAGGTAATAATGATACTTCTTCATCAGCACCTTTACCATCATCAATATCTTCCGCCACGTTACCATCCTCATGCTCTTCAACTTCAGCGACTTGATTTGTTGTTGTATTTTTACTAGTGTCATTCTCGTCCACAATCATTGGCGACGTGTCGGCTTCAATATTTTCAGTTACCTGAGCCTGACTATCCATATTAGCAACATCATTAGTTCCTGTTGTATCTACTTCCATTTCAGATTTATTCAGTTCATTAGTATCGACCGCACTGTTCAAATGCAATTCATCATTTGTGTCCATCGGATCCAGATCTGAAAAGTAATTTGATTGGTAATGAAATATGTAATTAGATTTATTGCACACAAATAAATACCAAATTCATCTGCGTTTCGCGTTAGCTCAGTACTTTCATTAATATTTACTTCGGCTGGATTCTCCAGAAGTTCTGAAGCATTTAAATCGTTCCCGCTCAAGCTGTCATTATTTATTACTGTTGTAGTATCATCAACACTCGTTTCTTCTTTTGGCGGCTCATTTTTTAGTTCAGGTTCTATTAACGAATTTGAGACCGTATCTGTACTAGCCTCCTCCTGATTTAAATTTAAAACCGCATTACTATTTAAATTTGTGTTTTCCTCATCGGTAGTATTTTGTTCTACGTTCTGTGGTGGTACAGGCTCTCCATCGCCATGGGGTACATCTTCGACTTTAATTTCTTCCGATTCAGGGTTTGCGGTATTATTATTTTCCGTTTCTACATTTTCTACACTAACTTTTTCACTATTTTCTTCCATTTTAAAAACAAATTATTTAAATATAGCCGTACGGCAACAAAACATCAACTTCGTAACTTATAAAATTATACACCCGGTAGATGCTAAAATCATTTTTAGGATATATACCCGCTAGATACACTACGTTACATTAATATTTTCGTCATTGGTTTCGATGTCTGTTTGGACTTATCGTGATACAACAACAAAAACTTAATTTTTTTTTAAATTCTTCTAAACTGATCGTTTTTTCTTTTCAAATTTTTGGTTAATACATAAAGATTTTGTGTGAATGTAATAAAATAAAAATTAAAACGTGCATTACATAAATATGTATAAAATGCATAATTACTTTGAAAATAATTTTACTATAATTATAAATGACAAATTAAAAATACCGATGGAACAATGCCATCTATTGTTGAAAAGCATAATGAAAATACGTTTGTATATAACACTAAATTATTTATTTATTTTATTTTTTTTATTTATGTATTTCATTTATTTAAACTTACACGACAGCAAGGTCGCTTAATACAAGTTTAATAGTTTTTATATACTAATAGAATATAATTCAAAACTTTGCCTTAAACCTAAAATCCGATAAATCATAATGAAATAATAATATTATAAAAAACAATAAAAAAACAATAATAATAATAACAATAAAGTATATAAATAATAAATTAATCACAGATTTTACTTAAAAACTAATGACAGTCTTTGAGTTAGGTATGAGTATAACTACACCAACATCCGTCTTCATCCAGAACATAATTTAATCAGATTTTAAATGTTTTTAGTTTTTCCCATATATCTCCCTCACCGCGACATGAAAAACTCCATACATCGTTTCTTGAATTGGTCAACAGACTTAGCTTTCCTAATTTCTAGAGGTAAACTGTTCCATATTGACGCTCCTCTTACTAGTAGAGTATCATCCATATAAGAGGTTTCATGGGATGTAATTATGAGTATGTTAGTTCTTTGGGACAGAGAAAATTGAAATTCATCTTTGATATAGCGTGGAGAATCTTGGGTATAAATAGTTTTAAAAATAAATAATGCTATGCGGAAATCCAAAAATTTTAGCAGAGGCAATCCAAAAATATTGTTCCTAACCTGGGAAATATGGTCATATAATCGTAAATCATAAATATATCGTAGGCATCCATTAAATACTCTAGTGATTTTTTTTGCCAACGATGAGTTCAATTTTGAAAAAATAATGTCGCAATAAAGTAAGTGACTCATAACAAGTGAGCGTACTAGTAGCATTCTAGTGTTGCGTGGAGTGCCATGACGTTTACTTCTTAATAAGCGTAGGGCATTATACATTTTTTGACAGATTTGGTCGATATGATTGTCCCAGCTAAGGTTAGTGGTCATAATAAGTCCTAAATTTCTTGTGGAGTCAACATAGGGAATAATTTGGTTATTCATGCTAATAGGTGGAAAAATATCATAATTAATTTCTTTTCCGAAAATAATTGCTTGGGATTTGGATGCATTGAGAATGAGCGCATTCTCATGCGACCATTTTTTGATCATATCTAGATCTTTATTTATAAGACAAATATTAGCCATATGACTGGAATTGGGTATTTCTCTAAAAATTTGAACATCATCTGCGAACAAATGATAGCGACAATTTAATGGTAGTTTAGAAATATCGTTGATATACAGCGAGAAAACGATAGGTCCCAGTATTGATCCTTGTGGAACACCAGCCATTAGCGGTAGTGAGGATGATCTATTTATAGAAGTAATTACATATTGGGATCGACCGGTCAAGTAGGATGTGATTAGGTTAATAGCTTCTCCAGATAGTTGAAATTGGGATTTTAACTTGTCTTCTAAAATGTCAAAATTGATGGAGTTGAAGGCTTTAGAGAAATCGAGAAGTACTAGTGCTGCATGATTTTTTCTGTCCAAACATGATCTTATGAAATCCGTTACATTAGATAATAGCGACATTGTACTGTGGGATTGCCGGAAGCCTGACTGGAAGTCAGAAAGGAGATGGTTCACCTTTAGATGGAATTTAATTTGGTCGGACAGTAGTCTTTCAAAGACTTTGGAGATTGTAGATAGCAACGAGATGGGACGCATATCATTTGGTGATTTAGGTTCTTTGTGCTTGGGAATCGCAATGACTTTACTAATTTTCCAGGGATCAGGGAAGGTATTAGTAGAAATGGCATAATTAAAAATGTGGACCAGACTTGGTAAAACGGCTGGCACGCAATATTTTAAGAACTTAAGGGGTATACCATCATGACCTAGAGATTCTGATTTTAATGAAAATACGGCCTTAAAAACTTGGTCCTCATTCACTTCGGAGAAGTAGAATTTATTACTTGTCTTGGGAGCTAGATTAGGTACATCGTTGATATTGGCCCTTACTGGGATGGAGCTTGAAGTATGGATGTTCCTACTTACGGGATTATGAGGTACCATAGCTACAAATGCAGAATTAAGTTGGTCGGGTTCAAACATATTACAAATATCATTATCTTTACTAGTATAGATACCTTCGTCTTTCAAGTTTCTCCATAGTTCTTTAGTGTTGAGACCAGGGTCGAGTTTGAATAGTAAGAATCGTTTTCTTGCGGCTTTAAGTAGACCATTTACCTTCTTGTCGTAATGTTTTAAAATTTCCTTATTATCAGTACACGGCATAGATTTCCATACTTTATAAGCCATGTCACGAAGTTGGATATTATTTAAGATTTTATTCGTCATCCAGGGTGGCTTACTAGGATCAATTTTCTTCGTGATAAATGGAATATGTTTGTCCATCAGATAAGTAATTTCGTTGCTCAAAAGCTGAACTTTGGTATTAATATCATTGCAGTTTACGATTTTACTGGAATCAAAATTGTCAATATCCTCTTGTCGATATTATCCGTTAATTTTTAAATTGCATCGTGAGTTTGTAAAGTTTTATGGGGCTCGCTTTTAACATCGGACCTTACGCAGTAGCCAAATCGAGATCGTACGGTTAAAGCCCGTTTTGCGCAAACCACCTGCACATTGTATTGCTCGCCAGTCTTATAGTACGTTAAAGATAGTATTCTAACGTATTTTTTGATTAATTTATATTTAAATTACGTTCAATTTTCAATAAAATTAGGTTGTGTTTTTATTATAATATTAAATTTACATACTTTCACTACATATTATATTCTAAAATATTATTATAATTATTTAATTCTAATTCAATACTTTGTGAAAAAATTTTAATAATTAAATATTTTTCATTAGCAAATACAATTAGGAAACTTGGATTCATTTTTTGATATAAATCAGAACAAAATTGTGAATTATTTTTATTTTCCGGATCGACGATGTCCCATATTGATGTGATCGTTGATCCGGTTGCTGTTGGTAGGAAACAATCATTGTACGGCAGCACGACATATTGTACTTTTAATTTCGCTAAATTATTGTAGATTTCGGACGATTGCTTTCGACTGAAAATGGAATAAACTAACTTCGTGCGATATTCCATGTCGGGGAGTTCATGATGGGCGTGATTTACAATCGGTCTACGGCATACTACTAATATGGTTGATGTTAGATCGTATGGCCCGGCGAATACATCATTTGATTTTGTGTGCACATTGATCCATTGCAACATTTCCTCCAGTTTCGCATTGGTTTCATAGTAATTTCGAGCATATTGTTTTTTAATATTTTCAATTCCTGGATCAGTAATGCCGCACATTAGCAGTATGATTAGTGTAAACCAGTAGACAAAATTATTTTTGTAAAACCATTTTTTCGATGGAAATGTCGACGAAATTAGACATAGGAATGGAGTTACCACATATTTTAATTTTAAAACAATACCGCTTATGATAAATATCACGATAGTTTGTATGATCGCATAGAAATAGTGCGGATAGATAAGTTGGTTTTGTGCCTTTTTAAATTCAGGCTCAGATTTAATCGGTATTTCATTTTTAATATCGTTTTCATCATTTATCACATCATTACTACTCCCATTTTCGCTACCTTCATTACTCGCATTCTCATTACTACTGGTACTACTATTATTATTGTTCTTGTTTTTAATCTGTTCCCTTAATTTTTTTATATCATTGAGGAACATCATTTTGTCGTTATTTTTAATTTTATTATTGTTGTTATTAAAATTTTTCGCTTTATTTAATTTATATAAATTATAATTATAATTATATTGTGTTTTTATAATATTTATTTCATTATTTAAATATTTCTCGTGATTTTTAATTTCATTTAGTTTTATATGATTCTCTTCCAAAAAATCTTCAAGCAAATAATTTTTAATTCGTTCATGTTTACTATCTAATGCAGTACTCGTACTAGTCGTAGCATTACTGTCATTTATTTCGCTACTACTATTATTATTACTAGGGCTACTATTATCTTTATGATGTATTGTTAATTTATCTTTATTACTATTATTGTATCGTTTTTTATGTAGCAACCGGCCTAAATAAATTATAATAAATAACGAAAAAAATTTAATAAAAAATACATTATTATACAATTTAATTGTATTTAAATTAATTAAATTGTAATTTATATCGATTTTATACAACAGTAAATTAAAATAATTTAATTTTACTATATTCAAGTTAATCAAAAGCAAATATAAATAATTTAAATTTTTATTATATAAATTATAATTATTAAAATAATTTAACTGAAATAACGAATCGTACAGTGTCGAAACAATTAAAACGAATAAGAACACATCATTAATTATTAAACGAAATTTTTTAGTATAATTATTTAAGCTACTTCTTGTAGTATTAATTTCAGTATTAGTATTTGGAACGTTATCATTTATTTTTATAAATAATTTTGACGAGCATATTAATAGTGTTATTGCTGTTATATTGTGAAATGTTATTAAATAATATTTATTGTAAAATTTTATGTAAAATAGTAATAAATTTGTGAGAATTTGTGATATTGCATAATCAATTATAAATTGTTTTTTAATAACATTAAGTAATTGTAGTATGAAAACAACCACTACCTGTGTGGCAAATATCACCGATGAAAATTGCCACAGTAGTATAGAAATAGTAGTTAAAATTGTTTGTTTTAGTATCTGTGAAAATAAAAAAATTCATCCAATTAGATAATATTTACAAATCATTATAAATTCCTCTATATTAAAACCTCTACTTACCATTGTATAATTCCGTTGATAGAGTCGTACATTTTTATGCTTCCCGTAATAATCGTAATAATCGAAACGCTCAATCGATATTGTTAAATAGAATATTTGCCACAAAATGAATGGAAATGAGAAATTTTCTCGTGCCGCTGGTTTCGTATGTGTTAAAGTGGAATCATTATTTATGATGAAGAAATATACAATTGTCGCGATGCCACCAAAGAAATTACGATTTATATATGTTCCGAACATGTACAAGAGAAACACAGATACTCCAGCGAATATACGAGTGAATTCAACATAAAATGAAATTGGTTCTCCGATACCATCACAGTATATGGGTGGCTCGTGGCCACTATTGTCACTCGCACCCCAGCACCACATAGTTTTTATTCCTAAGGTTGTTGTTAAATTTTGAAATTGTTTGTATAAATAACTGAAAGGAAATCAAATTATATTCAGTCATTTTTTTTGTTTAAAAAATGAAAGTTTGTTTGTGTTTTTATACCAAAGAACAGAAACAATTTGTGTCAATTATGTAATATTTTAATAAAGTTTAGCTAAATCAATTATGTCGCCAAAATTACAATCAATAATAGTAAAGCTTACCCTATAATTACTTCTGGATATATATCAAAATGTTGTAATGCGTTTATCGTACTGGGATACTCCGTCATATTATCATTGAGTATTCTACTCAGTCCATTCCCGAATGTATCAGCTTCAACAACGGTCTTATAATAATTAAAATACAATCCATGTTCGCCAGTAAATAACATTTCACGTTCAACCCGACTTAAATGACTAAAATTATAGGTATTCTCAAATACCGCAGCCGTATGGAATATATTTAAATAATAAAGCCCAATCCCTAAAAATAAACAAAAAAAATTAATACCCAGGATATCATACATCCTAATAAATAACATACCCATAAGTGTATGCGATAAAATCAACAATGTGGTTCCCTTTTCATTTGATTTCAAATTCATTTTTCTAACTAATCTGCAGTAAAACTAAACAAATAAACTATTTAATATATAATAAACTTTTTTCTAGTTTAGGTAATTTTTCGTTTAAAATGTCATTTTTGACAGCACAAATTTATGGTTGGATTTGTATAGGCATAGAATATACTAATTATATAGATATACTATATTATAAATTTACTATATTTACTCAGCTGAATTTACTATTTAAAAACACTTTTCTTCAAGAAACTTTTGAAAAAAAATTTGTTGGATTGTACCTATGTTGATTATTTCTAAACTCACACCATTTTGGCAGAAACGTAAATAAACAAAAATCATCTGATCCAATTGAAGGCATCCTATGCCAACTATAAAAAAAATAAAGTATTGTGCTCGCCACCAGAGGATTTAAAAACAAAATATTAAGAAATATGTTTATAAGTCATTAATTAAATATTAAAATCTACATATAATTATTAAATATTATTACAAAACTATGTTAAAATCGAGTTGTCATGCGTAATTTTATAAGGTTACGATATTTTTAGTGTGATTTTCTCCGGCCGCTAAAATTACGATTTGCCGGAAGTTCAATATCAAAACAAAAAAGTTGCTATAAAATATAAATAATAAATTTAACAAAAATATCCAAACTGCTAATTTTGTGAGGTGCTTAATTAAATTTTGAGTTCCTAAATATTTTTAAATAATAGCTCACATTCAATTATGTAATTATAATTGTAACTATGTATTTCGAAAAAAATATATAAAAATTAGATTTTTGTTTATTTTTTATAGTACGGCCTTTTTCGTATATTTTGATTTTTTTTATAGTACGCGCCTAATAAAAAAAAATTAAAAAGTGTCGGCCATCTTTGTAAAATCAACAAGATTATATAGGCAAAACGGTGAGTTCAATCTTTTTCTATCATTTTATTTTTATTTAAATTTAAATAAAATTCATGCCGATTTTAAATAAAAACTGTATAAAACGATTATCTAATATATGTATTACTAAATTATTAAATTGTCATTGTAAATTAAATCGGTTTTGGATTAGAAATTTAAATTTTAAAATCGGCGTCTATTCATTGTTCTTGTATATGTGTTTGATACTTCATTTTTCTTTTTTCGGGGTTTGTTGAGTTGGTGGTACAGATGCGAAAAATTTGGTGATTTTTAAAATGGTTTAAAATTCTGTAAATTAAATATATATTCTCGTTGAACTGATGACAGTGCATTTCAATTATGTTTTGTACTTAAACGTTTTTTTTTTGGCAAATAATTTAGGTCAACATTATTGTGAAATGTGTCTATGTATATTTTTTTGTTTTTTTAATGCTGCCCGACGAATTCCAATTGAATTTATAAAAGTAACTATGGAAATTCACTTTCTTTCCATCATTCAATACCAGAAATATTCAATGTAACCACCTTGAAAATATGTATTTCATATCCACTTATATACTCTATATCTTCAAAGTCAAATTTTTAAATCAATCTCATGATTAAAAATTTTGTTAGTGAATCCGCGTAATTACCGTTTTTACTTTCTATTTTCGCAAGACATTGGATCATAATTATACGTAAATTATATCTTCATTTCATTAGAAACTGCAAAATGTTATTATTTTAGATCCATCAAAATATTTACATTTCTACAAAAATAAAAATGGTAAAATTCTTATCAGCGATTTTTTGTTGTTTCGTGTACAAAAAATATCGCGAAATATCCAAACAATAATTTTTTGTGTGTTCAATTTTTATTTCATTTCTTTTACATATACCTTTAAGGTGACGCAGTACATAAAATAATTACAATTGTAACTTTTTTTTGTGTACTTGTGTCTGATATACAACAAAACACGGTATCCTAAGTCCCCATTTTGTTTTCTCCTGTTTATTTATGCCAATAACTGCTCGGCCATTTTATATTTCGTCTAATAAGAAATTTGATTTAATATTATGTACACGTCACTAGGTAGGCAGTTACAAAAAATTCCAATTTCGATATTACTCCAGCTGTTTCACTTCAGCCTTGTTTGGAAGAATTCCATACATATCCTGTGAAAAGTGTAATTTTTGCAAAAATATTAAATTTCGTTTCATTTTAAATATATGCATTCGCAAATAGATAAACTTCTCTCCATATGCTTTGCCTTGAGGATTAAGCAAGTTCAATATTCGTTTTGTGGAGGAGGTAACTAACCCGATATTTCTTATATTAACTTGTTCTGGGATTTAGGTACATTGGGTACAATGTGTTTTGGTACCATAAGCTTATTTTTAGATTAATACACAAAATTATATTGAAATTTAAAGGTTCGGAAATGTCTTTGCATAAACTGTACAAGTGTACACTTTAGCTGAAAAATGGTTTAACGCCAGAATAATAAATATTTCGCTGTCGCTATGTCGAGGCACTATTCACGAATTGGTAAGCACGTATACGTAATTTTGTTTTTAAATGACAGAAAATCATTTACATATGTATTACTACAATACCGGCTAAAAAATATGTAATTTTTCTATTTTCACTCAATTCTAATTTTTTATTGAGTTTTATCGCGCGGTGCTTCTTCTCTCTCCCTTCGATGTAGTAGAACACTAGAAACTAGTTGATTCAATCTTCCGCTCTCCACACAAATACCAAAAATTGGAATTCTCTTTTTTTTAATTTTATCCAACTGTTTTCATTTTCAACCTCTCTTTCGAATACTTTAACCGACAGGGATTTGTTTTTATTGTTGATTTTTAGGGGGGGTATTTTAAACACTGACTGCGAAAATTACATCTTCCAAAATCTGTAATTATGTTATGGAACATTATTATGACGTCAAAATAATGACCTGATTTTGTTTTATCTATCTCTATATAAAATAATTAGGTGAATGCGGTGAATGTTAGGTTGTTTCAATGTAGTGGTGCGTGTTTGTTAGAAAATCAGAGGTTTGAAACAATCCGATTTGGTTTCTTTTGGGTCGGCAAAGTTTTTTTTAAAGTAGCACGAAAAATATTCAAGAAAACTTTAAAGGGCGGATTCATGGTTGAAATATATGTGGAGTTCGATTGGACAAAATAAATCAATTTACTGTAAAAAAAATGAGATTTTTTGCAAGATTTACCAATTCCAACAAAAAAAAAATGTTATTCACAATTTGTGACAATTCTAGACGTCAAAAATTCATCCTTTTTAATCAATCGTTTTAGTTTTCTGCATCTGTCAATTTCACTGAATAGAAATCAAGTACATATGTATGTATTAAGTTTTTAATAAGGTTGGTACAATTGTATTTAATAAACGTCGCCAAAAGAGTTTTGCATCTCCAGTCATTGATTTATTTCTTACATCTCAGCTGACAGCATCAGCAATACACAACTACTAATCAGATATGCGTTTAACGCTTTGAACTAATTTCAGATTCGGGATAATGTAACTGAATCTGGGCTCTAGACCATCAATACTTTAGAAAAGCGTTCAAATCCATTGCTTGTGGGCTGACATTAGCTTAACTTTTGCAGTATATCCGACGTGGAACTTTAGATAATTTTCAAATGTCTCTTATATGAAATGATTCCGCGGGTTATATTTAGTATTATTTGTAGGTTATTTCCAACGGACGGCGAAAACATGAACATTTTTGAAGTGCGTGTTAATTCGGCAGGTGCAGGAAATTAGGGTAAGTGGTTCTTAGTTTCAGTTAATGTTCTCCAAGTTATTTTTTACGTTATTTATTAGTTAGGTTACGGTTTCTGTTTCGTTACGTCTAGTTATGTTTTGGAACATCTTGGATTATACATAAATGATTAAAATCTCGTTTTGAAATTTTTTTTTTCTCCGAAGTTTTTCTATTGTCAAAAATCATTAAAATACATTTAAGAATCTTGAAAATGGAATGTAGAAAAACATATTGTGTGTATCTCAATAACGGTAAGAAAATTGGTTTTTTTTTGTAATGTTTTTCGTATTCAGATAAAATATAGCGTTTTAACTTTTAGTTAAGTTATTAAGATTTTCGTTACTTTGCGTTTCATAATACTAACAGAGCATTCACAATGAAAAAACTTTTTACTTTTGACTTACACGTTTGTATGAATTTCCAACATCACGAACAACAATTTTTGTTCGTTATGTTCGAAATTCATACAAACCTGTAAGTCAAAAGTTTTTCATTGTGAATGCTTTGTGAGTCAAGTATTCAAGAATCGTTTTAAAAGTCGATGCATATAATTATATGTACTTACATATCTGTTAAAACAAATTCGGTATATATTTCGATGTTAAGGTCGGAGGTCTTAAGGTTTCGAGTTTTATCGAAAAGCAATATTTTTAAATTTATTAACATAATAAAATTCTTATTTAGGACTTCTTGCATTTGAAGTTAAATTGATCGAAAAATTGAATAAAACTTCAAGGAGTTGGATTAATTTGGTCGAATGCAGTTTTAGTCTAATTTAGAAATAATTAAATTTCGTCTCTAAAGAATTTGGTACTTGTAGTATTTTGCAGCAAGGTAAAAACTCACAGTATAAGGGGATGAGTAAATTCCACCAAAACCACAGATTTTCTTATCAATCCATTTAATCCATTAGACACAATTGACCGGTTTTTTTGGGGTGAATTTTGCAGAAATGACGGATGAATATGATTTCATAAGTATCTTAGTTTTAATATTATTCTTCTTTCTTTTATTTTTGTTCGATTTAATTTATTTATAAAAAATAAAATGGAAATCACGCTAATTTTAGAAGGTTGCTAACATCTGATCATAAAAAGATAATGTTTCATTTACTCTTTTATTTGTATAACTTACTTTACTTGAGCATCACCGCAATAAAATATTTTCATTAGTTCTTTGCCAAAGCGAGCAGATAGATGAATAATATTTTCTTAGTGTTAAAGTAGCGATATATTTATAACGGAATTTTTGGAACATCTCTGATTTTTCTTTTAAGATATTTCAACGCATGCGTTAAAACTTTTTCTTTTGTCGTGCGATTGGAAAAATTTATTGAGAACAACAGTGAAATAATTTAGATATTTTTTCATTCAATTGTCGAAAAGTTTAAAAATTTTAAAGATTATCTTAAAAATATTTCTTAAAATACGAGCAGTTATGTGGTCGATTGCAATCTATGGTTTAATTGAAATCTTTATCTATTTTTGGTGTTTCTTTATCGCATTAGATATGTTTGAGGTAATTTAAAATTGTGCGGTGTATTTTTTGTATTTTTAACCTATGCGTGAAAGATATTAGTTTTCTGTTGTGATTAGCATTGTGGAAGTGAATTTTCCTCAATATTTTATATTATCATTCATTTTCATTTTCTTTCCATTCTTGGTGTTAAATGATTGTGTTATTCCCATTCCAAAACTTTCTTCTTACATTGTCCTAGTTATATATTCACAAACATTATCCAATAAAGCATAAGCGAAACAATTTATATCGCTACTTCTTTACAATGTATGATAAAACTTCTTACGTCTTATGTATGATACAAATTTTGCTTATGTATTTGATATTTTGCGAGAGGATTCCCCAATTCAATTAGCTAAAATCGGGCTTTACATTTCATTATTTTGAAATGTGTACAATCATTTTAATGCAACTTTGTGTATGCTTGAAAAATAATGAAGCAGTAATAACACGCTTGATAAAAGGTTCTGCTTATTTTATCTAAATGTTTTTTTTTATTACAGAAAATTTACATTTTTGGGAATTCATCGTTTCCACGTACAACAAACCAATATTCCACGTCAATACTATTAAGGTGTTTAGCACAGATACCATTTAATCCCAGCCATGAGCCCATGTTTATGACGGAAATACCAAGATCTTTGGAAACAACGAATCAATTGAACTATCAATATTTCTATAATGAATTTCAATTACAATCATTGGAAAGTTGATAAATTATTTAATAGAAATTGACCGTAAGGATATTATGTTTAGGACAAATTGTAAATTTAGTGAATTAGAATTTTTATTACTAAACTACAGACTTTAGTTCAGATTGTGACAAAACAAAAAAATAACAAAAAAAAAAAAATATTAAAACTTTTTATCTAGGCAGTGCAGTGATCACATTAGTTAAAATTTTAATTTAATTTATAAGCCAAACGCGAGAAATAAAATGTTTTCATTTCACAAACCTAAGGTGTATCGATCAACTCAGGGATGCTGTATTTGTAAAGCAAAATCAAGCAGGTTAGTAAAATTAGACCGCTTATTTTAATAAAATTATTTCTATTTACGACATTTATAATTTAATCGGTTCTCAATGCACATTCATAATGATAAAATATATTTGATTAAGTTGACCTTAAATATTTTTTCGTTAATATATGTACGTCATGAATATTTCGTATCGCACGATTTTTTAGATTTTATTCTAATTTTATTACAATTAATTTACACCACAGCTCACGGTTCACTGATTCAAAAAAGTATGAAATTGACTTTATCGAATGTTTCCAGTTAGCGTCGCCACGAAAAGGGGAAATTTGCAATGCTTGTGTTTTGCTTGTTAAAAGGTTTAAACGTTTACCACCCGGAAGTGATCGCCATTGGGGTCATGTAAGTAGTTATACAAAAATTTATGTAGGTTTAATATTTCATAAAATTCGTAATGTTTTTTAGGTTGTTGATGCTCGTGTCGGCCCCGGCCTCAAATCAATGACTAAATTTAAAAAACGTAAAGAAGAGCAACTTCAACAGCAAATGATTATCAACGATGGAACAGTTATTGTACCAACAATAAATGTTACTAATAGTGGTGCAACAACGATATCTCGCACATTGTCATCTGTTCCGGAAAAATTTTGCAAAATTTTCAAGAAGAATAAAAAGAAAAAACTTCTACAATGTGAAGCAGCAGCGGCTGGCGAGAAGAAAATTTTATTAAAAAAATATATGGAACCAAATATAGCTGAAATGGATGAAGACCGCGAATCATCTTTATTTCCCGTTAGAGGTACATCGCCAAACCACTGCAGTTCCATTAACGACTTACTTTGCGATGAAATGTTAGACTCGCCAACCAGTCCTCTTTCGCAAAACAATAGTGATGACAATGATCATGAATTAAATATTTACAATACAAATGAAAATGAACATGCTATAATGAAAAATAATGAAATGAATCGAAATTTTATCGAACAAATTTTAAATGTGCATGAAAATAGTCAAAACAGCTATCAAAACCGTCGTCATGTTTGCAAACGAAAAATTCGAATACCTGTGAGAAATTTAGGGTCACGAATCATTAAAGAAAATTCTACATCGTTTATTGACACAAATTACTGGAAAAAAGTGAAAACTTGTTGTGGATACGTTTACGAAAGCAATATTACCAATGCTATTATAATAGATTGCAATTTATATAAAAAATGTGTACTTCATAAAAATATAAGTAATACTACGAGTAACACGGTAACAGCAACACAAATAAACAATGGCAAAATTTTATTTAATAATGAAAAAGAAAATTTCGCTACTGCAACGTTAAAAAAAATTACAGACAATGTTAATCTGCCTGTAACTGCTATTAAAAAACATCATTTATATTCGAAACGGCAGAATTTAATAAATAATAGTGCTAATAGTATTATTTATAATAATAAGATTGAGGTAAATATATTGCAACCACCTCTAATAATACCGCCGATTCATGGAACTGTTGCAAACTCGATTAATAATTCGGTGAATGCCAAATATTTGCCTAAAATTAAATCAGATTCGAAAATAATAAAAGCCGGCGATATTAAACACACTACAATCTCAACGGCTAAATTAAAAGCGGCTGATTATAATTTGGTAAAAAACTTAATGAAAATTTGTACCGATAAGGCGGTTAAACATAAACATTTGGATAATAATAAATTAGCGAATGGCGATTGTGGTGCTGCCACTCCGGATGTGCTTGGAAATAAATTTAGCGATAATTCTTCGGATTCGGGATATGAAGAAACACCCTTAGAGCATATTGTTAATCAACTGCCATCACTAAAGAAACCTACTCAAGGTGTACGGTCTGTAGTACTAGCAAATGGGATAAAAGTTCATGTTCAACCTCAAAATTTAGAACGGGCTGTTAACTGGGCAGGTGTGCCACAGACTACGGTGGCATCACTACAACAAACTGAAAATTTGGTAAGTTTATTTCTTTTTTAAATGATAACAAATTTACTCATACATATAATTTTTAGCATTTTAATAATAATGGCTCAACACAATCAAATATTATTGTAGTACAACAGAAACCAACGATTGATATAATTCTTCCAAATCAAAGTGCTTCAAATAATCAAATGATTATGGATACAACGGGTACTGCTAATATTATTAGTAACAATAGTGCAACAACAAATTTAAGTCAAAATATTATTTTAATAAAACCAAAATATTTACAGCAAAATTGTTAAGTAGCTCGCGTTCTAATTATTACTAACCATATTAGAATAATCTCTTCTCGGGTGAAATGTGTTATTCCGATTCGGGTTTCTTCTTTATTTCTACAAAGAATATATTTTTATTTATCTTTTTATTATAAATTTACATAACATATCATCTTACCTTTTAATAACTACATCTAATTTATATTTTAATTTTTAAAGATTTTTAAAACGTATCTATAATACAGGTAATGCATAATATCGTATCGATTTCGGCAATATCTTCCTTGGTATAATATTTTTTTAAAATTAAAGAATTATGTACCAAATAAATATACAACATGTTCAATGTTGCAGTTTGGTGAAACATCAAAATGCTAACATAGAATGATTTTTGCATAACGTCTGGATGCTTTACGAAAACGTATATGTATGCCCGTAGTTAATAAAAATTTGTGATTCGTATTGTTTGTTTGGTTCGACACACAAAAAAGGGATTTGTAATTCGTTTTAAGTTCCTCTTATTTAGCCTAACTTATTTACTCCAACTTTGTGAATAAATTAAACTATTTAATAGATTTTTATCATTTGGAAATACCAAACTGCGAGCGTTTTTATAGCAATTGGCTTGTTTTTTTTTTTTTAAATATAATATTTTTAATAATTTAAATAGTAGATAAATTTTATTTTTTAATTAAATTAATTTAACTGATTTTTATTAAATGAAAAATAAATATATAAATTATATACATATAAATAAATAGAAAACTGCCATAAATAAAATATTTTTAATTAAATCTGTAAAATATTAAATTAATAAATTAACAAGAAAATTTAGATGATATTTATTGTATAATATATTTTTCTTTTAGATTTTAAGTCCAATTAATAAACAAATTGATATTTGTATTTACAAATTAATAGTATATTTTGCATTTAGAAAATTAATTAATTTTATCTCAATTTTGTGTTTTTAATTTTCTTTTTTTTTTTACGTTAACTTATTATTTGTTCATAAATTGAGTTTTATTTTGAATCTGGGTTTTAGATCGAGTGTTTAGTTACCTAGGAGACATTCAAATTTTATTTAATATTGTTTAATCTCGGGCTTGACTGAAATTTGACCAAAGAAAATTAATAAGGCACACATGCTGTATTTTTAAAGAGATTATGCGTAAAATTAAAATATTTTAAGCTATCTCGCATGAGTACACCATCGATTATGTTATCTAAACTATTTTTTGTGGATTTACTATTAAATAACTAATATTTACCATAAATAAGTGCCGCCAAACATCTTACAAAAATGTCTCAATAATTCTAATCAACCCCAAAAAAAATTTGTCAACTAATCCTATTTATAAAAATAAAAAAAAATACAAACTCATCATCACTGATTAGTTGATAAAAATTATTTAGAGTAATAATAGACTCAATTTTTTTTTTATTTTTGTAAAAAAAAAAAATTGTGATAAATTAATTAAAATAATAAATTTATTTAGTAATTTATATACACATTTGATTTTTTTTTTTTATTTCATTCCAAATAAATATATAAATAAAATAACATTAATAATAAAACATGTTTTTCTTAAATAATTGATTAAAAAAATTAAGGAAGCAAATTAATTTTAAAATTTGTAAAGAAAGTTATTATGAAAAATAAAAAATATGCAATATTTATAAATTGATTTTAATATATTTTGAGTTCGTACTGTAATATTTATTTACTAATTTCATTCGCACATAATTTTTGGCGAAATTAATTCGGCCCCGTCAGAGTATTCTGGAAATAATCGGTTATTGTTTCTTAGCGGTTTTTTACTTTTTTAATTGACCGGTTGCGGTTCTCATACTTCACCTTTTCCATTAAGTAATTCGGTGCAAATTCATTTATAATTACAAATATTAACGTCAAATTAATCCTTTGTTCTACATTTAACCAGTTTAGTGAATTTAATGTTGATTGAAACATCTATTCTTAAAATAATTTTCATTTCCCTGTTTTCCAATATCAGTAATTATTAATCATTTCGTTATAAAACATAAACGTCGAACGTCGATTGAATTAGGTAAATATTTTAATGGATGTATTTAATAATTTATTTCTAATGCTTCTAAAGTACAACTTTTTGTTATCTTTTTAAATACATAATCACGTTGTAACTTGAAATTTAATTTGCTGTCAATAATTATCCCTGAATACTTAATTTCATTACCTCGATCAATACAAATATTATCAATAATTTTTATAATCATGTATAAATTAAGTTTTATGAATATTTAATTTCATCTTATTTATCAAATCTTGTAAATCCTCGTTAATTTGATTCACCGCTACTTCAATTTCATTATTCTCTGTGTTCTATAACGCGTCATCTGTAAATAGCAGAAGTTTGCCATTTTTACCACCCTTTGAATATCATTAATGTAAATCAAAATAGACTACCTCCTCCCAATGCAGTTTCTTGCGGAACACCAATGTAGTGGTGATTTCATGAGATATTACTCCATTTACCATGGTATGATGCGTTCTATCTCCCAAATTATTCTCAATGCCATATTTGGTTAATTTTTCCGACAAAATGTTTTTCCCTATTGTTTCAAAAGCCCAGATTAAATCTAAGAAAACAGCAACTGGACGATTATTTTCACAGCAGACTTTCGCAGCTCTGTTTATTTCTAATCCTCGGCTCTTGTTTCGAAATCAAATTAGGTATTTGACTCAAAATTCCTTTATAAAACAAGTTTCTCTCATTTATCACACTCGTAATTTAAATTTTCTCAAAACAAGTCTGTACATTTTGAGGGCCAATACACCTTTTTAGAAACCTTTTAGTTAAAATATCTCACAAGAATCAAAAATAATAATTAAAAGACGTCTTTAATTTTTTTTAATAACGTTTATTGTTTATTTCTCTTCATTTACAATCTAAAAAAAAGTACAATTTTTTTTTTCCTTTAATATCAGTTAAAATCTAGTTTTATATATTTCGAATAAAGCAAAAATCTAAACTAAATAAATTTTTAATTAATTATACATTATATTTAAACAATAAAGAGACTTTTTTTCAAAGAAACTCCCATCATATTTTTAGGCCGATTGAGTATTTAAAACTTCTTTCATTTCGTATTTAAATTAATATCGAGACTAGAATTTCAGAATTTTGTAGAAAATTAAACCTGAGTGTTTACACAAAATGGAACAATTATTATTTTTTATTTTTTTTTTTTTCAAAATAGTGAACATTTTAACACACTCAAAATTATTAAACTTGCATGTCTTGTCAATTAAAAATTATATAAATTAAAAGGGACATCACAAACAAAAGTATATAATTTAAATTATGTTCTACAAAATAGTATTGTCATATAGAAAACGAAAAAAAAAAAAAAAAAAAAAAAAACAATTTAAAATTATGTCTAGAGGAATATTATAATTGAGATTATTGTTGTTTTTGTCACTTCACTTGATTAATTCGCGTAATCTTTCAATTTTACCTTGTATATCCGTATCATCTGATACGAGTAACACATTTTGTATAAATTTACGACCACATAGTTGATGAAGTGCTACAAACAAAAATACTGTAGGAATAACTGCATTTAAACGATATACCGAATCTTGGCAATATAGGATACAAATTGTCGCACAGGTATATAAAATTGATGCAATAATGCGGTACCCATGCAAATTTCGAGGTGTGTCCATTTGCCAGAGCACGGAAAGCGACGAAATTGTAACCACAGATGGTATTATGGATGGATCCGGTCTGAGCACTGTTGAAAATGTATAATTTTTGGCCCATGTAATTACACTCGGCAAATTTAATACAGTTAGTATAATTAATAAAAAGAATAGCGTTATATGAAAGTTAATTTTGCTTAACCCATCTTTTATCGAATCGAACTCGACGCGTTGAGCCTCTAAATCTTTGCGGCGCAAGTCAAACTTTTGTTTCTCCTTGTCTAAGCTTTCATTTAGTAATTTTTCCATTTCTTGATCTAGAATAAATGTAAATCATATAAAGTTAAAAAAAAAAAATATAAATTATAACCTAAAATTTAGCTAACCTAATTTGATTAATTCATCGTCAGGTTCCTCTGAATCTCGTTCCACAATCTCTCCGTTTTCCTCCACATTCTCTGGTTCAGCAGTCTCAGGATGCTCCCTAATCATTTCGATTATTTTTTCAAGTTCAGTGTTATTCACGTTTGTATTTGGTTTCTCTTCTTTGTCGTCGTCCCCTTTCTCTTTTCCCGTAACATTATTTTTGTCTTCGTCTTTGCCACACGATTTTTCTTTTTTGCCAAACAATTTCATAGCAATCTCTTTGGCTGTCTTAAATATAAATTCTTCTAAATAATTTTCGTACATTTTAGATAACAGTATGAAATAAACAATACACGCGACGATAAGTGCAACGGCACCACACGATGCTAATGATAAGGCAATCAAAATAACAGCAATTGTGAGCGGAAATCGTTCAATGATGGGAATTAAAATTCCTGAAATAGTTGGTATTGGTAATCTGATTATTCGGTAGATAATTTTATGCGCAACATTTCCGAAAAATGTGATTGCGGCCCATAAAAGTCCTGTACCAAGCGAAATAATACCTAAGCTGGCACCATGGATGGCAATCGATACGGTCAGCGGTAGATCATATTTATCTACGACCGGCAGAAATTTAACCATTAAAACTACTTTGATAATTACTCGAGATGCGGTTATGAGAAAAAATGATGATGATTTTAAGAGTGCTGAATGTAATTTACCACATTTAAAATTTGCATTGGCCGGTGTCAAAGATATTTGATGTTTTAACGATAAAAGTAGAATCGCAACTAAATGGGCTGGCAGCCAATGAGAAAATTGTTGAACGATTCTCGCCATGGTCATTCCAAGAGAATTTTTAACCGTTATTGTATATCGACAACTGGGATCCAAATTTAATTCAACTCGTAATGGATTCTGGGTAGCATTGTAACTTGGCGGACGCTGTTGTGGTGTATAAATATACATCGATTTTCGTTTTGTTTCGGTAAAATAATGATAACGATTGTACCCGTCTGCCCAAGGCACACATAATTTAGCCACAACGTGATACTGATTGTAGGAACATGATTTTGGTCGAATTATAAGTTCGATTGTACGATGCGTTTCTTCGATGCCACGCACGATTAAATTGTAATGGGAACTTCCGATAATTGTTTCTTCGACTAAAACTTCAGGCGAGGTGATGTACCATTTTGGCACATTAAGCATGATTTCTCGATCGGCTGAGTTATGAATATCCACGTTTAATTGGAATGGCTCTTTAGTTGGCAAAAATCGTAGTATTATATGAGTCCAGTGCGGATATTTCTTCTTAATGTTGTGTAAATTGATCTTAAACAAATGACGCTCATGTCGCAGTGATGGAACTTTCCGTGAAAATTGCGAAGTTATCGACATCCCTTTATTACAGTATCTCATATTTTGGGTTACATCATTTGCTGCACATCCAAATATATAGTCGCTCGTCTCCAAATTTACGACTTCACCGTACAACATTTTATATTGTGGCATATCCACCAAACGTATCATTTGAACGTAAGTCTCGTTAATTCCTTGTTTAAATCGTTCGGTAAAAATTCTTTTATTCGTTTCAATCCATTTACCATAATTCTGGCTTCCCGAATCTACTAAAAATTTTTCGATAGGTGATTTTTCAGAATTAATCATGCGATTCGTTTTGAAGTAAAAATAACCTCGCTCCAATATTTCTGCTTTGCTCTCAATCCATTTTTGTCCTTTAAAAATTTTTTCTCGAGTATTCGGTCTAATAGATTGTGGTTTAAGTAGGCTGTACAAAAATCGATTAATTACAAGAACAAGTTGTAAACACCATACTGTACATAAATGATCGGTTGTAACCCAAACACTTGGAATCGATGTGGTCATTGCGTGTATATCCGAATATTTCGATGCAGTGAGTCCAGCATGAACCACGCGATCTCGACTTCCACCACCAATTGTGATTAGTATTTTGCTA
Source organism: Tipula vernalis (assembly GCA_958295665.1). Lineage (NCBI taxonomy): Eukaryota > Metazoa > Arthropoda > Insecta > Diptera > Tipulidae > Tipula > Tipula vernalis. The sequence goes on from OY282560.1 coordinate 367,508,656, forward strand.
TTTAATACTTGTTCATGATACCCAATTTGATTTTCCATTAATCTTAGTTCGTTAACGGGGTTACGTACACGATCAGCCGAGGAACAATAATTTATTTTGTTTGTCAATTTATTCACAAAACGAGATTTTTTCCAAAAGTTTTCAATTTTATTATAAAATCCATGTAAATAATGGTCACTTGCAATTACTGGACTATCCATTGGACTACCCAATGTTATAATTAAATTAATTTTGTTTCGAATCTGATCGGAAATTAGTAACGCTTGAGCAATTTTTCCGCCCATTGAATGTCCTATGATTACAATATTTTCGGGCCGATTTTCCAAATGTTTATATAAATTAAGAATTTGTAGAACACAAATTTCTACAAATTTGGTTTGTTCTTCGAGGACGCCACCAAAAACACCAGAATATTCATCATTTAAATCGACTGCGAAATAGTCTAAATGTTGAACGTACCCGTTGTCGAGACCTTTCCGCAGGGCGACCGATGCTAACGATCGAATTTGTTTGAATGAACCACTATTGCCTGGTATGAATAGGACGGGAGCCCCATTGAAATTTTTGCGTCGTGCATCCTCAATTAAGTGACCTTCAGCATACACGAAGAGATTGTACTTTGGATAAGCAATATTTTCATCAAACGATATTCTCTGAAATTATGGAATAACAAAAGAGTCAATTTAAACTTGGTAAGAAAATTTATGAGACAAAAATTATTGATTCTAAAACTATCACGGTGTAAAGAGGGTTCGGCTACTCGTTATATCGATTAGAGTAAGAAACTCAATTAAATATTTATTGTGAGATTCGTTTCAAATGGGATTCGATTTTTTAAATTCAAATCAAATGCATTATTAACTTTTTTTAGTTCATAAAAATTAAAAGAAATGCCACCTTGGTTCTGAGCTATTAAGGCATTACCACACGCAAGACGACAAACCGGTATTTCAAATGATTCAAATCTATAAGTATCACCTAAGAAAATTTAAAGTTTGATTGAAAAAACCCGAATTTAAAAATGAAATAATTTTGCAAAAATTGGCTTTGGCGGTTTGAAATACCGGTTTGCCATTTTGCATGGGACAATGCCTTACATTGAAATTTAATCAGACTTTATCATATAAATTGTTATCAAATCTCTAGCTAAAATTTTATCAGTGTGAAAATTGACAAAAAAAAAAACGTATTCAATGTGTCATCGAAGGAAGAATCCAAGTCCATTGAGCTAAACAATACCTGGTCTAAAAGCGTATCAAACCTTGAAATATATAATGAAATAAATCTGATTAAAATTTAACGAAATTTGTGGCCGTGTATTCCAAAGCAAATGTTCTTCAGCACCCGCTTAAATTACATGATTGGAGAAAGGTGGCTGTTTTAAACTATTGAAAATATATTGAACCATAAAATCAATATGTTATACACTTGAACTAAATAAATAATTTACTACTTTTTAACCTACATAATTATGATAACTCAGTAACTATTTGCTTAGATACCGGTGTGTGTGTGTGTATGCTGGGTTGTATATGGGACAGATTAGACGTCGGTTTATCCTATATAAATGATAAAAAATGTGATGTACAGAAATTTGTTTAACTTAGTACGCTAAAAAAAACTGCGGTCCGGAAACAATTGGGTTGGCGGGACTAAAAAAAGTTGGTTTATGTGTTTATAAGTGCATTTTTCTTTACAGTTACCTACATAATTAATTATATTTAATTGAGATGTCGATTTGATTAACCAATTACATTAATTAGCAATTGCATCGTGAATTTCATTTAGTCCAGCTTCTGAATAAATAAAATTCATGACGCGTTTTGAATAAGCCGGCGTGCTTTTTAATTTATAATTTAATATAATAAACATACCACATATTGAGGATATTCATACATATAAGTCATTTTACACAAATTTTCTTCATTTTCGGTGATTGTTATTAGAACTCCATAAAAATATAAGCATAAACTAATCAGGGCAACAACCAAAAATGATTTGGTTAACATTTTATTTACAAGTTTTTATACAATCACTAATTTATTTACAAACATATTTTTTATCCAATAAGTTTTAATGACAAATTCTTTATTAAACAAATTTTGCTTTCTTCGATCCTTAAAAGATGGAATGACAACCAACACTGAAAAATGAAAATAAAAATAATTTTGTTTTCGACGAGAAAATAATGGTTTTATAGAATGAAGTTTGATTCGTTTTGTGATAGTACTTTATTTGAAGAAAATATGATTATGACATTTCTGAAAAGTTTTGTTTGGTAAACAAAACTATACAAAAAAATTATTTAATTTAATTTTTCTTAAAAAAATAAAGTAAATTAGTTAAATGTCTTAAATGAAATAAAGTAAATTAGGGTTACTATAATTGAATGTTTGAAAAATGGTTGATGGTGATGAATATTTGATTAAATTAGTAAAGGAGCGTGCTGCCCTTTGGAATAAGGAACATGATGATTACAAAAATGTCGAATTTAAGAAATTCCTTTGGAATGAAATAGCCGACAATATTGGGTCTGAAAGTAAATTAAGTTTTATTAACCATTTAATTATTAATAAATACCTATTTAATAATTAATTTTTTTTAGAGGAATTTTTAAGGCGACGATGGACTAATCTTCGTGAAAAGTTTGTTCGAGTGTTGCGATACAATGAAGTATATGCTGATAATTTTAAATATTACAGCGATATGCTTTTTCTGAAAAAGCATATACATCTGCGAGGAGTATCAATAACGTCTGAGTCTGAACAATCTCAATTGCAGCAGATGATTTATATTGATGAAGAAGCAATGAATCCAAAAATCGAAATAATCGAACCAACCAGTCAAGACAGGTCGAATGACGAATCAGAAGATTTCGAATTTACAATCACCGAAGAACATATTAATCAAAATAGTGATACAGAAGAAGTTGTCTTTGTGGAATTGGGATCAGATGAAGAAGAAACTAATCAAGTTCCTGATAGTTTTAATAAAAAACACAAATTGGAAAATACCAACTCTTATGTATTACCTATTAAAAGGCCGCGTTCCAGTGCTCTGGATAACGATACCTGCAATGAAAGTTGTTCAAAGGAAGATCGGTCATTTAATGATTGCTGCCACACACCAACTGTTGGTCGCTGTTCAGAAAATCGATGTGAAGATCAAATATTTGGTGAATTGGTAACTGCAATGCTTTTGAAAATGGATGCAGAATCAAAGAGGAAAATTAAAAAAGAAATTATGAATGTATTGTTACAGTGATTTTGAATGAAACATAAAAATTTGTAAATAAAATGTTTGTTATATTTATGTTCTTACCTATATAGCCCTAAACTTTCAGGCTGTTTTGGTTTATACTTTTCATTTTATAGAAAACAAGGGGCTGTCAATTTCGTTGAATGATTGTTCTTAAATACTTCTCGTGTTAATAAAAACACATTTGAAATGGTCTAATCACTGGTAGCGTATTAGAAATTACTTAGATTAATTAACATTCAACAAAAAAAATTAATAAAGCTAATATACTATCTAACACATTATTTTCAACATCGGCTGCAAATTTAGTTCTGTCGTTGCTGTTTATTCTAATTAATAACAAATCTATAATTATTAATATTCGATTAAAGGTCTTGATCAAGATGTCTCCGCTTCAATTTCCATTTAAACATGAATAAAATTCAGTTGTTTGACTATTACGACTCATAAAAACAACACGTGGAGGAGACACCGGTGAGGTAATTATAAACGTGTGATTTTTATAATCCTTGGCAATTAATACATTATAACTAGGCCAGGGGCTAAAGGATTTGCTTAATTATCACTCTGAGGTCCCGAAAGTTCAGTTGTATCGAACCACTCACCTAACATTTTAATTGATTAATTGTCCAAACAACTACAACCTTCATATATATATATTATATTTATATATATTCATATATATATATATTATATTAGATCTAAATATGATTTTATGGTTTTTCACTTTTTTGTAAATTAAACAATTTTTATTTGGTTTCTTTTGCGTGTTTTTTATCGCTTTTATTATTTCAGAAATAAAGTATTTTAAATTATCTTAAATTAAAAACAAAAATTATCAGAATTACAAAAAAACTAGAACAATTAAAAATGTTTTAGTCAAATTTTATTAATTTTTTTTAAATCTATTTTATAACCGAAAAGTTAAAAAACCCGAAGGAGTTACGATTTTAAACCCTAAGTTTTCAAAGTAAAATGTTCGAGTTGGCATGAAGTTCAAAGTCAATTAGACAAGATACTGAAAGGGAATTAGGGAAGAAGAAAGGAAGCCGTCTTTTAATTTCTTTTGAAATTTATTAATATCTAATTGCGAATGAAGTTTCATTATTGGATAAGGTCTTTAAAAAATGAAAAAGGACAGGGTTCAATTCAAGCTACGACAGAACCGTAGTTACGCTAATAATTTGAGACAGTGATTGGAGCAGCGGCGATTTATCCGTGACCCGGCCACGAATGATTTCTGAACCAGAATGAAGTTCTTCGCGAACTCCTTGGTCACCCATTCGTACATTTTATTTATTTCCAGTTGAGCTGGTATGAATGATGGTGGTGTTAGATTTGTTTGTATTATGGCTGTCATAACCATCTTCGGCCTGCTCCATCTTTCGTAAACTTCTAACATAAAATCCTACAAAATATTTTTTCATGAAATATTTTTTGAAAATTAGGCTTTTGGTTCTAAATAAATTTTATCTTTGCATTTCGTTAGGCATCATTAGTGCTTCCTTAAAATTTCATAATTAAATGTTCAATGTATATATGTATACCGAAATGTACGACGTTATGCGTCAAAAAATTGTGTGGTCTAAGAGGGAGGGCTTATGTTCCTCCAACTTTATTATATTTAGGATAAAGGTTTAGTTCCTATTGTTAAAAAAAACACCAAAATTCAAATAAAGTACATAAGTTAATTAGCTAAAGGAAAATCCTATGAGACGGAACTGGCTAATTAAACTGAATTGTTTCAGTAAAAATGAATCAAACCGGAGAAAGTCAAAGCTAGCTGTGCTTCATATTCAACCCACTGCACCGTTAAAAATGGCTAAAATTGTATAATTCCTGTTAATTATATTCTGCCTGGTGCTTATCAAATTTTTGTCGCCATTTTGTAGACTGAATAAAGAAATGTCTTTAATTGTAAAGTTTTAGATTGATGTAATCCATTCAACCCTTTTTATTCGAAATTTACTTCAAATATACATATAACATGTGAATAGAAAAAAAGGGAAAACAAAAACCCTTAAAGCCTCTCCAAAAAAGAAAAAAAAAAAATTAACACAAACGCACAAAATACTGGAGTAAGTAAAGAAAAATATTTAAAACCATAAAATTTATGGGGATAACAAAATATAAAAAAATAAATAAAATTTTCGTCACCACCCACCCAAATCTGAATGACGGAAAATCCTCATTTCTCGAACATTAATTTTTCTAGTTTTGAATTTTTATCCTTTTTGATATTTATGTGTGTGTTTCTACTTCCCATTTTTTTTTGTTGTTGACTTAATCAGATTCATTATTTTAATCATAATCGTATCATTTTATGGGAAAAACGGTGGAAAACCCTTTTTCCCATTTTTTTTCATATCCTTTCGAGTCGAAATGATTCCGTTAAATTTGTGTTGCCTCACTAATGGAAACAAAATTAGGTGTAGAGTGGAGCTTTCTCTCTTTTTATCATGTTTCATATGTATCGCTTAATATTCCTCCCATAGTGTCTCGCACCGTTTTCATCATCATCATCATCATCATAATATCTTGTGTGCGAGAAACGAAAATGAAAAGGAAATTTTATAATTTTTCACGGATGTATTTTTTGTTTTATTATTATTTCTGTTGTTTATAATGTTTTGCTTTCCTATTTTTTTTATGTACCGGAAAAAAATTACCGGAATTAAAATGTTATTACGATAATCATGATAATACCAGCGTACACAGTCGTGATGGAATGGGGGGCAGGAAAAGATATATCCATTAAAGATTTTTACCTTTAAGTATATGTAGTAGGATTTGACAGAGTGCATCTTTAGTTTAAACAATTAGATTTTAATAGATCTTCCTGTTTATCTTTTTCTATATTTGTAATTACCGTAAATAATTTTAAACGGATGTATTTGGTGAAGGGTAAAATGTTTTTTTTTGTGTTAAGTATACATTGGATTGGAACGAACGAGTGCTTTCAGGAGTTCGAATTTACTTGCTTTGACTTTGGTAATGTTGACAACGTATCCAAACTAGTTTCTACAGTTATTCTTAAGGGAATGGGACGGTTCATTCACCGGACATATTTTAAAGACCCGATTTACCTATCAAAGCAATTACCCTCTATCTGGGAAATTACTAACATGCCACCCGTATACCAGAAAGAGCAGCAAATCAAACGCTTCGAATTATCGACTAATCGCTACTATCCCTGTGCTCTCCAAAGTAACAGATACGGGAACCGAGAGAAATTTTAATCTTTGATAATTTTTTGAATTTTCAGTATATATGAACCCCCGCTTAAAAATTAAATGAAAATGATTTATACTGATTCAGGTTTTTTTAGGATAAATTGTGGGAGATAAATAAATAAAGTTAAATGTTTTATTTATTATTTAATATTGGCTCCGGGAATTCCAGTCAAAAAAATTTCAATCAAGAAATGAAAGGCGTTTCAGTCAAAAATTAAAGGCAATTGGGTCAAAATTGTTTTAGACTGGAATGCCTTCTTTATTTTATTTATTTATTTATTAAATTTTAGCTATTAACACAAATTATTTTGAGCAAGAGCTCATTTGTAATAGGTTGTGTTAAAACTCAGAAATAGTCGGAAACAAAATAATAAAAAAAAACTGCGCTAAGATCACAGAACCGGTGTTGAAATCAATCTTATATCCTGGCTCTCCATCTTTCCAAAACTGCATTTTCATCATGATCCTTGCATTCTCATTTTCCGAACCTCATTTTCCGATTGTTGTTTATTTGTTGAATGGCGGTTGGAACTAGTTTTTCACTTCCATTCAAAATAATGTCACTATCACAAATTAAATTAGACTTTAAATTGTTTGAAGAAAAAATAAAATTAAATGAAATAAAACTACATCCTTTTGACTCAAAAGTCAAAGCCTGTGTCCTTCAAAAGGAAGTTAAATCAAAAAGCTAAAAAGGCATTCAGGGCCCGAATTCCGGATCAATGACAAATGAGAATGAGAAATGACTTTATGTTTTATTTCGCCTACTCTAAATAAAAATGCAACCGACTTGTTGAAATAAAAAATCAAGTCATTTCTCATTATCATTTGTCACCGAACCGGAATTCAGGCCCAGGTCAAAACATTTTTGACTGGGATGCTTTTGGGATTTGTGATTAAAACAACTTTTGAACAAGAGATTCGGTCAAACCAACTAAAAAGTATTTCCAGGCAAAACTGTTCTCCGGGGAAATACAGTTAAAATCATTTTAGCCAAAAAATGAAATGGGTTTCAGTCATAAAATTTCTCATAATAATATTGCTCCATTTAAAAAGGAACTTCAGGCCAAAAAAAAATTATTTCGGTCAGAAAACAGTTTGACTGAAATGCCCTTTGTCTTCACAACCTTCTTGAAAGGCATTTTGGTCACAAATTTTTGAACTGGAATACCTTTCAGTTGGTTTGTTTTTTTGGCTGGAGTGCCTTCTTAGACCTGTACGTCTGCTCTAGGGCCCCATTAAAAAAAAAAAAATAAAGGAGTTTCGGTGAAAAATTAAAATATTTTTAGTCTGAAATGTCTTTTCGGAAGATAGTTCAATCAAAAAATTAAAAAGACTTCAAGTCAAAACTTTTCTGACTGGGATTCTTATTTTTGATTGAAATTCTTTTTGAAAAGGAGATTAAGTTCGAAACAATTAAAAAGGAATTCCAGACAAAACTGTTGTAAAAAGTGAAATTAATGTTATGGTTCGTCCAGACTAAATTTTCATTTTCTAAAATTTCTGGAAATGGAGGCAAACCTACCAAAATATATTCCAGTCCAAAAATTTCAGGCTGAAGTACCTTTCAAGAAGGTTGTTCAGTCCAAATAAATAAAAGGCATTTCAGTTAAACTGTTTTCTAACCGAAACACCTTTTATTTAAAAAAAAAAAAAAAAAAAAAAAAAAAAAAAAATGATGACTCCAAACTCCTTTCATTTTTTGACTGAATTGTTTTTGACTGTATTCCCGGAGAACAATTTTGTCTGGAATTTTTTTAAGTTGTTTGATTGAATCTCTTTTTCAATAGGCATTTCAGCCCTAACGGATGCCTTTTTAGTTTTTTGATTGAACTACCTTCTGAAAAGGCATTCTATATTACTTCTTTTCTATATTACTTTTAATATTTGCGAATTGGTCTTGACGCCTGAACCACGGGAACTTGTGTTTGATTTTTGTTACGTTGCAATCAAAATTTAGCTGGCACTAACCATTTTGACTAAGGTAGTTATAATAATCGCCCTCGATAGTGAGAAGACTTTGATTTAATTTAAAAGAGCTAAAAATCCCATATAAATAAACCGATACAAAAAAATTAAAAAATTAACTTGTGAGTAAATAATAAAGCTTAAGCATAATGAATATTGCGTGGTAATATACAAGGAAGTGAAGTAGTGCCTTTGGCATGGGTGTGATTCATTTTGTTGACGGTCTCGAGTTCGTTCCCTGGGTCAGTGACCAAATTTGTTTTTTAATATAAAGATAAAGATTTACATTTTTTTTTCTTGTTTACAAGTAAATTTTCTCACATTTAAATTCTGCTCGCCTGTTAAATCAGAATTAAATGTTCTTTTCTCTTCAAACCCTCTAACTCTCTTGAAATAAATCTAAGCAAAATGAGTAGTAGTATCTCCCTATGCATTAATGACACAGATTTTTGCTAACCATTTTTTGAGCGGAAAACAAACAAAAGTTTAATGATAATGGCTGAAGTGATAATGTGATGGATTATAAATAGTGCAGTTGGTCTGGAGTTCGATGGTACAAAAAGACAGATTGAATTTTTTTTTGTATTTTTATAATTTAAAGAATGAGATTAAAGAAAGAAAATTAGGTAGGTAAATCAACATTTGAAGTAAAAAATAAATTTCAAAAATCGACGTAGCTAGTTGCAAATAAACAACGAAAAATTTATCTGCAATTCTGTTTAATCATGATTGCACATGTTCATAAAAATAATAAGAATATTTTTAACTTTAAAGGCAAGTATTTTGCGAATGATGATCGAGTAAAAAAAATTAATAACTTGTATTCTGCTGCTTGCCTGGTAGAATTGAATTTTTTTTTAAAAGTTTGAACGAGAAGATTTTTTGTTGCTTTAAATTTTGTTTGCACCGAAACGGATATTTTGACGTAAAAAATTTAAAAAAACTGAAAAATTTCTTCGAAAAATACCAAAAACTTCAAAACAATTTTTCAATTGTACCAGGCGTGCAGAATAATCAAAAGTGTATATATAAATGATTTTAACGAAGGGGGGTTCGTTTCTAAGATAGTAACAAAAAATAAAAATCACAGAAACGAACCCCCCTTTATTAAAATTATTTGTAATACTTTTAATTCTGCTTGCCTGGTAGAAATGAAATTTTTTTTTTGAAGATTTTGCTAGTTTTTCGAGGAGATTTTTGTTGCTTTAAAGCACGGCGTTCGCCGTTACCATCAAACATTTGTAGTATTTTGGCACTTCTTTCAAAGCTACGGAACGGCTAAATAGAAGATAAATTTTACTCGAAAAATTAAAATTTCATTTTGAAATATGGATTAATTTGTTGTGCAGCAGAAATTTTATAACAACAACAGGAACGGAATCAACCAAACACAATTTTAAACTACAAAATGGGGCTACATACAACAAGGAAAAGTAAACGCACCAGTTCTGTTTAATATTTATACCACAGATCTTATAATACGAAAAATTGAATTCTGAGAAAGTCCAAATAATAGAATTTTAAAGGCAAGTATTTTTCGTATCATAATCGAATAAAACAAACAAAGTTAGTATAAATTATCATATACGTGGTGTGGTGGTTGAGTTAGCGCAATGGAGAAGAGAACAAGAAGGTGTCCGGTTCGAATCTAGATAGATCACGTCCATTTATTTTTTGACCAAAAATGTTTAACTAATTATAACGTCGTTTGCATCAAACATCATAACTTATTTATGTTTGAAAATTTAAACGAAAAATTGATTAATAAATATATGAGGCGAATGATCGGTTGGTTGGTAAGATGATGGAGTGTTGTACAAAAGGTCTGGAGTTCTCGATTCTACAAACTACTATGTTATTTTTTAAAGCAAAAATTCGATTTTTTTTTTATTTCCAGGAATATTTCGAATTTGACCAATTTTTTTTGTCGCGATCAACATAAGATAATTCAACATAAGAGTTAATGGTTGTAGTGATAGCGTAATGGATTATAGTGCAGTGGGTCTCATGTTCGATTCCACAAAAGTATGGATACTTTTTTTTTATATTTCTATAATTTACAATGCATAAAAGAATTTGAGAATTTTAATACAGTATCGAAAATCATGGGATATAATAGGTAGGTACATCACATGGCAAGTTGACGTTTGTGTCAAAACATTTATCTGCCTTCGATTTAACGTTGATTGAGTGGTATAATTTCCTAAATGTTGATATAGCTTAATACGGTGGGGTACACAATCATGATTGAACAGGTTCATAATAATAACAATAATAATATTTTTTTTAATTTTAAATACAAGTACATATTTTGCACATGATAATTGAATAAAACAACATAACTTGTTGGCGCAGATGCTAGAACAGTGGACTAGAGAACGGAAGGTTGTCGGTTCGAATCTAGATACCATATCGATTTATTTTTGAACCAAAAAGTTTGAAAAATTACAGAAAGCAATCTTCTTTTTCAACAACGAGTGTAAAAATAATCTCGCAAGTAAAATTCTAATGCGTCGTTTGCGTCAAACCTATTTTTGAAAATCTATCTCAATGCTTGTCTAGTTTAATAATATTTTAATTGAATTTATTTGAGAATTATGAGAAATGGCGATATGGGTAAGTACAACAGTTGTCATCAATCTAACATCGTCGTATGTATTGAGTAAATGTAATTGTTGATATTTTATAATATGCCCTAACAGAGATGTCACCATATCGATCGATTGCCTGGTATAATTGAATATTTTTTTTGAGAATTTTGCCAACTTGTTCTTTCTTGTTCGATCGAGGATTTTCATTATGATTTTTAGCAAAAATGTCTCTGTTAAGGCATACATACCTACTACATTTAGTACAAAGTTTTTTTCTTGTTATAAACTATGCAACTATGTTGGTTTTCGAAATATATTCTTACCTCAAATGTACCTACCATGTTCTTTTCGCCGCATTAAATTCTCATCCTGTAACCATTGTAAATTATAAAAATCATAATGAAAATCCTCGATCGAACAAGAAAGAACAAGTTGGCAAAATTCTCAAAAAAAAATATTCAATTATACCAGGCAAGCATGAATCGCAGGAGTTATAAATAATTTGAATAAAGGGGGGTTCGTTTCTGTGATAAAACAAAAAGTAGAACACTTTGGGTTTGTGTTATATTTATCTGTATAGCTCAGAAACGAACCCCCCTTTGTTAAAATCATTTATAACAGTTTTTGATTCTGCTCGCCTGGTACAATTGAAAAATTATTTTGAAGTTTTTGGCATGTTCGAGACGCATATTTCGGCCAGGTGCGATTGTACCGAGTATTTAAACGAAAAAACAGCGTGTTTTATGCAATCAAAACAAATGTGCCAATAATATGTCGATATGGTGACATCTCTGTTAGGGCATATGTAGTAAATGTAGTACATATGCCCTAACAGAGATGTCACCATATTATTGGCACATTTGTTTTGATTGCATAAAACAAACAAATGCATATTAACTTGTATATGATGAGATAGCCGATGTAGTAAGGCGATGGAGTGGAGTGAAGAAGGTCTGGAGTTCGAATCCAAAGCAAGGCCAACGAAAAAATTTGTTTTTAGATGAAAAGTTTTGAATTGGGGATAATCCGAGAATTTGAAAAATTATTTTGAAGTTTTTGGCATGTTCGAGACGCATATTTAACATTATTTCGGCCATGTGCGATTGTACCGAGTATTTAAACGAAAAAACAGCGTGTTTTATGCAATCAAAACAAATGTGCCAATAATATGTCGATATGGTGACATCTCTGTTAGGGCATATGTAGTAAATGTGGTACATATGCCCTAACAGAGATGTCACCATATCGACATATTATTGGCATATTTGTTTTGATTGCATAAAACAAACAAATTTATATTGACTTGTATATGATGTGGTAGCCGAGGTAGTAAGGTGATGGATTGGAGTGCCGAAGGTCTTGAGTTCGAGTCCAAGCAAAAGCCAAAGTAAAAATATATTTTTAGATGAAAAAAACTGGAGATAATTCGAGAAGATTATCGGGATCGAGATCGCTGCAAAAAAAATTGGTAAAATTCGAATAAAATCGTGTAAATAAAAAAAAATCAAATTTTTGCTTAAAAAAAAAAAGTCGGAAGTTCAAGAATCGAACTCCAGACCTTTCGCACATCACTCCTTCATCTTACCACCCAACCACTCATCTCTATATAATTACTACTCATTTTTTCGTTTAAATACTGATAAATTTGGACTTAGCGAAAAATCGCATAAAAATTTTTGTTATTTTACCAGGCGAACAGAATTTAAAAAACAACACATTTGTCATCAACGTGACATTATTTTGTATCATAGCGTGCCACTTCAAGTTATGTGACACATAAACATACAAAATTAAGTCATATTGCTGACAATTCTACCTTCTTGTAATTTTTGTTCGCCTGTTAAAATGACAAAATTTTTTTGCGATTTTTGATGAAAAAAAAAAAATTTTGTTTTTTAATTTCTGCTCAACTGGGAAATAAAAATTAACTTTTTTTAATTAAAAAGGCAATCATAACTCAATATCAACCACCCAAATAGAAAATTTGGAGTTTTTTATTACAAACAAAAAAAATCCTTCTGCCGCGAGGATCGAACTCAAATTTTCTATTTGGATGGTTGATATTGAGTTATGATTGCCTTTTTAATTAAAAAAAGTTAATTTTTATTTCCCAGTTGAGCAGAAATTAAAAAACAAAATTTTTTTTTTTTCATCAAAAATCGCAAAAAAATTTTGTCATTTTAACAGGCGAACAAAAATTACAAGAAGGTAGAATTGTCATCAATATGACTTTATTTTGTATGTTCAAGTGTCACATAACTTGAAGTGGCACGCTTTGCTACAAAATAATGTCACGTTGATGACAAATGTGTTGTTTTGTAAATTCTGTTCGCCTGGTAAAATAACAAAAATTTTTATGCGATTTTTCGCAAGTCCGAATTTATCGGTATTTAAACGAAAAACTGAGTAGAAATTATATAGAGACGAGTGGTTGGGTGGTAAGATGAAGGAGTGGTGTGCGAAAGGTTTGGAGTTCGATTCTTCAAACTTCCGACTTTATTTTTTTTTTTTTAAGCAAAAATTTGATTTTTTTTTATTTACACGAATTTATTCGAATTTTACCAATTTTTTTTTGCAGCGATCTCGATCCCGATAATCTTCTCGAATTATCTCCAGTTTTTTTCATCTAAAAATAAATTTTTACTTTGGCTTTGCTTGGACTCGAACCCAAGACCTTCTTCACTCCACTCCATCACCTTACTACCTCGGCTACCACATCATATACAAGTTAATATGCATTTGTTTGTTTTATGCAATCAAAACAAATGTGCCAATAATATGTCGATATGGTGACATCTCTGTTAGGGCATATGTACTACATTTACTACATATGCCCTAACAGAGATGTCACCATATCGACATATTATTGGCACATTTATTTTGATTGCATAAAACACGCTGTTTTTTCGTTTAAATACTCGGTACAATCGCACATGGCCGAAATAATGTTAAATATGCGTCTCGAACATGCCAAAAACTTCAAAATAATTTTTCAAATTCTCGGATTATCCCCAATTCAAAACTTTTCATCTAAAAACAAATTTTTTCGTTGGCCTTGCTTTGGATTCGAACTCCAGACCTTCTTCACTCCACTCCATCGCCTTACTACCTCGGCTATCTCATCATATACAAGTTAATATGCATTTGTTTGTTTTATGCAATCAAAACAAATGTGCCAATAATATGGTGACATCTCTGTTAGGGCATATGTACTACATTTACTACATATGCCCTAACAGAGATGTCACCATATCGACATATTATTGGCACATTTGTTTTGATTGCATAAAACACGCTGTTTTTTCGTTTAAATACTCGGTACAATCGCACCTGGCCGAAATATGCGTCTCGAACATGCCAAAAACTTCAAAATAATTTTTCAATTGTACCAGGCGAGCAGAATCAAAAACTGTTATAAATGATTTTAACAAAGGGGGGTTCGTTTCTGAGCTATACAGATAAATATAACACAAACCCAAAGTGTTCTACTTTTTGTTTTATCACAGAAACGAACCCCCCTTTATTCAAATTATTTATAACTCCTGCGATTCATGCTTGCCTGGTAGAATTGAATTTTTTTTTGAGAATTTTGCCAACTTGTTCTTTCTTGTTCATTCGAGGATTTTCATTATGAAAGAAGAATTACAAGAATTGCAAACATAATTTTTTGAAAAACTCAAAAATCTTCGTGCAAAATCATCAAAAAAAATTCAATTGCCCACGGTGGCAAGCAGGATCTCAAACACAAATGATTCTGCTTACTACCTTGGCTACCACATCATATACAAGTTAAATAAATTGGTTTGTTTTATGCAATCGTGCGTTTTTTGTATTTTTATAGAGAGAATTTCGAAGAGCTTCGAGAATTCGAGAATTCTAAGCTAATTTAAAATTGTTAAATCGAAATCGAAAGGAAACATCTATTCGATATACCATAACAATCCACATTAGCCACAGAAAAAAGGCCACTCACCAAACCAAACCAGGCACACACTAAATATATTCGAGAAGATTCTTTAAAACCAAACAAAAGTTTCTCGCTAAATATGATAATCATTTGGAGAATACAGGTACATTGTTAATATACGGGTCAAATAAAAGCCGACCTATCGGGTAGTTAGTGATGGTTAGAACATCCCACCACTGAAACACATTTTAAATAGATACGGTTGATGACATTCACACAGTGCAGGAAATAAAACTCCAAAACAATTTTTATTTATGTATGTATAATTTGTAACCATTGTAAATTATAAAAATCATAATGAAAATCCTCGATCGAACAAGAAAGAACAAGTTGGCAAAACAGCGTGTTTTATGCAATCAAAACAAATGTGCCAATAATATGTCAATATGGTGACATCTCTGTTAGTGCATATGTAGTAAATGTAGTACATATGCCCTAACAGAGATGTCACCATATCGATATATTATTGGCACATTTGTTTTTTTGTATTTTTATAGAGAGAATTTCGAAGAGCTTCGAGAATTCGAGAATTGTAAGCTAATTTAAAATTGTTAAATCGAAATCGAAAGGAAACATCTATTCGATAATATACCATAACAATCCACATTAGCCACAGAAAAAAGGCCACTCACCAAACCAAACCAGGCACACACTAAATATATTCGAGAAAATTCTTTAAAACCAAACAAAAGTTTCTCGCTAATATGATAATCATTTGGAGAATACAGGTACATTGTTAATATACGGGTCAAATAAAATCCGACCTATCGGGTAGTTAGTGATGGTTAGAACATCCCACCACTGAAACACATTTTAAATAGATACGGTTGATGACATTCACACAGTGCAGGAAATAAAACTCCAAAACAATTTTTATTTATGTATGTATAATTTGTAACCATTGTAAATTATAAAAATCATAATGAAAATCCTCGATCGAACAAGAAAGAACAAGTTGGCAAAACAGCGTGTTTTATGCAATCAAAACAAATATGCCAATAATATGTCGATATGGTGACATCTCTGTTAGGGCATATGTATTTACTACATATGCCCTAACAGAGATGTCACCATATTGACATATTATTGGCACATTTGTTTTTTTGTATTTTTATAGAGAGAATTTCGAAGAGCTTCGAGAATTCGAGAATTGTAAGCTAATTTAAAATTGTTAAATCGAAATCGAAAGGAAACATCTATTCGATAATATACCATAACAATCCACATTAGCCACAGAAAAAAGGCCACTCACCAAACCAAACCAGGCACACACTAAATATATTCGAGAAAATTCTTTAAAACCAAACAAAAGTTTCTCGCTAATATGATAATCATTTGGAGAATACAGGTACATTGTTAATATACGGGTCAAATAAAATCCGACCTATCGGGTAGTTAGTGATGGTTAGAACATCCCACCACTGAAACACATTTTAAATAGATACGGTTGATGACATTCACACAGTGCAGGAAATAAAACTCCAAAACAATTTTTATTTATGTATGTATAATTTGTAACCATTGTAAATTATAAAAATCATAATGAAAATCCTCGATCGAACAAGAAAGAACAAGTTGGCAAAACAGCGTGTTTTATGCAATCAAAACAAATATGCCAATAATATGTCGATATGGTGACATCTCTGTTAGGGCATATGTATTTACTACATATGCCCTAACAGAGATGTCACCATATTGACATATTATTGGCACATTTGTTTTGATTGCATAAAACACGCTGTTTTTTCGTTTAAATACTCGGTACAATCGCACATGGCCGAAATAATGTTAAATATGCGTCTCGAACATGCCAAAAACTTCAAAATAATTTTTCAATTGTACCACACAAGTTGGCAAACTTGTTCTTTCTTGTTCGATCGAGGATTTTCATTATGATTTTTATAATTTACAATGGTTACAGGATGAGAATTTAATGCGGTATCGAAAAGAAAATGGTAGGTACATTTGAGGTAAGAATATATTTTGAAAACCAACATAGTTGCAAATAAGCAACGAAAAATTTATCTGCATTCTGTTTATAACAAGAAAACTATAAGAAACACTTTGTACTAAATGTAGTTATGTATGCACTAACGCTGTTTTTTCTTTTAAATACTCGGTACAATCGCACCTGGCCGAAATAATGTTAAATATGCGTCTCGAACATGCCAAAAACTTCAAAATAATTTTTCAATTGTACCAGGCGAGCAGAATCAAAAACTGTTATAAATGATTTTAACAAAGGGGGGTTCGTTTCTGAGCTATACAGATAAATATAACACAAACCCAAAGTGTTCTACTTTTTGTTTTATCACAGAAACGAACCCCCCTTTATTCAAATTATTTATAACTCCTGCGATTCATGCTTGCCTGGTAGAATTGAATTTTTTTTTGAGAATTTTGCCAACTTGTTCTTTCTTGTTCATTCGAGGATTTTCATTATGAAAGAAGAATTACAAGAATTGCAAACATAATTTTTTGAAAAACTCAAAAATCTTCGTGCAAAATCATCAAAAAAAATTCAATTGCCCACGGTGGCAAGCAGGATCTCAAACACAAATGATTCTGCTTACTACCTTGGCTACCACATCATATACAAGTTAAATAAATTGGTTTGTTTTATGCAATCGTGCGTTTTTTGTATTTTTATAGAGAGAATTTCGAAGAGCTTCGAGAATTCGAGAATTCTAAGCTAATTTAAAATTGTTAAATCGAAATCGAAAGGAAACATCTATTCGATATACCATAACAATCCACATTAGCCACAGAAAAAAGGCCACTCACCAAACCAAACCAGGCACACACTAAATATATTCGAGAAGATTCTTTAAAACCAAACAAAAGTTTCTCGCTAAATATGATAATCATTTGGAGAATACAGGTACATTGTTAATATACGGGTCAAATAAAAGCCGACCTATCGGGTAGTTAGTGATGGTTAGAACATCCCACCACTGAAACACATTTTAAATAGATACGGTTGATGACATTCACACAGTGCAGGAAATAAAACTCCAAAACAATTTTTATTTATGTATGTATAATTTGTAACCATTGTAAATTATAAAAATCATAATGAAAATCCTCGATCGAACAAGAAAGAACAAGTTGGCAAAACAGCGTGTTTTATGCAATCAAAACAAATGTGCCAATAATATGTCAATATGGTGACATCTCTGTTAGTGCATATGTAGTAAATGTAGTACATATGCCCTAACAGAGATGTCACCATATCGATATATTATTGGCACATTTGTTTTTTTGTATTTTTATAGAGAGAATTTCGAAGAGCTTCGAGAATTCGAGAATTGTAAGCTAATTTAAAATTGTTAAATCGAAATCGAAAGGAAACATCTATTCGATAATATACCATAACAATCCACATTAGCCACAGAAAAAAGGCCACTCACCAAACCAAACCAGGCACACACTAAATATATTCGAGAAAATTCTTTAAAACCAAACAAAAGTTTCTCGCTAATATGATAATCATTTGGAGAATACAGGTACATTGTTAATATACGGGTCAAATAAAATCCGACCTATCGGGTAGTTAGTGATGGTTAGAACATCCCACCACTGAAACACATTTTAAATAGATACGGTTGATGACATTCACACAGTGCAGGAAATAAAACTCCAAAACAATTTTTATTTATGTATGTATAATTTGTAACCATTGTAAATTATAAAAATCATAATGAAAATCCTCGATCGAACAAGAAAGAACAAGTTGGCAAAACAGCGTGTTTTATGCAATCAAAACAAATATGCCAATAATATGTCGATATGGTGACATCTCTGTTAGGGCATATGTATTTACTACATATGCCCTAACAGAGATGTCACCATATTGACATATTATTGGCACATTTGTTTTTTTGTATTTTTATAGAGAGAATTTCGAAGAGCTTCGAGAATTCGAGAATTGTAAGCTAATTTAAAATTGTTAAATCGAAATCGAAAGGAAACATCTATTCGATAATATACCATAACAATCCACATTAGCCACAGAAAAAAGGCCACTCACCAAACCAAACCAGGCACACACTAAATATATTCGAGAAAATTCTTTAAAACCAAACAAAAGTTTCTCGCTAATATGATAATCATTTGGAGAATACAGGTACATTGTTAATATACGGGTCAAATAAAATCCGACCTATCGGGTAGTTAGTGATGGTTAGAACATCCCACCACTGAAACACATTTTAAATAGATACGGTTGATGACATTCACACAGTGCAGGAAATAAAACTCCAAAACAATTTTTATTTATGTATGTATAATTTGTAACCATTGTAAATTATAAAAATCATAATGAAAATCCTCGATCGAACAAGAAAGAACAAGTTGGCAAAACAGCGTGTTTTATGCAATCAAAACAAATATGCCAATAATATGTCGATATGGTGACATCTCTGTTAGGGCATATGTATTTACTACATATGCCCTAACAGAGATGTCACCATATTGACATATTATTGGCACATTTGTTTTGATTGCATAAAACACGCTGTTTTTTCGTTTAAATACTCGGTACAATCGCACATGGCCGAAATAATGTTAAATATGCGTCTCGAACATGCCAAAAACTTCAAAATAATTTTTCAATTGTACCACACAAGTTGGCAAACTTGTTCTTTCTTGTTCGATCGAGGATTTTCATTATGATTTTTATAATTTACAATGGTTACAGGATGAGAATTTAATGCGGTATCGAAAAGAAAATGGTAGGTACATTTGAGGTAAGAATATATTTTGAAAACCAACATAGTTGCAAATAAGCAACGAAAAATTTATCTGCATTCTGTTTATAACAAGAAAACTATAAGAAACACTTTGTACTAAATGTAGTTATGTATGCACTAACGCTGTTTTTTCTTTTAAATACTCGGTACAATCGCACCTGGCCGAAATAATGTTAAATATGCGTCTCGAACATGCCAAAAACTTCAAAATAATTTTTCAATTGTACCAGGCGAGCAGAATCAAAAACTGTTATAAATGATTTTAACAAAGGGGGGTTCGTTTCTGAGCTATACAGATAAATATAACACAAACCCAAAGTGTTCTACTTTTTGTTTTATCACAGAAACGAACCCCCCTTTATTCAAATTATTTATAACTCCTGCGATTCATGCTTGCCTGGTAGAATTGAATTTTTTTTTGAGAATTTTGCCAACTTGTTCTTTCTTGTTCATTCGAGGATTTTCATTATGAAAGAAGAATTACAAGAATTGCAAACATAATTTTTTGAAAAACTCAAAAATCTTCGTGCAAAATCATCAAAAAAAATTCAATTGCCCACGGTGGCAAGCAGGATCTCAAACACAAATGATTCTGCTTACTACCTTGGCTACCACATCATATACAAGTTAAATAAATTGGTTTGTTTTATGCAATCGTGCGTTTTTTGTATTTTTATAGAGAGAATTTCGAAGAGCTTCGAGAATTCGAGAATTCTAAGCTAATTTAAAATTGTTAAATCGAAATCGAAAGGAAACATCTATTCGATATACCATAACAATCCACATTAGCCACAGAAAAAAGGCCACTCACCAAACCAAACCAGGCACACACTAAATATATTCGAGAAGATTCTTTAAAACCAAACAAAAGTTTCTCGCTAAATATGATAATCATTTGGAGAATACAGGTACATTGTTAATATACGGGTCAAATAAAAGCCGACCTATCGGGTAGTTAGTGATGGTTAGAACATCCCACCACTGAAACACATTTTAAATAGATACGGTTGATGACATTCACACAGTGCAGGAAATAAAACTCCAAAACAATTTTTATTTATGTATGTATAATTTGTAACCATTGTAAATTATAAAAATCATAATGAAAATCCTCGATCGAACAAGAAAGAACAAGTTGGCAAAACAGCGTGTTTTATGCAATCAAAACAAATGTGCCAATAATATGTCAATATGGTGACATCTCTGTTAGTGCATATGTAGTAAATGTAGTACATATGCCCTAACAGAGATGTCACCATATCGATATATTATTGGCACATTTGTTTTTTTGTATTTTTATAGAGAGAATTTCGAAGAGCTTCGAGAATTCGAGAATTGTAAGCTAATTTAAAATTGTTAAATCGAAATCGAAAGGAAACATCTATTCGATAATATACCATAACAATCCACATTAGCCACAGAAAAAAGGCCACTCACCAAACCAAACCAGGCACACACTAAATATATTCGAGAAAATTCTTTAAAACCAAACAAAAGTTTCTCGCTAATATGATAATCATTTGGAGAATACAGGTACATTGTTAATATACGGGTCAAATAAAATCCGACCTATCGGGTAGTTAGTGATGGTTAGAACATCCCACCACTGAAACACATTTTAAATAGATACGGTTGATGACATTCACACAGTGCAGGAAATAAAACTCCAAAACAATTTTTATTTATGTATGTATAATTTGTAACCATTGTAAATTATAAAAATCATAATGAAAATCCTCGATCGAACAAGAAAGAACAAGTTGGCAAAACAGCGTGTTTTATGCAATCAAAACAAATATGCCAATAATATGTCGATATGGTGACATCTCTGTTAGGGCATATGTATTTACTACATATGCCCTAACAGAGATGTCACCATATTGACATATTATTGGCACATTTGTTTTTTTGTATTTTTATAGAGAGAATTTCGAAGAGCTTCGAGAATTCGAGAATTGTAAGCTAATTTAAAATTGTTAAATCGAAATCGAAAGGAAACATCTATTCGATAATATACCATAACAATCCACATTAGCCACAGAAAAAAGGCCACTCACCAAACCAAACCAGGCACACACTAAATATATTCGAGAAAATTCTTTAAAACCAAACAAAAGTTTCTCGCTAATATGATAATCATTTGGAGAATACAGGTACATTGTTAATATACGGGTCAAATAAAATCCGACCTATCGGGTAGTTAGTGATGGTTAGAACATCCCACCACTGAAACACATTTTAAATAGATACGGTTGATGACATTCACACAGTGCAGGAAATAAAACTCCAAAACAATTTTTATTTATGTATGTATAATTTGTAACCATTGTAAATTATAAAAATCATAATGAAAATCCTCGATCGAACAAGAAAGAACAAGTTGGCAAAACAGCGTGTTTTATGCAATCAAAACAAATATGCCAATAATATGTCGATATGGTGACATCTCTGTTAGGGCATATGTATTTACTACATATGCCCTAACAGAGATGTCACCATATTGACATATTATTGGCACATTTGTTTTGATTGCATAAAACACGCTGTTTTTTCGTTTAAATACTCGGTACAATCGCACATGGCCGAAATAATGTTAAATATGCGTCTCGAACATGCCAAAAACTTCAAAATAATTTTTCAATTGTACCACACAAGTTGGCAAACTTGTTCTTTCTTGTTCGATCGAGGATTTTCATTATGATTTTTATAATTTACAATGGTTACAGGATGAGAATTTAATGCGGTATCGAAAAGAAAATGGTAGGTACATTTGAGGTAAGAATATATTTTGAAAACCAACATAGTTGCAAATAAGCAACGAAAAATTTATCTGCATTCTGTTTATAACAAGAAAACTATAAGAAACACTTTGTACTAAATGTAGTTATGTATGCACTAACGCTGTTTTTTCTTTTAAATACTCGGTACAATCGCACCTGGCCGAAATAATGTTAAATATGCGTCTCGAACATGCCAAAAACTTCAAAATAATTTTTCAATTGTACCAGGCGAGCAGAATCAAAAACTGTTATAAATGATTTTAACAAAGGGGGGTTCGTTTCTGAGCTATACAGATAAATATAACACAAACCCAAAGTGTTCTACTTTTTGTTTTATCACAGAAACGAACCCCCCTTTATTCAAATTATTTATAACTCCTGCGATTCATGCTTGCCTGGTAGAATTGAATTTTTTTTTGAGAATTTTGCCAACTTGTTCTTTCTTGTTCATTCGAGGATTTTCATTATGAAAGAAGAATTACAAGAATTGCAAACATAATTTTTTGAAAAACTCAAAAATCTTCGTGCAAAATCATCAAAAAAAATTCAATTGCCCACGGTGGCAGGCAGGATCTCAAACACAAATGATTCTGCTTACTACCTTGGCTATCACATCATATACAAGTTAAATAAATTGGTTTGTATGCAATCGTGCGTTTTTTGTATTTTTATAGAGAGAATTTCGAAGAGCTTCGAGAATTCGAGAATTCTAAGCTAATTTAAAATTGTTAAATCGAAATCGAAAGGAAACATCTATTCGATATACCATAACAATCCACATTAGCCACAGAAAAAAGGCCACTCACCAAACCAAACCAGGCACACACTAAATATATTCGAGAAGATTCTTTAAAACCAAACAAAAGTTTCTCGCTAAATATGATAATCATTTGGAGAATACAGGTACATTGTTAATATACGGGTCAAATAAAAGCCGACCTATCGGGTAGTTAGTGATGGTTAGAACATCCCACCACTGAAACACATTTTAAATAGATACGGTTGATGACATTCACACAGTGCAGGAAATAAAACTCCAAAACAATTTTTATTTATGTATGTATAATTTGTAACCATTGTAAATTATAAAAATCATAATGAAAATCCTCGATCGAACAAGAAAGAACAAGTTGGCAAAACAGCGTGTTTTATGCAATCAAAACAAATATGCCAATAATATGTCGATATGGTGACATCTCTGTTAGGGCATATGTATTTACTACATATGCCCTAACAGAGATGTCACCATATTGACATATTATTGGCACATTTGTTTTGATTGCATAAAACACGCTGTTTTTTCGTTTAAATACTCGGTACAATCGCACATGGCCGAAATAATGTTAAATATGCGTCTCGAACATGCCAAAAACTTCAAAATAATTTTTCAATTCTCGGATTATCCCCAATTCAAAACTTTTCATCTAAAAACAAATTTTTTCGTTGGCCTTGCTTTTATTCGAACTCCAGACCTTCTTCACTCCACTCCATCGCCTTACTACATCGGCTATCTCATCATATACAAGTTAATATGCATTTGTTTGTTTTATGTAATCAAAACAAATGTGCCAATAATATATCGATATGGTGACATCTCTGTTAGGGCATATGTACTACATTTACTACATATGCCCTAACAGAGATGTCACCATATCGACATATTATTGGCACATTTGTTTTGATTGCATAAAACACGCTGTTTTGCCAACTTGTTCTTTCTTGTTCGATCGAGGATTTTCATTATGATTTTTATAATTTACAATGGTTACAGGATGAGAATTTAATGCGGTATCGAAAAGAAAATGGTAGGTACATTTGAGGTAAGAATATATTTTGAAAACCAACATAGTTGCAAATAAGCAACGAAAAATTTATCTGCATTCTGTTTATAACAAGAAAACTATAAGAAACACTTTGTAAATGTAGTTACGTATGCACTAACGCTGTTTTTCTTTTAAATACTCGGTACAATCGCACCTGGCCGAAATAATGTTAAATATGCGTCTCGAACATGCCAAAAACTTCAAAATAATTTTTCAATTGTACCAGGCGAGCAGAATCAAAAACTGTTATAAATGATTTTAACAAAGGGGGGTTCGTTTCTGAGCTATACAGATAAATATAACACAAACCCAAAGTGTTCTACTTTTTGTTTTATCACAGAAACGAACCCCCCTTTATTCAAATTATTTATAACTCCTGCGATTCATGCTTGCCTGGTATAATTGAATATTTTTTTTGAGAATTTTGCCAACTTGTTCTTTCTTGTTCGATCGAGGATTTTCATTATGATTTTTATAATTTACAATGGTTACAGACAGGATGAGAATTTAATGCGGCGAAAAGAACATGGTAGGTACATTTGAGGTAAGAATATATTTCGAAAACCAACATAGTTGCATAGTTTATAACAAGAAAACTGTATAAGAAAAACTTTGTACTAAATGTAGTAGGTATGTATGCCTTAACAGAGACATTTATTTTGCTAAAAATCATAATGAAAATCCTCGATCGAACAAGAAAGATCAAGTTGGCAAAATTCTCAAAAAAAATATTCAATTATACCAGGCAATCGATCGATATGGTGACATCTCTGTTAGGGCATATTATAAAATATCAACAATTACATTTACTCAATACATACGACGATGTTAGATTGATGACAACTGTTGTACTTACCCATATCGCCATTTCTCATAATTCTCAAATAAATTCAATTAAAATATTATTAAACTAGACAAGCATTGAGATAGATTTTCAAAAATAGGTTTGACGCAAACGACGCATTAGAATTTTACTTGCGAGATTATTTTTACACTCGTTGTTGAAAAAGAAGATTGCTTTCTGTAGTTTTTCAAACTTTTTGGTTCAAAAATAAATCGATATGGTATCTAGATTCGAACCGACAACCTTCCGTTCTCTAGTCCACTGTTCTAGCATCTGCGCCAACAATTTATGTTGTTTTATTCAATTATCATGTGCAAAATATGTACTTGTATTTAAAATTAAAAAAAATATTATTATTGTTATTATTATGAACCTGTTCAATCATGATTGTGTACCCCACCGTATTAAGCTATATCAACATTTAGGAAATTATACCACTCAATCAACGTTAAATCGAAGGCAGATAAATGTTTTGACACAAACGTCAACTTGCCATGTGATGTACCTACCTATTATATCCCATGATTTTCGATACTGTATTAAAATTCTCAAATTCTTTTATGCATTGTAAATTATAGAAATATAAAAAAAAAGTATCGATACTTTTGTGGAATCGAACATGAGACCCACTGCACTATAATCCATTACGCTATCACTACAACCATTAACTCTTATGTTGAATTATCTTATGTTGATCGCGACAAAAAAAATTGGTCAAATTCGAAATATTCCTGGAAATAAAAAAAAAAATCGAATTTTTGCTTTAAAAAATAACATAGTAGTTTGTAGAATCGAGAACTCCAGACCTTTTGTACAACACTCCATCATCTTACCAACCAACCGACCATTCGCCTCATATATTTATTAATCAATTTTTCGTTTAAATTTTCAAACATAAATAAGTTATGATGTTTGATGCAAACGACGTTATAATTAGTTAAACATTTTTGGTCAAAAAATAAATGGACGTGATCTATCTAGATTCGAACCGGACACCTTCTTGTTCTCTTCTCCATTGCGCTAACCGCTCAACCACCACACCACGTATATGATAATTTATACTAACTTTGTTTGTTTTATTCGATTATGATACGAAAAATACTTGCCTTTAAAATTCTATTATTTGGACTTTCTCAGAATTCAATTTTTCGTATTATAAGATCTGTGGTATAAATATTAAACAGAACTGGTGCGTTTACTTTTCCTTGTTGTATGTAGCCCCATTTTGTAGTTTAAAATTGTGTTTGGTTGATTCCGTCGTTCCTGTTGTTGTTATAAAATTTCTGCTGCACAACAAATTAATCCATATTTCAAAATGAAATTTTAATTTTTCGAGTAAAATTTATCTTCTATTTAGCCGTTCCGTAGCTTTGAAAGAAGTGCCAAAATACTACAAATGTTTGATGGTAACGGCGAACGCCGTGCTTTAAAGCAACAAAAATCTCCTCGAAAAACTAGCAAAATCTTCAAAAAAAAAAATTCATTTCTACCAGGCAAGCAGAATTAAAAGTATTACAAATAATTTTAATAAAGGGGGGTTCGTTTCTGTGATTTTTATTTTTTGTTACTATCTTAGAAACGAACCCCCCTTCGTTAAAATCATTTATATATACACTTTTGATTATTCTGCACGCCTGGTACAATTGAAAAATTGTTTGAAGTTTTTGGTATTTTTCGAAGAAATTTTTCAGTTTTTTTAAATTTTTTACGTCAAAATATCCGTTTCGGTGCAAACAAAATTTAAAGCAACAAAAAATCTTCTCGTTCAAACTTTTAAAAAAAAATTCAATTCTACCAGGCAAGCAGCAGAATACAAGTTATTAATTTGTTTTACTCGATCATCATTCGCAAAATACTTGCCTTTAAAGTTAAAAATATTCTTATTATTTTTATGAACATGTGCAATCATGATTAAACAGAATTGCAGATAAATTTTTCGTTGTTTATTTGCAACTAGCTACGTCGATTTTTGAAATTTATTTTTACTTCAAATGTTGATTTACCTACCTAATTTTCTTTCTTTAATCTCATTCTTTAAATTATAAAAATACAAAAAAAAATTCAATCTGTCTTTTTGTACCATCGAACTCCAGACCAACTGCACTATTTATAATCCATCACATTATCACTTCAGCCATTATCATTAAACTTTTGTTTGTTTTCCGCTCAAAAAATGGTTAGCAAAAATCTGTGTCATTAATGCATAGGGAGATACTACTACTCATTTTGCTTAGATTTATTTCAAGAGAGTTAGAGGGTTTGAAGAGAAAAGAACATTTAATTCTGATTTAACAGGCGAGCAGAATTTAAATGTGAGAAAATTTACTTGTAAGCAAGAAAAAAAAATGTAAATCTTTATCTTTATATTAAAAAACAAATTTGGTCACTGACCCAGGGATCGAACTCGAGACCGTCAACAAACTGAATCACACCCATGCCAAACGCACCACTTCACTTCCTTGTATATTACCACGCAATATTCATTATGCTTAAGCTTTATTATTTACTGACAAGTTCATTTTTTAATTTTTTTGTATCGGTTTATTTATATGGGATTTTTAGCTCTTTTAAATTAAATCAAAGTCTTCTGACTATCGAGGGCGATTATTATAACTACCTTAGTCAAAATGGTTAGTGCCAGCTAAATTTTGATTGCAACGTAACAAAAATATTTTTTTATTTTAATTAAATTAAATTAATTATTAAGCCTTTTATTTCAATACAATTGTAATACAAAAAGTTTCAATACAAAAGTAATAAATTAATTAAAATTAAAATTTTCTTTAGCTAATATGGTGGTTTGGCCACTTACGCTGTATTTCCGTTGTTTAGTTTTTATTACTTCTCTATATGATATCTCGCAAGTGATCCAAAATTTGACGATAAAATCACCTAGAATCCTACTAAGCCGCCGCAAGTATAAATCGTAACTCTGCATTAGTCGTGGCAACTAATTATATTCAACAATATTGTATAGTTTCGTGAAAATGATTCTTCTTGTGTATGGAAAAATTATTGCGGTAAAAACTCGAACTGAATGTCAAGTGTGCTAAAAAGATATAATTGGCTGAAAAAAATAATTTTTAGTAAGGTGATTTAAAAAAAAATCGAATTTTCTATAAAATATGTATATATATATGCGACCTTAATTTCCCTGACACCTAAATTAATTAATAATTCTAAAAAAAAAAAAATGCGTCACCCTTAAACATGCCCGACCACGATACCCTCAATATGTAAAAAGCTGCATGAAGTTCTTCAGGTTTTTTGATTGTGACGATATTAATCTTGCACTGTACTAAGTCGGTCAAGATCGTCACAACACAACACGTATACATTTCAAAAATGTATACGGCAGATTTGAGTTATGTATTTGCTAATCCGTATTTTATTGAATTTGTGATAGGTTGTGATATCCTTATTGTGTTTAATTTATCATTATGTTGATATACAATATTAAAGGCTCCGGGAACTCCAGTCAAAAACATTTCAGTCAATAAATGAAAGGCGTTTCAGTCATAATATGTGCTTCGGTCAAAAAATAGTTTGACTGAAATGCGCTTTGGGTATATTTGAACTGAACAGCCTTCTTGCGAAAGCCATTTCAGTCACATGTAGTCATATGTAGGTATTAAGAAAAATTCTTTCTTCAACCTTGAAATTATTCGTTTGACGATAGAGACAAATAATTTATTTTATTGGGAGCTACCTTCGATTAAGAAGAAAATAAATCGTCGCTGGTTTTTATTCCGGCGCAGTACTCTACGAGCTCTTTGAGAACCAAATGGTGTGGGACATTGAATAATTTCAACGCTGGCCGAGCAATGAATAAAAAAAATAATAATCACAACTATATTTGGTTAAATATTCAGGAAGCCAAAATTAAAAAAACACAATGTATAAAATTAAATAGAAAGGATAACTAACACAGGATCGAAATAAATTATCCTGCATAACAAACGTATGTTTTCTTTGACCGCAGGTCTTCTCTCGCTGTGTTGATGAAGATATGCAAATAAACGTCTTGAACCGACGAAATTGGTAGCACAGTGTGTGATTTCCACGCTGTAGAGTAATTTAAAAAAAAAGAATTTTGCATGAAATGTATGGAAATAATCAAGCAATCTAATTGCGTGTAGGCACAAACATTACAGTTCTCGATACCGATGTTTAGAGGTGTCAAAAACCGTAATCGGTGCACAATTGCAGATTTTGGATTTCTGGCTCAGAATATGTTGATCTGTAAGGTGATGAAATGAAAGGTGATTTCTATGAAATGTTTGGAAATAATCAAGCAATCCTAATGCGTGTTGCCACAACAATTATAGGTCTCGAAACCTATGTATCTTTAGAGGTATCAAGAACGACAATCGGACCACAATTGCAGATTTTGGATTTTTTTGGCTCAGAATATGCTGATCAGTATGATGATTCTGTGAAATGTTTGGAAATAATCAAGCAATCTAAATGAGTGTTGGCAAAACAATTACAGGTCTGGAAACCTATCTTTAAAGGTATCAAGAACCGCAATCGGGGCACAATTGCAGATTTTAGATTTTTTTGGCTCAAAATATGCTGATTAGTAAGGTGATTTTCAAAAAAATCGAATTTTAGATGAAATGTTTGGAAATAATTAAGGAATCTTAATGCGTGTTAGCAAAACAATTACAGGTCTCGAAACCTATCTTAAGAGGTATCAAGAACCGCAGTTGGAGCACAATTGTAGATTTTGAATTTTTTTGGCTCAGAATTTGCTACATATATACCGCAATGGGAGCGCAATTGCAGATTTTGGATTTTTTTGCCTCAGAATATGCTTATCTGTAAGTAAGGTGATTCTCAAGAAAATCGAATTTTCTATGAAATGTTTGGAAATAATCAAGCACTGGCACAACAATTACAGGTCTCGATACCTATCTTTATAGAGGTATCAAGAACTGCCATCGAAGCACAATTGCAGATTGTGCGTTGGCACAACCGTTACAGGTCTCTATATCCTTTTATTATCTTGAACACTGTTGCCGGTTTTAGTTTTTCAGTTTCTGTTTGCGGGCATAACATTATCTAAAGGTTGGTTCGCGAGGTCAGTTTTTTTACCCTAGCTAATTTATACCCGTGCTTCAACCAATAAAATCATTCAAATAATTAAAAGTACCTCCCCTATTTCTCCTGGAAGAGATAAATAATTTTTATCTTTTAAGCAAAATATTCGACACGCATACCAACTAGATCAACCAAAAAGGAAATATTACGAGCAATAACTTTCCCATTATAAATTGTTTTGCTATTTTTTTTTTTACGTTTGTTTACATTTTATTTTTATTTCTGATTTCTGATATGACCGGTGTTGTGCGATTATTCTGTTTATTGTTTGTTGAAATTTATTTTTGTGTTTATTTTTGTATGTGTATGTGTATAACTTCATAACATGGTAAAAAATACCTAGGGTAAATTAACCGACCTCGCGAACCAAGCTTAAAGTTAAAAACGTTGGTTGACCGCAGTAAATTAAACTTTTGCTTAGTAGACCTCTTTCTTCTTTATTGAAACTGGTAGACAACATGCCCGTCACTTAGTTGGTTACTTTTAACGATGGAATGTTTTCTTTATCTGTTATATTTGCTTAATAAACATTACATGGCCCTCAAGCATCTTGACAATCTATTACCTTTTCCCGTTTCAGGGTTTGTCTTCTTCTTTTCAATTTGTATTTTTGAAAACGAAACAACAAGCTTTAATGTTATAACAAGTATTTAAGAAGAAGTGACCAATAAAAGTTAGCTTTAATGTATGATATATTTATTGGCTAAGCCAATAAAGAAAACCTGTTTATCTAAACAGAGGTGTCTTTAATTAAAAGTAATATTGATTGGGACTTTGAAAAAATGGTTCACAATTGCTGCTAAATTTATAGTCTCAATTATAACCAAACCTATAGGTTAGAGAAAAACATAATCCCTGTCGTATATTATGGGAAATTAATGGGAAAGTTTCATTATGCCTAATCTAACTAAAACATGTTTATTAGTATTACATATTTTAAAACTTTCAAAAACTATTTCTTCACACATACTCTATTCGTAACAAATTTGTATGCTTGTGTACCTATTTAGTTTTACGTACATAATAGTTTGCTGAACAATTTTTCATTGGTTGATATAATTCTAACACCATTTAGATTTTTCTAAATTTTCTAATAAAAATTTTATATTAATTCATAATATAATCATAAAACTATAATAATAAAAATAATTATAAATTTTATATTCCTTTTTTAAAATTCTAATTTATATTCACGCATTACAGATAATATTTGTTTATATGTATATATGTACAATTATGTTTATGTACTACGATAGGTACATGATAAATGTAGATACAACACATCGGGAGATAAATTTTGATGTGGGGGTAGAGGTATAGGAACTATTTTTTGTGTTTTTAACATTTTTGGATGCCTAATTTGAATATGAATATGTAAGTATGTTGATATAATTTAATTTTTATTATTAAATAATAGACAAATAATAATTGGTTTTTATTAGAATAGATTAATTTGAATTAGAAATTTATGTTTGTATATTAGGAATTATGTTTTGCTTGCTATCTCTAAATGAAATATGGATTTTCCAATTGAGAATTAAATGTATTTATAAATAAATGTAATTGGTTTTGGTTAGCACATATGAAGCGCCTGATTTTGTGGTTAACTACTTTTATTATATAGTTTAGTTTCACAATTTTTATTTTTATGACTTTTAATTTTGAAGAATTTAAAGTAAAATTGTTGAGTAAAAAAAAAAAAAAAATAAAATATAAAGATACAACAAAAGAGGGAAAATATTTTTTTTTTTAAAGCTCAACAATTACATGATTTTTTAATGAGATTCTAATCGAAATTGGAACATAAATATAATAACAGCACCAGTACCAACAACTATGTACTATACAATGCTATACTAGCAGTGTGTAAACACAACACATAAAATTAAATTCGGAAAAAGGATTGAAACATTTTTGTTGTTGTTGGTACGAAAGAAGGGAAAACACACATAAAGGGAACAAAAATAAAAACCAAATTTTAATTCCTTTTCCCCGTATTTTGTACTGAAGGGCTAAACATTGTCTGAATGTACGTACATACGTAGAGACAGTGATAGTTGGCACTGATAATGACGGTATTGAGCGTCTGAGCTAAATGAATGCTGCTCACCAGCCTTTACACTCTTAACAATTTCACTATAATCAAATATTCATGCACCCTTTGACATTGTGGTTTATCTAATCTAAGGAATAATAAATAGATGTAAATCTTTTAAAAATAACATCTATTTTTTTTAATCAAAATCTAATCTCATCCCAAAATGAAAAAAAAAAAAAAATACGAAAATCTCTTATCTGTCGGATTTTTTGTTATTATACATATTTTGTAGAAAATACAGTTTGATTAACTTTTTCTTTGTTCTTTTCTTTAATAATAATAATATATAATTTTCTTTAATAATAATAAATAATAATTCGTTCTAAAATCTTAATTATTTTCTTCTTATTTTGTCTAGAAGTATTTTTGGTAAAAATGTTATAAAAATCATAAGAATAATAATAATAACAAGCTTGAGAAAACTAATTAAAAATTCTTTCATAAATAAGAGTAAATTTCCAACGTCTTACTGCTTCATACAGATAAGTCGATGGATTTTATGTTTGATGTCAATAAATGTTAGTAAATCAAATCCCTCTTCTTTTTTCAACTATATGTTAAGCAAATTTGTTTAGTATACAATAAATTTATGTATACTATATACCTATGCAACAATACAGCATCTACATAATGAACATAATTTAGAAACATTTTCCATTATATATATATATATATATATATATATATATATATATATATATATATATATATATATATATATATATATATACTTATATACAATTATGTTGTTTTTGTTGTTGGGTTATGTTGCTCCCGCTCTATTGTGTCGTTTTTAACAAAAGATTTTTTTTGTATTGCTTTTAATGGCATAAAACTAATGTAAACACTACAAAAAAATTATTAAAATTTATAATTAAAAAAAAAAAAAAAAACTGAATGACGAAAAGAAAATGGGAAAACTTATCATGAAATATAATATAGGTAACAGCGGGAAATGTATCCTTTTACGTTTGTTTGGAAGCATATAAATGTTGGGTACTAAAATAGCGTGAGCGCCAAAACAAATTTTAATTTTGTCATTTACGTCTCTCAATTAACTCTCAATTATTTGTTACAAAATACACTTACTAATTATGATCTAAGGAATTCAAAAGGCTATTCTATTAGGCTCCTGCATTTTTGGTGCGTGCTTGTTCTTATACACAATGCACGATATATGTATGTACATATAATTGTCTTGGTGGCTTCATTCTTTTTCATAAAAATTTTACAAAAAGAAGGAAAATCAAATTATAATTCATCTGGGATTGTTCTATCCTATGCCGCGTAAAGTTTAAAAAAAAAAAAAAATCTATGTATTCACCAAAAAAATAAAAGGAATTCTTGAGTTTTCGTTTATGTACTTTGGAACTAATTAAATCATAAAGTGAACCGAAAAAGGGACACAAAGTTTTTTGTTTTTAAATTCGCATCAATACTTTGTTTACAAGGACCATGGGAGTTGTAAGAATATCAACAAAAAAAAAAAAAAATTATATAGGGAAAATATCTTGGATCTAAGTGCAAGAGAACACTGGAAAATTGAAATATACAAAAATGTGTCTAAAAAAAAATTTGTTTTAAGGGATGGTGGCCGATCTTTTGTTTTTAATTCTTAATATATTGACGGGTGAAATATGCTTATTTCATGGTTATTGCTTAATTTTAGTCGAATTTGATGTTAAAATTTGCAAGAGTAACTAAATATGTGTAAGTATATGGGTAATTGTGTAGGATTCGAAAATTAAGGTCATGCATCGCGCCGCCACTCAAATTTTTCAATAAGAATAATTGCACTCACCCAGTCTTCTGTCTAGTTCAAATTACAGTTCTTTTGTGTTACATAAATTTGGAACGATTGTTTGATTGTTTATTAGTAGTATTTGCAGTAGTTTCTGATTTTGCTGATAAATTTACTTGAGAATGATTTTCAATTGTTTTATTTTCCTTATTACGAATTACAGTGTCTCACAGTGAAAATGTTGCAGTCATATATATAAAAAAAAAAAAAAGCGCGACTTGACAACAATATTTTTGATTTTTTAATAAAACCTAACAATCTGAAAAATCCCATTTCATCAAAATCGATTAAGAAAAGTAGCCAAGTTTCATTTTAATTGGCCAAATTCCAGAACTTCATTTAAAAACCATTTTAGTAGAATCCCATTTGCAAAAGTCCTTGGCGAATTTCATCGTATTCGGTTTAGAAATATGCTAGCTTCATCCTAATTGGCCATAATTTCACATCTTTAATACTATTAACACCTCTGTTAAGAAATAGTAAAGTTCCTTATACCTAATTGGGCAAATTTTAGAATTTTATTTAAAAATTATTTTAACATATCAAGCAGTTATAAAAAACTAATTAGGATGGATATAGTTGGCCATACATACATTCTGTCAAAAAAGTACCGGGAATTGTTAAATAAACAAAAATTTTAAGTTCAATTATAAAAATTTATTTTGTCGCCCTAAAATTATTCCCCATTCGAGGATATATGGTATACATATTGCACCGAATTTGGTTTTATGGCTTCAATGAATCTGGGAAACAGGAAAAAGTCAACTGGTGCTAAATCAGGCGAATATGGTGGTTGATCGATGGTATTTATTTAGTTGTTGGCCTTATATTCGTTTACAATCGTAGCTCGGTGTGATTTCGCGATATCGTAAAATCAACGAGTTTTTTCCCATAATTCCTATCACTTCTTTCGCATCAGCCCAAGAAATTTCGTTTGCAACACAAAATTTAAGGCAAGCTCCTTGTTCAATAATTTCGTTTATCGTAAAAATCGCCGTGCACTAATGAGGTCGACTGACTTAACCAACTGCTGTAAACAAACTGGTTGACAGATCGCGCTCAAACTTGGCATTATAATGAAAGACAGTCCTACGCAATCTAGTAAAATAAATTTTTAGATCTCTTTCAGCGCGGCTATTTTGAATTAACAATTCGCGGTACTTTTTTGACAGAATGAATATTAAGAAAGATTAAGAATCCTGTAAATGAAATTTATGCCGGAAACAGATGTGCGAAATTTTTGCCTGTAGTAATGCGCGCATTTCCGCACCCAAAACCCATGTGCCGCTTATAACTGCATATTTTTTGATGTTTATTTTACACGTATTTAATTTTAATATACAATTTTTCTAAAGAAATTTTACCGTATTTTATCACAAACGATATAATTTAAAGATAAAACAAAAAATAGCACTGAGAAAACGAAAATTTAGAAAAATCGTACTAGATTTGTTTTCTTTTAAATAGTGTAGCCTATATATCCTGATTCGCAGCTAAATTAGAAATAGAGGCAGTTTGCTTAATAAAGCATAACGTGCGAAATACTTGCGTTTCACTCCTTATAGAGTATTTTAAACTTTAGTAAGTAAAGGAATTTCGATGCAAGGGTAATTCCGTACGTCTGTTTCTACCAATATGCCAAATGCCCGTGGAAAACTTAACTTAAAAATTTTAACGAATCTTATTCAAATTTTCTCTATCACTTTTGCTCACCAACTAAACCAAATCAAATAATTCCAAAGCCGACTAATAATAATAAATTACAACAGCAAATTGAATTTTTCGAATATTGAAGTAAAATAGGTCAATAAATAATGAATTAAATACTCGTGTGAACAGGCAGATTGGGGAAATTTTAGAGATATTGGTGTTTGTCGAGATGTGCACGTTGGTATGCTGAGATTCAAGGTAACTGGCGATTACACACAACGCCAAAGAATTAAGAGTTTTAATAACTTATTTGCGAAGATAGTGTCAATAAAAAAGACAGCATATAGAAATCGACGACTATTTTCGAAGTCTATCGTTTTGTAAAAGTATTCAATATAAGTAAAAAAAAGAATTTCTTGGGAAATCACTTAGCTATTCTTTTGGTGATATGAAAGATATTAATGCTAAACTGGTTTACGCGACCTCCAGAGTAAAGGTTCTCGGATATTAAAAAACTCCCTTAAACCGCAAGTAGCAAAAGTTTAGTGTTTAATCGATTCTGTAACAGATAATTCCTAATGAAATTCACCCATTATTCATCAATAATTTCATTGAATGTATATGTCAGAAAAAGATTGATCAAGTAATTGAAGAATTCGTCGTTCCTAGGTTAACAAGGGAACCCAATCTTATTTTGAAAATTCTGAGCCAAAACTCTAAAATCTACAATTGTGATGAATTCTTCGCGAAATCTATTGATGGACTCATAATCGAGAGCACAATTACAAATTGTAGAATTTTGGCTCAGAATTGGTTGACCAGTGATTTTTCAATAAAATTGAATTGTCTATGAAATGTGTAGAAATAATACCTTGAACGTGGTTAAGGTTATAAACTAATTTTTTATTCTTAACTCGTATAAGGAACAACATTTTTAAGATCTAATGTCGGTTAAAGCGTTTATTTATAAAAAACTAAAGACAATCTACAACACGCAAAACAATACGGCAGTAAAAAGGTAAAATAAAAATAAAAATCATAAAAAAAGGATCTCAATTATTTTGTGATTCAATTCAACACATAAACTTTTATTTCATTACTGTCCTTGTTTGCAACTGTATATTCTAAGAATATGAAGCTCTATATGCTTGTTTATACATATAGTATGTACATATGATAATGTACATACGAATATAAATGTTAACAGAACTGTGCGGTTACAGTATTAATGGCAATAAAAGTTTGGGGTCGACCCAAAATAACAAATGCAGCAACAAAATCTTTAAGAGAATGAGGTGTATTATACTGGACATACAAGTAGATGGTTAGAATTCACGTATTTCACGTATTAAAATTTTAAATTAAGTTTCTTCCGTGAAATGTCATCAGAAATGTAATAATAGCAACAAAAAACGCCAGATAATATAAAAAGGATACAATTTTTTTCCTTTTCCGTTTTCTTTTTTGTACTCACATATAGCCTGTACATATACGAGTATGTATTATATTCTAAAGATGTATATTCATCGCATGTTATATGTAATTTTATGACATTTTTAGGAGTTTGAATATATTTTTAGTGGTTTTGATATACAACTAAAACGATTTACTAATAATTTGCGGACGGTTATTTTATTTTAATATGTTTTATTATTTTAGTACATGTACTAAAATAATATGTACAAACACATATACATATATATATATATATATATATATATATATATATATATATATATATATATACCATATATATATAATATATATATACATATATATATATATGTATGGCTTTGTATACTGTCAGTGATAAATATTACTCATTTCAATTCACCTTTTCGGGAAAACCTCCACACAACTAAAAGTGGCATTTTAGTAAAATGAAAATTAATCTCTGGAATAACAAGCAAATAAAAAAAAATCTTTTAGTTTTTACAATTTTCCAAAAACCAAACGTATCTAGAGAAGGAAAACCAAAAATAAAAACGATATTCTTACATTTTTGTGCTACCTAGTACCTATTATCGTTTTTATTTTAGTTTTTGGGCAATGAAAATATTATTTATTTAAAAACCTCGAAAATGGTTGTAAATCTTGTCTTGTCTTCCATATTTTCGTTTTACCTTTTGGATGGTCAAGCAGAAGGAAAAACTACCGGGAAAGGAACAAACATGTGAAATATATTGTATGTAGTTTTCCATTACAGAATTCAAAAGTACATATACAGATTAAAAGGGGTGAGAGTAAAATCTGGTCAAACTATAGGTAGCTGGCATGTTCGAAAGAAAATTGGAGTTGTTATTTATGGATTTTTGTTTTGTGGTGCATGGTTTTTTAAAAGGGCGATTTTCCTTTATTTAAATATATAGCCATGCCTGCGCCTTTGTAAAATAAAATTGGGTTTTTAATTAAAATGTTTAAATTAAAAACCATTTTGACGTACATATGTAACAGGGCCTTTAAAATTATAAACTTCCATTGTACAACACATATTTAAACGGTCGTAAACCCGCGATCTACAAAAAACATTACCATTGTATTATTCAAGGTTACAATGACTTTGAAAAATTGCAAAAAATTGTAATCTCATTAATAAACAACAATATATGTACTTGAGTACATTAAACACGCGTTATAATTTATTTCTAATTTATTTAGTAAACTTATATAACAAAGAAATATCACAGTCGTTATTTAAACTATCTACCGAAATTCAATTATTTTATTTATCCAACGAACAAATCGTGACACCCGAGTAAATGCATTCATCTCGTAATACGCCTCACAATTCCAATATGCAAACGAAAATATTCCGGTTTGTAACCAATTGGTGCCATTCCACTCCAGAAGTGGTGAACCTGAATCACCGATACAACCGAAAAAATCGTCCATGTACGGTGTGCACAGCATATCCAATGAATTTGTATTTACCAGCCAATTGCAATATTCATAGCTGGTTATCCATACATCGGAAAATTTTAATTCATTCGGAAATCCAAACCGTCCGGTAATTTCGTTAAAACTATTTGCACCCCATCCTATAATCCGGCCAGATGATAATGATTGGTAATTTTCCGGGGCTAATGTTACCGGAATAACTGTATGATTGTAGCTAAGTTTTGTACGCAGTTTTATTACAGCAATATCATATTCAAATTTATAAATTCCATAGCTTGTATAATAACGCGAATTAACAAAAATCGTATCCACATTCATCAAACGTTCACCGTCCTCATAAAATCGTATATTCCATTTACCACATTTAATCGTGATACGCTTATTTAAATCGTGCCGATCAACATCCGAGACACAATGTGCAGCGGTTAGTAAAAATTTTTCATTAACAATTGATGCGCCACAAAATGATCGTTCACTGGTTGGATTCCGTTTTTGTAGATAACATATAAATGGATATTCTCTTGTTTCGGTGGGCCAACCATTTTTTATGGCCGTCGTCATATGTAGGAGCGCTATAAAGATGTACGAATAAATTACCGTCACACAAAACATCTGTAAAATGCGAAAAATAAATAAAATTAAAAATTAAAAGACACAAGGACACAACTTACGCTTTAGTTAACTGACTGTTCGTATAATGTACAACAACTTAGGTGAATGTATACACAAAAAAAAAAAAAAATTTAATTGAACAATTTGTTTCTTATAAAATCTTGCAAAATTATTAATTTACTTTTGTACGTCGACCGTATACACACATAGCATTAAGATAAACTAATACAAAATCTATAAATTGATAGTTCAAAGTATGTACATACAGAGAGAAGATTATTATAGTAAAGTTTATAAAAGACAAATCGATTAGATTGTTAGAGTGGGGAGCATTATTCAATGGGCATAAGTCAATGTATTATGTTGGGGCCAAAATAAAACTACTGTTTTACATAAGCCATATAATTTCCCGTTTGTTTGTTTCAAATTCAACCATTCTCGCAATCCTTCCTTAAGCGCATAAAGCAAACACTAAATGATGTCATACAACAATTTACTCACAAGGGACACGTTTTTTGTGCCGTTTCTGTTTTTATTATCCTTGTCTATAATTTTCTTAACTCCTGAAAATAGAAAAATAAAATAAAAACCGACACACAACCCTCAATAAAAAAAAACAAAAAGGAAAATATCCTTCTTCTTGTATACATATGGTATATAGTATTCATTCCCAGCTCAAGCAGAATGATGAAATTGTTTAAGAAATAGGAAGATTTTTAAGGATATGTATATAAACATTTTTTTTTTTTGTTTAAATTTTACTGTCCTCTAGTGAAACATCAAAAGTTTTTATAACACCAACAACAACGTAAGGCGGTATATAACCATGGCACACAGAATTACTCGCATTTCGTTTTGTTGAGTTTGGAAATAATTATATCCACCTTCATGAAACTTAAAAATGGAAGGGACAGAATTGAACCACCCCCATCCATCTTAAACTCATGCTTCCGTATACACCTTTTCATATATTTTGATGCCTATGTAAGATAAGAAGATTTAATCATTTGGTTTTTACATTTTTTCATCATGTTTTGGTCACAAAAATGAGATTTTGAAAGATCAAAAATTCTAATTAACACAAGTAATTCTTAATTTGTTGTTGTTGTTGTTGTTGGTCGAAGCCATGGAATTAATTCGTTTTATATATTACTAATTAAATTTCTCGAATTAAAACTGTTGTATATTCTGTTGTATAAAAACAAACCTGCTACAAGATTGTGCGTGGCTTGTTAGCTTCATAATAAGAATAAAATATAATTTGAAGATTTTGGTGGCATATACACAATGTGTCGATCGAAAATTTGAAGCAAACTCGGGCGATTAAGTGTTTTAATTACAAATGGTTATGAGCCTTCTACCAACATTTTAATAATTTTGATTGCGATAAATTTTGAAGGTTAAATTGATTGCGAAAAAATTATTTTCACCTCATTTTCATCTCGCCATGATTATTGATAATGGCGGGTACTATCATGATGTATGGTGCTCATAAATAAAAAGCTTTATAATGGCACTCTAAGTATCTGTGAGATGTGGATGTGAGCCAAGGTTTATTGGGTCTCTAGAATAAGGTCTTTCCAGTAACGGTAACAGTAGCTACAGCTTCCAACTCTATCGCCTTTGTGGAAGTAACTAAACATATTTATCTACCAACAACGGCTTAACGGTCAATTCATAAAAAAGTGCCAGAAATTGTTCTTCAAGATCTTTATAACAAGAAAAAAATGTTTTTTCACCTTACCGTGGTTAATATTTTATAAGAGTGTAGACAAACAAAACAGTTTAGTTTTTCTTGAGTCTGTTTATCAAAGCCTTTCTAATTACACCGCCTTCAACTTTCTACATTGATTCTCATACGATTCTTTTCTACTACCAGCGCCACAACGGAGGTTGCAACAATCTTAGTGCCATAATTAAAATAGCTGCATTCTTCAAAACCTTTACAATGGTATACTGTACGGCCACAGCCGCATTTGAAAGAAAAAGTTTGTTTTGGTAAATATTTATAAGTTTGGTGAATAATGTTAGACTTTTCTTATCGGTTTCAGATCAAAACTTTCCCAATGGTACCTCCCATAACACCGTACAACATATTTAAATGACCAAACATTAACGTAGATAGTTCTGAATTCGAATACGTTGAAAATTTTAAAAACGTTCCGGCTAGTTTCCTTCTAGGGGCCAAAAGCAAAATTGTAAATTTAACAATCGGATCGAAAAGAAGTTATCAAAATATTTTAAGACTCGGCGCGGAAGTTATGATAGGGAGAAGCATATGCACATCAATAATTTTGAAAGTTGGACCATTATGTATATGTAGGTCTAAGGATTCTATAAATAAACCAAATATTATTCCGTTTTGTACAAAGTTAAGCGGCCTGATAACAATTTCCGATTTTGTGATGTTTTATTAGACGACCAGACTAGCTCGGTCACTATCATGATTGTTGACTCATCATTTTAACTCGTCAACATTACAACAGTTAATTTCCACCAAAGTATAAAGTTTTGGTGTTTTTTATTTTGTGTCTATTGTGCTGACACTTAACTTAATTTGTAACAATATTGCATACTATAAATATTTGATTGATACTTTACATTTTGTGCTGACATTAAAAAATTTAAAATTATATATAAAGCGTAGCATTTAATAAAATAAAACAGAATTTAAATTGACACTAACTGATTTTGTTCTCATTAATTAAAAGACCCCACCAGCGGTAACCTTTTAATTAATTAAATTTACATAAATCCGATACAACGGATAACATTGTAAACATTGGTCCTTCGAGCCATTAAAAACAACTGGCACCTTTAAGAAATACGCCAAGCAACAGCGGCAAACTCAAGAACAACCACAAACATGGAAGAACTGCTAAGAAATCAAGAACAAAAAGCTGAAGAGATACAGCAGCTCATCTCAAATTACAAGAAAGATGGAGCACAGCGAAAAACAAAAACCTATCTTGAGAGGAAAATCGCAGAGTTGAACAAGTCTTACAACGAGTATGTTGATGAAAACAACAAAACCAGAGATTTTCAAAACCCATTGATGTCAACACATCAATACTTCAAGGATAGAGAAACGGTGTCGAAAAGATACACAACAACCATTGAGGATATTCGCCAACGCCTTAACACACCAAGTTTGCCATCCACACCACTTCCAACATCAGATGCAGCAGGAATAAATAAACAATTTAAATTCAACAACAACACAACAGAGGATGGGACATCAACAAGTGAAGTTTAAGAGCCAACAACCCAAGGCGTCGACCGTGGAGTCAAACGTTGCTTTCAGCCAATTGCCAAAATTCAGGCAACAGTTGAAGCAGCAAGACATCCGAATGCGGGGTTTATATCGAGAGATTAGATCAGCTGAGGACATACTGTCTAGTAACAACAGATCCAGACCAGCTTTAAAAATCAAATTAAAAAACATGGAGAGGATGATGATGCAGATCAGCGACCTTCATGAACAAATATGCATGGAGACTTCCGAAGAACAGGAAGCAAATTCAAAATATTTCGTAGACCAACACTACGAAAATTTAAACAATGAACACGAGAAGATTGTAATACAATTAACAACATTATTGGAAGAAGAGGAATTAGGCAAGATAAAACCATTAGAAATTCGTCAACCACCAGTAGAAATCCCACATTTTCACGGGGACTACACGAAGTGGGTAGGTTTCTCTGATACATTCAAACGTTTAGTGCGCAGGCTGCCACACCATTCTGTCATCAAAGAAGATAGCACAATTACGAGATTGAGAGTAGTTTTTGACGCTTCCTGCAAAACAACAACAGAAACATCACTAAATGAAATGATGCATGTTGGTC
Organism: Tipula vernalis; assembly: GCA_958295665.1. Lineage (NCBI taxonomy): Eukaryota > Metazoa > Arthropoda > Insecta > Diptera > Tipulidae > Tipula > Tipula vernalis. Next base: position 367,551,882 of record OY282560.1, read on the forward strand.
AAACATCACAAGACAACTTAACGGCAATATTGATCAGATGGAAAAACCATCGTTATGTGATTGCAGCGGACATTGAGAAAATGTTCAGACAGATCAGAAGATCAAGATTTCTGCAACTTATTTGGCTACAAAAACGTTACAACAATTAGCTATTGATGAAGCGTCAAGATATCCAATTGGTTCAAAGATTGTTCAAAACGATTTCTATGTGGATGATCTTCTATCTGGAGCTAACACAATCGCAGAAGCAATCGCTGCGAAAAAGGAACTACTAAATCTCCTTTCCGGTGGAGGTTCCAACCTCAGAAAATGGTCTAGCAATGAAAAAGCGTTGTTAGAAGAGCTTCCAGAAAATCTGAAAGAAACAAGACTCCACACTATAGAATTTAGTGATACAGTGAAAACACTTGGGCTCCTGTGGAACTCTTCATAACAGACACCTTTCAATTTAAAGTTATTTTGCCAGCATCTAAAACAACAATATCCAAACGAACAATCTTATCAGAGGCATCAAGGGTTTTCGATCCACTAGGATGGTTAGCACCAGTGGTGATCCAGGCAAAAATTCTACTTCAAAAGATTTATGGGCTTCTGGTGTAGGATGGGACGAAAAACTCCACGTAAATCTTGAAAACAGATGGTTAAACTACAAAATGGAATTACCACGTTTAGAGGAAATCAGAATTCACCGTTGGATAAATTACAACAGTGACGCCAAAATTGAACTATATGGTTTCTGTGACGCCTCGAATCAAGCATATGCTGCAGTAGTATACCAAACAATATCCCTACCAAGATTAGAGCTCAACGCCGCATTGCTACTTTCTACATTGCTCAAAAATGTCAAACATACATTGAACATCAACAGCAATATATCAACATTTTGCTGGAGCGATTCCACAGCAGTTTTGGGTTGGATAAAAGGAAACCCACAATAACATAAGACTTTTGTGGCGAACAGAATAACAGAGATACAAGCCATCATCGATCCTAGCCAATGGCATCACATGGTATCTAATGAGAATCCTGCTGACTGCGCATCTCGAGGTTTAAACCCAGTTCAATTATTAACCCACAAAATTTGGTGGGAAGGGCCAAAATGGCTAAAGGACTTGAGCTATCCAATAACAAAAATCAACAATGAATAAATGGAACAAGTGGCCAGCATGGAACGAAAATCAATAAGAACATTTACAACAACAGTGAAAAAGCCTGTGATTGAATTCGATAGATTCTCTTCGTTACAACGGCTTGTTCATAGCATTGCATACTGTCTACGATTTCCATCAAATGCAAAATCAACAACTAAAAACAACTCCCATTTCAAACCAGAGGAACTGAATGCATCGCTAAGGGCTATAATCAGAGTCGCACAGCAGGAAGGTTTAAAACCAGAATTAAAGAAGTTAAAAGCGAATCAAAACCTACCAAAGAATAGTACAATCTTAACCCTAACTCCATTTCTAGACGGAAATGACCTACTCAGAGTCGGAGGTAGGATAACAAATTCTAATCTCCCATTTGAAGAAAGATAATAGATCCGATAATAATGCCCAGAGGTCACAAATTGTTAAGTTTGCTTGTCAAAGAAGCCCATATAAAAACACTACATGGTGGCAATCAAGCAACTTTAGTACACCTGAGAATGAGAACGCAGTATTGGATAATGAATGCCAAAAATACGATTCGTCAAACTACACATGAATGTATAGTCTGCCGAGAGCAAGGAAACTGGCATCACACCAACTAATGGGCATGTTACCAAAAGAACGAATAACACCAGCACCACCGTTCACTAACAGCGGAGTAGACTATGCAGGTCCGATTAATATAAAATTGTGAAAGGCCGCTGTAACAAAACAACAAAGGGATACATTGCCATTTTCATATGCCCTTGAAGGCAATTCATCTAGAACTTGTAAGTAACTTGTCAACAGACGCTTTTTTGGCCGCGTACCGACGATTCATATCAAGAAGAGGAATTTGTCTGAGGATATTCAGTGACTGTGTTACAAATTTTGTTGGAGCAGATAAACAACTGCAAAGGCAGACAAAGCAACAGGAAGCAGAAATTAAGGGTAAAATAGCTCAGATGGGAACTGAGTGGCAGTTTGTACCCCCGGGAAGTCCTCACTTTGGAGGAGTATGGGAAGCCGGAGTCAAGTCAACAAAACAACACCTCCGCAAGGTAATTGGAACCCATACATTAACTTTTGAGGAGCTCTCAACACTTCTAGCTCAAATAGAGGCATGCTTGAACTTTAGGCCACTAGATCCACTCTCAAACGACTCAGATGATGACGGGTTTTTAAGTCCGGCACATTTCCTGATAGGCAGGGTCATCATAGCAATGCCACAACCTGATATGGAGGGTATCCAAACTGTTACAAGATGGGATTTACTCACCAAGCTCAGTCAAGGATTTTGGAAAAAGTGCCATATGGAATATCTCTCACGACTACAACGAAGACAAAATGGTTGCAAAAGCAACTTAACATTCAATTGGGAGAACTAGTAATCTTCAAAGACGAACAACTACCTCCTACGCACTGGCCACTAGCAAGAGTCGTTGAACTTCATCCAGGACAAGATGGACTTGTTAGAGTAGTCACACTTAAATACAGGAACAATACGTTTAAAAGGAATATTACTAAAATATGCCGCCTACCGATATCTAACGAGCCAAAGGACTACATTAACATGCAAAACAAGAAGAATGATCCAGTTCATGCGGTAGTAACTAAAGATACAAGCACAACTCAGCAACTACCAACTCCACAAAGTCTAGACGAAACAGGACCAGGAATTACAACTACGCAGATGAACAGTCCGCAGTCTATAGAAGACATACTACCGCTGCCCGGAAAAGGCAATCAAAACCAAAGAGTGCAGCCCCACAGACAAGCAAGGAATTTAAGAAAAGTAAATTATCTTGCACTAGCATTACTCTCAATTTGCTGCATACTAGGATAGACGCAAACTCAGATCAAGATTACCCCATTTACAGGAATATATTTCGAGAATTTAGGCAAACTTGAATTGGTAGCCACGAAGTGGACATTAGTGATCTATTACAACATGACGAACTATTGGGAGGAGATCGAAACTTTTAAACAAGCCCAAGGCGAACTGGGAGCAGCTTGTAAAGGATTGTCTGGTTTTAACTGCGACGTAATCCTGCAGCAACTTCAATGGCAGCTCAACAACTTGATTTCAGACAATGTTTTGCTATTAACAAGCAATAAGGAACGTCGATGAGTTAAGCGCGGTTTAGGAGACACAACAGGCATTATCTTAGGAGACATGTTTGGAATTCTTACCCAGCGCGAGGCCAACCTGTATGAAACCCAATTCGAGAATGTCAACAAAAACGAAAGGCATCTAATGGCATTAATGAGAAACCAAACATCGATAATCGATAACAAAATAAAGCTGATGAAATATAATTCCAATCTCACAACAACATCATTGAACAATTTGATAAAAGATCAACAGAGATTAAGATTGGAGATGATACAACTAAACGAATATCGAATATACGAAGAAAGGGTTCGCCTGATATTAATGAGCGCACTCGAGTTGACCTTTAATCGTAATTTTTTTTTTTCTTTTTGGCGAGACCGAATGCTAATGTAGTTTTCCAGTTGCAGAATTCTGCATGTTTTCTCTATTGCTGGAAATAGACTCAGTAGAAGATAATACGAGGAAAACCTTTTTTTCACGTAAAACGCGAAAAGTACTACGTCACTCACAACGAATTAATTCTATATCTATCAAATATTACCTTCGAAATAGACAATGACAATTTTGGGCGCGTGCGGTTTTTGCAAATAAATTGTAAAAAATTAATCCTAAATATTTGTCACGTTCTTATTGGTTTCGGACACGGTCTTAGAATTCTTACCGAAATTTGGATTTAATAAATTTGATTGAAATTTAGCAATTCCAAGATATTTCAAAATTCATATTTTTATTGAGCCTAGGGCTGGTGATGATAAACAATTAATTTTAATCCAAATTTAATATTATTACATTGCTAGAAGGTTTTGATGACATTAAAAGCCACAGTAAGATTACTTTCATGATATTACGATGATGGAATTAAGCCGCTACTGCCTTTTTAGAAATTTTAAGAAATTCAAGATAATAGATAAAATATTTTAATTTTTACATAAAACGTAAACCTCGCCTACGAAAAGTTGCGTATTTTTAACTTGCAACAGAAATGTAGGTTTATGATACCGTTTTAGCTATCTGATATAATCAATTTGGTTCACAACAAATCTAAATAGATTAAACAAATTGAAGTTGTATTGCATACATGCAATTCAAATTTAATTTTAAACTGTTTCGCCATTTATGTTTTTATTAAAACCTCTTAAAATATTTTGCAAAATTCATTTGGCTGGCATTTAATCCGGTAATGCTATAACTGTACCCAATAAGCTAAAAGTATGGATTATATGTACAAAGAATAGAAGAAGAGTGAGCATCACTATAAATTTTGTCATTCTATATTCCGCCATCCCGTAACAAATAATAATAATATAAGGATTACTGTGTTCAGGATGAGATAAAACTATTTTTTGTTTTATAGAGATTAAAATAATAGTAACAGTAATAATAGAAACTAAAAAAAAATTCTATTATTTTAGTTTTTAATATTAAAATATTTATTTTTATTTGTTGTGGGAATAGGAAAATTAGAAAATAATATTTTTAGTTTAATTATGAAAATTATACAGTTGAACGATTATAAAAATTAAATATTATCTAAAACATAAATTTTTTACATATAGTATACATAATTTAGACGATATGTGCGAGTTTTATAAACGGTAAGAAAATGCTAAAATCTTAACTTTCGCTTTTATAGTTTTTTTTTGGAACGTTCCACTGTAACTAACTAACTAAAAACAAAAAAATAAAAGTTTTAATTTTATTTTGGAATAAAATTTACTTCATTATAAATTCAAAAATAAATTAGAAATAATAATAATGATAACAGTAATAATAATAATAATCATAATAAAGAGACAACTTTATATTGTAATTATTGCATAACTATTATTATACTAAAAATGATGATTAAAGTTTTAAATTAACAATACTAATGAATTTTGCATGAAAAGAGTGGGTGCCAATAAAGAAATTCTAAATTATTTGTACAATAACCTCGCAAAAACGATAGTTAGGCGCTTAACATTTTCAAAATTTGCAATTTCCTGTAATTTGAAACTATGAAAGCACCAATAACAACTAAACTGACCTGTGAAATATTTGTTTAGATATATATTAATATTCCAATTTTATCCACTTATACTAATATTACATTGAATTACACATTATATTGTACCTTTCCGCATTAACAAAAAATAGCACAGCACTATGGTCAATGATCACAACTGCTACACTTAAACAATTCAAAGATAATAAATACTAAACGATCTGATCGACTTTCATTCGCATAACTCTATAAAATTAATTTAGTTGATAATACTTTAGTCTCGAAACTATTCGGTATTTATGCTTGCGCAAGATGCATCACATTTTTCTTGTGCAACCAAATATGTTCAAATGATCACAGTTGCGATATACTATGTATAGTTAAATCTACCGCATTGTTTATGTTTAAAAAGAAGCTAAAGAGACTAAATTATTTTTGTGGTGGTATTTTCTTCTATTCATTTGCCTGACATTTTACCAAATAGACAATTTTATGGAGTGAAGATTACATTATAAATACTATAACCGACAGTTTTTTTATTTTGGTTCGTTAGTTAAGTATATTTGTTCACTATTGTGTTATTATGATCAGTAATATTTTGGGTATATTCACGTTTGGCATTTTACAAAAAATGGTTGAAAGCCATTAAACTTCTTCATGTCACATATTTATACAGTGATGGATTGTACATAAATTGCTGCCTTGAGAAACGTGATCTTGTGAAACAAAGGCTTGCCTAGGGTTCTAGACTATTATAACACGCTGGAGGTCTAATGTGAACTCCAATCTTAAATTTTGCCCGCATACTTAATTACTTTAATTGAAATGGTAACCTGATTTTAAAATATCATTGAATTTGCTTAGGAATATTATATCGGGCATAAATTCTCAAATTTTCGTTAAAACTTTTTTGTGCATAACAATTAGTTAGAGTCTCTTTTACTATAACACTGATATTGATTTTTTGATAACATCAAAAATGTACTTTGACTTTCCCAAATTCTAATCCTACTAACTTAACCACACTTTACTTAACAAAATATATATTTAAAATTTGATTGTTGTTACTAAAGACGACACAACCAATTTTATTAAGACAAGAAACTAATATTTGTAAACATGATTTTACGAAAAGTTGAACTGAGTATCCCGGGCACATCAGCGCTGCTTAAGCGGAGGGCCAAATGAACTAAATCGATATTGAAAAACTTCCTCATTAAACTGAATTTAGTTTTTATCAATAGTACAACATAACCTTTCTCGTGTATTAAAATGTGTATGTATACGTATGTGTGCACAAATCAATGTCAATTTCTAAAACCCCCGCAAAAGCTTTACCTTATCGACTGCGCATATTAAAAAAATCCGGAGAACTAAAAACCAGAGTAAGCATTTTGGTCGTAAAATGAGGCTTGATAATTCATCTACACAGTACCAAATACAACAGTACGTAAAAGTTATTTGTGTGAACTAATCTGAGGATTTCATCCCAGTAAATAAGAAACTTGAACCCTTTTAGATTACATATCGAAATTACATAATTTTGGCCGAAAATAAAAATGTCTCAGATTAGTGCTATTTTTTTGAGATGGAGATTCCAATAACTTAATTCAGAAAATATTTCACGAAAGTCGTATTGTTCCAAGTGGCCGAAATATAGCTATGGACTGAGAAGTTTCATTCGTTTGTAAATATTCGTCTGGTTTGCCAGAACGAAAAATAAGGCACACACTCATCCGAACTTCCGCTCCAGATTATTTCACAAATTTATAATAAAAATAGAAAAATCCAATATTTTTAGTTATCAACCTGTACAAAATTATGCTGGAAGCATTCCACTTAGGCAAAAAACCTTAAACAAAATAATATAAAAAAACTCACAATGTGATCGCAAACGGTACCCTCTGAAACTATGGAAGCTTAAAATTAAATGTTTAGCCTGAATTGCTCCTCACACACTTTTCACTTCAATTTTCCCTTAGCACAAAAAGCTAACGCAAAGACACTTAGTATTACTATAATTAACTTGAATATGTTACTTACCTTAAACATGTATTATGTAAATACATTCTGTTAAAAAAGTACCGGGAATTGCTAATTTAAATGCCCGCGCTGAAAGGATTTACATTTTTTTTTCTAGATCGGTGATGCTAACTTTGAGCGCGATTTGCCAACCAGTTTTTTTACAGCAGTTGGTTAAGTCAGTCGACCCAATTTATTGAACAAAGAGTTTGACTTAAATTTTGGGTTGCAAACGAAATTTCTTGTGCTGATGCGCCATCACACCGAGCTACGATTGTAAATGAATATAAGGCCAACAACTCAATAAATATACCATCGATCAACCACCACATTCATCTGATTTAGCACCAGGCGACTTTTTCTTGTTTCGCAGGCTCAAATTGCTACTCTGTGGAACCCGTTTCAACTTCGGCGCGCGAACTTAAGCCCTTCCAGGAAAGTGCCTTTAAAAAATGTTTCAATGATTAGAAAAACGCTGGCATACGTGTATATCCTCGAATGGGGAATACTTTGAGGGCGACAAAATAAATTTTTTTGATTGAACTTAAAATTTGTGTTTTATTTAATAATTCCCGGTACTTTTTTGACAGAATGTACTATATGTATATTTCTAAAAGTAAATTTAACACAACTATATTACACAAAAAAAAACAAGTTCTGTCATCACTATTGCACTTTCAGTTATTTTTTTTTTTGCTTATTATTTGAAAAAATTATTTTGGTGGATGAGTCACACTACATTGGCACTTTCCCACCTCCCGTTCAATTTGGAAGGCAGATATATCTTTGGTCTGGTACGGTCGTTATATGATCGCTCACATAAATAGCACATAAGTATAAGCCAATACAAAAATAAAAAAAAATTGTCAAGTTTCACTCAAGGAATGGTCTCAATAATAATTTGGGCATTTAAATAGATTCAATTTCGTATTTTCCAGAATTACCCATACACCTGTCTTGGCACAAACTTGTTTTTTTGTTTTGTTTGTTTGTCTTTTGAGTTCAACTCGCACTTATGTAGACAACTTGCCTATAATCGCTACCTATGTACATTTGAAATTCCTACTTTAGTGTAGTGACTAATTGATTGAGCAATTGAGAAAAACTAGTGGTAATGATTATACACTTATATATATGTATATATGTATATATATATATATATACGAAATTTCACATAAATACAAAAAAAAACACCAAAATGTATTTCCAAGACAAGAACATATGTAAATGTGAATGGTATAAGTACGTAGGTCTTAAATTATATCCATAGTTACAAAAAAACAATAAGTTCAATGAGTTAATTAAAAAATATAAATAAAATTCTAGCATATAAATTGTAAACTGATTATTGGTAACTAATTTACAGGCTGACACATACCATCATCAACGCATAATCAAATTACTGTTTAAATTCAGAATTTATTAATTTTTGTATTTTTTTTCTAGTTCAACTTGGAAAAATTTACCCTGGCCATAGCAAGCTCCGGTGCTATGTGAGCAAATCAAATTACGTCACATTAACGCTGAACAAACGTCAAACAAATTGTCATTAGACAATAAAATTTTACGTACAAGGCGTTAATCAAACCCATATGGACGTATGGTATTCAGTTAGGGGGTTCCACCAGAGCGTCAAACAGAAAACTCCTGCAACGGGCCCAAGGGAAAATTCTTCGCTGTATTACAAATGATTCATGGTATAGTCGAAATAGTAATATACACGATGACCTTGAATTAAAGGATTCAATTCGTAATATTACTCAAAATTAGAGACACATCCCAACGAATTGGCCGGCGATATACTAAAACAATCGGTATTTAGGCGATTGAGAAGAGCAGATCCACTCGGACTAATGAAGCTGTACATATATTAAATGTTTAGGTTATACAAAAAACATTGGTTAAAACATAAAAAATGTAGTCATTTTAGCTTAAGAATTGAATACTTCTTTTCTTGTTCGTTTCTTTTGTAGAATGATTCAAGAATAAAGCCATTCGGGGATATGACCCATTGTTTAATACATTTTTAACAGTTACCACAAGCCGATCTCTTTTAGCAACCCTCTATGCGAGAATGTTGTATGGCGATGAATAGAAAGAGGCAGAAAGTGAGCGGTAATCAGCATAATAATGAATTGGGTTGAGAGGCATCGTTAAAAAATGAAAATTATGAAAATATTTGTTATTTAGAGAGTATGCAGTGGCAGGAAGACCGTGCGTTTTGAGATAAGAATTTCAACCCGTAAAAAGTTGAAACTGCGTCGTTCTAACTTTGGCCTAAATAAGTTGGAATAGAACACATATCTTGACGGATATATTTTACCAACTCTTGGTGTTAGTTTACTTACTGGGTAAGTCGAGAAAATCCAATTTCCGGTAAAATTTTCACTTTTGCGAGACAATTTTCATTTTTTATTTTATTTATTTTTATTAATAATAATTGCTTCGTCAACCTTGGAAACACAGATCAAAGCGTTTTTATTGCTCTTATCGCTTCTTCCGATAGTACCACAAATCCTAAAAACCGCAAATATTTTAAACATGACATTTTTTCAATGTAATTTTAATTCGTTGCAAACATTAGAGGATTGGGCTGCCGGCCCTAAACCCCCCCCCCCCCCCTCTTTCCAGATATTATACAATTCTTCCTGCTTCAAATTTAATTTATAATTTTAAACCAAATAAATAAAAAAATTCCCAGGAAAACTGCTTGTACTGTCGAAAAACTATTGAGATAATATAAAAATCTTTTCTGAATCTATTCTGAAAAAAATTGTAACAAAGTTTTTTATAGAAATAGTGAAAATTTTCCCGAAAAATAAGGTAGCTTTCCTAGAAAATTTGGTTTTCCACCTCGTAAAAACTATCACAATCATACATTCAAACATTTTCAAAAAATATACGTCTTACCTGATTTTCTCGACGAACCCAGTAAGTAAACTTTAGCCACGAATAAGCCCCCCCTCCGAAATTAAAACTCTCGAACAGCGTTGGAGCAGGAAACAAAGATAAAACACTTTGCGACCGAATACACAAAAAAAAAACAAACAAGCCGATTCTACCAACAAATGTCCATTTAATTTACTTACTTATAAAATAAACTAACGGAATGAAACAGATACAGAAACATATTAATAAAAAACAAAAAACTGAATCACAACAACACAATAAAATCAAAATCAAAAATAATTGTAACACTGTAAAGTACTCGACTACACGACATTGAAGACTGAAGAATACTGAACGATAAAGAAGACGAATAATTAATTTTTAGTTGCAGTTTACCGTATTTATTGAACAAAACGTGGACACGATTTTACCAGTAGCAGATCCAGCTATTTCTATGAGAGAGACCACAATATTTTGCTTAATCTGTACGCTTCAACCAAATCACAAATAAAATTATATTGAGATATATTGAGTTCAGATAACTCGACTCTACAATTTTTTTAGGCCGACTCAGATTAATCGGAGGTGACACGACTCCGTATATTGTTCAAGATAACCTAGATTCAATCTACCTGTATGAAAGTTAAATAGGCAAACATCAAATGAGAAACTGAGAAAAACCAAATGGTTTATTTTTTGTAAAGGAGTTCTCCTGATTTAAATTTCGCGCCGTCTTTCCTTCCGGTTAGTAGCTCTAAAAAAAATGTTTTCCTTTAAGGTTAGCAGCTCTAAATTTGTCGAAAAATAATATTTATTTATGGTTCTAAATTCTTGGCAAAAAAAATCTGGATATTTTATCGAACTATTTTATTTACAAATTTTTAGCCGAAAATTGCCCATGGATTTTACTATACTTAAAAATTTAGCAGAATATAGGGTTGCAAAAATTTCAAGTTTTCGAAATTGATGATTGTATTAGCAACCTGATGGGACTATCGGTGTTCATTAAATTTCCGATAGTTCCATTTTCTACACATTTTATATGGACAGCGCCACGCACTTTCCAATCGTCAATAGTTTTGTATATTATGTCTAGAGATTGGAATTCTAGAACTACAGTTTATATGGGGACTCTTCTTGTTAAGAGTTTGATTGAAGAGTATGGAAAGAGTATGAGTTATGTAATTGGAATCTATAGAGATTGTAAAATTTTTCCACGAAATTAGAATTCGCAGATTACAACTAGATCTCGAATTAAGAATTTGTAGTAAGGAGAATTATAGATTGAATTTGATGATTGGCGTATTTCCTTGACAAAATTTGCAACAACATTCGCCGCAAGAATAAGATTAACCCAAAAAAAATTGGGTTTATTTAAACATAATTCTAATTTTTAGTTATGATACCTGTCGAAAGGTTGGATTTTGTCAAATAAATCAAATTGGCCATTTTCTTGGAAAAAAGAGAAACGCAAAATAATTCGTATTAAATTTTGGTCTACAAAATACGTTTATTTACAAATTTTACCGCCTAGAGAAATTTCGAGTCTGAGTAGTCCACGTTACACCAACGAAGAAAATAAGAAGTTAAATTTCGGAGCCCAGTTTTAACTATCAATATCAAAAGGCTCTCGGGCTTTTAAAATTTTTTGAAATGTGACTAAATGTGGTTTTGGCAAATATACTTGAAACTATATGTACATATGTATGTACCTACATATATTATTTTTTATCTCTACACCACAGTCTAGATTTTATATATTCAAAAACCACAATGACTCAGAAATAACCTCATTTATTCTATCAACCTAAGAGATTCGTATCAAGATCAATTTTTCTTTGTAGAATGCTTAAAATAAATTTGAAAAATTCTTTCAAAAATTAAAATATAAAAATACAAAAGTAACCAAAAAAAACGGACCAAAATTTTATAAAAATAACTGTAAGACAGGAATGATATATTTCAAATACAATCTTGAAATGTTATATACAATCAAGGATATGTAATCAAATTAGACCACGATTCGCCATTTTGTTCTGATTTCAGTATCTCGCTCTCTGCCTGTCTAATGTTTCAATAAATCTGTAAAATTAAAATGAAAATCTTTTTTATAGTTAAGTATATGTAAACACATATACAAATGTATATTGTTGGTTGGTCAAGAAAAACGAATGGCCATAAAATTCAAGAGGGTTAAAGGTAGAACCAAAACCATATAAAGTCATAATTTACCTTTTCTGGAGTAGGAGTAGGGTGGGGGAGAGGGGGGGGGGAGGGGTAAGGTTATCCTTTTTGCTTGTTGTTTCGAAAAATACAAAAACTAAAGAAAAACAAAACCCAGAACTAAATATTTTTTTTCTGTTTAGATCCTTTCTTCAGTTCATGTCACTTGAATGTAGTACGGTACGGTTTCCTATATAAGTATATAATTTTTAAGAAACTGTAAAAAGTTTTCTACATATTATGTTTGGTGGAAAGGGTGGATTATTTACATTATTTATGTTTAATTAATAAAATTGGATAAACAATGCGGGTAAATCTGTTATCCTGCTGCTTCGGGATAGAACTTTGGTTGTTATTTTTATTATTTGTTATGTATCCCTGGGTCATTTAAGTAGATTTTACATATAAATCGTTTGTATACTTATGTAACGAAGCGCAAAGGGGTTTCTGAAGGTCGCAAGGTGGATTAAATAAAAATTGGGATTAAAAACTATTATTTGTGTTTATGAGTATAGGTAGAATTTTATTTAGAAAAAAAATTGTTGAATTGACGTCCTTAAAGGAAAACCGCTTTCTCATTTATTTTTCATACACAAACAAAAGGTAAAAAGGACATAAAAATACATTGTTTTGTTTTAAGATTTTTTTTTTTGTGTGGTTTAGGTAATAGTATTTGCACTCTTGAAGGATATAAATATTTTCTTTATCGTCTTTCTAAACAATTGATTTTTATGATTGGACTACTTAAACAGGCGCTTAAGCAAGTAGTTTTAAGTTAGCTTCAGCTCATTGTAGGTTCAGGCTTGTTACGCCAGTTCAGAAGGAAAAGCGCATGTAAAATAACATATAAAATTACATTTCTAACCAAGGTAGTTAAAATTTTAACAGAAACATTGATTTCGGGGAAGTCTATAGCCGTAATTTGTTGGAATATTTTATTGTTCTAATTATTATGATAGATTTAAAATGAGAATTAAGTGGCACAGTAAAATTTTTAAATGGCTAAAACTATAATTTTTTTAATTATTTTGTATAATTTAAATTTTGTCATGCTAAATTATTTGAATCTGTTTTTTTTTGTTCCGTTACCAGGCATCTATTTACTATTTGTCTACCCTAAGGATGAAATACGAATTTTTATCAGCCTCAAAACCTGTTATAATTTTTGTGTGTGCTAACGAAGTTTTACCGATTTAAAGTTTAAAAATATAAAATTTGAAAATTGATTAAATTGTGTTTTGTTTTTCTCGTATATAAAACAGACTCCATTTTGGGTTCAAAATAAAATGTTTATAAACATATTTCGCAAAATTAAAAAAAATAATTTAATAAGTTATTTAATCATTAATAACTGCGAAAATGTTCCTTCCTTGAAATCCTGCTCTATGAGTAAAAATGATATAAGGAGGACTACATTAGGTAAACATATTCCAGTTAAAAATTTGGTGCGAGAAAACCATTTTTATAGTAAAAGTTTTTAACTACCTATTGTGATGTGTAATTAAAATTTTGAAAACTGAAAATCGAACAAAATTAGTCACATCGCAAAGAATTTTAGTAAAATTGCGATTATTGTTTTACCATTGTTCATTCCGTTTTTTCGTTTTACGACATTAAAATAGCAGGCTGCTTGTTTTTAATTGTAAACAACTGTCAAAATGTGTAAGCAGATATTGGGGTTTTGTTTTATAACATCACTTTCGATAGAATATTGTAATAAGAGCTTTGCGTTTCAACGTGGAATGTGATGTATACTAGCTTTTTCTCTAAAGGACATTCAATCGCCCATTTTAGCCAGTTTTTAAGAGATTCACGTATGCTTAGTTTTATCTTAAAATTGTCTCATGTAGCTCGGCTTAAATTTAGGAGAATGTTGTATATTTAATGTAATGAAATTTACTTAATAAATAATAAACAATTAGAAAGCCTAGGCCCCTAGGGGAACTTATAAATTAGGTATTTGAGTGTAATGTACTTACTAATGAGAAAAATCAGCTGCGTCACTCAAATATTCTTGCTTTGACACTAAAATATCGTGTCGATACAAGTTTAGATTTTATATTCAGAATTATTAACACACAAAAAATACCTATTATTATTATGGTCAAACACTTGAACGAAATATGACTAACACCGCTATTCCACTGTAAAAAATTAACTAAACTGACTCTAACTATAAATCGAAAGAAGACAAATAAAAAACAAACAAAAAAAATAATCCGTTAGAGTGACAAAGACAAAGTATGTTTTTTGTTATATCAAGAATCAAGATGCATGGCTAAATTTTGAAAGCAAACGAAAAACCTAACAAAGGATTATTAAAAAACATTAATTATTAGTATTAATTTGATTATTTTCACTTCTCGAAATTATTTTTTTTCGAATATTTTCCTCCATAAAATAAAAAATAAAAAACTCTCTTGTAAATATGTATAATCTTGACTGAGAACGTTGGGCGTCTCGCTCACACAATCTATTTTGACTGATAATATTTTTAACAAATAATTGAGTATAAAAAATGTATGTATTCTCATTTTGTGCGGACAAATATTTTTGTTTCTTCTCAATCATTTTGACATCAACCAGTGTTGCCAGATCGTGGGAAATTCTCCCTTTTATGGGAATTTTGACACTTGTGCGGGAAAAAAAGGGATGAGGGAAAATGTGGGAAAATCGAGACGAAAATTTATTTAAACAAAAATAAATTAATTAATCTAATCAGTTATCCATTCGATAAAAAAACACAGAAAACTGTAAAAAAAAATAAAACTGAGTTAATTTCAGCGCAAAGTTATATCTCGAAAATTATTATTTGCGAGTAAAACTATTATATTATTGCAACTGGCTAAATTATAGAACTTTTTATTTAAATTTTATATTTATTAGACCCCGGTTTGCATCATTATCAAGGTTTTAACTAAAAATGATTTTAAAAATGTAACAGTTAATATTAAATGATAAATTAAATAAACTTAAATGTACATACAAATTATTTACAAAAAACTATATTTTATAAAAACTAAATTTAATTGTCAGTTAAATTTAGTTTCGATAAAATGTAGTTTCTTGTAAATAATTTGATGTACATTTAAATTTATTTAATTTATCATTTAATATTAACTGTTACATTTTTAAAATCATTTTTAGTTAACACCTTGATAATGATGCAAACCATCGAAAATTTGATGTAATAAATTTAAAATTTAACTAAAAAGTTCTATAATTTATATGTACGTAAGCATTCTATTCCCAAGGTCAAACTATTAGTGACGTGAGTCTAGAAAGAAAATTAATTGTTAGGGCTAGGCGATCAAGCATCTATCACCAACAATTTTTCAATATTAAAAATATTTGTACATACTTACTTAATGTAATTAAAAATTTTGAAACACCATTTCAGTAATTTCCAAACTAATTAAATAAAACTAGCAAAATTTTTAATTTTTATTTTAATTCTTTTTAATTAATTTCGTAATCATTCTTCTCTTTCTTGTAATTTTTTTGTTTTGTAATTTTGGCTCATCTACAATTTTTTTTTTGTTTAATTAAAAATAATTAATTAATTATTTTTTGTTTTTCATTTTTTTTGTCTTTGGTTTTTTAATGTATAATTAATTATTCGTGGTTTGTTGCCTTTTTTTTGGATGTTACATAATAATTAATTAAATTAATTTAAAATTGTTCTTATATAAATTCATTAATAAATAATTAAACTAAATAAATAAATAATAAAAAATAATATTGTTTAGTTTTATATAATTTAATTTAGATTTTCTTTTATTTGTTTTTTTTTTGGTTTGATAAAAATTTTATTTATTATTAATTTCGGTATTTATTATTAATTTACAATTTATTTTTTTTTTTATATTAAGTCATACATAATTTTACATTTTTTCATTTTTTTTTTTAAATAACAAAACTTAAAGAATTAATGGCGGCGACAAAATTAAAATTTAACATTTTTGAACAAATTGGCCGAATTTAATTATAAATCTTAATCGATTTATATCAATTCACTTAAGCTGTTATATATTTACATTATTTTTAATGTTTTGTTTAATAAAATGATATTATTTATTTTTTGTTTTATATTTTCTACATGAAATTATAATTAAATTTTGTTTTTTTTGTTTGTTTTCTTTATATATTGCTTTTTACACTGTAATTAATTTTTTCTTGTAATTTTTAATTAATTAATTATTTTTATAATTATATTTATTTACAAAATAATAAAGAAGAGTATATAATAAATATGTGTATAAATATAAATTAAGATGTTTGGTTTGGGGAAAAAATTAAAATAATTATTAACACAGCCATGTCTTTTGAATTTTTTTTTTTTTATTTGGTTGGTTTATTGCACATACTGCAATTTATATACCTATATATAGCAAATTGTTATTTATATAATAAAGTTTATATAATTAATAAAATAAAGCTCTGAATGAAATAATGGTGACAAATATTTTGCGGATTTAATATTTTACTGTACATAAAATAATAGAGTAAAACTGAACAAAATGGCGTCGTAATATAATATAATAAAATAAAAAATGGCTGTTAAAAATTATAATTACCACTGCCACCATTAATATTTGTTGTAACACTACTAACTAAACCATATTGTGTTGCTGATGATGTTGCATTAAAATTATTATTATTACTATTACTATTATTATTATTGTGACTAGAATTATTATTATTATTATTAATATTATTTGTACCACCACCACAATTTTGGGATTGTCAGTGTTGCGTTGCAGCAAATTTCATACGTTTCTGTTTTTGTCGTTGATTACAAAACCATACGCGAACAACATTTTTTTTTAAATCTAATTTTTCGGCAATTGCGGCAATTTTTTCACCAGACGGACGTGGTTGGACGGCAAAATATGCTTCAAGACTACGTTTTTCAGGTGCTGCGATGGAAGTCCTTTTTCTTGAAAAAAGACTCGATATAGATTACACATGATAATTTCTTTTAATTCAAAAATATGCAAAACATTTTTTTATAAATTTTATCAACAAAAATTTTAAATAATTAATTTTGATTATTAAAACAGTGTCCTACCTTTTTTTCTCACCCGCGGGCAATACACTTGGTGCATCTGGATCACGTCTTTTATTTTTCGCTTGTGCTTCAGCCTCTTCAAGCCACGCTTGCAGTATTGGTTTTAAGGCTATCATATTATTATGGGATAATGTTAAACTTTCAAATCTACATATTGTACTCTGTGACAGTGCACCAACTCCGGGTAATTTTAAATTAGCCAGCGCTTTACCTACATCCGCTTGGGTAACACCTAAAATTATAATGTTTTGCGCACGTTTGATATTTTTTTAGAACTGTTTAGCAAATGTTTATGTAAATATTTCCAAAAATTTTATCCAAATTTTCAATTTATAAAAAAAAAACAAAAAATCTTGACCAAAATGTTGGAAGAAAAAATAAATTTCTTGGCTTCAACTCACTTTTTGACTTACCCAATTTAATGCGTCTCTGCTTGAATCGTTCGGCAAATGCTTCTAATTCTCTAGGATCGGTATCCGTGTCCGGATGTAACCCAGCCGCCGCTACTGCTGCCGCCATTGCCGGATGATGTGCACCCGGATGTCCGTGATGTGATGGTGTGTGTCCGCCTAGTGGCCCACCATGATGATGGCCCATCATGTGATTCATTCCATGGTATGATCCATGCAATTGATGATGTGTTGAGGTAATTGGTGTGTCGGACATTGGTGTTAAGGTTGTCATAGAATTTGCTGGATCTAACATATCTAATCCGTCCATTGTGTGGTGCATCTGAAAAATCAAAAAAGTTGAGCATAAAATTAAGGAAATAAAAATAGGGGAATCCCCTAATTTCTATTATACAATATATGTACACACTTATTTATTTATAATTTAATTTAAATTTGATTAAGACAAAAATTAAATAAAATTTTATTTATTTTACAAAAAACAAAATCACATGTACCAAAAAAATATCCTTTGGCAATCTATCCTTTTTGCTGTTTTATTTTATTTTTATTTATTGAGTGTATATGCTGCTGAATATGTATATGTAGCACACAAATAATGTACATTATATCATTGGATTATTTACATATGCTTCGGGAAATTACATAAAACAAAAGTGATATGAAATTGCGGGTGGGCCCGCATATGATGTATATAGAAAACGCGAAATTTTTATAATTTTTTGTGAAATTAAAAAAATGTCCCGCGGGCTAAAGTGATTTTGTTGGTTTGCAATTCGGTTTTGTTTACAAAATAGCAATAAAACTTAATTAGGTTTTAATTTAATTGAAATTAAGTAAATATTTATGGAAAGTAAAAATCTATATTGGTGAGGGTGAAATAATATAAGGAATAAACAAGAGAAAATATCTGGACTTTGTTATTTTTTCTGCACTTTTTAGTGAGACATTTATCATCTTTATTTTGACACAAAATTATTTATTTTGCTAAATAAGAATAAAGTAAGAAGAAAAAATATTATGTCAGTTGTAGTGATTAATTGATGTAAAATGGACGGTTTGATTAATTGGAATTAACCCTTTGCGGTTTGATATAGAATAATATTGCTTCATCATATAATTGATGTTCTTACAAATTTCACTATTCCGAAATACGATTATTAAAAACATAATTGAGTTACTATTTCGATTATAACAAAAATATAAAACTTGTTGCAAATATTCGTATATAAACTGCCTGCCACCTACAAATAAAACCGGGATCCCATAAATTCATCTTACGTTGTATAACTTGTATATACGAACAAAAAACTAAAAGAAACAGAAACATTAATTATGTCTCATATTTAATTCATCCACCTTATGAATCTCATAATAATTATCTTGTTCATTTAAATTTTAAATTATCCTTTTTTCTGTTGTTGGATTTGTTTTGTTGTAATCTGTGTGTGTATGTATGTACTTGTTTGTGTGTGTAGCTCCATTTAATTGTCAGGATTTTTAACAGGTTAAATTTGTTAAATTTTTTGTAGAAATTAAATTCTAAAAAAGGGTTGGAATGCTATTCGTATATTTATGTATCTTTATACGCTATTCTTCCTTAAACAACCCTTATGAACATATTTTAGATAAGATATAATTTCTAGTAACAACAATATAATAATCATAAAAATAATCATAAATCATAATCATAATCCCTTATAATTTTATTTTTATTACATGATTCGAAAAGTATACGCTACACAGTTAGACTACTAGCAGGGGTCTCTTTTTTCGGCAAGTAAATTCATCTCACATATCTAATCATATGTGAAAACGCCCTTGAAATTATATTTTTATTACCTCGATTTAAAAAAATTTTCTGTCGATTTTTATCTGAGGGCGAATTTTTCATATGTGTTTCGGCGCAACATGATGCAACACGTGAATTTATTATGATTAATCGAACTTATAAGCATAAACGTTGAGGGTAAATTTTAGTTAAAAGTAACTTTTGGGATAATTTAAAGGTTATTATGTAGATCTCAGCCGAAAACATACACACCTCAAATAACCTCAAAAATATGAATAATACTAATATTCCATACATAACAATATTTTCTATTATTAAAAAAAGGGTTTTTCATATTATCTTTTCCAAAACAAAAATATTTTCTGGTTGATTATGAATACCATCTGTTACGTTTTAAGTAAACAATACAGTTAATTAAGCTTAAATGATATCAAAATATGGCAAACAAATAACAAGTCAAAATGCAACATAAACATCCCTTAAATTTGTTGCCATTTTTCATTCGTTTTATATGTATTGAAATTAGAGATAATCAATTTATTTATGTTAGTATATTATTAGACAAGGGCATTGATAATACTAATTTAATTTATTAATGGTATTTATACGGTTGCCGGACAATTTTTTGTAAAGAGCTTATCGCAAATCAAATTATCGAAAAACATTTATCGGGAAACATTTTTAAATTACAACGATTTGTAGTTTAAACGCAAATTTTTATAGAGGCGATCAATGTTCCGCTAGGATAAATTGTCCGCAAAGGCTAATGTTATTCTTATAATCGTTTAGGCAAGCCATGCCCTCGAAAATGCTATTTTTGATTTACGGAACCCTAACGCTCAGTATTAATTTCTCAAATTCGATTTTCCTAAAATTGGTACAATAAATTAAGTTTTTTCCCACTACTTTTATTTGATGACTTGCGAAAATCAAAATCCTTTTTGTAAATGATCCATCAAACTTTAAGAGGGTACTCCAATTCCACCAACAACCGTTTTGGGAAGCACGTTACACTGGGCCCAGTATCTAGTTTGAAATCAATGCTACTATCATTATTCATTCTTATAACTTCATAATAACGATTATCGCTGACTTTATTTGAAACGGAGTTTATGTAAAAAGTTTGAGAATTTATAGGCAAGAACTCTGAATCGGCTGCGTTATCTAAAAATAATTTTCGTCTGACAGGATTTTGTCCCATGTACCACCGCAGCATTTTTGATACAGCTCCAAACTTTGCATTATTAGAATTTTTCTGACGATAAATGATATACCACCTTTATTCGCGTTTTATCGAATTTATCTAACTGTTTTTCTTTATTTCACAAACTCTATACGTTTGTATACGGCTTTAACTACAGTAAAGTTTTCTAACGATATAAAAGTTTTTTTCGCATAGCACTATTGGAAATTCCTACGGGTATCCTCTAACGAACCAAATCAGCATTCAGGGGGCTATTTGTGGATTTGATCCGAACGTATTCGAGACTTCGAAGTATTGGATTCTCATTTGAATTGAATCAGATTCGTTCGTTTCATAATAGGCCCCAAATGTTTAAAAACACGACGGTGGTGGCTGCTCGATTAAATTTTCACGCATGCAGTATATCAAATTCATTTTTTTAACAATTAGGAAAAATGAGGGCATTCAATTTTGTTCCAAAAACACACCGAATGTTCCGCTCTTGTACATAACGGTT
Source organism: Tipula vernalis (assembly GCA_958295665.1). Taxonomy (NCBI): domain Eukaryota; kingdom Metazoa; phylum Arthropoda; class Insecta; order Diptera; family Tipulidae; genus Tipula; species Tipula vernalis. The sequence goes on from OY282560.1 coordinate 367,573,216, forward strand.
ATACAAAAAAATGTTATTTGAAAATTTGGTATAGCTCGCTTAGAGATGATAAGCATAGAAAAACTGGGTAAGGTTAACCGATATTTACCAATGAAGGCTGCTGCACTTCAAATTACTCGTACGAGTTTCGAAAATTCAGAATTCATAAAGTCGCAATTGCGAGAAAACACGACTTTATAAGATTTATATTTACAGGCTTTGTCACATTTCCAAAGAAATCTCGAACGTAATACATTGGTTACAAAATCTAAAATTTCTAATATTTGTGATATTAAATTGTGTTTTAAAATAAAGTTTACATTTATACATTGGAAGTCTCTTAAGTCTTAATAGGGTTATTCCTGTTGAATTCCGTCATATGTAACCGGATTACAGCAACTTCAGGATTTTCGGAAATTTATGTGATTTTTGAGGTTTTTTCGAAATCCGTTTCGAGCTTGAATATTATGTATGTATTGCATAAACAATTTAATAGAATCTATATAAGATTTTATTGATTTTGCGAGAATATTCGAGTTTTGTTTGGATTGAATTAAACGTAATTAGGATTCTCGAAACCCGAGCTTTTTGGATTTATATTGTTTTTATTCAGAATTATCAACATTATTTAATATTTTCGCGATAATTCGAGAGCTATTTCAATTATTTTTAGTAGAAATATTTTTTTTGTTGCTTTCCAATGGCTTGTCATTGAGATTATTAAAGATTATTCCACGATTCTAAATTTATTTCAGATTTTCTCGAGATCATCGCTGTCTACTCGAGTTTTTCAACATTACTTTAAATTTGCAAAGTCCTGCAGTTGCTTGCATGTTACAGAATTAGTGAAACATCGAGATTTCTGATATTTTTGAGATTTTCGAACTTATAGACAGAAATTGTTCGAGATTTTATTATTTTTCGACATTATTTTATATTTTTAATATTACTCGAGCTCAGCTTGGTGTTGAATTAAGTGTATTATTGAGTTACTTGATCTTGAATTATATGATAATTAGAAGGACTTTTTGTAGACATTTCAAAAATTATATACCAGAGGCTACTCTGTAACTGCACTATCGGAGCCGGCATTCCCAATATTTTCGTAATTTGGCGATTGACTCACAGAATTGGCAACTTTGATTTCCGCCTCGATATACAATATTAAATAGAAGATTTCGCAAAATTAAAAGCAAAAAAAGAAAATGTTTAAATATTTATTTACGTAGAAATATAAAAATGTAATTGAATTCAATAAAACAATTGGCTTTATTTAATCATTTTTGGTCAGGGTCTTGAACTGTTTTGAGGATTCTTGTACTTATACAGTTAAGTCGAATTGTTTTTTAAGAAAGGAACCTTATTAAAACTTGCCTACGGCACCGGGCATACAGAAATATCATGGAGTTAACGCTAGATGAAATTCTTGAAAATCGAGATTTTGTGGTTTCTAGATTAATCTAAATTAATAGTCTGGAAGTTATTCGATATTCTTAGTGATTTCTTATTTTTTTAAGGTTATCGTAGGATTATAAGTTTATTCGAAGTTTTCGGGATTCGAATTTAAACCAAACATTATAAGAATGTTTGAAATAAAATATGGCGACTAGACTAATACCCTAGACAGATAGCGGTTTCATAAATTCAATTTAGCTACACTCGTTTAAGTACTCTGTGCAAAAAAATCGCGTTTAGCTAAAATCTAGGTTGAAATAATACGCCTAAACTCGAAAAATTCACTAAATCGGTTTTATTAAATCATAGTTTTTCTAGGCCTTATCAAATAATTTTGTCGTTTTAAACATTTCTAAGCGTCAATAAAAAATCATAGTAAAAACAATAAAGTAATTCATATAGGGAAAATATGTCAGCTTGCTTTGTTTATCGCAGGATTGAAAATTTTCCTAAACAAAATAAGGGAAATTTGAAATTTGCATCGGAAAAAGATGTGGGTTTGACTTCTTTTGATTGCGACTCGTATTGTAAATTTGTCTATGGTTGCGTAGACAAATTTATTTACCGAAATGTATTTTCTTGTTGAATGTATACTGTCCGTGTGAAAACAGATTGCGAATATTCGCAAAGCTATCTAGGTGAGAACCCATAGCAAGACATAGTATTTTTAGTTCAATAAGATTTACATGTTTTGCCCTGAACCAATTTTGGCTCGAAATAATCGCGAAATCTTGCTTGAATTTTAACTAAACTGTTCTAGTTGTCTTTTGATAAACTAAACGCGTTAGGAATGTTTATTGCATTCGTTCGCAGCGATGATGAATGAAGCTACCTGAGTAAACTTTAATTTTATATTTAATTGCTTAGCTTCAGCAAACCACGCATAAAATTAGTCCTTGTAATTGGAATCGGACCGTTTACGTTTGGAATTTCGGTGGTCTTAAACAAGTCCTTAACATCGCGTTAAATATTTTCCGATGTTTTTCTTTTTAGATCTTTCTGACACCGTGTTATTCAAAACTAAATTTAATATCAGGAAAAAATAACAAGTCTCTATATACCAAAGAGATTGATGACAGATGCGCCGTCTATTATTGAACTTTCTAACAGTGTTTCAGTAAAAATTCAAACCTAAAGCGTTTCGAAGCCATAATCAAAACCGGAGATGCTTTAGACTTAAGTTTCAACTCTATTTGATTTGATTCATTTTCAATCCTTCGGTTAATTCAACGTTTCAATTATGAGGTCGTTTATAAGTTCTATAGACTTAGGTTTGGTTTTATGATTCTATTCTAACTATAAATTCAAGCTTTGATATTCTAATTCTGATTTTCGAATCAGTTTTAGTTATAATATTAAGATCAAATTGAGTTTAACAATTAAGGAAACAGCTTCATTCAACGCATTTCGATTTCACAGAAAATAAGTTTATGGGGAATAAATACTAATTCTTTAGGTTATCCTCACTTCCCTAGAATTATTAAATTCTTGCTATTCAAATTTTTGAAGTTAAGGAACTTTAAATAGAATTTGCCACTTTTAATTTACTTTAGAATTCTAAAACAAAATAAATGAATTGTAACAATCAATGATAATTGTTAACGTGGCAATACTGAACGTAGGGGAATAGTAAGAGTACATAATGAAAAAAAAAAAAAACAAAGGGAAACCAATACAAACGCAAAATACGATCCACTATATAAATGGGTAATCTGTTAAATTTTTTTTTGGGGAGGACAGTCATCTCAAATTGGTTGATGAATAAAAAGCAAAATTATTATCGTGGAAGGTTATAAAAATAAAAAAATAAAAAAAAAAACGAAAGTACATTTTTTGTAAATGAATAAATAAATTTTTATTAGTTATATATATTTTTCTTCTGGAGTAGTTAAAAATAGTAGTAGTAAAAAAATAGTTTTTGGTACAATTTAAACTCTCAAATTAAGATAAAAAAAAAAAGAATTAAATAACATGTAAAAATAAATATGGGAAAGTGTTCACAAGCAAGTTGTGCTTGTGTATCTACATACATATATGAATTATGTAATATTTGAATTGTTATGAAATAAATGTGTATTCTTATAAAAATATAAAAAAAAGAAGAAAAACTATTTTAATTAATTCTCTAATACAAAATAATTAATTAAAAAGTGAAATTAAAAACAAAAAAAAAAAAAAAACAACAAAAAAAAAATATTGTGGTGTTCATTTGGTTTCAACGGTTGATTTGACATAGGCACAGTTGTTTTTCAATTTGGATGTGTTTACGATTTAATTCGTGTCCTAACCAACGTCACATGGTTCAGCTATTTTTCAAGGTGGTTATTTCGAAGCAAAGCGGAAAATTTTCATGGATTTTCGTCAGTAAACCGGGTGGTGCTTCGGAGGAAAGAAAAACAAGTTGCGTCATTGAGAGGGAACAGCGTGCAGTATGACGAGTCTTCGTGCATCCATCAACACTGGTAATACCCACTAGGTAATTTTATATATATAGTAAATTGTTTTTTTTTGTTATAAGTATTTCATTTATTTTTTTTTTTTTTTTTGAAAGTTTCTTAAATTTTCAAATTAGGGGATTGATTGTTTCTTTTTTATTGTAAGCTTGAATTTTTTTTTATTATTTTTATTTTTATTTTTTTTTTTTTTGTACGGTTATAAATTATATAAGGCAGTTATAATCATTTGGTGGATTTATTTTGCGTTTGTATTGATCGTACTTTTAATGAATACCTAAATTATTAGCAGGGAGGTCAAGTCAGGGTGATACAGGAGGTGGAGAGAAATGGCAATATAATTTTTTTTTATTTAAATGCGGGAGTTAAAATTGGGAACACACACGACCAAGATACCTCTCTAGACTGAGCGCAGGTGAAACCCACATAATTCCCATTTTTAATTCCTGAACAACTCGAAAGAGTTTTATGCTTGCAGGAGTGATTTATATTTTTTTATATTAGGCACACCTGTAACATAATGGCGCCCAAACACGTACAGGGACCTTGATGCAATGTCGAATGTTAGATTGAAGAATATAACTGATTTTCCGTAACATGTCTATTTTACAAAATATTCTCCGCGTGGGATTTGAATTTATTTTATGATAGCATAACCGTTTTGAGATCAGTTTATGATTTATCTTTCTTCGAGAATATCAGAATTCATTTTAAGGTTAAAGTCCCTCTGTAAATTTCAAGCTTTAACTAGAGTTCAAAACTTCTAATTTTTTTTTCTCTCATTTTTGCTTTTGAATATAACTTGTTTGATGTCCGGCTTGAATTTGAAGTTAATCATTTTTTTTTATGCATTTTACCTTTCGGTATTTGATTTGCTGATTGAAGGAGGAATGATTGGTGGAAAGTTCAAATTGTTTAGATCCAAACCATCGTATTCAAAATCAAACTTTTATTTTTTTTTTCTCAGCTAATGCAGTCAGCACCTATGATACCGAAAATATCGTTGATTCATAGTTGTGTATTCGTGTTAGTTGTTTATATTACCTAAATTTATTGTTTTAGTGAATTTTGCCAGAAGAACTCCATATCTCTGCCTCTAATCATTTTGATTTGCCTCCACATTTATTATGCATAGTTAATATTATAATAGTAATTGACGATATATTGAGTATTTTTTTTTATTATTACCTTTTTGGTTATATTTTGTATAAGTCTTGAATTGAAGCGTTATATGAGTTTATATTTTTTTTTCCTTTTAGTTTAAGTTTTTTTTTCTTTTTCGGAAGTGTAAAAGTTACCACACTTGATTTTTTTTTTTTATTATATTTTTTGTTGTTTATTATCGTGTATATTAGTTTATTCTGTTAACAATGGATGCCGAACATTTAAATCCAGATGAGTTTCTCATAGAATGCACAGTGCGACAGTTGAACAAAGACCCGATGGCGAATTTAACTGCACTACAACGGAGATTAAAAGATGAAACTGACCATCCGGCAATCGAACCAGGCCGTGCTCATTTAGCAGCCACAAAATCACCAAGGAATGAAGTACGTATTTGTACTAATAAACTCGTTGAACACCGCAAGGTAATATTAGGAATAACCAGTGCTGAGGATATAAAAGCGGATACAATATCACGAACTTACTCACGAATTTCGCATGTCATCGGAAGACTGAAAAGATTATCTCTCACGAGTCGTGCATATAAACAACAATGCATTGATTTGATAGATACAGCAACCCTACTTCGTGATAGCCTTGCAACTATTACCGGTACTACTACCAACCTAGACCAAACCATCTCGGAGATTAACGGCAATATTGATCTGCCAACAGATGAAGTCATGACGGATGAAGACGAGGATGCTGATTTACAAACCAAACCGGAGAAACGTCCAACATCACTTATAATAAGTCAAACTAATAAAGACTCTCAAATAGCAGCGCCAAAACAGCCTGAAGAACCAATTCCTAGTCACTCTAAGAATCCAATAAATCTGATCGAAGCATCAACATCTTATGAAAATCATTTGAACTTTCGTGATCCATATAATTCTGGAACAAATTCTAATCGTAACAATGAAGTCCAAATACCACGTTATCCTCCCGCGATCAAATGGAATATTGCATTTGATGGGACTCCGGATGCACTGACTGTCGAGGGCTTTTTGTTCCGTTTTGAACATCTGGCACGACATTACCAAGTACCAGAAACTAACTTATGTAACGAAATAGCAACAGTTTTAAACGGAGTGGCGTCAAACTGGTATTGGTGTTACCTAAAACTTAATCCAGGTCTAACTTGGAATAATTTAAAAGATGGTTTAATGGAGAGGTTTCAAGACCGGCGAACCGATCTTGATGTCAGACAGATGATAGACGCAAGAAAGCAAAAAACTAAAGAATCTTTTACTGTATTCTATAACGAAATCATGGCTATGACATTGCAGTATCGTATACCACCTTCTGATTCTGAAGTTCTCCTTATACTCCGACGAAACATGAGGGCTGGTTTGCAGAATGCACTAGCAGATAGAAATATTTATACTATAAGTGATTTGGTGAGACGTTGCGTTGCCCTCGAGGATTCTTGGAAAAGAACTCACTATGAACCGGAAATGTTATGTGCTCGCAGATATATCAATGAACTAGATATCGGTTATGATAACGAAAATGAAAGATTCAATCATGTTGGTTCCCAATCCGCTCAAGCAATGGTCTCCGAACACAGGTCACCTGATGTATTATGTAACGAAATATCTTCTTTGTCATTTAAAAGAAATGTTCCCGCAAATTCATCGCAAGATTACCGACAAAAACCTAAAAATGATTTATTGTTAATATGTTGGAATTGCAAAGATATCGGGCATGGTTACTTTGATTGCCACAAACCCATCACGACAATATTCTGTTTTGGATGTGGGCGACCGGATATTCTCAAACCAAACTGTTTCCGATGCCAGGGAAACGAGCAACCGAGGTTTCAGAGCTCTGGGAACGTGGTTCCTCGGAAGAAAATGCTACCCAGATCATTGGGAGTCGAAACCAATCCGAATACAAACCCAGATGGGAAAAATCAATAGACGTCTTAATTCATCCAATTAGCTCCAACAAACCTTGTCAAATCACAAACAATATCGCAACTAATTCTACTGTATCATTTCCAACCTTTCTATCAGTAACTAAATCTAAGGTTGAAGATTGGCGTACAATAAAACAACGCAGAAATTTTAATCGAGCTAAGCAATATTGGAATAACCGAACCACGTTAAGATCTGCTATCGCTGAAACTTTTATAACGGATGAAATAGACCGTCGACCTTACGCCGATGTATTCATCGATGGAGTTAAATATCGTGGGTTGATGGATAGTGGAGCTTCCGTTACAGCGTTTGGAAGTGAAAGTAAAAATTTCTTAGAGAATTCAAAATTTAAAATCCGTAATTTTTCAAATGTGATAAAAACAGCTAATGGTCATAACGAACGAGTAATTGGTTACATGTGGGCTACGGTTACTTTTAATGGCATGCAACATTCTATGCGAATTTATTTAATACCTGGACTGAAACAAAAATTATACTTAGGAATAGACTTCTGGAAGATGTTTAAAATTGCACCTACTGCGATTTCCGAAATAGAACATTTGTCGCAGAATTCCATGTCTGATCTGGAGTATAATCGTCATGAACTAACTGAGGCACAAGAACAAGTTTTAGGAAGGGTCATCAGCGAATTTCCTTCGTTCAATGAATTGGGATTAGGAAAAACTAAGTTATTATCTCACCATATCAATGTTGGGACTGCTAACCCAGTAAAGCAAAGATATTACCCCGTTTCACCTCCGATACAAGCTGAAATTAACGCTGAAATAGAACGAATGCTATCATTGGGGGTTATAGAGGAATCAATCAGCTCGTGGAGTTCCCCTGTGACATTAGTCCGCAAAGCGAGTGGCAAGGTGCGATTGTGTTTAGATGCCCGACGGTTGAACGAGGTGACGGTCAAGGACGCGTATCCACTGCCGATTATCGACGGACTTCTGAGTCACTTGAATAAAACTAGCTACATTTCCAGTATCGATTTAAAAGATGCTTTCTGGCAGATTCCACTGGCTCAGGAGTCCCGAGATAAAACAGCTTTTACCGTCCCTGGTCGTCCGCTTTATCAATTTACCGTGATGCCGTTCGGGCTCTGCAATGCCCCGCAGACCATGTGTCGACTGATGCACAGGGTAATTCCACATCAGCTGCAAGATCAAGTCTTCGTCTACTTGGATGACCTGTTGGTTACCAGTGGTACCTTCCAGGAACACATGGATTTGCTTAGAGTGGTAGCAAAACATCTGAAAAACGCTGGCCTTACAGTAAATTTGGAAAAAAGTAAGTTCCTTCAGAAAACCATCAGCTATCTGGGATATATTGTTGGCGATGGAAGTCTTCGAGTAGATTCTGAAAAAGTGAATGCCATCAGCGAGTTTCCGGTACCTAAAACTGTAAAGAAAGTTAGAAGTTTCTTAGGAATGACAGGGTGGTATAGGCGCTTCATCTCGAATTTTGCAGCGATATCTTCTCCTTTAAGCGACTTGTTAAAGAAAAACACGAAATTCGTTTGGAATATCGAACATCAAAAAGCATTTGAACTTTTGAAAAATGCACTAATAACGGCACCAGTCTTAGTTTATGCAAATTTTTCTAAACCATTTTACATACAATGCGATGCGAGCCGTGCCGGAGTTGGTAGTGTACTCTTTCAGACTGATGAGGATGGAGCTGAACATCCGATCGCTTTTATGTCTAAACGGCTAAGCCCAACACAACAAAATTATTCTGTAACGGAACTTGAATGCTACGCGGCAGTGCTTTCTGTTAAAAAGTTTCGACCATATGTTGAAGGATCTGAATTTACAATTTTAACAGATCACGCAAGCCTCAAGTGGCTAATGGGTCAAAAGGATTTAACTGGTAGATTGGCAAGATGGAGCCTCAAATTACAATCTTTTAAATTCCATATAAGTCATCGAAAAGGATCACAAAATATTGTTCCAGATGCTCTTTCAAGAGTGTATGTAGACGAACTGACGCCTAATTCAATTACAATGAATATACCTCATATAGATTTAAATTCTCCTGCATTTATCTCGAATGAATATCTGGACAAGATACAAGGAATTGAAACGGCTTTGAAACCATTGAAAAATTGTGTAGTTGTGCAGGGTAAAATATACATAAATCCCTCTGGAAACGATGCAGTAGATACCAGTACCACAGATATACCTGTTTGGAAATTGTATATCCCCGCGGAGTTAACACCAAATATAATTACTTTGGCTCATGATCCACCACTTTCCGCTCATCAGGGCATTTTAAAAACATTGGAAAAAATTCAACGGTATTATTATTGGCCGCACATGGCACAGGACGTGCGGAATTATGTAAATAGCTGTCAGGTTTGCAAGCAAACTAAGGCGGTGAACTATGTATTACAACCACCAATGGGTCACCAAATAAAGGTTGAAAGAGCCATGCAGTTATTATACATAGATTTTCTTGGGCCCTACCCAAGATCAAAAATGGGTAATGCATATCTTTTTATAATTCTTGACGCTTTTAGCAAATACGTTTGGTTGAAGCCCATGCGAAACGCGTTGTCAACAGAAGTTTGTAAGATGTTAGAAAATGAAATTTTTAAAACTTACTCAGTCCCCGAGACCATAGTATCAGACAATGGTTCACAATTTCGCTCAAAGAATTTACAAAACCTCCTAGATAAATACGGGGTACATCATATGCAAACACCGAAATACAGCCCTCAGTCCAACGCTTCAGAGAGGGCGAATCGCTCAATAATAGCAGCTATAAGATCATACATTGCAGACGAACATACAACTTGGGACCTCTATATTCCAGATATAGTTAGTGCACTTCGAAATGTGGTACATATCTCGACTGGGTTCTCGCCGCACTTTATTATGTTTGGTCAGCATATCATCACACATGGAAGTGAATACAAATTACGGCGGAATTTAACGTTGACTGGTGAACGACATATATCAATGGAGTCTAAATCTAATCGGTTAAATATGTGTCAAGAAATAGTGCTGAGTCATCTAAAACGCGCTTATGAACGGGGAGCTCATACATATAACTTACGAAGCAAGCAACGAGATTTTAAAATCGATCAAAAGGTTTACGTGAGGAATTTTGCACAGAGTGACGCATCCCGAAAGTTTTCGGCCAAATTAGCACCCAAGTTCCTAGAAGCAAAAGTTTTACGAAAAATTGGTAACGTCGCATATGAATTGTCTCTTGATAGTGGTAAAACTAAAGGTATTTTTCATGTCAAGGACATTCGAAATTAACCTGTTAATAATGCTGAATCCAATAATGTACCAACGTGCCTTTTTGTTGCTTTCACGTTATTATGAGTAGTAAATTCTTCTTGATATTTAATAGTTCGTGCATTATATTGTTGAATTCTATATTTGAAATGGTACTCAAGGAAAATACTTTTAACTTAAAGGGTATATATATGTATATATATATGTATGTTTATTGTTGCCCGGCCAATGGAGACACTCAGGGATCGGTGAGTACGTCCCCACGATTGTAACAATCAATGATAATTGTTAACGTGGCAATACTGAACGTAGGGGAATAGTAAGAGTACATAATGAAAAAAAAAAAAAACAAAGGGAAACCAATACAAACGCAAAATACGATCCACTATATAAATGGGTAATCTGTTAAATTTTTTTTTGGGGAGGACAGTCATCTCAAATTGGTTGATGAATAAAAAGCAAAATTATTATCGTGGAAGGTTATAAAAATAAAAAAATAAAAAAAAAAACGAAAGTACATTTTTTGTAAATGAATAAATAAATTTTTATTAGTTATATATATTTTTCTTCTGGAGTAGTTAAAAATAGTAGTAGTAAAAAAATAGTTTTTGGTACAATTTAAACTCTCAAATTAAGATAAAAAAAAAAAGAATTAAATAACATGTAAAAATAAATATGGGAAAGTGTTCACAAGCAAGTTGTGCTTGTGTATCTACATACATATATGAATTATGTAATATTTGAATTGTTATGAAATAAATGTGTATTCTTATAAAAATATAAAAAAAAGAAGAAAAACTATTTTAATTAATTCTCTAATACAAAATAATTAATTAAAAAGTGAAATTAAAAACAAAAAAAAAAAAAAAAACAACAAAAAAAAAATATTGTGGTGTTCATTTGGTTTCAACGGTTGATTTGACATAGGCACAGTTGTTTTTCAATTTGGATGTGTTTACGATTTAATTCGTGTCCTAACCAACGTCACATGGTTCAGCTATTTTTCAAGGTGGTTATTTCGAAGCAAAGCGGAAAATTTTCATGGATTTTCGTCAGTAAACCGGGTGGTGCTTCGGAGGAAAGAAAAACAAGTTGCGTCATTGAGAGGGAACAGCGTGCAGTATGACGAGTCTTCGTGCATCCATCAACACTGGTAATACCCACTAGGTAATTTTATATATATAGTAAATTGTTTTTTTTTGTTATAAGTATTTCATTTATTTTTTTTTTTTTTTTGAAAGTTTCTTAAATTTTCAAATTAGGGGATTGATTGTTTCTTTTTTATTGTAAGCTTGAATTTTTTTTTATTATTTTTATTTTTATTTTTTTTTTTTTTGTACGGTTATAAATTATATAAGGCAGTTATAATCATTTGGTGGATTTATTTTGCGTTTGTATTGATCGTACTTTTAATGAATACCTAAATTATTAGCAGGGAGGTCAAGTCAGGGTGATACAGGAGGTGGAGAGAAATGGCAATATAATTTTTTTTTATTTAAATGCGGGAGTTAAAATTGGGAACACACACGACCAAGATACCTCTCTAGACTGAGCGCAGGTGAAACCCACATAATTCCCATTTTTAATTCCTGAACAACTCGAAAGAGTTTTATGCTTGCAGGAGTGATTTATATTTTTTTATATTAGGCACACCTGTAACAGACTTCAAGTGGGCCTTACAATATTAAGAATTTCGCAAAAAATGCAGACCTGTGCCCCTTATTTCAATAATATTTTAACCGCCTAAAATATTTACAAAAAAAAAGGGAAAATCATTTATTGGATACACCATGCGACTTACAAAAATTACTAAATGAAACACCTTAACAATTTTGCGGTGTTTTTTTTTTTAAATTAAAACTTACATTAAATTTTAGTGATTGTTGAAAGCATTCGTTAACTTGGTTGCATCCATTTGTGAGCTGGTGAATATAAGAAAAAAATCTAATCAAATGATAATTAGTATCAAAAGCACGTGATTACACATCGAGACAAAATTATTTTTGACGAGCGAATAGTTTTTAGTTTTTATTTAGTTTAGATTTTAATCTAAAACACTTCAAAAATTTGTGTATGCATAATCAACTATCGCATCTGACACGCACTCTTAAACTTGTATGTCACACAGGTATCTAAATATTTATATGTACTCGAAAAAAATAAAAATTAAATTACCGATGAGCACACTCAAAACTACTTTACTTAATCGGAAAATTATAACAAAAAGGAAACGAATTGTATAATTTTACTAGGGACACGTGACTTTGTGTTCACGTGTCAACACTAGATCTCATGAGAATTTCGAGTTTTTTTTTTTTTTTTTTTTTGCCTACATCGTCTAAGTGGAAAAATCATTAAACAAATCAGCTTTGTGTACATGAAAATATTATTGTTTGGCTGGGAAATGTATCAATTTTCTTAATTGTTACACAATTTTTTTTTTGTATATTTTACATCATTGTACACGTGACTTAAATGACAGTTTTGTAATTTTTGTTGTGTAATTGTGTATATAAATATACGAGTACGGTCTCTGATAGAATCAATTTGCAGAAAACTATTAAAAACTAAACCCTTTTTTTTATTATAATTTAATTAATTCTCATACCACTTGTCACATATGTTTTCAATATTTTTTTTGAGGTGAAACACAAAACTTTTTCGATTACCACCCCCCTCCTCAAAAACCGATCAATTTTCCATTCCATAAAATTTTCAGGATATATTGGGAAGTTTTTTTTTATACTCGATTGTTTGTTTGATTGTCATTAAGTTGTTAATTCGTCTTGTATCAAAATATTTACGATTTTATATAAAAAGGAGTAAACTTCCCCTTTTTGTATAATATTTGTTGTACGTTTCTAACTATTTTTGTTGTATTTTTATAACGATCTCATGAATTTTAATCAATTTGTAATCGAAAATAGTAATTTTTGTTTGGTTGCAATAAATTTATTTTTGGAAATTCCATGATCCTTTCTTGTGAATCGTCAATGAATATTATGGAAGGGATAAAAAAGGATATAACAGTAGCAAAAAAAAAAATAAATAAATATTTACTGTTTTTATTACATTAACACAGTAAAATTTCTCCCTGGTGGATTTCTAATAAAACTAAAGGAATATAAAAATTGTTCAATTCGGTTTTGTATACTTTTGTGCTTGCCTGTTTTGGTTGCCCCTAAGATGCAAGTCAATATAATGGAAGATATATGATCACTTTGGGGACATCTAATTTATTTCTAATTTTATATTTATGTATATCATTTTTAATTTTATATACGTTGCAGAACGAATTTCTCGAAATCCATTTGCCGGTTTTTCAATATTGATTTTGATTGAAATTAATCGGTATTCGTATATGTATATGTACATATATAAAATCGTACACACACAAATCGGTATAATAAATTTTGGATAATGTATAAAAGCGCCTATGAAAATTAGTCAAATAAACACATACCTGTAAAGGTCTTTGAGGTGGTCCACTCATCCCGTGATGATACATAACATCATGTTTTAATTGTGTTGACATTTGGGAATGTGCATGACTACTTTGATGTTTTTGTATATCCACCGCTGCTAATGCCTCGGCTCGACTTAACAGCCCGTCATTCAATCCTGAGAATATATCACCCTGAAAATGGCGCAAATAATCAAAATATGTATGTATAACAAGTATAAAATAAACAGGAGTTTTGTGATTAAAATGTCATTGACCGACATTAAATTATATTATCAAAAATTATATCGAATTGATTTTCATGTTTTTCATATTGAAAGACAATAAACAAATCGACCCTTCGATTCGGAAATAAGTACCTATACTCGTATAGTAGTTTGTTGATTAAAACTAATGATAGACAAGACAAACAATAAGTTAACTGTAACAATAACAATACCAAATCCACTTGTCTCTCCTATATATTATGGTATATACATATTACATATACATATATGTTCATACACATATATAATTCCACTCTATAATTAATTAAATGACCATAAATTAGTTATTTTTTTGTTATATTATGTTTTTATTTCGGGAACGAAGAAATTATGTACATTGTACTGGAAAAAGGAACACAAGTTCATGTTGTATATGTGTGCTTTTCGCTTCTTGCCATATGTTCAATTTTCGATTTTCATTTGTTTTTCAAAAACAAAACTCAAAATTTGTGGTTAATGGGTAAATATTTGTTATTTTCGAATTTTTCACTAATTTCTCGACCGGTTTTTTGGATATGCTGTATTTTGTGTTTACTTTATACTGCACGACGCTCGCGTTCAAGGTAAATTTTGATTGATGATAGATTGATAGGAATCTTTTGTTTTTGTAAGGATAACGTTTTACATGTTTCAATGAAAAATCGATATAATTTGTAACAGATTTTGATTGATTTTTCATAGTGTAATAAACTCCTTATAAGTAAAGTATATGTTTGCAGTCTGGTCTAGTTGTCTAGAATTTATGTAGAGTTCTTAATATAAAGTGGAGGTTGATCAATATTTTAAAATTGGTAAGGCTTTACAATTTATGAATACGTTTAGGAAAAGATCTTTATAAAATGCACCTCGCACAGATAACCCTTACATTGAGCTATTTGGAGTACATATTTCTTGTCCTCTTTGATCTCGACCTCCTTTTGTATTAAATTTTGTATTGTAATTATTAAAATAGGTTAGTTTCTCTGGAACTAGAACCACTTAGACAGCCGTTCAAGCGTTTGGTAATTTTTTTGACCTAAAAACTGATTTAACTTAAATTATTATTATGTATTATTTAACTTAATTTATTATGCTTAAAAACTTAAATTATTATTTGATTGAATTAGTTTAATATTTATGTCTTTTCTATTATTTATTTCTTCTATAGTTATTTATTGTAGAAAGGAATATATACAGGAGGATTATAATATTAATCGATTTATTTTATTAGTTTTAATATTTGTTTTATCAATAATATTATTAATTATTAGTCCTAACTTAGTGAGAATTTTATTACGATGACATGGGTTAGGATTAGTTTCTTATTGTTTAATAATTTATTTTCAGAATGTAAAATCATTTAATGCCGGGATATTAACTGCTTTATCTAATCGAATTGGTGATGTAGCTTTATTATTTGTTTGTTTTTCGATCTATTTTAGCTCTAAATTTTTAGCTTTGAAGCTAAATAAAAGTTACATATTACACTCTCGTACACTTCACAGAATTGGAAAAAAAGCTATCCAAGTGATCGGACGTGTGTTTGTTTTTGTCAATTTTTTTTTTTTTTTTTTCTGTGAAAATAAAATAATTTAATTTAATTTTAATTTTTATGACATTTTTGCGAACATAATTTGAATCCGGTTCTGTGAAATTCTGTGCTGTTCGGTGTGTGTTATTCTGTGCTGAGTGTTAGTCGTATAGTGATCGTAATAGCTGTGTGGTGTAATCCTTTGTGATTGTGAGCGATTGTGATTTCTAATGGAGAAGAAGTGCCATGATTGCAGTTCGACTACAAAAGAACTTTACTTTTGTTGTGTTGCTTGTGATAAAGCAATTGATTTTAAATGTCTTGGCATTAAAAGCAAGACAACTTTTGAGTTGATTGTTCAATTAAAAAATATTTGCTACGTTTGTGATGATTGTGGCGACCTGCTGAAATTCCAAACTGGATTACTTACATATTTATCTGAATCAGTGGGTATAATTAAAAACAGCATGAGTAAGCTACAGGAAGAGGTAAATACTATATTCTCCAGTTTAAATAAAATTTGTAGTCGTCATTTTATTGGGAATTCACCCCTTATAAACAATAAAAATAATAAAAATATTAGTGTTATAAAAGGGATTGTAACAGCTCCTATTATCGATTGTGCAAAATCACTGTCACACGTTCCTATGGTAGAGCAATCGGTGGTACCGGTAATAAAATTACCGCTTAATAACAATGAATGTGACAACAATAATAATTTAATGGACATCATAAACTCTGATGAAACTCTGCATCGATCTGTTGATCTACCGTATCAAAAAAATGCCTGTTTTGCCGCTGTTTCTGCACAAAATGAACTGGTACCTGCAGTCAAGGATAAACAGGGACCCAATGGTAACAAGAACATTGCGGTTAATAGACGTTTTAACCAACATATGCCGTCGTCACGAACTACTAGATCTAGGGGTTCATCATCCACAACAAAGGCTTAGTTGGTTGCTGCTACCCAATCAGTAAGTGTTATTAATAATAACAATTCTCCTAAAATTGTTATTGGGAGTAGTGGTCTCCATGCTACTATGCGCACTGTCGAACCTGTTAAATGGATTTTCATTTCCCATCTGTGCAAGGATGTTGGTGACGATGATATGGTTCGGTATTTGAAAAATAAATTTGAGATTGATAAATTTGAGATTGATTTTGGTTCGGATGAGGCGAAGTGATGACCGTGACTATGTCTCATTTAAAATTGGGGTTCCTGAGAATAAACTCAACCTGCTGTTGGTTGGACTCATCATCGTGGCCTCCTGGTGTATTTATTAAAGAATTTTTAAATTATCGTCGGCAATCGTCGAATCATTTTTTAGTACCTCGGTCAGCTTTAACTGTTTAAAGCCAGCATTTAACTCAAAGTCAAGTTCAGTTTTAGTAAATTCTAATACTTATCATTGTAAAAATTCTGTAACCAACATCTTTAGTTTCTCTGTTGTCCATCAAAACATGCGCGAAAATTTTGATAAACTGGTTGTAAATTTGAGTTCATTTGATGAATACCCATCTATTATTTTTCTTTCGGAAATTTGAATTTTTGATCATGAGTTAAATTATTATAATCTTCCTAATTATAAATGTATAGGTTGCTGTAACAATAATTATAGAGCGGGTGGTGTTTATGCTTTTTACGATTCAAGTTTGCAATGTGTTAGTGAAGCTATTTCTTTAAATTCTGCGAATGTTTTAAAGTTATCTGTTTCATTAAATAATAATAATTATATTTTTGTTTGTGTGTAACACGCCTACAATTTATTCCGATTTCATCATTTATTTGTGAGTTTTCAAATTTCATCTCGAAAATTAAAAATCAAAATGTAATAATTGTTGGTGATTTGAACATTGATATTTTGAACTTTCCAGCTTCCTGTAATGATTATATGTTTATGTTGTCGTCAAATGGATTTCTGTCACTTATTAATTCTGCCACAAGAGTTACTAGTAACACTGCTACTTGCATTGAACACTGTTTTGTCCGTGTTAATAGTTGTGCTACTTTGGATATATCATTGCATAATTTACACATTACGGACCATGATTTGGTTAAAATTGATATAGAGGTTCTTGGTAATTATGTTAACGAAAAAGAATTGGCGTACAGCAAATTTGATATTATTAAATTTGAATCATTAATCTCGTCACTTGATTTTTCTAGATTAATAAGTTTAAGTAACCCCACATCAATTTTGATGGTTTCAATGCTTTCAAAAGTAGCTGATTCATGTTCCAAAAATGTAATTAGGCATAATTCAAACATAAAGCTTAAACCGTGGATTTCTAACAAGTTGGTACTTTTAATAAATAAAAGGAAAAAAATTCAACTTAAATGTAAAAAACACCCGGCGAATAAAAAACTGTATAATTATTATCTCAAATTGTGTAGCGGAATCAATGATTCTATAGTTTCTGTTAAAGACAACTATTTTAGTAGGAAATTTAATGAATGTGGTAAAGATTGCAAGAAGACCTGGTCGGTTGTTAATGATATTTTGTGAGGGAATTTGAGTAGAACTAATATCAAAAGAATTTTGTCTATTAACTCAGAGATTCTGTCTGACTCTGTATCAATTGCTAACGATTTTGGGTTTTATTTCTCTAAAATCATTAGAGATTTGAGATCTTATAACTTTTCTGCCCAAAGTATGAGTCCTAATGATTGTTCTTACTCTAATGAAATGTTGGATACATTTTTTATTAATCCAGTCGAGGAATCAGAGATTATTTGTATTATTAATGGACTTAAATCAAGTAATGCACTTGACATTCTTGGTCTTAGCTCGAATATGCTAAAATTAGTGGTTATAGCAATTGCGCCAGTTTTAGTACAATTCATTAACCAATGTTTTGTAAATGGTGTTATCCCTAATGTTTTAAAAACTGCAATTGTTATCCCTTTGTTTAAAAAGGGTGATATCATTATTAAGGACAGTTATCGGCCTATTGCATTGAAAGCCACAATTTTGAAGATCATTGAAAAATCGATGAAATCCCGTATTGAGAAGTTTTTGGACAAATTTGAGTTTCTTAGTTCTCATCAACACGGCTTTAGATCTGGCAAAAGTACTGAATCTGCGTTAATTAATTTCTTAAATGGAATTCATATTAATCTGAATGAGAAGAAGTTTGTTGGTGCAGTCTTCATCGATATAAAGAGAGCCTTTGATATGATGGATCATAATCATCTTCTGCGTAAGCTCCAGTCTATTGGTTTTAGAGGTTTATCAGAGAAATGGTTCAAGTCTTATCTCAGTAATCGAACATTTATGGTTAGGATTGATAAATCGCAAAGCATTCCATTTATTATTGAACATGGTGTTCCCCAGGGTTCTGTTCTTGGTCCTATCTTGTTTTTAATTTACATAAATTCAATTTTTAACTTAAACTTAAACGGTAAAATTGTTGCTTTTGCTGATGATATTGCGTTAAGTTATTTTGATTTGACTGTTAATGACCTAACTAACCAAATAAATTCTAACATGAAAATTCTTCGCACATGGTTTAATAATCACTCCTTGCTCTTAAGTGAAAAAACTAAGGTAATGTTCTTCAAATTGGTTGGTGATCCTTATCGAAGTTTCATCCTCGAGATTTTTTATCATGTACGTAATTGTGACTTACGTAATTGTAGCAGTCTTTGCATTAAAATTGAAAATGTTCGTTTATTTAAATATTTGGGATTGAAACTGGATTTTTGATGTTTTGTGTTGTAAGGCTCAAACTGCTCGTGATGTGTGTTGCGACTATATGTCATTATCCGCCCAGTTAAGCGATGATGATATTTGAACTTTTGAACTAAAATGCACATTTATTCTTTATTCATTAGAATTTTTTTGGTTTATATACAACGCCGCTGGAAAAACATTATTCAATTATATATGTAGCATCATTTTATGAGTTATCAATGCCCCTTTCTTGTGAATTAGCACCACTATTCCCCTAGTCGTGTCACTTATCACTTGTACCGACAATCAAATTTTGGTATTCTTTTAGTCGATCGATATGACAATCGTCGTTTAAAGTCACAAACATCCTTTTATGTCGCATTCTTTTATTGTATCACTTCGATTGACTAAGAGAATCCAAATTTAAAGTTGAAGTGGCACAACAATTATCACGTCGAATGAAGCGACACGACCAAGGGAATAGGGGTATAAATACACACAATCCAATTAGAGAATTAAAATATTCGTAAAGTTTTCAGTTGCGATTTTCCATATCTTACTGGTTCCAGCTTGTTTGGCATCCATGTGCTCGTCATTGAGCCAATCGTTGATATTTCTGCTCGATAAAGGACTTTTCGAACCATTATTCTCAAAACGTTAGCTCTAAAAGCAGAAAGAATTGAACAATTTCCGCGTTCTGACGCATATTCGCCTAAGGACAATAATGCGGAATAGGTGAATGTTTAGTGTTGAACCCTAACCGAAAGAAAATTGTTTCTTACGAAGAACTTTACTATTTCTGAGGGAAAAAATTATCGGAAACAAACATCGTATGTGAGGAGGCCATTCATACCTTTTTTGACAATCACCAATATAATTTCTTATACCATTTGCCATTTAACGCCAATAAAAGTATTGTTATATTCTCTCAAACTTTTTCACAGAGCCGACATGAGCAGACATATAGGAGGAGGGTTATGAACTGGTGCTAGTATGTCAGAAAGTAAGGAATATGATACGTATAATTTTCAATTAGGAACTAACTTATACTTACTCTTGAATCGAAATCTCTGACAGTTAGAGAATTTGGATTTAGGGTTAAGTTTAGGCTCCTATGGTACCGTCAAATTTTTTTCTGATGTGCTCTCTTATTCGTATTCAGTTTGCTATTTTTAGTTTTCTCTTAAATCTCAAAATTATTGTTACAGATATTTAATTTTATCCTAACAGCCCCTTACTAAATCATTTGGATTAAATAGCAATAGTTTTCTTGGTTCAGAGGTCTTTTAATAAAATACCTGTTTCAGTATTCAAGCTCCCCCAACCTTCTAAGACCAACAAATGTCCGGAAAAAAAAGGAAATTACTATTTACGATTAAAAAAAAAAAAATAATCAGAATTCTTAACCACTAACTACTTCCGGTCACGTGTTTACATGTTTTTGTTGTATTTTTATTTTTCATATCCTGAATACACACAATTTTGAAGTGTATAGATAAGAAACCACTTGAAACTTTTCCGTATACAAAAAACTGTTTTTATTTATATTTATTTGTGTTTTTATGAATCAATTTATATAGCATTTTCCTATATATTCATATGTATATATTGGCAGAGGGAGAGTGTAGGTTTGATTTGAATTCAATGAATACAAAAGAAATATTGGGGGAGTTTTCCATAACCGTTATTGCTACATTTTTTATTATTATTAGTATTCCATATATAGTCGGATATAAACATACAACATGAAAATGAAATAATTTTACGGCAAAAGTGTTAGAATTTTATGATGTTCTGAATTGGATTATCATATAGACATTTAAGTGCGACGGTGTGTGGTTAATGAAAAACAGGTGAATCATTTCGATGTGATTTTATATATAAATTATGTAGGGTAGATACAAAAAAAAAATACTTACATTATGCCTAGAGGACCATGAGTTACACATTAATGAGGCGTCTTCTAAAAATCGACTCTGCAATTGAATAAAAATAAAATAGTTAAAATATTTGCTTATAATCAAAATATTACTCAAGATTGTGTATTCGATCTTAGAAGTACAAAGATTTTCAATTTTTTTAAGTCGTTTAACTAAATATTCGTAGTTTTCTTTTTTATATTAGGTCGAATAATTAAATATTTACATTTCGTTAATGAGAACCATTTAATTGATTAGAAAATTGAAAATTAAATAAACAAACAAATGAAAATTGGGAAAATTGAAAATTATTTTTTATTATTATTTATTTTCCACTTTGGTTATTTTTCTTTTGTACCTTATTCGTTCGCCCCTTAAATATTATTTAGTTTTAAGTATAGTTGGTAAAATTGAAATTTGTTCACAAATTACAGTTTGATTTACACGATGGGAAATTTCTAACAAAAATCCTAAATAGATTTTTATTAAGAATATTTTTCGGGATAATTTGGTATGCTTGCGTAGATGAATTCAAACCAAAACAAAATACTCGAAATATAAGCGGGTCACATCTCTTCAATTTCACAGCAAATTGTAAATTTTAAGCCGTCGTTCTGGATTTTAGATTTTGGTGATTATTTTTTATTTTTTACAATAGTATTGTCTGAATAGAGATTATTCTAGAGGTTTGCGGAATCCAATTGAGAATTTTCGATTATATTTTTGACTTTATCATTGTGGGTAGATTTACGAGATTATTCTTTGATTTGTATGATGTTATACAGATTAGTCAAAATTTGTCGATGATGGGTGGAGTTATTTCAAATTTTCCAGGGTATTCGAGAATTTTCGAGATAGTATTTTAAAATGTTTGGCTCGGAACTCCAAAAATTAAAGAAGTCTTGCTTTAGAGTTTATTAGCGTCACTTGCTTACACTTTGATACAGTTTATTTCCCATTTTACCTTCTAATAATAGCCGCTTTATTGTTCATGAAAATAGTGCTTTTAAATCTGCAAAAAATGTAGCTAAATTCGAATTTATTAAGCTTGTTTTACATAGTAAAATAAAAATGTTTTGAAAAGTTTGAGTGTAATCAGATAAAATAAATTGATGTTAATCGATTAATTAGAAAGTCTAACAATTTTTTTTAGGCTCCTTAAAGATTCAGATACAATACATCGATAAAGATTCAATGACGTTTATTTTTATTAGAAACATCAGGCACACATTCCAGCTCCTTCTAAATTCAATTAAATTACCAGAAATCGTTACACATAAACTAACTGGCTGTCCGATCGTTTCGAAAATTTCAGTTTAAATATCAAATCAATCAATCGTTCGTTTGTAGGATTAGATATTTTGGTTAGTTGATATTTTGCAAAATTCGTAATTTTTTATACTGAGATAACTTGTGGTAGGGCTTTAGATGCCTTAGTAGGTTCTGATTTACTTAAATAGCTGTGCTCCCTCGTTACCCTTCTATTATTGGTTCTGGCAAACTTCAGCACTTGATGTACTCAAATATCTGATATGTCGTTTCAACCTTTTCCCCATGAACATATGATAAATGAACATCATCGTCAGGAAATTCAGACGAAGCCAAACGAGAAATTAAATCATTAAAAATTCTAAATAAATAGAAATTTTGGCTTAAAATTTTTTTAAAAAGGAATTTAAACACGAAAACGTATATTCATTCTTACACAAGGGGCTCCAAAGCTAATCGGCTTTGTGGAGTTCGTTATTTTAGCATATAAATTAAAACCTAAACAACGAAAGAATACTATAAATTTTTATGCAGTTTTGGCCTTAATTGTGTTCACAAAAAAACCGACGAAAATCGATTTGGCCAGAAATTCCTTTTTATGTTTAGCCCAAATGCTTTTAATCTTATAATTTAAAGCCACAATTCCACAATCTTTAGTACCTTAGTTGTTCAACATAATTTTAACATATGGACACCAGAACTATGCATACCCCCAGATTATTGCTGTAATGTCTGCGTCAGCTAAGACTGAAAACACCGACGCTAAGTTCCTATGCCAATGCGAAAAAGTATAAAGTAAACAAATTGCAACATGATATTTAAATTGAAGGAATAAAAAGTAAAATTGAGAGGGTTTAAAAATATATTCACCTAAATTATGTACTCGTCTACATTCTAGTTTTCAGAAGAATCTATCTTCTTTAAATTCCCAAAAATGTACACCGACAAGCAAAACCAATTTCTGACCGCCACAAAAAAAATCTCATCGCAGCTTTACAACACTTGCATAGGTTAAGTTTCATGTGTTTGTAAGTTTATGTACATGTAAACATATTCAAATATGTACACACACAAAATTTACAAACGACACCATGCATGAATGAGAGCAAGGGGTATGAGGGTCAAAAACACATGTTTACAAATATTTTCACAATTTTCATAATTTTTTTTGCGAACCACGTGACTAGAAAAAAAAAATTAAATTTTATTCATTTTATTTTTGGAAAATAAAATTTCCAAACATTTTTGTTTCGTTTTGTTTTTGAATGCTTTTGCTCTCGCCTAAAAGAGTGTAAAATGTGAAAATTTGTATACATAATAATGAAAAAATCGGAAATACATAAACAGAGTATGGAAAAATGGCGACGATGCATGTTGGGAAAACTAGAAAAGTAGATCAATATTCGTGTCGGTGTATGATTGGTTGTTGGGCGGAGAAAAATATGAAATGTGGAGAGGAACAATATATGTACATATAAAAGGGAAAAAAATAGACGAGACGAAAAGAAAAGTTGGAAAATCTTGAATTGAGGGGAAATTTAAGAAGGAGATATTAAAATATTGTTTTGTTTTTTATATGTGATTTGATAGTCAAGTTTTCAGAATTTGTACAAGCATTTCACAAAGTCAAGTAATAGAGTTGTTAACTCTTACGACCGACGACGAAAACTCTCAGGATTTGTCACCAATTTTAAAATTATTCCATTACATTAACTATTAATAGGGCACGCAATTCAATCATTTCAATTATCCTCCATGATTGATGTTCCACTTTTACATCATCAGCTAAATTATGGCTTTCCCCGGTCACGACAAAATAAAAAAAAAATAAAAATAAATTTCCACTCTATAATTAAAACTTTTTCCTTCTTATATACTTGCGAGTTGTACTTTCTTCTTTAATACAAAATAACGAAAAAAATAAAATAAAAATTTCCTTGGAAAATAAAACAAAAGGAAAAATTAATTGTAATTTCCGTTTTTTATTTTCATTTTAAAGAAAAAGTCTAAAGTTCATTTATAATTCATCAATTGATTGTCAGTTAGAAACTTTAAAACTATAAAAACTGTGTACTGTGTGTACATATAATATATAAACAAGCGTATAATATTTGTAGGTGGTTTTGGGAGGTGGTTCCCTTTTATTGTGAACTTTGTTTTTCCTATATTGAGATCGCGTGATAATATCAGCAAAATTATAGAAATGTTTCTTTGGAAAATTATCGTTACCAATAATAGGGTATCGTTAAAGATACATATGTATATACATAGTTGGATGTTAGAAATTATAGTGTTGGAAAGTTTGGTTTCTTTTGTGGTTGGGGAAATAAAATGTATTTTCACCCATAAACAAAAGCATCATTTTTATTGTAGAATCGTGCTTAACGAATTAAATCAAAGAGGTTGTAAATAACCTACGGACCAATATTTATGGATTTTCAAGCTTTCTTTAAAGCTTTCATAAATTACTAAATTTACGAAAGGGCGAACATTTTTGTATATGTTTTGCCAAACTTATGAATTTTGAACAAACGGATATGTCTAAGAAAAATTTAATGAGCAAATATTATGGTACCGTTATAATTATAACTGATCTAGCCTCTTCTAGGCGATTTGGTTCAAAATTTAATTAGCTATAATATCTTCCCAAATATTATGAATTTTTCTTAAAATACAGGCAGAGCAAAGCGAGGTGAAAAGACGCAGTTGTTCTATCAGCTTCCCGATTTATCTTATCAAAATTAAGTTGTCATTTTGAAAAACGTTACTTTTGTAAATGAAACAGGAAAGATGTTAGAGAATCTCAATCGCTTCTGCATAATACAGAAATTATCAGTTTAGCAAAAATCAATCACTTTCGAATATAAATATTTAATCTATCTACACACTTTGAAATGTACACATAAAAACCGTTTAAATAAAAATAGTAATGGTATAATTTTTTTAAATTAATATTTAATCAAATATTATGTGTTACATTCACATAATTTTATTTTAATTTAAAAATAAAATTCTAGTCTATTTCGTTCCAATCAATTCGGAAATTAAAAACTTCTGTATATACATAGGTACATTATATAGAAAAACAAAATGCTTTTGGTTTTTATTATTATTATTACCATTTTTTTTTTTTTTTTTGAGAAACATTTGTATAAATTCACACAATATTAAATAATTTAAAATAAAAAATAAAAAACGTGGATTCAATCCGATGCCAAAACACACACCCAGCCAGCCGCATATTCTAAAATAAAATATGAAGTGTGTGCGGTATTTCAAATAATAAGTATAGAAGTAGCCAACTCAATAATATTTGATGCAGTACACCAGTGATATCGACCTATGTATGTACGAGTATGTTATACGGATATAATGTGTGGGGGTGAGATTTTTTTTCTTTTTTTTTTAGTTTCAGGATTTAAACCAATAAAACAAAAACAATTTCATTATAATTATATATATAAGTAAATTATATATTTGTTTTTAATTTTATTCTGTCGATTTTTTATGTAACTAACCATAATTGATATATAACTATAATTATAAATAATTACTGTTATCAATTGGAAATAATATATTTTATTTTTATACATAAACTACAGTGCCGAGGCGCACTCGAATATCAACGATAACACGCGCGCTATATGAGCTAATTTCGACTAATTTGAACAATATGGCGGCATATCATTTTTGCTGTAATATTTCGCACATTTATCATTCTTCATATACCTGTATAATATAAACTCAATTATTATAAAATCGATAATAAATAAATACACCAGCAACACACAAAAAATTGGTAATAATTTCAATTAAATTGCATTTTCAATAATATTGCAATTAAATGCATTTTAAATGGGTTTTATAATAAAATAAACAAAAAAAAAAAAATGAAAACCAATAAAACTGCAACCAGTTTTTATTTTGTTTTATTTATTATCGATATATTTTTAAAACTTGCCACAAAACCACAAGGATGTGTCTATTTGGCTATTTTTATGGGAGGTTGAGAAATGTTTTATTGAAAAATTGTCCACATATATTTTATGTAAGTATGTACATATGAATATGGTTACCAAAACTGAAATGTTTGTTAACAACCAAAATTACTTTGGTATTTGTGTATAATTGGTATAACTGCTAATTTTAATGGTCATTATTACTAAATATGTTAATTATTTGTAGTTATTGATTTATTTCAATTATTGTATGTTTAGATTTAGTGCCACGAGTAATAAGCTTTTTCGCATAGTTTGCAGGATTTATAGGATGATATTAGGCGTAATATGAATAATAGGGAATTAAATTCTTTAACTTTGTTAGATTTTTCTAAGGCCTTTGATTCTACTAATCACAGAATTATTTTTAATAAACTTTTATCTCAGTTTAGATTTTCGCTTTCTGCTGCCAAATTGATTTTTAACTATCTTTCTAATCGTTTTCAGGCAGTTTTTTCGACAATTCCTTGTCTAATTTCCTTCCTGTAATTTCCGGCGTGCCTCAGGGTTCAGTGCTGACATAGAATCCTCCATTCAACATTGTTCATTTCATATTTTCGCTGATGACGAGGATTCTATTGTTAGGAATATTTCTCTGATAAATGAAGATTTAAGTAATATCGTTAGTTGGTCGGTCTCTAACAGGCTCGTTTTAAACGCAAATAAATCTCAGTCGATTATAATTTATAAAAAACCGTTCGATACCTCGTCCTTTCCTGGTTTTTCTGCAGGGTTCGCTAATTGAATATTCAAATACTGTTAGGGATTTAGGCTTAGTTATTAATAAAACTCTTACTAGGGGTAACCATTTAGTTACTATTAGTAAGAGGGTATTTGGCATGCTTAGTTGTTTGTATAAAGTAGTTGGATTTTCTGATAGTCAGTTTAGGAAAAAATTGTTTTTGTCTTATCTTCTTCCTCATTTTATTTACGGTGACATAGTTTTATTCGGTATGCTTCAGGAAAATATGAATGTTCTCCAAAGATGTTTCAATGCTTGTACCAGGTTTATTTTTAGTATTAGGAAATTTGATCATTTTCTGCCTACTCTAGCCTTGTTTTAGAATGTAGTTTATCTATTTTTTTACGAATTTCGCGTTTGTCTTTTTATTTTTAAACTTCTCAATGCTAAGGAGCCTTGTTATCTATATAGGAAATTAATACTTAGTAGGTTTCATTCCTCTAACTTCCGCCTAATTCCGGCTAAAAATTGTTGTAGGTCGTTTTAAAGTAGTTAGTAACAGTTAGTAACAAGTCATTTTATAATAGGGAGTTTCCCTTTGGAATTCAATACATTCGAAATTAAGAGATTAGGATCGGCAAAATTATTTAGGTCAAAATTTTTGGAGTGGCGTGATTGATGGGCAATATGTAGTTTTTTTAATTTATTTTTATTAACTTTGTTATTATTGTTAATTTTTAATATTATTTCACCTCGTGCAAAATAGAATGTGTAAGCATGAGGTGGAAATTGTTTGAAAAAATTTAATAGGTTTTTATGCCTACTTCATTATTTTTTTTTTGTTTCGATTGCTTTGTTTCCATGTGTGCTTTTCCTTTTAATACTAAATTATTTATAAAATACTATAAATAAATAAATAAAGAATTAATTTTTTTGTAAAATCTTAGATGATCTATATAAGCAAAGCAACCTTGATTATACAAAGCCATAGTCTAAAAAACACAGCTTTTATAAAGGAATTAGAAACGAGGAAAAAAACAAACTTTTCATAGTAAAATACAAAAAACATATGGGAAATCACTTTTTTTCCTAAGACAAATTTTTAAATGAAAACATTACAAATTATTAATTATGATTTCTGAAATACTTTCATAAATATTTGAATTTCTACATATATGAATGTCGTTTAAGTAAATCGTTTTCATTTTCTTGTAATAATTGAATTATTTAAACAAAAATATAAAAAAAATTCATAACAACAGCATTCTGGTCAAATAAAAATAAAATCTTACTACAATTCGTTTGGTCATTAAGTTAATACACATTACATAGATGGCAGTGATGGCCGTAAAAATTTGGTAAACTCATACCAAAAATTACCACCTGAGGAAATTTCAAGTAAAAAAATTGTAGGAAAAGCAAAACAAATTCACAAAATATTAAGTACGAGTGATAATTTTGTGACTAAATAATTTTTTTTCGTATTTTTCTGTAAATATTTTAGACATCTTACGTACACTAGTAAAATTTAAGATAAATTTAGCAAGTAATATTTTAATTGATCAGAGCCAACTTTGATTTTTTTTTTCAAAATGGAAATTCGAAAAATATATTTTAGACATAGTTTAATTTTAATATTTCTGCAATTAATATTTATTCAATAACAATATAGTCTTCTTGAATGTTGTTGTTCAAGGTATGTAGAAAACATTTATATAAACGTTTTATAATATATTGGCTTTTTTCATTGAAAAACTTGAAGCTAAAAAACACCATTTTTACTATGGATTCCTATGAAAATCAATGAAAAGTTATACCACTAAAAAGCTTCTAAAAAATACGTCATTATGATTATGGCTCTATACTCTAGAGGGCTCTGATATAAGTCGAGATTTTGTATAAGTATCTAATTATCACCCCAATTCACACATTACAAATCTAAGTTCGTGCATCACTTGAAGTTAACCCATTTTAATTGTGTTTACAAATAAAATCAATTAGAAAATAACAAGAGACAAATAAACACAAATGACAGAACATATAACTAAAAAAAAAAGGATCAGTCCTATATACATAAATCATACATCAAACCCTTTATAAATGTCCTCATATACATAATACAGAGATAAAAAAGGGATTAAATTCTTGTCTTCTTGTATATTGCGTTGACACAATTTTCCAATAAAATTCAATTATCTAAAATTCTAAACACTATACTTGAAATAGTTCAACTGTTTCGCTTTTATGGTTATATCTGAAAAAAAAACTGATCGATTCCAATCAGATCAAAACATCCTCTGATGTAACTGTACCAAATATACATGCTACATACAAACATTTAAATAAGATCGAGAAAATTCTTTACCCTTATATTTTTTCCATCTCTGCAATATACCTACAAACATTCAGTCTCTGTTCCATCATAGCTTATACTCATGGGAATTTGTAAGCAAAATAAAAAGCATCGGGTTATGTTTTATGATATCGATAACATCATGTTTACAATTTTTTTTTTGTTGTACGTACATATTTCCGAAAATTTACAATAACGTATAAGAGCCAAAAAGGGGTTGAGCTCTTTAGGGTGAAAATTTTGTGCTTTTTTTTTTTTTACTTTATCAAAACCTTAATTTTTTCTTTCCATCTCTGTATACAAATAAATACATTTGTGAATCGTCTTAGAGTGGACGCACGATGACAATGACAATAACAACGACTTTTCTTTTTTTCTTTTGATGTGATTATTATAATGTCATAATATTAAAATCTACTTTGGAAGATTTTCCACGATACTTACACAAAATTGTTGTTGTTTCTTTTTAAACATCTTAACGAGAAAAACATAACATAATATATACATACGTACATATATGTAACAGGAAAAACAAAATTTTCCGAACTTCTTTACCGTTCCCGTTCAAACATATACACATACGTACACAGTGTGCTTAGGTCTTGTGATAAAATTAAGCGATTACATATTTTGGCCAGTTAAATAAAATTTGAAAAACGAAAGTTAAAATCTTATAAGGTTTTCCTTTTGTGAAGTAAAGTAGATTTTCTATACTTTTCATTTTACTCTTATTGCGAACGGAGATTAATTGTAACGAAAATCGGATTTTATTTCGGTCCAAGTATAAGAACTCATAATATATGCATATGTATAAAGCCATGTAAGCTAGTTATTCATTTCATATACGGAGTTGTTGGTTTACAATTTGGTTTTATTGGATCATAGGCTACATCGGGTTAGTTGTTTGATGGATATTGTGTTAGTTTTGATCCCATTGATGTTTATTGATTTTTATTTATAAGTTTTAGGTTTTGTAATGACTTGGCACATATCGGTAAGAGAATTATATTCTCTTGGTGGAGAAAAAATACCAAGTCAAGGTTTAAAATAGAGATTCTACTCGACTTAAAGGAGAAAGTGACACCCGTCGTACATCGATTATAAAATTACGAGCATCGCATTAAGTGCGGTCATTCCAGATAGCTTCTCTTCACCCCTACATAAATAATATGTCTGACTTTACGACAAAAAAAGCGCCGGAAACTTGATAATAGGATTTTGAAGTCAAACTGTCACTTGCCCACTAACACCTCAAGCGCCCCCGATGCCGTTCAATATCAGTCTTTATTTAAGTTTTCCTTTTACAAATAACCGAATCTCTTTTGGCAATTGTTCTTTAGAACCATTTTTGCGGTATCTAATAAGTGTTATTAAATTACTACAACTTTATTTTATATTTTTTAACTGTATTGACACTTTAATATATGAACGGCTCTTTTCATTCTTGGGTTGTGGCGCAGCTGCATTTTCGTGGATTGTTGCTCTTTGTTCTACTAATTTTTGGAAAGCTATTCATTTATGGGATGCCCTGTTTCAAATTAGAGACATTTAGATAGTTTTAATTATTCTTCTTTGACTACTTCCATTTAATTTTTAAATGGAAAAATTATTATTAAATAAATTATGTTAAATTATTTACAACTTCAATTAATTATATTGAAATTATTTATTTAATAAATTTAATATATTTCCTAATTTGTATTCCATTTATTCTAATCCGTTTTTATATTAGGTACATTACGTGCGGAATATTCCGCGATCATGTGAGCCTTGTTCGCCATATTAAATACGGCAAATCCAATAAAGATACGGGCCGAAATTCCTTTGCACTGAATGCACCCTCGGACTTCCCGTACAAAATTCAAAGTTTCAGAACCTCTCGATTCAAACAATGTAGCTTCACCCACTATGCTATTAGATCTATTATTAATTAAATGATGTTCTTATTTTTTGTGGAGTGGCTGCGTGCAAAACGATGTAGTTTTGCCTCGCACTCTTGCAGAATAGGTATATTAGAATCTGAGACCCCTCACAGTTTTTTTAATGAAATTTTTTTCATTTCATCTGTAAAGATGCTAACCGGAGTTAACAATAAATCTAGAATTTTCACCGTGTAAATGAACAAAAACCAATCCAAGTAATTTACAATCATTCTATTTACAACCCTTCCAAATAAATATGTATTTACCTAAAAATAAATTTAGCTCATAGAAAGCAAGATTAGCAAGAAGAAAATAGAATTTCTAGGAATTTAAAAATTATGTCAAGTGCAAATGTAATAAAATATGCGAGACCCCCATAAAAAAATCTTCTTCCTTTGGCAAAAGCATCCACCAAGTATTTGTAACAAAAAAAAACTAATTCACATAAACAAAATTATTTGGTAGAAAAGTTGAATTTTGGGGAGCGTTGGCCACACAAACAAAAAATAAAAATAATGAAATCAGTAAAACTTTTAATTAAATTTTATTGATACAAATTTTTATCATTTTTGATTGATTTTTATTTTTTTTAGATTCATTCGAAATGTATTTTCCAGATATATATAATTTTGTTTAGTTTTTGTAAAACCTAATTAGAAAGTTTTAATTAAACTTTTCTCGAATTTCTTTTACGTAAACATCCAAAAAGAAAACGTATATGAAAATGTATTTTGTTTTCAATTAAGTTTAGAATGGAATACTATTTTCACTTTTACATTAATTTAACAAACATGTGTTTTTATCTAAAATTTGAGAAAATCTTAGATTTTTGCGTAACAGTCTAAAACTCTCTAAATGAACAATATTACCCAAACCGTAATCGATAAATTATGCGATATACCGTAAAAAAAAATAACTTTTACTTTTTCTAAACGACATCACATTTTTACGTGAAACTTTTTATAGAGCTTTTATGAATTATTATGACTGGCATAATGTGTTTATATGTATATCCGGTTATAATTTATGTAACATACATATATACAAAGTATAAAATTTTATGAGCTTTAAAGATTTTTATTTACAGTTGATTTATAATTTAAACCACAACCAACTCTTTACTTAAATATTTTTGCATTTTTTTTTTTTTTTTTTTTTGGGTAAATGGAAAATTTATGATGGAAAATAGAAAAGTTGTTTTTTCGCCTTCTTCTAATATACTTTAAAGTTATTTGAGGCATAAAATGATTTAAGTTTAAGGTGATGCTGTTTTTGCTTTTATAGTTTATATCGGAAATGATTCAGGTAGGTTTATGGGGAGAATTAAAGCTTCAACGACAAAATACTAAGTTTTATATTTTTCACTCCATAATAAGACAAATTTCGCAAGAAAAGGTTTAAAATTCTCCCCAAACATATAACATTATTTTTTATTTCATCTCCACTTAAAGAAAATAACTGTAAAAATTATTATAATACAGTAATAATAATATTGTAATTAAAATTAAATTTATCTTCACTAAGTCAACAGTAAATTATATAAGAAAATATAATGTTTGCTTCTTAAAAAGGGAAATGTACTATATAGTATGTATTGTATGTAGATGGAAAAATAAATAAATAAATCTGAAAATGGGACGAATGAAAATGGATTTTCAGTCTCATCCTCTCGGTGCTTAAAAGTTTTCTTGTGTTTTTATTATGAACATATATTTTTTTTTTTGTATTTTAAGATTATAATTGAAATCATAATTTGTAATGTTTAAATGAAAAATAAGGGATTATTTACAGTTAAACATGAGTAATTTAAAAAAAAGATAATCTCTTCTTGCTAAGTGGTTTTTAAAGGATATGTTTTTTTAATAGTGCTAGTTGGATTGCGTTTCAAACTTTATAGGTGGAACGAGGGAGGGTATGATAAGATGAAAACTGGGTTGAAATTTGGCAAGCTGATTGACGATATCACAGAAACGATGCGCTCCCAGAACTTAAACAAGAAAACAAACGGAAATTAGAATTTCCAATAATTTTATGTTATAGTAAACATAATCTGTAACAGTTCAACAGTTAATATCAATAATCGGCCGCCCTTATATGCTGTGAGGAGAATAATATAAAATTGCCTGCATAAATTAAAATTGTGACTTGAATTTTCTAGCGAATTACAAAGTTTTTCAGTGTTAAAAGATAGAAGGCATAGTCACTCCATGGAGTCGAAATTTTGAGATATTTTTTTTCCGTTCAACCGGCCCTCAGTTGCAATATTTTGAGAGTTATGGAGTTCTTCGTTGTCGCACCTGTGTAGGTAGAGTATAGTGTAGGTATGTCTGGTATTATTTCCGAAAATTTACAATAACGTATTGAAAATTTACAATAACGCCAGAAAGGGGTTGAGCTCTTTAGGGTGAAAATTTTGTGCACCACTTGCATTTTGTGATACTCGCATTTACAATTTATTTAGCCTTGGTAGAACTAAACTGAAATATTCCGTCATACTTCAATATTCTTTCAACGCAACCGAATTTTTAAAAGGGGCTATATAATAGGGTTCCAATGGATAACACGAACCACAAATGTATGACATGATAACTTAACTTTATAAAAGGTGATTATAATTCTTTAAATAACTCGCTAGACACGATTGGCATTCATGTGGTACTAGCAATGACTTAGATTCAATGTTAGATGAGTTTTACATGATCTTCAACCTAGATATTGAGAATTTTGTCCCTAAATATAACGTTTCGCGTACTAAAGACCAACCGTGGCATGATAAACAATTGTCTAACCTGAAAAATCCAAAAATAATGCTCATAAGAAATACAAAATGTCCCCAAATAGTACTAATTGCAATTTTTATGATATATTAAGGAAGAAGTATATATATTTGAACCGATTTCTGTATAACATCTACATTCTAGATATCGAGAATGATCGAGAATGTTCTTACAGAGCCGATCGGGTGACGACCTTCAGGTGGTTTGTGACCTTTTTGCCAACTTTTTTGAGAGAGTTTATACTCCTAAGCAAAACCTTTCGGGTTGGTACAGTTGGTATGTTAAAAATTAATTTTTCAATGTTTCGTTTGGATATAGAAGACGTAATATCGAAACTGTTGACGCTGATTGTTAAATATCAGAGATATTTGCATTGTTTCTGTTATAGCGAAGCTTTTCGAAGAGATGGTGAAGAATTATTTGATTTTTGATAAGAACAAATTTGTTTCTTCTTAGCAATATGGTTTTTCCTAGGCCAATCGACATTTACAAATTTATAAGTTTGTTAAAATTGATCATGTTTTGCTCTTACAGACACTCTCTGGGTTGGAGTGCAATTCATGGCCATTTAAGTCTTATCTTGAATCTGGAACACAATTTGAAAGATTGGTTTATTTGCATCTAGAGTGATTCTTCTTATACTTCAGGTGTGGTGCAAGGCAGTCTCTTAGGTCCACTTTTGTTTATTATTTTAGTAATGATGTTGATAAAATCAAAATATTTATAGTAATTTCGAATTCTTTAGATGTAATCGATTTCCAATCTGATTTATCCAGTGGTTTTCCGCTCATAAATTATCTTCGAATATAGCGAAATGTAAAGCAATGTGCTTCACTCGATTCCGTACAGTCTCTAATATCGAGTATTGTATAGATAACTATGTTAAAAGATAGAGCCTTGCAGAGCTCCTCACTCACAAAAATTAACGTATTGTAAGTTGTGTTTCTAATAAGGCTAATTCTATATGCTTGGATATGGAAAAAAATCTCAATAGATTTCCATGATCCGTATTTAATTAAAACACCACATATCGTTTGTACGTTCACATCTTGAATATGGTGTGGTGATATGGAACCCAATCAACACACATTATTCTGACTACATTGAAAGTGTTCAAAAACATTTTCTTAGGTTTGCTCTTTGAAGACTTCCTAGGGATAGTGACGAGGTACTTCAACCGTTTAATATGTATATCGAATCGTTCGATTTTCACTTCTCGTGGAATGTAACCATTACTCAGTATATTCAGAGTAGTCAGATTTTTTTATGTAAATCTTGGTGAACTTATAATAAAGCAATAAATATAAATAAATAACTTCAGTAATGAATTCCGTTTGATGCCTAGAAGTAACATTTCTAGCTTTGTAATTTTCCACTGTTTTAGCACAGAAATCCATATTAAAAATTATGCTTTTTAGCTGCAAGTTGTTGAATGAAAAACGCATAAACCTTTATAAAACAGTTTATAAATATTGGCTACATATCTACACATACAACATAACAATATACAAGTGGCTACATCGGTATTAAATAAATATTATTTGCAAAAATATTAAAATTAGATTAAGTGCGTTTTCGAAACCCATATTTATTTCATATTTATTGACTTAATTGAAGTTATATTAAATAATTTAGTAAAACCAATCGAATTTATTTCACTTACTTATTTTAACAGCAACAACAAAAATGTATTTGTTGTTCAATTTTTTCAGTTAAGGATACTGTTATTTGCAACATTATTTGCTTGTAGTACTAACATTTGATAAAACATGAGATTAATGAATTTTGATGAACTTAAAATAACCAATTTTCTGAAAGAATTCATTTTTTACTTCAGTTTTCGTCAAAAGCCAATTTTAAATTTTTCTTTATCACCTTAGAAAAATTTTCATAAGCAAAACTAGAAGCAATATAATTTTTTGTAAGAAAGTTATAGAAAATAGATCACCTCGATAGGATACTTATTTGAATAAGGCATGTATTATACATTATCACATTTCAACGTCGTAGAAGTGGATTAATATATTTCTATGGTAGTGTAATTTGGATATATTGCAATATTTCTGTCTTGTATTGTTTTTATTATAATAGTTAGCCTCAAAAAGCTAATTATTACGACATCTATTTGACAGCTCACAAAAATCGCAACAAGAGGTTACAAGTATATCAACGCACATTAAATAATTTTTCATCCAGATTCGTTTTTTTCTTTTAGTTTTTTTCAATAAAGTTATAATTATAATTGCCGAAATTGTAGCGGCACTCCATTCTTTGATAACTACCATGAACAATATGATTCATAGTGCAATATAGAAAAATGTTTTGTAGCATTTCTGTTATCGTATTTTTAGAAATATAATAATGTAATACAGGTCTAAGTTAGGTTCCATTAATAAGTATTCGTTTTGAAAACAGCCTAGTCTAAAATATATGTATCGAACATTCATTTTGAAAAATACTTCATTGTTGGCACTGGTAGTTTTTGGTTCGATTTTACCAAACTTATGCTGCCATCTATGTAATGTATATTGACTTAGTGACCAAACGATTTGTAGTAAGCTTTTATTTCAATCATTGGGTGGAAAGGGGGAGGGGGTGGGGGGAAATGAAATCCATCAACGATGTTCATGAAATCCAAACATTTATAAAAATATCTCACAGCTCTACTATGTTTGATATGAAAAGTTTGTTTTTTCGTCGTTTCTAATTCCTTTACAAAAGCTTCGTTAAAATTTGGTATTAATTTGGTTATAGTCACAGACGACGGTTGACGCCAAGTATAAGGGATTAATTTAAAAAAATAGATTTTGAGATTAAAGCAGGAAAAAATGTTCGGCATGTCGTATTAATAAAAAGTCGTCAAATAATGCTACCGTATTTTAATGGGCACCAGCCAACTTTTGTGCTAATATTAGATTTCGCTTGAATTGTTCGAAAATGTCTTGATTTTAGCTGTGCTGAACTTAATCAAAATTTGAAGACTGTGCTTTTTGCCAACCTCTTTAATCGAGCAAAATTAGACAGTATTTAAAATACAACTATGTCCATATTTTCTATCAGCACTGTTGGAACCCATAAAAAATATTGGATGGATTGAGACATATAAATAAATTCATATCTATCATCCAATAAACATAATATTGTGTAAAAAACACGATACCCCATTTAAACGAATTCATTCATATCTCCCTCGAATACACACTTTCTATCTCTTTCATTTATTTCCCATTTATATTGCCATTGATTGGTTCAGGCGCATATTCTTTTTTTGCTGGAATTTAAGCTTTACTCTTTACTATTGTATATTGTTGTTTTGTTATCACAATATTTAGATGTCCATATGTACATACTTGTATATAGATGAATGGATATTTATGTGTTGGGTTGTTTATCCATCATGATAAAAATCGCATTTTCTATTCATATCTACACATATTTTATGAATTTTCCAACAATGATAAATAAAATAAAAAAACAAAGAAAAACTCATTGAAGTGAAAATTATAAATTTTTCATGCTTTCACGTATTTGGTGTTTTGTTTGATGTTTTCAACTATTTTTGAGTGTGTGCGTAAACAAAGTTCTTTTTTTCACATTTAAATGTTCCTCCGCACCATAAAGTTTTCGGTTTATTGTTTTTTGTATTTTTGGAGGATGATACATTCTTGAATACAAATCGATTCATATATTTTATGAGAGGCTTTTGTTTTATTCTAATCATGTTCATTGTTTTTTTGTATTATTGCTGTCACCGTATATATAGTATGGCTATAAGACGTGTTTGGAATGCGGATTATATCACATATTATACATACTCGTATTTATTGAACAATTCCACACCCACTCGTTGTATTATAATATATACGATAAGACCATTAAACTGTTTCAAAAAAACTATTTCCAACCAAATATCTATAAATTTTTGCATGCCCCAAAGCAATAAACTTTTTTATTTTATTCCATTTTTCCATATAAATGTTTCTCTATACAACAGGAGCCCTCTCTCTCTCTCTCTCTGTTGGAACGATAAAAATAAAATTCTAAATTTAAAATATTTTTTCATCCCCATTATATGGTCTCATCATTGAAACTGGCCACCCTAGCATATATAGACTTCATTTATGTGTATGTTTATAAAAAATAAAATCGACTCATGTCAACCGACATCCTTTTTCTATTTTATTTTCCTGTATATCGATAATATATCCATTTAGTGCTTTTTCTTCTACTTTTATGTATATCTATATGTATAAATAAGTACTGGTATATGCACTTCTATTCCTGTGGAAAACATAAACAAAAGGCTATTTCAGGATGTATCGAAGTGACACAAAAAAAAAAAAGAAAACGAACGGTTGAAGGTAATTTTCATATATATTTTCATCATAATGCGCTTGCAACTAACTATACTCGTATATTATAAATATGTATTCATATACATATGTACAACAGTATCAAACCACGTGATCCTATGTTAAGTATAGAAGGATATAAAATATATCGGATCGATTGTATATTCCTTGGGGGATTTATGTATGTTTGAATTTTTCGTTAAATTTCATAAAATTCACATGTGAATATGATGTTTGGATTTTACATGGTAAAATGAGTGGGATAAACTGTATGGACGAGTAAATCAAGAAATGGCAGTGGATTTAATTTAATTTGATTTTAACAGACTGGATATGATATACTAATACGTTTTGCAATAGTTCCAACAAGTGAATATTACGATAATTATATTTCCAGGTATCTTATCAGACTATAGCGGCCAAATTGCTACTTCGCTTGGATTATAGGAAGCAACGTGTTAGCGAATTATTATACTCTAACACATTAAACTTGTTGCTAAATTTTTAACTGGTTATATTCCAGAATAATCTAATATTTCGAAATAGAAATCGTGTGTATGCGTTAAATACAATAAAATTAGAATTATGTAGAGTTTAATTATATGCGCTACCATAATTATTTTTTATGGCCTAAACGTAATTTGAAAGCATAATTTGGGCATACGAATAATTTTAGCCTTTTGAGTTTTTGTATTAGGGCCAAAAAGAATTATGGCATTATTGCGCTTTACAAATGTGGTCAAAGAATTTATGAGTGGAATATTTTTTAAAACTTAAATTAAAGCCAATAATCCGCTTCTAATATCATTATATTATATTCTATAAAAGCTTTCAATTGGTAAAAAGGGTTAATATTATTGAAACAGATTTTAGAAAAAGGAAAACCTTTTATATCGACTGAAAATATTCAAACTTAATTTCAATTATTGATGATTATGACTAATTAAAAAGTGATTTATGACAAAATTTAAAAGTCAAGCTTAAGAATTTAGCAAATTAAAACTTTAGTTGGTTTCATAAAACATATTGCATTTGCATAATCGCTTCTAGTCTAAATGAAACATTTTGAAACTTTCCATAACAAGATAACATTGAACTTATTTCAAACACCCTGGATACAACAAATATCAAAGCTTTTATATTTAAATTAAAATATTAAAATAATTTTTAAAATTTTTGGCTATTTTCACAGCTTGTAATTTTAAAATTATCTTTTTTTATGGGTTTTATAAAATTTAACAGTTGTCTTAAGAACGATATAAGACATACACAAAATATTTAATAAAAGCTGGGTTCCATTAAATTAACATCTTAACACTTTAATCAGATATTCTTATAAATATCAGAAGAGATAAACCTTAAAGCTTTTAGCTCACAATTTTTTTAATATTTACGATTGGCCAATTTTTATGATTTTTTTAATGATTGAATGCTAGAATTTTAATATGAATGTATCTGAAAGTTTTTGTTGGAAGTAGCTTGATTTTTAATTAAAGTAGTAAATATTTTATTTTAAATTTGAAAGCTTCCCAATTTTCAGCAGAGTAATTGTTTCAACAATTATCTGATAGGTATTCGCTATATTCCACATTGATATAATATTAACTATATTATGGTAACGGTTAGGTTTGAATGAGAATTAAGCTTCTCTAACTTAACAACTTCAACAATATGTATGGAAACTATTAATTTCAAAATACCTCATTGTTGTCAAATCGGATGCATTTTTTAAATCTTTACTATAGAAATATTGTAGTGTAGATGAAGAAAGAGATTTTATAGGAAAACAAAGCTTTTTTGTTTCATCTGTGTTGTCAATTCAAAGCATTTTGTATGTAATATTTAATGTAGTAAACATTTAATAGTGAAATATTTCATACGACGAAAGCTCAAAACACTGGGGTTGTAATTTTTATTTATTTTATTTGCTCTGTTATATCAAAATAGTTCAAAGTTTCGCTAAAGTTTGTAAAAGCTCGAAATCATCAAAAATTATTAATGGTCTATAAATTAATCTTACGAATTAGATTCAAAAATGGTTCTTAAAAAGTTTTTATTTTGAAAGCTTTTGATTAGATCCTAATTTGTATTCTTTTTTAAATAAAATATCATTTGATTTGGATTCTTATAAAAATTGTAAAGTAACTAATCGAAGTAATTATTGTCGTTTTCGTAAATAGTCTAAAAGCATCCGATTTTCCTCCAATAAATAAAAACTTTGATTTAGGAATACTTCGGAAAATCTTCGAATTTCACCTAAAAATTTAATAATCGAAAATTTTCGTATCGAAAGCTCACAAAACCATCTAATATTTGTATGAAAGTTTGCTCATCAAACAGTATAAAGTGTTTTGTTGGGTCTAATGTTGTAATTAAAATATTGAAAACTTTTTAAATGTTGAGCCTACATTTCAGAGTAGCTGATATTTTTGTTTTTTTGGTTTTTCCCATTTTTGACGAATTTTACAATATTCATTATTTAATCATGATAAATTTAGTTTTTTTAAAGCAAGCGGTATCATTAGTCTTAGAAGATAATGGGAGACTCTTTAGGAGATTTTATAATACTGTTTGAAAATGTCACAAAGATTAGCAAACACGTATTTTTAATCAAAATCCTAGCATATTTATTCCAAAAATTACAATTTCGCTTACGATTATACATTTTAGAAATGATTTTAATTAATTTCATTGGAAATTTAAATTGAAAGAAGAAAAAACGAGTTTTGACTTATTTTGTCCAATTAATTGATAAATATTCAAATTAGGCTAAAATAATCAGGCAAAACTTCTCACATATTTTAACAATTTGAACATAATATTTAAATTTTTAAAATAAAACAAAAGTTAGAAACGTAGTGTTTAATTAAATAAATCTCTCTAATTAATTAAATCTGAAATTCTCAAAGCCTGAAATAAACCTTTTAAATTGATAATAAAGATTTGAAAATTCTGAAATTCTTTACAAATTGAAGGTTCTTTTAACAAGCTTCAGAGATTTTGAAATACAAGCCATGTATTTTCAGTCCAGTTTTTTTAAGAAGGCAAAAGTTTTTGACTTGCGACTTCTCTAATTTCGGTGGTAATAATTCTCAAAAACTTCGGAAGCTTGGAAAAAACGGTGATTCAAAAAAGAACTAATTTCGAAGTTAGGACAGAGAATTTTTGGATTTTATAAGACATCACGAATCTATTTAATACCACATCAATCAACTGAGGAATTGACCGTTTCATCACCAATATCAACGAACCGCTTATTATATATAGCACGTAACCTTCTTTCTTTCCTACTGTCGTCCGCGTAGTACACACGATACGACGATCATACCAAATGAAAATTTTAACTAATTTTCTTATATTTTATGATACAATAATAAAAATAAATTTAATAAAATTAATTATTTCAATTCACAAACGAATACACATAAAACAAAGAAAAAAAAAGTGATATATAAAATTTTCACCGAGTCATCAAGAAAATTAAATTTTCATCAAACGATATATTGTTAATGGGTTGTCGTTCATCGCGTCAAACCATTATTACCTAAGAAAT
Organism: Tipula vernalis; assembly: GCA_958295665.1. Lineage (NCBI taxonomy): Eukaryota > Metazoa > Arthropoda > Insecta > Diptera > Tipulidae > Tipula > Tipula vernalis. The sequence goes on from OY282560.1 coordinate 367,615,181, forward strand.
GGAAAAAAAATTCAATTGCAATTCAATTTATCAATTACAACATTTTTTTTTAGGAGTGTGCGAAGGTGGTCGGTTGGTAATGGTGGTTACGCTTGCCTAAAATAAATTTTATTATTATTTTAATCGAATTGAGTAAATATATTTTAAATTAATTAAATGGGTAATAATCATTAGTGATTATGATCTTTGAGGTCAGTCGATTTGTAATTTTTCAATTTTCCACTGAACCGTTCAGGAGTAAGGGGAATAGGGTAAATCATATAGTAATATAGTGGTGGAAGCAAGTCAATAATTGTTTTGAAAGCGAAAGGGTTATTTCGAAGTGCCAGTTGAATTATTCTGTTAAATTGAATATTACTGGAGAATTACTGCAAACTACATACACTTCCAGTTAAAGAATGCAAACTTATTCAAAACGATATAAATGATAAAATTTATAATCCTTTACATATCATACATATTATCTACCTACAGAAATGAATTATTTTTCCATAAATTTTCCTGATTTTTCCTCCGTTGCAGGAATAAAAAAAAATGTAAAAACAACAACGGTTTGATTTTATGCTAATTTTACTTGACACTGCGAATATTTCATTTTTTTTTTTGTATCTTATAAAGCGACCTTTGATATGCAAATTTTTTTCTTAAGATGAAGCAAATTTTAGGCACTTAATTTAATGAATTATTAATGAGAAGATGTATAAACGAAATATAGCAGTGTTATTTAGTATATAAAAAAATATAGTTAACTTACCGACGGATTTGTCATACATCGTCGCATTTGATCTGGACCACGATACGATGGGCTATAACGTCCCGGAAAACAGCTTGGAGTTCCCATTTTCATTTTATCGGGGGACGGATACATTGACATTGTCATGCAACCCCCGGTAAAATCTTCTTCTAATTTTAACGCCTTAGCGGCGTCAAATGGCGTTGGGGAATAAATTTTGGAAATTTTTTTAAATCACTTTACTCACTAAATATAAATAAAAAAAACAAAAAATAAAGAAAACTTTATTTTTATACAGTTTTTTTTTGGTTGTAAAATAGTTTGGTTTTATAAATAGTATATAATTTTAATAATTATTATAATATACAGATAAACGTTCTATATTAATTATCCAGATGTTTAAATTTAATTTTTAACATATTTGCACCGTAAATTGATTTTTTTATCACCCACTAAATTGCAATGTAAATTTATTCACATTTGGTGTATTCCTTTTGTTGCGGTTAATTCTAAAAACAGAAATAAATAAAATTAATATTTATTTTTAATATACAATTTCATTAAATCATATATAAAGAAAACTCCAGATAATCAAATTTCATATACTCAAATTTATACACATTAGAATTCTCATAACTCAAATCATTCAAATATGTACATCTATATAGAAAAATAGTAAGTCCACAATCTCACCGATTTCCCATTGACTCCGCCAAATAAATTATTTATATTATGCTTGAATATTAAATACATATGTACTGTAGTACATGGAAGAGAGGTGAAAAAACACACAAAAAAATCATGAAAGTTTTTCATGTGAAAATGTGTTGTTCCATTTGAGTGATGAGGGAATATTTTGAAAATTTAATTTATTACAAAAACAAAAAATAAACCAAATACATATTCGTTTTTTTTTGTACATAGAAAGCAAAATACCTGAGATGGAAAATCGATAGAATTTTGTTGATGAAAAATGTTTGGTTTTTCATTTTTGTCGGTTAAAATTATAGTTGTATTTGCTTTAACTAAATCGGAAATGATGAAATTTAAAATGCATTATACCAAACCCAAGTAAGTATACATACATAAATAAATCAATAACCTCATATTAATAATAATTATTATTATTAATTAAAAGTCCATTTAGATTCGAATAAATATATTTGTAAATAACAAGAACAATAAATTGTGAATAACTTTGCCACAATTTAAAACTTTTTTTTGATATAGATATACTATATGGATATGAAACTACTTTGCCAAATGGAAAAACCATAATACTTAAAATAAAAATAAAATAATTTTGGTTTATCTGTCTGTAATATATAACTCTCGCTCTCGCTCTATACACATAATTCACAAAATTACAAAAAATAGTGAATTTTAATGTTTTATCAATAGTTTGATCTGTATAGGTAGACTAATAGCTTTCGACTAATAAAAACCACCAATGACCGATCAAAGATGCTTTTATATGTTTAACAACAAAATGGTGTCTCATTAAAATTGCTAACCTCATGCAACCGTTAAGCTTTAAATTAAATTATTTTAAAATTTTATATTTTGATTTTGTTGTTTTTTTTTGTGATTTTTTTATACATACACATATAACAAAATTGAATTCAATTCACGAAAAACATTTTCTTTAAAATAAAATAAAATAATATAAAAACAAAAAACATAAAATTCTATTTTCAATTTTCCATTTTCATTTGTGTTAAATTTCCTCTAAAGAAAAGTTAAAATTGTTATTTTTCATTTTGGTTAAAAAAGGAAAATAAAATGAAAACTTTTCAACTGGTCATCTGATGGTTCGACTAACATGGGAAACTTTTCCTTCAATTTATAACTAAGCAGTATACTATAAATAAGAGTGGAAAATACTTTATTTGTTGCTGCAACCAAAACCTTAAACTGAAAGCGCAAAAATAGTTTTTTAATAGAATTTTATATAGTTTTTATATCGTTTAAAGTTAGCAAAGTATATAAAAATTTTATTAAGCAAAAACAAAAAATATATTGTACTAAATAAAGCTGTTATAATGGATAATGTTACATTGAATGCAGCCAAATTGCCCGATAAATGTTTTGTTCATAACCAAATTACGTTTCAAAATTTGCTCACTGCGAAACAAATCAGAACATTTTTACATATGAATAGCATTTATATCCTGTAATTTTAAAATACATAAATCAAAAATAATTATATAACATGTAAATTAATTAAAGTCACGATTATATAAAATATAAAAAAAAATTGAATTTAAATTTTTTTATTCCTGGTTTTCATTCGTTTATTTTGGCGTGCTAGTATTTTCTGTATATTGCATGAATAATTGGATGGCAATACCAATTTAAAAAAAAAAAAAAAAAAAAAATTGTTCATATAGTTGTTATATAATTACTGTTGGATTGGATTTAAAAATTGGTTTAAAATAAATGGATCTTGATGGTTTTTTTTATTTGTTCTATATATACTCCATAGATGCTTTCTGTGACTTAATATAAATATTTCTGCTTAAAGGAATGTCAAAAAATTATTTATTTTACAACTGGATATGGAAAATTTTCAATTATTCGAAACGTATTACCTGAAACTCCACAAAGTGAGCCTCGAGATGTCGAGTGATGTTTATCAAAGGAATACCGTTATTCTATCAAAGCGAAAAATGTGATAAGTTAAAAAATGTCGGGCTTTTCTTTGGAGTGTAACGTTACACGTCGTTAAAACTTTGCCTTTTGTAACAAGAATAAAATTGTACTCTATTTCGCTTTTACTACTTTCTGTATAACTATCTCAGCTCGAATAAAACAACATTCTATTTCTATATTTATTCATCATTATCACCCAAATTTTTGTTTACAATATTTTATGGATGTAAAGGAAATGAAGAGTATACACAATAGGCTGAGATCACATTAGAAAAAGTGTAATGAAAAAGCAAACTCTCTGTCGAAAAACAATTCGAAAGTTATGTTACAACATATCACCTCTGAAGATTTATATTATTGCAATTATTCAACGTTTCTTATAATCGATTACGCAAAGATTCTTTTAATCGATGTGACTATAATTAACGCAATTTAACTACATGGCAATAGGCATATTTTGATTTTTGTAATTTATTGAGTTATATTTACTGAACGTTATAAGATAAACCACCATGACCAATTGAAATTATAAATCAAAAAAAAATTTCAGTCAAGAATGTGTTATTAGTTTTATAACTAAGACGATGCACAGTGCGGCCAAATCGAAGAAAGCTGGCCAAAAGTTCAAAAAAAAAGTTTCTAGATAGGGGTTGTTTTTCATTGGGTTGGCTAAAGTATATATCTAACGTTCAGGAATCACTCATAGAAGATTATATTTCCTTCTACCTGCTCTAGAATATTCGTTAATACAGAAAATCGAAAGCACAACTAATTATTATATCGGACAAAATGGAATCAACTTCTGAAAGTAAGTAAAATATGAAAATAAATTGTAATGTATTAATTTTGAAAGTATCAGATATCAATAACTACAGGAGGGCAAAATTTTGCAACTCTAACTCTAGATTCGTAATCAGCGACCCCAAAAAAACCATGCAAATGAATTGGGGTTGACAATAGGTGATGAAGGGGTTTAATTTTACAACTCTGAGTGCAGATTTTGAGATAATTTACTTGAGTTTTTCACTTTTGGCCAGCTTTATTGAAATCGGCCACACTGTGCGACGCTTATAACTCAAATTAGTTTAAAATAAAAAGTTCTATAACACAAACTTTTAAAAACTTTTTAAATAGAAAAATATTAGTAAAGAAGCGCGTGGAATACCGAACAGAAAATACAATAAAGAAAATCTCTCAATTCAATACGAAAAACATAAACAAAATTTTTAAATAATTATTTTTTGACTTTTTAACAAAAGATACTGTAATCATAATCCTGAATCTGATGTCTTAGGAGTATCATCCAGTAATTGGTTAATCATACCAATACATTTTTTCTAAGCTTTCATACCGTCGATTCTGGATTTCTAATATTTGATCTCCATCGATAACGGTATGATCCATTTCTTTTTTTTTGTGTATCTTGCGCTATTCACATATTTAAATTGTCCATCTGCTGTCTAATAGCAAGATTAGCTGATTTCGGGATTTGTTTTTTTGTTTGAATTCATGAAACATTTTTTGAATAACTTCTGACAGTTTTATTCCTAGTTCATAAATCCGAACCATTGAATTTTTGTATGCAACTTTGCAGAATAAAAATACCGATATCCAACCAGAGTAAGAAGACTACTCCCAACGCGTTTTGCAGTAAAAGTTTTTCCTTTGAAAATTAATAAATAAATCAAAAATACTAATTCGTTGCCATAATGCATCTAGGCTATTTCTTAACCAATTATGACGAAGTTCAACATGTTTGATATGGTAACGGGTTTCTTGAAATGATTTTTGGTTAAAATTCTCGATTATGGTCAAATGACAAGCTCTGATGAAATTCACTCACTTATTAGAATTTTCCTTCACTTTATAGAATTAAATCATAAATTTTTATAAAAATCGTGTAAACCATTCGCATATTGTACAATCATGTATAATATAAAAGTAATTAGGGAGAATTTAAAATAAGTGAGAATTAAATATGTGAACGAGTTGAGGATTAGAAAAAATTTAATTTCATGCTAATGGAATTAATTTTCTAATTATTACGAATAATTTTGCATTCACAGACCAAAACACGAACTACTGAAAAACCGTAGGTCATCATTTATGATTTTTAAGAAATGTTTTTATTTTTCCACCTGTTGAAATAATTTTCAATTTCAAGTTAAGAATTTTAAAACTTTGGCCAAATAAAATATGAAATTCAACATGTATTTCTAGTCACCAGATGTCTTGGTTTCTTCAGACATGTTCTGGATTTTCAAAATTCTCCGGGCATCTGGAAAAATGTCTTACATTGTCCTAGTTTTTAGATCGCTAAGTTTAATAGCGACAATACAAAACTCCAGAAGAACCAGAACTCCAGCCCAAATAATATGGCTCAAAAAATTCTTCAGGACTTGATTTAACCTATACTAAATTAGGACTTATTTATAGAATCGGCTTAAAATCTATCAATACATCGACAAGTGATGGAAGGGAAGGAAATTGTCTGGATTGGCTGTGAATGGAAAAACAAAATTGATAGTATTGACAATAATACCATTAGTTTCTTGTTGTTGGGCTAAGATTTATTTTATAAATTCTGACCCCAGTCCAATGAAATAATAGATTTTATATTAGGAAATATTTATAAGATCTAGAAAAAAATTTAGATATAAAATTTCACTAAAATACATCAACAATTATGCTTGTTCCATTTGATGCTAGGGGCTGAAAAGATAGTCTGAATTAGCTAAGTAAGTGAAAATAAATTTAACGAATATAATTTCTGACGATTTTCTATCAGACGATATGGCCAAAGGAATTCTCTACAGAAGGATTTAGATTATTTTATATTAGGAACTACTTAAAGAATCGACTTCACATCTCAAGTATCAGTTATACAATTTTATTAAAATTCAGCCATATAGTGTAACAAATTTTTGATTTTTTCATTTTACCAACCATAATGTCATTAGTGGTGCTCCGCAATATTTCTTGAAGTTGGCTTTTATTGTATTTAGGAAGTTCGACGAATAATTCGGTTTTATATAAGGAACTACTTATAGAATCGGCTTAATAACTCTGATATAAAATATTTGTTGAATTCTAGCCGTGTTTTATTTTAAAAACTCAATCCCCTTACCAATAGGAAATTTATATTCAATTCAATTTATATTCAATTATATTCTGCAGTTGCTATTCTCATAAACTATTCTCTATACATAATGGCTAAGATGCTTTCAAAGAAATTCAATATAAAAAAATTCTTAAAGTCAAAAAAATAGAAAAAAAAATTCCCCTGCTACAAATTTTTATTTAAAATCACAGAAATAAAGCCAAAATCCTCGTAAAGTAACGGAAAGTCCCCGATACCTAAACAACAAAACCATAACTTTATAGTATCTGGTGGCATAAAACATATTTTTGATAAAGAAAACAAACGTAATCTGAACGAAAAGTAGTACGAATTTTGTAATTAAACAGATCTCTATATTTATTACTTATGATTACATAGCTTTATGGGTTTGTAAATTTCGTATCTCAACTTTTTAATCAGGAAAATCGGGGTGAATCCCGCCCGAGATGTGCAACATGCAGTTCCCTTTGTACTAATTTGCTACTATGTCAATGAAAAATCATTGCGCATATTACGCTATTCAGAAGTTTGTGTGAAAATTTTGAATTCAAAGTCGATTTGTAATGAAAACATTTTATACTTTGACCCTTTTCGATTAAGCTTCAGATTCTTGAGAACAGTTGAGTTTTCTGAAAACTGTAATACTTACTAAATTGAATTTTTAAAGCTAAGTCATGCAATAGTTTAAGCAAATTAGATATTTTCATTATAAAATTGAAATTTATATTCACAATTTAAAATAATTCAAGTATAGGTGTTGGAATTTATCAAAGCTAAATATCAACTTATTTAATTTATTTTCTTCCTAATTCAAAAATCAACCGTAAAGTCACTTGTCATTGTCACCACCGGAATCAAAGCTGCCAGTGAGAAGAATTTGAGTGGCATCGCTCCACTGAAAACAGAAATGACACACTAGAACCCAAAGGATAACTAACGGTTATAACGATTATTATACAAGTATACGTTTCATTAGAGTACATGCATTGGTATATAAAAAAAATTACAATTGATCTCGATAAATATAAACCTAATCTTCCAATTGATCTGTTTTTTAATCTTATAAAACTGTAGGCTTGTTCAAATAATTTCAAGCAGTGTTCAACAATAATGACAAATGTATTACAAAAATATTGAAAGGTGTAGGTGCTTCAGTCTAATTGAATATTTGTTGATCAACTTACGAAATAAGTAGCTATAGTTAATCTGAATGAAGCATTTTTTCTTTATCGAAACGCTATGCATCTAAGTAAATGTCGCATTTATTCTAAAATATTAAATATTAACCATTAAAATCTCTGTATACGAAATATAAAGACAATAATGTTAATAAATACGATGAACTTTAAAAGCACACCGACAAAAAAGCCGTGAAGGAAAAAAAACAAACAACAAACCATATTCACTTTACATATTATTACAACAAAAAAAAAAGTTTGGAAAAATCACCCAAAAAATAAGTTACTTCTACTGAATTTGTTAACAATAAAAACACACAACAAAAAAAGTCAACCACATTATTCAGCGCAAACATAACATAGCATAACATAACAAAAAAAAAAAGTTTGTTTACATTTTTTTTATATTTATTTTATGTTCAAAAGTTTCAAAACAAAGTATGTTGTGTTGTATTTTGTATACATATATGGTATAGAAAAAAGCTTTGAGTATATAATATACAAAAAAAAAGCGCGTACATAAATACATCACAGGAAAAATAATAAAAATATGGCGTCTAGAAAATGTTCAGACAAATTTTTATATTCATAATTTTATTTTTCGAATTCACGAAAATGTTATACATATGTATACATATGAATATGTATGTATAAATATGTATGTATATAAAAAAAAAGAAAATCCATAAAATATAATTTTTAAATAAAAAGCTTTTTTACATTTTATTTTTTCGTCTTTTTGAAGCTTTTTTTTTATGTGAGATATGATTTTTATTACAAAATATTGATCTGCTTGGGGGAATGTACATATGTACGTATGTATATGTTATGCTTTTTTGTGTTAAATGAATGAAATTTGTGAATACATATGTATATATACATAAAAGTATGTACAGTGGAAATCAAAGTTTATGATTTATGATTTGGTTTTGTGTTGTGTGAAAATGAATATGGTATTTTGACAAGTTTTGTTTAGATATGGATAACGATTTTTAAACATAACGATTTTTTTGTGTTCAAGTAATATAATCGGCTGTAAAGAAACACCTTTTGTCAATAACGATATAATAAAATTTTCGCTTAAGCCTATTATAGACATTAATTTTGCGTTTCACAGACAAATTTAGTTATTCAATCATATTACTTTATTTTGTCAAATATTAATGACTCTTTCTTTTCTGCATTCCTATGTTCCTCTCTTATATTATTGATGAAGATTCTCTGAGAAGGCGGCTAAAAAGCCGAAATATTTCACAAAATCAATTAATATAATTGAATAAATTTTTTATATTTGCCTTTGAAAAGCAAAATGAATGTTTACAATTAGATTATTTCTAACACCGAAATACCGGTATATTAATTCTATAAAATTAAACAATAACCAAAATACTGAAAATTTCAATAATCCGAAATGAAATTTCAATATTCTACATATTTACGAAATTTGATAATCCGAAATATTTAACATTTTAATATAAAATTGGAATATCTCGTCATATAGTATGGTCCAAGCCATAGCTTGAAGCTTAAGATCGCTGCAATTTTTGACCCAAGTTGACTACCAAAATTGCATATTTTGAAGGTCGAAGTGTTTCGAGCTTTGTTTGGCTCAAACAAATATACTTTAAAATGTACCCAAATTTTTAAGGGATACCATCGTATTCCCGAAAAAAAATTCCCCGCAAAAAATACAAAGTAAAATGCCCAATAAGAAAACAAAAGGAATCTACATAATTTGATATCATGCTAAGCGGTTTTGGGGAGTTCTCTAATTTAGTATGTAAATAATTATTAAAAAAACTTAATTTTTTTAAAAATGCTCCAATCTCTATGAAAGTTATAATTTCAATAAATCGTGAAGTGGTGGTTTTGGGACGGCAGCTCCCATCCTCTAAAATGTATATAAAGAATTAAAATAATATTTTAAAAATTTGTTCTATTTAAAAAACTTGATTTTTTGGGTTTTTTTTTATTTTGGATAACGATACCAACCCGATTTTTAACTATCGTTCATCTGTTTTTTAAAAATCTAACAAATTTAAATTTTTTTAGGATTTTAGACGTTGGTATTTTATCTCAGAATATTTTATAAACTACAGATTTTTTTTTAATCAACAAACATTAAAAATTTATTCAAAATTCTAAATTAAATCTGAATAAGATTTAAACTTAAACAATTTTTATTGTTAGAGTTGTCTTCTATACAGCGAGAATGGCCCGCCGTTAAAATACAAAATGTTGACCAATTGATAAAGACTCGACAAGTTTTTTGGTGTATTCTAGGCTAATTTTACCACATTTCTGTCTTCATTATATTTGGACAATTCTAAACTAACTGTCATTCTTTAATTTCAATATTTACGCACCACAATTAAACTAGTTCGCGGTCATAAGCCAATGGATATGCTGAATTACACATCTTTAACGGAAATAAGGGCAATTAATAATATTTTAATATTTTGAAAGAAAATCGTTAACAAATTTTTGGTACAGCTGGCATTAAATACACCTTTCACTTCCATAAAGATAGCGAAAAGTAGCACAGGCTGCGAAATTATAAGATTATAGCTTCTATATAATTATTCAAGAGTAATTAACACACATAACCGCTATCAGATTCGTAATTATTGCTAATTTATGGCAAAAATTTCTTTTCAAGGAATGGAGTCAAAATTAGCAAAGAATAACCAACAAATTGTCGAATCAATTTCAGATTGCACAAAATTGATCTTAAAAGAGAACAAAGTATTTTAATGCTCTATAATTTAAACATTTATGGACCATTTTCATTGTGAGATGGTTGTTTTTTGGATTTGTACTAATCATCAACACTAGAAAACCTTAATTTAGTAAATAAACTATTTGATATTAACAACATGTTAAAATCAACTTCCCATCCTACATAATACAAAATCTCGCTTTAAACAACCATTCACATCAAATAAACCTAATTAAATAAAGAATAACAATAATTATAATCAATTTGACATATGAATGAAACAATCATATACGTACAATATAATTATATATTGAAAACAAAAAATTCAATTAAATTTTTATTAAAATTAATAATTAATAATTATAATTATATAAATAATTTATTAATGTCATTTATTATATATGTATACTGGGCATGAATGCTTATACTAAAATAAACAAAAACAATATTTTTTTTAACACATCATATAATTTACTAATTGATTGTGTCTATATTACAATATTTAATTTAGTACATAATTTAAACGTTTCGGTGTAGTAGGAATAAGAAATAATAAAATTATGTTAATTGTATTCATCCATATTTTAATCTAGGTGGTTTATTTGCAATTACAAAAACAAAACTGTTTCTATTATGCTACAAGTATTTATGTGATAAGAATCGATTATGACAGTGTATATATATATATACATATATGACTATTAAATCTCAGTATTGAAATTTTATCATATATCGACGAATATATAATAATATCATTGACACAGTGGGTGTATATATGATTAAACAAAAATGTCCTCACGAATAATTATCACGGAATGTATATGTACATAAATTTGAATATTATTAACTATTCTTTATATTACAATTTTATATAGTGCGATTCAATCGACACGCAAATTTCATACTGGAATTATTTTTTCTAATTATCAGATTTATGTACATATTTTATGAAATATGATTTTGAATGAGATTATAAGAAAATTTTACCTACGGCCCGCATAATCTACATATATACGGACGGAAACATATAAAATCCCGTCGCTTAATTAAATTTTTTACAAAAATTGTATACCTTTACGTCGGTTGACATTTTATGGTTATTTTCGTCCGCGTACATTTCTTAAATCACCATTTTGTTCAGAATTTCCGAAACTTAATTTTATAATATTACTTATACACAATATGCACACATAATTCACAATATATTGTATTAATAATTTTTCACATTATATAAATTTTCCACCATATATCTATAAATATGTATAAGAATTCCGTTTCACATATTATTATTCACCATTTTGCTCGTAAAATAAGCATCTTTTATTCTCATATGTAAATTGAAAATTTGTATTTTGTTTTCCCTCAAAACTTACAACAACTAAATATTTTTTATACAAAACATTAAACAAAAGTATGTGAAAAACATAAAAATATAAACAAAAAATACTGTCAAATGTATAAAACAGGAGATCAAAAAGGTCTAAACACGATCGCACAAATATTGCAACTATTCGATATGATGCTGAGAAAATTTCAAAAAAAAAAAAAAAAAATCGACAACATAAAAGGAAAAACTTAATCCCAAGGATAGACACAGACACACACACAAACAATTATACACAAATAAAAAAGGGAAACAAAAACAAAAGGGAAATTCTCATAAAATAATAGACAAAAACAGCACATACCATTATATATTAAAATGGTGGGCGTATCCACTCGAAACACACTGTAAAAGTGTATTTTTACGATTGAACACGGAATTTTGTTTTTGTGCAACACATTATACATTTTTACCCCACTCAAAAAATCAAATCGTTGTCGAGAATAAAATGATAAGACGCAAAATAAAACAAATACCAAAAAGGAAAAACATCGAAAATGGGCGGATCACATTTTATCTATCCGTTTCCTTTCTTTTTTTGGTATAAGGATTCATCAAATACGCATGATTTTTTATTTATGATCCTTTTCTATTTGATTGGTTGAGAATGGTTTATGGAAATTAACGGTTTTCTACTCTCACCGGAAAAATGAGGATAAAAATGTGATAGACAAAACAGAAATGGAAAAGGGACACAATTTACGGCTCTATCTATTATCCTTTTTTCAGTAGTGTTTTTTTTTCTAATTGTCTTCGTTTTTTTTTTTTTTTTTTGAGTATTTGAATTCAATTCTCAGCCGGAAATATAATAAATAAAAACAAAAATATGTTTTAGGTAAATATGAAAATATATGGTATGTAGAGGATAACAAAACAATATAAGGTAATCTTGTTCATATGAAATGTTGGATTTGTTGCATGCAACATTGGGGCAATGTTGGATCCGTTTTTATCCGTTTTATCCGTTTTTTTGAATGATGACTGACGTAAATATAAATCAGTTTAACAATTAGGAAAGATAAATTGTATTATTAGTCACACTTACACGGTTTAGCTATTAATTAACTAAAATTATCATTAATTCAAATTTTTATGTTTAAGAATTTAATTTCAGGATTTTTGTATTAGTTTAATTAAATTAAATTAAAAATGAGTGATATCGACATTAGATTTCATAACATAATTTCAGAATTTGAAAAGTCAATTTCAGGCATAGAATTTTGCGGAAATTGCTAAAATAAAAAATAAATCAGAATTCGTTAGGCATTTAATTAAAAGCTTAGAATATATTTTATAGTTTCCAGAATTTATTCAAATTATACCATCCAGAATTTATTCAAATTATACCATCTATTTCGCAGATGTCTGAACTGTTTATGAATTATTCGTGGTTTCTTTGTTTGTACCTCATAATCTAAAGGAATTAAGTTACAATTTCTTGAAGGGCAACAAACAGTTACGTTTCTTGAACTTATTCAATCACTAAACTTTTGTTGTTGTAATAAGTCGACAGTGACAGCAGCAGCTAAAATCAAGCTTATTTATTGCTTATTTTTAGCTTATTTCAACATCATATCGTTGCTATTGTTAAACCAAATTTTGAAAAATTTCTATAAAAATTTTCAGAAATTGATGGAAAAATTTCAGAATTTGATAAAACTTTAAAAATTTCTAAAATGCAGAATCCAACGTACTGCTTGTTTCTGTGTTATTGTTTTAGCTTGAACCAAAATAAATCCATTACAGTCTACATTTAATTTTATTCAGTCAATTATTACTGAATTAATGACTAAAAATAATTGTTGGCAAATTTCCAAAAAATTTTATAAATGTGGGTTAGAAGCCATCGATATGCGAATGAAGTCGGTGCTAATTTATCCTACAACCAATAAATTAGTCAAACCATTATTGGTTGAATCTAATATGTAGTCCTATTACCCGGCATTCAACTAATCGGAGCACTCAATTAACCGGAATTTTATTTTAGAAAAAATGTTGAATGTCTTAAATACTTTTGCTTGAAGTGATTTCACTTGAACGGCTTAATTTGATTATTCTTTTTATAATTTATATGAATACATATTTATTATTTGCAACAAAGATAATTGAAATGTAAAATAATTTTTCTTTCCAGTAATTTAAAGAAAAGAAATTATTTGAAAAATATTATAGATCGTCTGTGCCACTAGTAAGACTAAAGCAAAAAATGGAGGTGTGGCCAACACACGACTTTCTTTTACGAACAAAGAATTTTGAGAAATTTTTTTTTTTATAATTTTTTTCTTATTTTTATTTTTTTTTTTATTTTTTGGAAACATTTTCTATTAAGTAGTTTTTTGTAAACCTTATACTTTTTAAGATATTTGCAAAACAAATTTTCTGGACCAAGGGAATGGCCACTTCCGGTTAGCCGATTTCGAGTAAAATTCACTGGGACCTCCCAATTTATCAAAAAAGCTTAAATCTGAAGTTTCAGTTTGATTGCTTAAACCATCTGGGCTGTAGCGAGGATACAGACTGACAGACAGACACCATTTCGAAACCCACTTTTTCGGACTCATAGAGGACCTCAAAATAGATAAATCTCTAAAAATCTCAAGGTCCAAAATTTTCATGATTACTAATACTTTATTTTACTTACGTAAAAGAAAGTAACAATAATCTTATATGAGCACGTTCTGGGCAAATATAAATTGTGCATATAAACCAAAAACGATAAAGGTGCTAAGTTCTTACAACTTAAGAATTGGAAGATTTCAAAATTTCATAAAACTTGTTACTGTAACTTGCACACATTGTTACGATATTGTATGCCAGAAAGGCGGCACAATTACAATTACAATAATATTACAATGTAGAGTTCGTGAACGCACTAATGCTTTTTTGATGTCATGATAGGGCGACAAATAAACTTTATTGAAAAAATCAATATCGTCAAATTTAAATTTCAAGACAACCACAGGTCGGAGCGAATCGATTTTTTGCTGATAAATATTTTTTTATTGAGAGAGTGGTTTTTGTTACATATTTTAGTAAATATTTCAAGGTTTCTAAAGCATATTTGCTTACATATTTTACTTATTTTTAGAGCAAAAACATCCGGGCTCTACTTATAAGCAACAAAATAATACAAAATATTGTGCGGGGAGCAAGGCCAAGCAACTAGCATCTGTCTGAAGGAATGGTCAGGGAAATGTGTCATATCTGTAGTTTATTATCCACTAAAACATTCAACTAAAAGACATCAATTTGCAAATTTCCTCAAGACTTTGGGAGATAAGTTACTTCCACGAGGTGATACAACGCCAAATATATCCAGTGGATTCACCATTAATATTTACGAAAGGAACTATAGGAACTATAGAATTGTATGCAAGGCGAAATACTGGATAACTAGTGGCCGCTCAGCTTATATTGGCCAACTAAGATACGAAAAATTCCCGATTTACTGGACCTTTGTGTAACAAAGGAAATAGATAGACATCTTGTAATGGACGAAATGCGTTGTGATCTATCTTCTGATCACTCACCTATAACATCCCTAACATTCTAACTGGACTCAATTCAAGTCTACACTAAACAAAGCGTTTTTTTTTAACATTCTACTAAAAACAAAACATGAAATTGATGCAGCAGTACAAAACTTAACGGTTCTATTAAAATAAGCTGCAAACTCGGACAAACCATTTCAGAATTTTCAACAGCTCAAGAATAATAAGAACAATGGTAAATGCACCCTGGTATGTATATGTAACAAAAACATACATCGGGACCTGTACACATCGAAACAGTAGCGGACATACGATAAAGCAGTACAGCAAAATGTAGCAGTTGAAATTAGAACAACATCGCAACGCTTTAGCCAGGAAAATATTAAAAAAGCCCAGATATAGGTTAAGTACAATATGGTACTAATGGTATAAGATTTGATTACATTTTGCGAGATTCATCGGTAGGAAAGATTCAAGAATAAAGCTTTAGGCAGTTAAAAAAAAATATGTAGTGGTTAATTTGCTGAGCTGAATAGCTGAAAAGTTGCGCTTCAGAAGTAATTTGATAGATTATTTAAAAACCAGCTGGCATAACTCTGTTGTTTATATTTTGGGGACCTATAATGTATGTTAATGTATAATAAAGTATTTTTTCCATAGTCACTTAAGAGGAGACCTCTGAGGACAGGTCAGAGCAAATATCTTTAATTGTTGAGAGAGCTGAATGCGCCTTATGACAACGTGGTTCGCGATCATTTAGAACTTTTCCCTTCTTTTGGAGAATGAAAAGAATAAGTGTACAATCAAGCTAGGGCATTTATCGACATTTTCAAGAAGTGGCTTCCTTAGTATTGTGGTAAAAACTTTTGTACTACAAAACTTATCATATTTAGCGATTTGAATCGATTTACATATTAATGATATTTTTCCCGAATTAAATAAACTCTCATCCAAAAACATTACAATTTTCGCGCGCGGTTATCATCCTGATTCCCTTTCATTGTAGACAGTATAATGAACCATGTTTATCGCAATTCGAAATGAAATTGACCGAATACAATACAACCAACCAAAAATAAAATCCACCCTTTCTTTCATAATATGCCAAAACAAAATACGAAAAAAAAATTGATTTCCTTTTCGACACACAAGCATACAAAACAAAAAATTCTAATTTTCCAAATTACATTTGAAATCGCTACTCTATTCCCAAAACTATTCCTTTAACTAATTTACTTTAAATTACATTTTACCTCCTCTCTACGGTGATAAGTTCATATATATATGTATGTATATACATAAATGAGTAACTTTATCCACAATCGTATCATATGTGCTTTGATAGACTTCGAACCCTTTCCGTTCCATAACATTACATACAAAAACTTATAGGTTGCAAAGTGTTAATGTTTATGCTTTTACAAATCATATAAGTATGCATCTCATGTTCCATTACACGTTACATATACTTTTGTGTTATACATATCTGTATGTTCCAAGTATTTATCCATCTATGCTGTATATCTATCTATCCATCCAATTCATTTTCTGTTTTGATTAATATAAAAAAAATGATATTAAAAAGGATAAAAATACACATATGTCATGATTTGTTCAGATACATATATGCCATAATATTCATGTCCTCTTTTTTTACTCCATCATAACATTACAACAAAAACACCAACAAAAAATTTGAAATTATTATCATATTTATTTCCCGCAATTATTGTTAAATAATTTTCCGGGTGTTTTATTGTTGCTGTTGGTTTTGTTAATTAGGGGTGAATTAAACTGAGGCTATCATATAATATATATTAATGTACGTACCTACTCGTACATGTACATTCAACAAAGAAGTCTAATTATTTTAATTATAATCAAGTTAATCGAACAAAATTTTGTTCCGGGGTATTAAATTTACTATTTGACCCTATGCGGTCCCGCGCCGAAATTCTGACGCAAATTGTTCGATATATACACACAGTAACATTTGGAGAACACATAATATTGTGTCTAGATAAGAACTTATAGCAGAAGCAGCAGAACAAAATGGGTAACAATAAGAATAACAAAATAATTTGTAAAAAAGCATTTTGCCATTTTATTTGAATAAAACATGGAAACAAAATTATATGACTTTGTTTTGTTTGCAATACAAATTTTCTTATTTTCCATTCGTTTTTTTTTTGTTTTTTTGTTTGTGATTATTTTCTTATTTTCCTTTACTTATTGCTGCGCTGCTATATGCTGGCTATATAGTATACTAACTACACCATACTTGGTACAACTATGTACATACTTTCAAATTGCTATTCCTTACTGTTATCATTGTTTTGTTGTTGCTGTTATATTATTATTGTCCTGCTGAATTCAAATAATGTTTTTTTTTTATTTTCCAGTTTTTTCTCGACGTACACTTTACTTATATTTTGGTTTTCTTATTATTTTTTATGAGATTTTATTATTTTTATGGTATTAAAACTATTGAAGATGGAGCTTGATATTCTAAATAAAGCTTTTATGGTTTATATACATATGCATATACGACTTTGTAATTTAAATTGAATCGAGAGATGGATGCCCCAATCTATTGTAGAAAATATCCAATTTTTTCTTGCCCTTCTATATATCCTATATTATTTATTTTCTATTTCATGAAATAAAAATAAATTGACTCAATTAACAGCCAGATAATCTGTTAACAAAAAAAAAAAAATTAAAATGTAAATTGGCTTTTCCCCAATACTTTGTTTTAACGTATATTATATACATAAACCCGTATATCTCTAGTCATTATCCACTATGTATATGTGATTCGCAATTTTTCCAAATTTCGAGAAGGTAAATTAAAATAATTTTTTTCAATTCAAATTCAAACGTAAATCCATACATTTTCATTTGTTTTTTCCCCCCCAAAATGTTTTTCCGCTCATATACAATATACATACATAGCACTTGAATACAAGAAGATACGAGGTTACCTAACTTTTTTGAAATGCTCAAAATTGAAGATAGGATTTTGATAATAAATCTTTCTTAAAGCAACAAAAAGAAATAAGAAACAAAACGATAAGATCGATTTCTTATCTATTTCAACTACTGTTTATTTATATATAACATACATGTGGGTGGTATACATTTGTATATATACATATATATATATTTAGATGAGGATTTTCTCTTTATAAATTTGTGTCAATTAGGTGCTTGTACATTAAAATATATGGTACTTTAAGTGACTTTGTTTCTCTGGTACAACTTCTTGATAGCTTTTGTTATTGTTCTGCTTTTGGCAATAATTTATCGTTTGAAATCAACATAGAATGGACATTTATCGAATAATTCGACATTTTTTCACTAAGCTAATTTATTGACGAAGTTTAAACCACGCTAAAAACATGTCCACACTACATCAATATGTACATATACGTTTATGTAAATTTTCGAGCAAATAGTTCCAACATCACAATTTTCGAAGTCGATTGTACTCTATTTCGCCTTTTCAATTAAAACTTTTATTTTGCGAGCACAGCTTGCTCGAATAAAACAAAAACCATTCTACTTATTTCTACTTCCATTTATAATTCTTTACCAACCAATTTGTTATTTGCAATACTTGATCGGTGAATGCAAAGGGATAGTTCACAAATTTATTCTAAAAAAAATATTTTTTGTTTTAAATGGTTGCGATTTTAAACGGCACGCAACAGCATTTGAAACTTTTGCTCTAGCCAAGGTATAGAAAGGTATTAACAAGACACTAACCCAATTATAAAAATTTTCCAAAAAATTTGAAATTATACAATTTTGAAAGAACATTTTACTTCTGAAACCTGTAAGTTATGAAACTGTAAAGTTGTTACCACAGCTGAAGCACTCACATTTTGTCCTCGCTCAATTTGTCGGTTTAAACAGTTCCTGAATATTGTAATGGGCAGATTAGGTGGTTTGAAACCGGACATAGCTTTACGAGAGTAGTCACAGTCTAATAAACTAAGTCATTTGAAATTTGACGACGCCAATTAATGCAAAATTAATTTATTTTAATTAACAAAAAAATCGATTACCATCGAAACAATTCAATATTTCTAAGAACGAATATTTTTAATTTAATTTGTGTATTCGAGCAATATATTTAATAAGATTGAAATATATTTAAAAAACTTACTGTTCAGGATGCGCCCTGCTAGAAAACATGGCCCGCTTATTGGTCGAATTACCAATTTTTGTGTCCCAATTAAGTTCTTATTATTGCGTATTCACGCATTTTTTATTTATATATAATTTTGGCGTATTTATAACCACTGATCATAAATTAATTTTGCTTTACTAATTTTAAAATCTATGAAAGTAACAAAATATTGCACGTAAAACAATTGTTAGAACAAAATACTTTAGGTTTGGTTTGCAAAAAAAACTGACTGGGCAAAAACTATCATCACGCGTTTGCAAAGTATACCAATTACCACCCAATTTGAATTATAAAACAAAATTTCTTTTTTGGTTTTGCTTGATGTTACACCTCGAGAGTTCAAAATTGAAATAGATCGAGTATATCGCTCGAGTATATCTCACGGCACTAATCAAAAGAAGAGAATATTTTGCCTCTCGCTTAACAAATAATTTTATTTGATTTTTTTTTTCGAACGGTATTGTTGGTACGTTGATGTGACCAAACAAATTTATGTGCCCGTTACAATGTATTAATGTGACCGACGATTTCCAATATCAATTACCAATTAAATAAAAATAATGGAGAATTTAAATAAAAGGAAATTAAATTGGGATAAAATGGTTGTGGAGAAATAAATAGAATGATGAGTGATGGTGAACATCGATGGGTGGTAAAACATGAGATTGCAGAGAACTTAGAGAGTAAAGTGAAATACTTAAAACCCCTACGGCTTTTTCCACACTAACCAATCATTAACTGAACAATGAGATTTGGATTTATAATCTGTATTTTTTTATAGATTTACTTTTAGTTAGGCTTCGATGATGGGTTTGGTTCACTGATTGATCTCAGATTACATTTTCCGCCGCGTACAGTTTGAATTTGAGACCACTTGCTTAAGTCACTACTAAACGGATGAATAAAACTTTAGTACTTTGTTGATTCTTATAGCTTGTTCAGACTAGGTATTATTAATCCAGATTTGCCTCATCAGGTTTACTTCTAATCTGGATTAGATTTTTTGGCGTTCAGGCTGTAAGAGAAAATCGCGATTTTGCGCACCTTCTGGCATTATCGAAATCTGTTCAATAAAACATTCCAAAATCAAATTAATTCAATTGTTTTACTAATAAATATTAAATAGGTCTGCTAATGTTAACCAAATTAAAAACTAAAGAATAAATGAAATTGTTAACGTCTCGAATATAAAATTAATTCGTTTTAGCATAGCAATATTTTATAAGCGCTGTAATAGTTTAATCGAGATTACAGAGAAAATTCCTCAATTTTTTGACGATTAGTTTAATCTATAATTGAAACAGGACTAACTTAATCTTCTTCACATTACAAGAAAAGATTTACTAGTTAATCGAGATTACTAATCCCTAGTCTGAACATAGCATAACGTTGAATTTAACTATGTTTGCTTTAATTCAGCGATTCTTACATTTCTGAACTTCTGAAACAAAAATGAATAACAACTCAAATCATTACATCAACACAATAAAATGGAGCTTTACGAGAAGTCAGATCCTTTGTTCCAACAAGGAAATGGGGAAAATTCATCGCTCTTTTTTGAGTAATCTGTATCACTTCGGTATATAAAGTTATGCTTTCTAAGAATAACGATAACTGATAGACGATAATTTATAACTATAAATTTCAGTTTGTAAGTAATCGTTTTTTTCACCTAGTTAGTATCAACATTCGAGAGGAATCGAAAGTATCAATTAAATGTTCCGCGCAAACATAGTGATGGTGTGTCCTAGCATATTTTCGATGTTAGATATATAGTAGTTCATGTTTCACGAATAAAATTCAACACTATTTCAATTACTACAGATAATTTTCTGTGCTATTTCATTTTTTCACATTGATAAAGAATCAAAAAAAGATAAGATGATCGAATGAATTATTGTTCAATTGTATCCTTGAAAAAAGAGATAACTCTATCGAACGTCGAAAATAGTTTTGCTAGAACATCCAAGCACAGGCTGATTGATATTCGTTAACTCACGGATTTTCTCAGAAAGTATATACATAGGTGGATACGCAGTATTTGATATTTTTGACGTAGAACTACTAGGTCTATAGCTTCAGTATTTCTTACTGTTAATGCCACGAAATGTGCTGCCCCGTTTCCCTATTATTGCTTGAAAATGGGTAGAGTTACAGAGATGATGCATGTACTGTTAGATAAAGCAAAGAATAGAGTTCATAAAATATTTGAATGGTTCTAGAAAACGAACTTAATAAAGAAAGCCCTCATATTGACGATATTTTTTAAAAGCCTAATTTAAGGTATCAAAAAATCTAAAAAATTCTTTATTTCATACATTTCGTTTGAATGGAGAAGCATAACCTCAATGTATACTCAATGTATGAATGAAAAGTCCTTTTGTCCGCTAAAGGCGCTTTTTCAACTTTGCCGTTCGTCAATTGGAGAAAAAAGGATAAATAGGAAAATATTGTTTTTTGACGTTTTTTAGAATTACGAGAGTTGAGAATTACGAAAAGTTTAATTTTTTCAGTCAATCTCATCAGGCTACAGCGACTGAATTGTTAATTACACCTTTTGATTACTTTCTATTTATGGAAAGCAACCATGTAGTTGAAGCACATATTAAACTCTCAATAATTACAATTTTATTTTATTTAACGCATAACGACTATTTCTGTATTAAATAAGATGATGATTTAATATGTGTTGCGTATAATTCGCTAATACTTCAACTACATGGTTGCTTTCTATATTTAGGAATTAATCAAAACGTGTAATTAGCAGCCTGATGAGTTAGAGTGAAAAAATTAAATTTTTTGTAATTCTCATTCAGATCGAAACTGATCTTGTAAAATTCTTAATAATTTCTTTCGCTTTCGTAAAAAATAATTATCTGGCTATGATCCGGAAGAACTTTATATTTCAAGAGTCAGAAGTTGTCAGCAATTGTCAGAAGTTACAAAATGTACATAATATGTACCTATATTGTATATATACATATATATATATTTTATACATGTGACAATTGCGTCTAACTGAATAATTTTTGAGTAATTGTTTACAGCAACAACAACCACCAATGAACTGCCAATAAAATTAAAAAAATTGAAATTAGTAAGCGCCTCAAAACTTTATTCGTCTTAGTAGGTTTGCAAGCATTTGTTTAAATGTTTGAATGTTAACGGTGCATAAGACATTTAAGGTGTAAAACCAAATTGATAAATGTTTTTACTTCACGCTAAAACTCAGCACACATATACAATATTCTGAACAAATCATTGAATTTTCTACGTCACTGTCATAAGAGAAACAAAAAAAATCTTCTTTGCCACCTTACTACACATAAGTTATTATTATATATTTACAAAAAAGACGTTTAGATTTTTATTCTTTTATCGCATCAATTAGTGTTATCATTTCAAATTAATTTTAATTAAACTTTTCAAAACCATTTTTACTTTTCTGCAATATACGACGACTACAACAGCCACTTATACTTTTGTTCCATTTGTCGTCGTTGTCGTCGTCATTTTTGATGGAAAACACAAATGAACGAAATAAATAGAACGAACAGTGTACAAAAACAAAAAAAAAAAAAATCTTAGAAGTTAAAATGATTTCTTTTTCATTTATAAATAAATAATCTCCTTCTTTTCTTTTTATTCGTTATTTTTATAGTACTTCAGAATTTTTTTTTTTTTTTGAAAATTCTAAAAAATATAACACAAAAAATCCTGATTAAAATGTTTCAATTTGCTATTTAAGTTTTTCACGTTTGTGTATCCTCATTCAGTGTATATCCTCTCCGTATATTGTTTTTCTATTTGCCATTTTTATTATATTTTCCATTGGTGATTTTATTGTTTTTCTTTTTAAAAATAAAAACGAAAATTTCGTTTCGTTTTTTTTTTTGTTTTGTTTTCTTTTGGAAAATCTTCAGATTCTCACCTAACTGTCAGTGGGCCGATTCAAATGAATAAAAAACAAGATCAGAATACGAAACAGGAAAAAAACAACAAACATAATAAAAATGTATAAAGTTGTGAAGTAGAGTATAATTCAAATGGGAATCACATAAAGTAGTGAGACTTTTCATTAAGTACGAGTATAACATACTCGTATAACCAGAATGAATTTCAAGTAAGCTTGTTGTAGATTGAAATTTTAATATTCGGCCAGTCGGGTCCGTATACATAATTACATAATCTCGACCTCCTTGAGTAATCTACATAAATATCTAATCTAACCAAATAAAAATGTTGTTTTTTTTGTTGGTTTGTCATAATGAAACCTACTATAATTTAATGTTTCTGGTAAATAATAAAATCTTCTTTTTCAATTATTCACGCAAGACTTTTCTTCACGAATCAAATAAAAACCATTTTTATATGTATAAAATGTCTGTCTGTTTATTTTTCCTTACCTTCAACTTTTCATTCGTTTATATTGTTTTCGTTTTTCTTTTTTTATTTTCCTTCCCATCTTCCGTTGAATTTTATTTTTTTGTTCTTGTTTTTATTATTTTTCTTCTATTATTGTTGTTATTACTTTGCAGATATACAGATACTACTGTAACCATCCATTGTTTATTTTTCATATACGTATATATAAAAAACAATTCTTAAGAAATTTTTTCTTTAATTTTTCCTTTTTTTATTTCTATTTTCATTTCTGTATGGATCAAAAAATGAAATCTTGATCTATATCTTCGTAAGGTGGTTACAGAATAGTCATCCCGTCAATAAATTTATTTTAAATTATCTCGCGACAATTATTTTCCTTCTCGATTCTATTAACACAAAATAAAAATACCATGTCCATGTCGCGTGAAATCTATAAAAATATTAGGCAACCCTCAGAAAATCTTTTGAATAAAAAACAAATCAGATATAAAGGGGCCAGAAGATAATAAAAACACATTAAAAACCTGCCACTTAAATCCAACAACAATCCATTTGGAAATGAACAGCAACTAAAAAAAGATTAACAGATTGTTGTTTTTTTGTTGTTCCTATAATTCGAAGCTTCTTTTTTTCTGTGTTCACTGCTTACGACCCCACATAATAAAAAAATGAATATAAATTTTCATGTTGTTTTGCCTTTGATATTATGCTTGATAGAAACATATTGCGAGGGGTTGTATGGTTAGTTAGTTATATAGAGAGTAAATTATATGCGGATATAAACTCTACTCCCTTATTGTTTGAATTAATTTTTATCTTCCATAAAAATATATACATATATAGTTAGGGATCTATAATTTGGGTAATAAGACAGGTGTTTCTTCATAAACAGTAATCAACCCCTAACTGTATCATTATCTCAAAGATATTTTGACATTCAACATAAAATCAATTTAGATTTTTTACTATACCCTTATACAATCATTACTCACTTCTAATTCAAATTCTCTAATTTTTAAGTAATTTTAAGTGATCATCCTCATCATTATCGTCAACAATCTAATCGTTTCCCTCTCTATACTATATACATAATAACCCCTGAATTTTTTCGACTGACTAATTTATTCAAACGTTGAATTCGTTAATAGATTTTAAAACCATATCACATTTTTTTGTTGTTGATTTGGGTGAATTATCCTGGATTTTCAATTTCACATCGACTTTTATCTCAAAGATCAGTTTAACAAGATAACAATAAGGTTATTATTTGGATGTGATTCAATGAGGGAAGGATTTACCAATCTAAAGACAACTTAATAGATTTACTTTTTTTTTGTGATATTTGATTTACCGGATTATTGAGGGGATGAAATATATGTAGCCACCTGTTATGGATATGGCAACAAATTATATTCACGCAAGTGAAATAAATTTCCCGGCCAGTGTCCACAAACGTCTATTATATCTTCATTTAATTTCAAAATAAAAAAAATATCTACACCGATATGTCATCATCACAATATAATTCGTATACGCTTAAGTATAAAAAGGATAAACTGCCAATTTTCATTAGAGAAAACAAAAAAAAACTGTATCCATCCATGTGCGGTATTTATTTTATCACACGATATAATATTGTTTTGATATCTCATCTAATCAAATCTAAGTCAAATTATGTTTCGTCTTAACAAAAAAAAAATAAATAAATAAATAAATAATAAATAAAAATAAAATAAACTTAATAAAATATTAAAATCAATTTTATCATTTCAACCAAATTGATGGCGAGAAAAAAAAATGAAAAACCAAAAAAATAAAAAATACAAAAACAAACTGTTTCTATTAATATCCATTTTGATTATTCGAAATTTCCTTTCCCCCGGTTGAAATCTGGTTACTATCTCTGAGGAGATATACTGCCCATAGAGAAATTAAAACAAATCAGTTTATAATTTACATCGTTGTGCAGAGAAAATTTAATAATGGATTACTGGAAAAATCAATAGATTATCACTTTTACAGTTTTTGTTTGCAAAATTCATTAGGTATATTATACAAATAGGATTTTCTGTATCCAAGGAAAATTTTCTTCAAAGGAGTTTAAAAAAGCCAAGTGGCCAAAATCTACATTTTTATGTAATAGTACGCCACCAATTCGAATTGTATAGCTTAGTGAAGTAATTGTTTTTCAACTCCTTAAAAGCCCTTAAAAATTTTAGAAAAGCATTTCCATCTGAAATGATGCATTCAATATTTCTGTTATTCTCGCGAATTCGTCTGCAATCTAGCGGTGGTAATAAACACAGAACATAAAACCATAAACCAGACATTAAAGCTGTATGGTATAGAGTTTGGATGTAATGATTTTTAAAAGTTCAACATTTTTCAACTTCAACTACTTTCAAAAAGGAGAGTTTCTTTACACGATTTGAGTTAGTTGATTTGCTAAAATGGGTGGAAGTTTAATCTTAGGATTTAAATCCAACACGTCCATTAACAATAAATGAAATCTCATTTTACAGATTTTCGGTTAACGAAATTTCGATTTACGTACAATTCGTTAAGTGAGGGATGGATGTAAATCGAAATTTCGTTAACCGAATTTTTCGTAAATTTTCCGAAAATTCGTAAAAAGAGATTTCGTAAATCGAGGGATGGATGTATTCATTTAGGCTTGCGACCCAGTATAGATTTTCTTCTCCCATTAACTTTGACAAACGCTGAAAAAATCAGCAAACCCATTTGAATTCAATAGTTTGTTTGAGAAATAATAACTAAATATTTTAAAGGAATTTCTAAAATTATAGTTATTTATGCTGGGGTACCCCCAGCAGGTACCAATTAAAGTATTTAATAAAAATTAATCAAACTGTCTTAAAAATGAATACCGATAGATTTTATTGGTAGCCTATAGTTTTAACAAGAAAGGTCAGTTAGCTCATGATTGCAAAACAACAGGGTGGCTTAGTTCATATGTTATCATTGCCCCCAATGAAAACTGTCGTGATTCGAACTCGGTACCCTTCGACTTAAACGCCGCAGCTTTTTCTGAAACAGATTAACAGAAAAATCATGTAATAAAAATTTCATTTGAATGTAATGAAACGTGATTTGTTGACTAAGATATTGTGCCTATAAGCCAGTACGATTACCTGTCAATGACCCTCACACACTTTATTTAAAGAATAGATAGGATGGACCCTTGTAAAGTTAATTTCTCATTCACTGAGGTTAGCATAATTTAAAAGTTTCGTTTATCATCTACAATTATTGAAGCAGAAACAATACGTAATCATTTTAGATAGTTCTAAACTCCTCTTCGATTACCTGCCAATTTTCAACAAAAACTGCGACATCGAAACTTTTTCTTTTGTTGCACTGTTTAATGTTTACACGTGACGTCTTTCCAAATGACATAAGCCATTTTGTTTTAGTATAAGGTAGTACAATTTCAAACATGTTTACATTATTCAAACTTATTATGAAAATGGGTGTTGTTTGAAGAATAGCATTGCAAAACTCGTGATTTTTTCGGTATAAATAATCGGCCAAATCAATCTTCAATGCAAAGATTTGTGAAAAAATTCGAAGAAACTGGTTGTATTATTAATAAACCAAAAAGTGAAATACCGAAAACTGAATGCATAAATGAAAACATTGCTGCTGTTAGTGAAAGCGTTGAAAATGAAACGAATACATCAATTTCACGACGTTAGATATTTATCTGTACCTTTTTTCTCTGTGATTTTGTTTATCCAATAACGAATATTGTATGAAACTATGTAATGGTTCAATTTCCATTCATAGTTACTTGGCGACATAAATAAATTATGCCTATATGCCATTTTCGAGTTATTGTCAAAAATTATTGCAATTCAATATTTTAAATTATAATTATATTTATTCTTTCTCAAGCCAATCGTCTTGGGGTTTTGTTAGATTACACCTCTCAGATCACTGTGATAACCGCTATTGTCAGTACATCCAAAAAATCTCAGTTTTGAATAGTGAGTTGAAAAATTCAGGTATCACTTACAAAATCTTTTATTTATTTTTATAAAGTCATTTTTTATTAGTATATGTAGTGATAAAACAAGATTGTATATTACAATAAGATCTTATACAGTTTATACTAATCCTCTCTAATTGAAATCGTAACGTTTTCTATTTGGATGTGGCAAACCGTCTCACAAACCCGAAAGGATGTGCCGATCTTACAGTTGATAACACACGTTAATGGAAATTCATTAAAGTTCCACTCCCTAGTCCTTTCCATTTTTAATCAATAGAAAAACCACAGAAATTATGCATTTTTCAAAGATTTAGCTTCATCAATGGAAGCCTACACACTCTTGTAGGTGTAGAATTATAGGCGAAGAAGATCTGAATAGTAAACGCTATATAAAATATTTAATGTTTACCTCCACCAGAGTCAGGAGTTAGTAATATGATTATATATGAGACTATATTTTTCCTCGTTTACTCATCTGAGGAGAAGGAACACAATCTGCAAAATATTCAAAAGTTTGTTTTGAACAAAAATCGACATTTCCCAGAATCTAAACTTTTCCCAATACAATTAATAGTCCGAAAAAAATATAGCTGCCCGTTACGGTTCCGACTCGAACCACGAAAAAAGAAAAATATGGTCCAACCGACTCCTGGGATGCGTCTTGACCCACAGAACTAAAATATTTTAATTTTAATTATTAACTTTAATTAAATAAATTAATTATCTATAAATTAATGACCAGTATAAACAAATTAAAATCGTCCATGTATAATAAAAAAATACTAAGCATGCACCGATAATCTACAAAACCATTGAAGTTTTTCTATAATTAAAATACGTTTTACTATTATAAAAAACAATCAAATCAGACACGAAAAAGTACGAACTGCACTAGACCGTGGTATAGAAAAATAGACATACTAAATTTGTTGTTTTCAAATAATGAACAAAAGTCTAAACAAAGACTAAGGGTTTAAATTTAGTTAAAAAGAGCAATTATAGTTACCCACCATGGTTTGATTATGATTTTATTAACTTACGTAACCGAATACAAATAAAGCCTGTACAGTCGACTCAGAAGTTTTGATTTTGAATAGAATGTCTATTTTTATAAATCTTCGTGAGCAATTCAAATCCAAATTTAATCTAAATAGTTCCATTATACGTAAATAAATTTGAAGCTGAAATTAAAGAAGAACCTAAAAAATTTGAAATTTTGTGAATTATAAGCGAAACACAATTAGATTTCTTTCATCTATAATGAAACGTAACGATAATCAGCTAAACACAGTTTCCGAAATTTGTTCAGGATTTGCAAATTTTTTTCATTCAGGCTTCTTTGAATGGACGAATAAATTGGTTGAAACTTATTTCTGTTTGGAACATGGATATGCAAGCAAAAGATAATTTTTGTACTCCCTACTATTTAATGATTATTATCATTTATTTGACTTTGTTATTTCTGGAGAGTGTTTCCGTAACAATATTCCCGTAATTTATTTTCTGTTCTGATTAAACTATCACTTTCAGTCTGGCATTAAATGTTAAATATGGAGATCTAGGATTAAATATTATTGTTATATTCAGATGAGGTTGGTATAAAAAAACAAGCAAATCAGAAATATTTCTATTTATTATCCCGTAATTCCATTTTTTTCATCTAATTTTAAATTCTAACAATTCTCAACAACTTTTAGGCAACAAACATTTTCCTTTGCATTTTCGTACATAGCACAACCACTTGCAAAAATTTCTATTCGCTATTTAAATGGTGCAAAAAGCAATTTGAATTTTGCAGGCAAGCGAGAATATTATATGGAAATTGTTTTAGCAATAAATAAAATATTTAGAGTATAGAAGTACCTACAAAACAATATTTAAACCACTCACCGAGCTTCAAAATGTTCAAGGGATTGAAAATTAGAATTTAATTTTTTGGTTGAATTTCCTTTTCGGGGAATCTATAGTCGCTCAAGTTGATTCTTGATTCAAGTGAAAATTTTAGATTCGATGTACGAACATGATTATAAGTAAAATGGAAAGCATTTGCATGTACATATTAATCAAACAATATAGAGTAAAGATCCAAACAGCGCTTTAATTTAAATATCGACGTATCTCTATAATTCTTTAACATCATGACACTCCAACCCTTTACAAATTTCGTGTAATTTCGAGAAACGGAATATAAAATAATCGGATAGAGAATAATAAAATATCATCTAAGTAAGATCATATATCTTAGCACCAACCGCGCTTAAAACGGCGAAAAATCATACAATATCGAAAATCCCATAGTTTTGCCTAATCAAGTTTACTTTTAATCTGGATAAGCTTTTTAGGCGTTTAAACTGTAAGAGAAAATCGCGATTAAAACTTTACTGAAAACTGTTCAAAATCCCATTTCTTATCCGCTTAAAATAAGTCATAGAACATCTAATACTTCAAAAGTTTAATGGTAAATAGGTCTGCTAATATTAACTGAACGACACACTATACAATAATTGAAATTATTGACGTCTAAAATAAAAATTTATTTCGCTCTAACACCGCATAATTTTAAGTGCTGTAATAACATAGAATATAGCATTACATTTATTATATAATTCAACGTCAAAATTCAAGAAACTCGCAGAGCCTCGGATTATCCCGATTAAGACATTCCCTATAATGAGAATTTATTTGTCCCAAATAATTTGCGTATAAGTTCAAATTTTAATTGCATTGCATGCGTGAAAATTTAAATCAGCGGCACTAAAACCAAAGAACTGTCTGAAATAAATAATTAAACAAAAAATACATTTCGAAAGCTGTATATAGAGTTTTATAAATATACTAAAAATGATATCACATCTAATATAAACCCACAAAATGGTAATCCTTCTATTATTATTAAATCAAAGCTTAAAGAATCCTACACAAATAGAATACAATTTTTCTAAATTTGAAGTGATTATTTGCATCTATTAACCGACGTGAGCCCCAACCACTATTGAGGATATCAAAAAACTTTTTGCCATGCATTAAGCTCCTTATTATTCACATCAAATCGTTTGCAACGATATCCATTCGAACAATTTCACAGGCTTAACATTAATAAAATAAAAGCAAAAGTGAAACAAACAAATGTGGATTACTGAAATATAAGTGCTTTAAGCGTATAATCACTTTCACGATCATGCATTTATGTATAAACCAGAAATTGAACAATTCGATTGATGACAATTTCCGTTTACTGGATACGTTTATCGGATATCACTCTTACACTAGTTACATAGTTCAATTTGCAAAATTGGTATCCTCCATCATTACTAGGGTCTGTCGTGCAAACGAATTAAAATTATATCCCAGTTGAAAATAAAGCATTTTCTTAACAGCGAATGAGGAAAATCAACTTCTTTGCAATCTTTAAAATAAAACTCTAAGGCAACTGCAACAATTACACAAGGAATTTATTTTGAATATGTATGTATATGTCAAAAATAATCATAGGAATTGACTGTTATAATTTGGGTGTGGCAGCCTTTTCGAATAAATGTCAAAAATTAGTACTAAGACTGTGCCCGAAACCTGTGATAAATATTTGTTAGTACACATTTTTGACATTTATTTGAAAAAACTGCATACACCCAAATTATCACGGTCTTTTGCTATGATAATTTTTGACACAAACAGAATAATTGTTCGGTCGACATTTAACATGGTCGCCTTAGCATTTTATATCATCAAAATAAAATGTCAACTAGTCAATACGATAACATAATATATCGTTTGCAGCAACATAATAATTTTCAACTGCAGCAGCTTGCCGACATTTATTTTCTTCTAGTTTATGTCAACTAAAGGTTCTTATTTATATGGCATATTGATCTAGGGAGTAAATTTGAGAGCTACCACTATCGTCTGACGGATTATTGAAGCTCTTAAAGAATTAATTGGTCGATTGAATTAAAACGTTGAATCGTATGCATCACATCATTAACCGTAATAGAGTTGCCTCCAATATTTTTATTTTGCCTTGCAATTCTGATTTGAGAATACCTATGACCTTCCCATTTCCTATATATAAACCTAGCTATCGTATTATATTTTCCAAATGTTTGGCGAGAATTATTGCACCATCATCCTTTTATACTACGTCCTAACAAATATATCCCTACGCTACTAATATGCGTATAAAAAAATGCGTTGCTTGCCATTAAAATCAAACAACAATATGACAGAAGGGGAATACTTCAAAAAATTATTACACAATTCGGGCAGCGTAATAAAAGTTTGTGAATGTAGGGGAATATTTTTCATAAATTTGTACTAAAAAATATTTATCACAGGTTTCGGTCACAGTCTAAAAAATAGTTGTCACAGATTTCGGATACAAAGCGTGGGGTATATACAATTTTTTTTAAAATTAACATGAAAATACGTTTAATATATATATAATAAAATAGTAACGTCTGTTTAAAGGCAATAAATGCAGGAATACAAATGCAAAAAGCTAATTCGATTAAATTTTTGATCAATTGTTAAATTTTTACCGTTGTTTTCTATGCAAAGCTTTGATCTAATCTTGATACACTATGGGTGTATGTGTCCAAAACCTAGAAGATAAACATTTTTTAGTATAAATATTTGATTTTACCTATTTGAAAAATATTTCTCTATGTTCACAACTTTTTATTATGCTGTCCGAATAGGGTAATAATTGTTTGATATGTGGAGAAATAATGTTAAGTATTTCGTTGGTTTCAAATTTTGAAAGTCGCGGCGCGTCTTTAAAGAGTGCCACAAAAAATTCAAAGAAGCTAAACCTTTAAGGAACCTATGTAAATTCAAACTAAAATCATGGAATTTTCTTTGCCTTTTAATTCGACAAAAACATTTTACCACCTACATAAACAAATAAATTCGAATAATACTCAGAGACGGCAGTACAATACTTTATATGTAGTTGGAGTATAAAACGCATTTTAGAACATTTGGAATTAAGAATTATTTTGTGATAGAAAAATGGACAGACATTTTCTATTTATTCATAAATTAATGGTTTACAAATCAACTTATAATCCAAAAATAAAAAACTGCATAAACTGAACCAAACCAAAAGTTTTTTTTTCAGAAAATCCGTTTTATTTTCTCTATAAATAAACAATTTATCATCATCAACATCACCATCACTATAGTATGTAAACAGTCACTATGTACTCGAATATACGAGTACGTGTAGGAATGTGTGTACAAAAAAACTTTTATCTATTTTTTCGTAGTTTTTTTTTATTTTAAATAAAAATTTTAGTTTTTAATTTAAAGCCAAAATCCAAAAAAATAAAAATAAAAATTGGTATACAATACGAATATTGAATGATACAGAAGGAAAAATTTGAAAAAATTCATTTATCATTTATTCTCGATTTTTGGGCTTCTCATATTATTTATATACATATGTATACTTGTATAGTATGTATACCTACATCGTTGTCAATGTTGGTTTTCGAATTTTGAGGGAATATAAAATAAAAATTGGGAAAAACTAAATACCATTTTAATAATATTTGCATTTGGAAAATTAAATGAGAAAATTTATATTAAAATAGAATATATACGATAGGATGTTCCTTGATCGAACGAAATGGCAAAAAGTTGTTTTAATTCTAGTACCTTTTCCGATTGCATACTGCAAATTGTATCGATTCGGTGCCATCATAACTTTTGACGTTAAAAGACGCACCCCCAATTTATAATAATTACAGGATATTAATAAATCTACTATAATATTATACTGTAACATTTATGCACACCTATTTTTTTTTTTTTTATTACGTTTATATTACGTAAGTAGGTATTCTATTCAAAAAAAATAGCAAAGAACGCGATTTTCTACCCAATTTATTCCTTTTCTGTTGTATGTTATGTATAATTTTAATTTTTTTTTGTTTTTGTTTATTTTAAATGGATTGCGAGGTAAATTGAAAATATACAATAAAAAAAAAAAAAACTAAGAAAACGTATTTTTTTTTATAGTGGTGTGATGGGTTTGGAATTTCTTGTATTACAGTAATCCCAACAACAAAACAAACACACATTGAGATGAAAAAAAAATGTTTTTATTTTATTTTATTCTGTTTTTCCAGCAACAAAATATAATTTCTGTACTATATAGTTGGAACAAGAAAATATTTGTACATACTACACAGTACATATGTATGTATATTGTATAAAACAACGGAAAAACGAAATAGTAAATGAATTTTTAATATCAATTGTCTCTGAGTAAAATAAAAATAAAAAATAAAAACGGATACCTTAAATGGGACTGTTCAAAAAATGTTCATGGTTTGGGTACTACATACATGCTACACTAGTATACACTCCTCGATGGTGGTGGGTGTTAGAAAAACTATAATAATAACTTTAAATGTACGAAACGAAAACAAAAAATGAGAAAAGGAATATCAATTCTTTGCGTTTCCCACTCACAAAAAAAAAAAAAGAAAATCTTAAATTCAATTTTATTGCAGCCCTGAAACTAAATTATTGCAGTGTTATTTTTTTATTGCAGTTTTCAATCATTTGTAATGTTTCTTTGTATTTTTGGTCTTATCTTTTTTTTTTTAATACGGTCTGTTATACGTGGGAGGAATATGGTGACCGATTACAAGGTCAACATTCAAATTACATTAAATGTTGTGTAAGCTTTTGAAAGTGATTTTAAAAAAATATTGCTAATATGAAAGTGTCTACTATAAGCAGTCATAAGTACTTTTGAGTAATCTGCTAAAATTTGCAAAATTTACTTCCCGCATACGCTATTTTACGTTACAGACTATATACAAATCGGATATCTTCAAAAAAAAAAAACAATACAGTCTAAAATAAAATTTATTCTTTAGATTCTCGTACAAACATTAAAATAAAATTTATACACACCGAATATCTTCATTCGAGAGGCAACCTCTTCGCAATTCTTACATATACACCTATTACAATATATATGTAGCATTAAGAAGAGATATGTATAAATTTACTGAATGATTTTATAGTAAAGAATAAAAATCGCTCGCGCCACTCTTGGAGTAAGAAAGCCAGCAAAATGTTTAGTTGTTTTAGAAGTTTAACATAATGATCCTAACCGAAAATATTTATAAACCAACCCAATTGTAAACTATATAATATACAACACACAGAATACATCTCTAACATTCGTTGGCTTTGTGCTTGGAAATAATGCAAATTTTATTTCGTTTAAAATTATTGTTATAGCTAACATTTTTTTACATTTTGTATAAATTTACAAGAATTATTTTAACGACTATTCTCTTCTTCTTATTATTATTATCTTATTGTTATTACCTATATATAATATAAGAACTATTCGTAAAATAGCTAGTTCTCCAAATCGTTATGTAGCTGTGGAGATCTTATGACAATGTAACTCCTTGAACTTGAATGAAATATGACATAATGCCGTTTGATGTGTACAAGAAACGATCTGAACATATAAATCAAACATAAAAGAATACTTGAAAATATTCTTATTCCATCTCTGCCGTAAAATGTTTGGTATTCCAAATAAAAAACTGACCATTGATATAACCGTATAATTTTTAGCTAAATTAGTAATTTAATTTACATTTTATATTAAGCAATACTGAGCTGATTTATAAAAAAAGTGAAAAAAAAACTTAAAGTTCAAATTCAAATACACTATTGCAGAACTTCTCCAACTCCTATAATAAACGAGATTATCTGATATATGTAACAATTGTACTCATAAACTTAAAAATATAAGAAGGGGAACACGATAACGTGCAGGCAAGATTTTGAAATTGATATGGAACCAAAGATGTAACACCAAATTGATAATCAAAAAGTAATTTTCTTATATTCTTGTGTATTATACGGAGTCAATAAGGTACAAATGGGAGGATATGGATGAATATATAGATTTGATATTCTTTTCTTATTATTATACTTGTATTTACCATTCTTGCAGATATGAGAGGGTCGGATAAATTATTACATGTAATGAAATTAAAATTATACAATTTTGAGGGTACATAAAAAACTTGTATGTACATATATGTATATACATATTCAGATATAACACATAGGAATATAGGATGAGACGTTTCTGAACTAAAAAAAAAACTAAAATATTGGAAAATAAAAACTCATTTCCATTAACACTTACCATACCTATACAAATACACCATTACCGGTAATGTTACCAAACAAAACTATTAGCCAGATAACCATCAGGTTATTTACAATAGATAATATTCATTTAAAAAATAAAAACTAATCAACTACCCATTATATTTAATGTAAAACACTTATTACACGTCAAAAATTAGAACATTAAATATATGTATTGTCTACTAATTTATCGTACAAATTTTTAAGCTATATAGGTATAACCTGCCGGCATCGTCCAAAACCATCTATAGTCTAAAGAAAACTCAGCTATCAGCAAAACCATCAAATGAAATCATCATATTTTTTGGCCAATCAGTCATGTCGTGTTATTTGGAGAAAATTGAAAATGTAATTTACGAAACGATAAAATAAAGAGCGAAATTTGGAATGAAATGAACAAAATTTTTTGTGAAAGTGTGAACTTTTTGTTAGCTATTATTCAATTTTACCACTGCAAGAAAGAAAAGTGAAAAATGATGATGATGATGATAATATTGTTGATGTCGGTGATTATATCTTTGAAGATAGATTAGCTCATTTTGTTATACAATTAAATGGTTAGTAAGCAAAATTAATAGGCTTATTACTTGCGAGGATAAAATTTTGTATTTTTTTTACAGAAAAAGTACTAACAAATATATTTTCCCAATTTTTCCGAATGGCTAAATTATTATCTAAAATGTACATTGAAAATCTATTTATTTATCTATTTTCAAATAAATATGTATGTTTCTATACATATATTTATTTATATCTAATGTTTATAGAGTTTTTTGTTGTTGTTTAGTATCTATAATAATGGATGGACAATACCAATAACTAAATCAATAATGAAAATCTACTTTGGGAAGCCCTCGAATTGGGCGGTGCAAATAACTCGGTTACATACATTTATATATATTTATTAATAATAATTTATAAAAAAGGAATATTTGTATATTGGTTACAAATTAATAATCTTTCAAATTTATAAATTTATCAACGTTTATCTCGAGGACCAATGTATTTATTAATTCCTGTTTTAATTTTCCACCCCAAAAATAAAGGTAAAGCAAAAAATCGAAAAACATTTTCCTATTTATTTAATGTTTTTTTTTTTTTTTTTTTTTATTATTGAAAAACTTTTATGCATTTAGTGGTTGGAAATAAAATTTAGTTTTCCCAATTAATATTATATAATATATGTATTTATATTATGAACGTGTATAAAGATGTGAATAAATATAGATGAAAATCTCAATATCACACCATTTAAAGAAATCAGATACCTTAATGATGGGAAGCTTTATTTAAGTTTTAACGTCCATTGCGGACGTACACCGATTTAAATCTCAATTTGCCTAGCCTTAAGAAAATTATGCGGTTATTTTATTATTTTTAGTTAAGCAGTATCGGCTCTCGATGGTTTTATTTTCTATAAAATTTCTCGTTAATAAAAGATAAAATTAACTTATATACATTTTATTACATACATGTAATAGGTATTTGTATATAGCGTTCAATGGGAAACAACGAAATATATCTATTAAGTGCTTAGAATCTTATAAACAAAAGGGCAAGCAAACTACTAAAATATAAGAAAGAATTGCTAACAATAAAAAGAAAAATATAACAATAAAATGTAGAATATAAGGCACACAAAAGATATATTTTTTTAATGAAAAATATGAACATTGTGCTTTTTTCTTCCAGGGCTTCGAACTATATAAGAGTAAATTGGAAAAATCGTGTAGGGAAAACGAGGGTTAGCTCGTATTTCTAAAAATAATAAAATCTTGATTTTTTTTTGTCTTTGTCCTTCATCTTTATACCGTATATACCGAACATTCGACTTTCTTGATTTTCTTCTATGAAATTTTATTGTTCCAGTGAAATAAGAAAATTAACCATAAACATAGAATTCCAATATAAATAATAATATTCATAGTTTATGCAATACATAATAGGAAAACTTTTTATGAGTACAAATAAGTTGAAACCAAAATATAAATTTAAAGTAATCGATAAAATAGTTTTACTAAAATATGGTATAATATAGTTTAGTATCTACTAAAATTTGGTATAAATTTGTTAGTCCGTAAAATTTTCAAAATTCCTTAAAATTAAAAATTGATACCAATTACTGGAAAAGTTCTGTCTTTAGAAACTCCGCAAGCTCGTTTAAAATGTCTTAAATTTTAAAGTAAAGGAGAGAATCTTTTAAATTTGTTCAATTTAAACTTCTTAATACCATACTAAATATCTCTTTTGAATTAGTCTATTTTGCGACGCCATTCTCTGGTCTCTATTTAAAAAGCTTTCAACACGAAACAACTACATATCTTCAAATATTATAGATTTGTAAATTTTGTTTGACCGTTTTGATGTTCCAACAAAGAAGATATGTATATCTCTTCTCATTCTCTGTTAAGTTAAAGATCGATTTATACATTGATACATTGCAAAATTCCCAACAATAATTTTTAAATTTTTAAAAACATTTTAAAAATGTTTAATATTTTGATATAATATTAGAAACAAAAAATAATAAATTATTAAAATTTTGAGATTCAAGAAATGCTCAAATTATAAAAAATAAAATATGATCTTTGAAATGTTAAAAAGATTCGGAACAACTTTATATTTTTTATTTCTGAAATTTTCCAGATTTGGAGAGTAGAAACAATTGAAATTCAAACGAATTTTAAAATTTAATTTCTATGAAAATTTTCGAAAATTCTAGAATTCCCCAAATTCTCTGCATTTACCTTACTAGTTTCTGTAATAATTTAATTAAATTTAAGATTTCTATAGTCACTTTATTTTCATAGTACATTTTTAGTTAAATGTTCAAATTTTAGAATTCCTTACTGAAATTTTTACAAAATCAAATATGTATAACCCAACGACTCTAGTGCATGTTGCCAATTAAAATTTAAAAAAAAAAAATGCAGAAAATGTGAATTTCTAAAATTCATCTCTTCATTTCTAAAAACATCTTTAAATTTGAATCTCAAAGTATCTATTAAATTGATTCAAATTTGTCATTTTGTAAAATTTTTAAAATTCAAAATAAATATCAATCCTGAGCATTAAGAAATTTTAAATTTTAAGTTTTCTACATATATTTGTCTTTTCTTCTTTCTATTTTACTATTATTTCTACGAGAACTACACAATTTGTATGTTTCTTAATCGTATCGAGCTTTCCTTGAAATAGTAGCAGAATAATAGAAAAAATTGAGGTGTAGCTAACCCCCGACTTTCTTTTACGAACAGAGAATTTTGAGAAATTTTATTTTTTCATTTTTGGAAACATTTTGTATTAAGTAGTTTTCTGTAAACCTTATACTTTTTAAGATATTTGCAAAACAATTTTTCTGGACCAAGGGAGTGGCCACTTCCGGTTAGCCGATTTGGAGTAAAATTCACTGGGACCTCTCAATTTATCAAAAAAGCTTAAATCTGAAGTTTCAGTTCGATTGATTAAACCATCTGGGCTGTAGAGAGGACACAGACAGACTGACAGACTAACAGACTAACAGACTGACCGACTGACAGACAGACAGACAGACACCATTTCGAAACCAACTTTTTCGGACTTAGGGGCCCTAAAAACAAATAAATTTCTAAAAATCTCAAGGTTCAAAATTTTCATGATTACTATACTTTATTTTACTAGAGTAAAAGAAAGTAAAAAACCCTAATTCATACGAATCGTTCGTTTAATAAAAGTTCTGCAAAATTATTTTTTGGAAATCGCACTTAACTCCCAAGGGCCAATATCGGCCATTGCCAACAATGATGACATAGGTTTGGCTAGCACATAGAATAGGTTCTCAATTACCTAGTTAGAAAACCCTAATCCATACGGATCGTTCGTTTAATAAAAGTTCTACGAAATTATTTTTTGGAAATCGCACTCAACAATGATGACAAAAGTTCCGCTAGCACATGGAATAGGTCCCTTAATTACCTAGTTAGAAAACCCTAATCCATACGGATCGTTCGTTTAGTAAAAGTTCTGCAAAATTATTTTTTGGAAATCGCACTCAACTCCCAAAGGCCAATATCGGCCATTGCCAACAATGATGACAAAGGTTTCGCTAGCACATGGAATAGGTCCCTTAATTACCTAGTTAGAAAACCCTAATCCATACGAATCGTTTGTTTAGTAAAAGTTCCACGAAATTGTTTTTTGGAAATCGCACTCAACAATGATGACAAAGGTTTGGCTAGCACATAGAATAGGTCCCTCAAATACCTAGTTAGAAAATCCTAATCCATACGAATCGTTCGTTTAATAAAAGTTCTGCAAAATTATTTTTTGGAAATCGCACTCAACTCCCAAGGGCCAATATCGGCCATTGCCAACAATGATGACAAAGGTTTGGCTAGCACATAGAATAGGTCCCTCAAATACCTAGTTAGAAAATCCTAATCCATACGAATCGTTCGTTTAATAAAAGTTCTGCAAAATTATTTTTTGGAAATCGCACTCAACTCCCAAGGCCAATATCGGCCATTGCCAACAATGATGACAAAGGTTTGGCTACCACATAAAATAGATTCTCAATTACCTAGTTAGAAAACCCTAATCCATACGGATCGTTCGTTTAGTAAAAGTTCTGCAAAATTATTTTTTGGAAATCGCACTCAACTCCCAAGGGCCAATATCGGCCATTGCCAACAATAATAACAAAGGTTTGGCTAGCACATGGAATAGGTCCCTTAATTACCTAGTTAGGAAACCCTAATCCATACGAATCGTTCGTTTAGTAAAAGTTCTGCAAAATTATTTTTTGGAAATCGCACTCAACACCCAATGGCCAATATTGGCAATTGCCAACAATGATGAAAAAGGTTTGGCTAGCACATAGAATAGGTCCCTCAAATACCTAGTTAGAAACCCCTAATCCATACGAATCGTTCGTTTAGTAAAAGTTTGTCACATGGAATAGGTCCCTTAATTACCTACATAGTTAAAAAACCCTAATCTATACGAATCGTTCGTTTAGTAAAAGTTCTGCAAAATTATTTTTTGGAAATCGCACCCAACTCCCAAGGGCCAATATCGGCCATTGCCAACAATGATGATAAAGATTTCGCTAGCACATGGAATAGGTCCCTCAATTTCCTAGTTAAAATTGAGGTGTGGCCAACACACGACTTTCTTTTACTAACAGAGAATTTTTAGAAATTTTATTTTTTTCTTAATTTTTTTTTTTTAATTTTTAATTTTTTATTTTTATTTGTTTTTAAATTTTGGAAACAATTTGTATTAAGTAGTTTTTTGTAAACCTTATACTTTTTAAGATATTTGCAAAACAAATTTTCTGGACCAAGGGAGTGGCCACTTCCGGTTAGCCGATTTGGAGTAAAATTCACTGGGATCTTCCAATTTATCAAAAAAGCTTAAATCTGAAATTTTAGTTCGATTGATTAAACCATATGGGCTGTAGAGAGGACACAGACAGACTGACAGACTGACAGACAGACAGACAGACACCATTTCGAAACCCACTTTTTCGGACTCAGGGGACCTCAAAACAAATAAATCTCTAAAAATCTCAAGGTCCAAAATTTTCATGATTACTATACTTTATTTTACTAGAGTAAAAGAAAGTAAAAACCGTGAATCGGTCGATTACTGTAAGTTTTACCCAACAAAAAACAAATATTAAAATTGTGTACTTCTTTCAATTAACAAAATGGAGAAAGTGCCGTCCCAACAAATTTAGTTGTGATAAGTTAAGAAATTGGGGAAGTGAGATACAAGGATGCTCTAACATACTAGTTAAAAATGCTACTATGCAGTTGCACCACTTATAGTAACAACTAAAACCTTTAGTTATAGTTGTTGTGAATAGTTGTTTCTGTTATAGTACTCTGTCCATTGTTGACCGACATTATAAAATGCGTTCTTTGTACTTCCTGAATTGGCAGAACATTTGTCTTCAACCAGAGTAGTGACCAATAAAGGCTACATTAGGTACAAATAAATGTTATTGTGAAAGTAATCGATGTACAAAATGTGGTTTTGGTGATTGGACTACAAGATTTTCGTCAGCATAAAATTGAACATGGAAATTGCAAACACAGCAGCTGATAAGTATTTCTGTGAAGATAGTCGATTTGGAAAAATGTAAAGAGCTTCACGTAAAACGTAATCAGCTCGACCAGCAAAGACAGGTGAATCTAGGCATGCAGAATAGAAGTCATTCGATATTTTATATGTTGATCAAGGATGAGGCAACCTGCTTCAGACATGTATAATTCTTAAAATCGGAGAATGGAGTATACAATAAATTATATGCTTTCATTTCATAGGAGCACACTACGATTGGTAGTCAAATTAAAACTTCCCTTTTGTTTTCAAAAGAAGGTGTTACATGGGTACGTATTTCCCCATACACGCTCCAACAACATATGGTCGCATTGAAAGAGACAACCGAAAGGTTCAGGAAAGTACACGAACCATGATAAAGCAAGTGGTTTACAAAAGTTTATTTGACCTGCAGCAGTTCGAACAGACATTTATGTGTTAAATCGTGAACGTTGACCATATGAAAAATGATTTAATTCTAAACCAGATCTGGGTCATATTATAATTTTATGTACAGAATGTTTTGTGCAAATTGAAAAACAATTAAAACGACCGTAATGTCTAATTCAATGAACCGAAAATGGTCATCGTTAAAATTGATAACAAAAACAGTTAAGCTGATTATCAAGAAAAATCAGATGATCATCCAGATCGATTTTAATGATTATCAATCAAATCCTGCTGACAATGAAAATGGAAGTGTTACAGAAATCATTGAACAGAATGATACTAAAAATGGCGAACAAAAAGACGACCATCTTGTTTCTAATGAACGCAACAATCAACGGTATGATATCCGTTCTGAAATTAAGGCTCAAGAACGTTTAATTAAAACGAGTTACTCAGCAGATGTTATTGAACCAGAGAACTATGATGAAGCATTACATTCATCCGAAACTGAGCAATGGTAAAAGGCCATCGATGATGAAATAAATTCAATAAATGTCAAGAGACCAAAAGGTGTCAACATCGTAGGTTGCAAGTGGGTATTCAAATTGAAGCCAAGTTCGAATGGTAATACTTAAAAGGCGTGGCTAGCAGGAAGCAGATCTCCGGAATGTGAAGATGTTTAAATAATACAATTTCACGTCAAAACTGCGTTCTTAAATGGTAATTAGGACATAACCATTTACATGGTAGTAGCAAACGGTGTCAAAGTGAATGGTGAAAAAGCTGTATATCATCTAAAGAAAAGTCTTTATGGATTAAAGCAGGCATCAAGAGTATGGACCCAGACATTTTTCAATTTTCTTAAAAACTTCAGCATAATACAATCACAATCAGATGGATGGGTATTTCGAGGTAAGATAAATAACAAAATAGTCATATTACTTTGGTGATGCACCATTTGTCAAGTAATTTTATGATTACAAAATGTTACGAGAACCATTATGATGAAATTGAATTTGTGGGTGACCGGTTATATTGAAAAACTAATCAACAAGATTGAAATGGAAATTGTAAGAAAGCAAAGATTCTAGCCGGCAATAATGTGGTGTTACATAAATCCCAATAACAAGACGAAAATGAACCTTTTTCCATACAGACAAGAAGTTAGTTTATTAATGTCCAACTCATGTCATCGTCGTGAAACGTATCATTCGATATTTTTCAGGAACGAGTGATTTTGGTATTGAATATGGTGGTTCATCAGTTGAATTATGAAAGCTTATACAGATTCAGATCATGCCTGTGATTTTGATAAGAGAGGATCTACATCTGATTATGCGTTTTTGGTTAGCAATGTAATCGTCGTAAGAAAAAGCTATTTACAAAAGGCGGAATCACTTACTGCAGAGGCAGCATATATATAAGTCTGCTTCAGTTGGGCTTAAAGAAGCCATTTGGCTTAGACAACTCTTAAAAGATATTGGCTACAAAAAGAAAATTCGACATTAATTATGATTAACATTCAAAGTGCAATTATCCTTCAGGTTCCATTTCATCAGAGAGCATGTCAAGAACGATATTTTCAAACCAGTTCACATTTCTTCAAATGAACAAATATCAGACGCTCTTACTAAACCATTACCACCCCAGATGTTCAAGGATTAATTAATTTTGCCATTAGACAACTTCATTATAATTATAGTTTTCATTAAGCAAGCGAAAGAATTCATTCCGCAAAAGAATTAATTTCTTTTTTTTCTTACAAATACAAGTTTAAAGTAGCCGCTTGTTAAACAATTTTCTACACACGTTAAAATCAAATTCACTAAAACAGGCAGTGGAAGCAACTACGACATTGAGCAGTTGTTATTATTACCACAAAACGGAACACGTAAAATTCCTGAACGCGATCTCAAAGCTTTGTGCGGAGCGTAAATGCCAAATCTCTCAACTAACTCAGGGCAGTCAATTCTCGAGTAAACAATATCCCGCTTTATAGTTATTAGAAAAGGCAATTTATTCGCTACAGACCAGCATTTAAAAGCATTTTGTTCATCAATTTAATTCAAATAGGATTTAGAGTGTTCAGAGGCAATTTGTTCTGTACTCCCTTCGTGGACTACCCACTGAGCGAGTGCATCAATATATTCTCCAACCTTATAATGATCATTGTAATTTATTAAAACTACAACGTTTGGATCACCCACAAGACGTTGCATCTACTATCTTCGATCACTATGTTCTAGCTTCCCGAATAGATTGTGACGAATTACTTGCTCGTTCCAATATCTACATATGCTCCCAAACGCTGTTTGCGCGGTCGCCGTTTGTTACATATTATGGATCCTGTCTCTACAAATTTTGCACTTTCAGAACCAGTCGACTTTAACATGACAAGAAA
The DNA here is from genome assembly GCA_958295665.1 of Tipula vernalis. Lineage (NCBI taxonomy): Eukaryota > Metazoa > Arthropoda > Insecta > Diptera > Tipulidae > Tipula > Tipula vernalis. The sequence continues at coordinate 367,660,120 of OY282560.1, forward strand.
TTCATTTAAAAACGAGTTGCTTAAATTTCTGTCTAGATAATTGTTAAATTTTGTTTTTATATGTTTACTTACCGATTGTATATATTTACTGTAAGTAATAATAATAACAATAATAATAATTTTTTGTCAAAATTTTTTGGGTGCTGGGTGTGTTTCAATAGGGTAGGCGTTGACCGTTTATAGCCAATTATAAATTGGTTTATACTCCAACGTTGCAACTATGTAGAAACCATCAACTGTCTCCAGTTTACCTCCACGCGGTACCACCTGGGCAACGTTTGTTTTGCATTTTTAATGTATCACAACGGCTGAACTTTTAGAGGCGAGTGTAATAACACTATAAACAACAAAACGCAATGGATAAAACAAACAAGGAAATTAATACCCTAGGTGGCAGACCTGATGTTCAGGAAAATCCACTCTCTCCGGAGGTCGGTCCCATGGATTCTAGGGAGGACCAAACATTGCTACAAAATTCTAATGATACCAAAAATAAGCTAAGCGATATCAACGCTCAAAAGAGTAACGAGGAACAACTTTCATTCCGAAGGGGGGGGCTCCATTACAATCAGATCACCAATACAAAAAATATTTGCAAACAACGCAGTCTCCACTGAAAAAGTAACTTCATTATCAGAACAAATGCCGAGTGCATCAACAAATATTATAAACAGCGAGGAGCTGTTAAATAAATTTCAAAAAATGGAGAAACTAATCGCGCAGCTGAGCAATGAAGTTGCTGAACTTAAGAGAGGAAACTCTACACTAAAAGAAAAGGTTAAAAATAGCATAGCTAAGGATTCAGCACGAGTTAACAATCTTTCTTTTAACCATATTCAGCCATCATCCAGTCAACATGAACATTCAAATAATTCCAACTGGTTGCTGCGGCAATTTCCAGTTTTTCAACAGAATAATAGATTCAGTGCTCTGAGTCAAAAGGATTATTGCACAGATGAGGAAGAACTGGAAAAAGAAGTTTCGCAGGAAACGCAGGCGCACAAAAACGAAAACTCCTCCAAAAAATACTACACAAATTGTGATCAATAACACTGAAGAGAAAAACCCAAAAATACCACTGCCTCCACCCATTAACGTGAGCAATATCAAAAATTTCGAACTTTTTCGACAAAAACTAATAAAAACCACTAGTGAATCAACTAATTTTAAGGCGCTTTCAAATAGTGACATTAAAATTACCTTTCAAAATGAAAATGATTACAGAAATGTCAAAAAATTACTGGAAGAATTAAAAAAAGAACCCAGCAACCAATCAGAAAATATAGAATATCACACCTACCAGCTGAAGAGCGAAAAGGCTTATAGAGTGGTTATCAGAGGCTTACCATCTTCCATTAGTCACGATGTAATTAAAACAGACTTAGAAAAAATGGGACATGAAGTCGCAGGTATTACTAACATATACCAAATGGTCACAACTAATGGTGTAAAAGACAGGAAACACTTTCCATTGTTTTACATCGACTTAAAACAAAAAGACAACAATAAAGAAGTATACAACATCAAGAAACTTGCGTACTGTATAGTTGAAATTGAGCCACCTAACAAGACAAGGGACATTCCACAATGTACGAATTCTCAACAACTTGGACATACCAAGAGTTTTTGCTATCGTCAAACCAAATGCGTTAAATGTGCTGGAGATTATCACACGACAAAATGCAAAAATCAACCAGACATCGTGCCCTCATGTGCTCTTTGTCAACAACAAGGACATACTGCAAATTATAAAGGATGCTGTGTATATCAGAACAAAATTAAAAGTCAACAGAATAATAGAACAAGAGTAGTACAGCGATTACAAACCAAAGCTGCTAAATCACAAACAACAATCACACCATCCGCACAGTTGGATTATCCTATGCGCAAATCACCAAATTATCTGCTGATGAATCAAACCAAAACAACAAACACATATAGAAGTTAATAACGAGTCTAATAACTTTGAAATTATTAAAAAGCTTAGTCAAATTCAACAGACACTTGGTCACTTAACAGGAAGGGTGGTAAAACTAGAAATTAATTTCTATCCGCCTAGCAAAAAAAGTCAGCATACACAAAAATGATTAACTCGTTCCTACGCATTGTAACTTGGAACGCTAATGGGCTCAACCAACGAGCCCAAGAACTGGAAATATTTCTCCATACAAATAACATAGATATTGCACTTATTTCAGAAACGCACTTCTCCAACAAAAGCTTTTTCAGAATAAAGGGATTAAATTCCTACACAATCCATCCTAGTGAAAGAGCCAGAGGTGGTTCAGCTGTACTAATTAAAAATAATATCAAACATAATCAACAAGAGGATATTCGAGAAAGCTACATGCAATCAACTGTTATCTCAATCCAATATAATGGCGCAGATCTAAATATTGCGGCAGCATACTGTCCTCCACGGCATACACCAACGAAGTTACAATTTAATAACGTCTTTAATAAGCTCGGTCCAAGATTTTTTATTGGAGGGGACTATAATATAAAACATACAATTTGGGGTTTCAGGCTAATTTCGCCTGGGAAAGGAAATGCTTTGTTCAATGCCATTCATGAAAACAAATGTGAATATCTGTCTCCAAGGGGCCCAACGGATGCAGAAAAAAAATACCAGATCTGCTTGATTTCTTCATCATAAAAGGTATTTCATCCAGTTACACTAGAGTCGAAGGAATTAACGACTTAACATCTGATCACATTCCTGTACTGTTATCAGTAAGCGCTATAGTCATCAATAAAAATAAAAAGCAAAACCTTGGGATCTCTTCAGAGAAAAACTGGAAGAGCTAGTTGAATTAAAAGTTAGTATTAAAAATAATGAAGAATTGGAACAACAAACAAACAATTTCATTGAATACACCCGTATGGCCGCCAGTCTAGCTACTCCAGAATTAAAGGACAAAGCGGAGATTGAAGTCAAATACCCAGCTGAAATCAGGGAACAAATCAAGGAAAGGAGAAAGGCAAGGAGAAAATGGCATCTCACCAGAAATCCCGCAGACAAGACCACCTTCAATGAATAAGTAACAAAGTCAATAGGCTAATCAAAAGCTTCAAACAGGATTACTTCGACAACTACTTAAGCGGGCTAGGCCCAGAAATGGATAAGGACAACTCGTTATGGAAAGCAACCAGAAAATTTAAACGACCTGTAGCTCGAGTACCACCTATAAGAAATGCTCAAGGCAATTGGGTTCGACAAGACAAAGAAAAAGCAGAACTCTTTGCTCAACACCTAGCAACAGTGTTTCAACCCCATGACATTCAATCCAACATTGACGTAATACCTGTCTATCAACCAAATCAGGATTTTAAAAGGGTCACGCCAATGGAAATTGCTGAAGAAATCGACAAAAGTCTTAGCCAAAAAAAGCCACCAGGAATTGATGAAATATCACCGGGTCTATTCAAGGAACTTCCACGCAAAGCAATCATCATGATCACATACTTATTTAATGCCTGTATGAGATTGAAGTATGTACCCAAATGCTTCAAAACGGCCCAAATAATTATGTTGAAGAAATCAGGTAAACCAGATGAAGAAGTAACATCATACAGACCGATTTAACTGCTTCCGACCTTATCAAAGCTGTTTGAAAAACTACTACTAAAACGTCTAAAGCCAATGGTAAACGTTCCTGATTTTCAATTTGGATTCAAGAATAACCACTCCACAATAGATCAAGTTCATCGAATAACTACGGTAGTAGAGCAAGCGTTAGAAGAAAAGAAATATTTATTGCCTCGCCGTATTTCTGGATGTATCTCAGGCCTTTGATAGGGTTTGGCACGAGGGATAGACATTCAAGATGAGCAAAATGCTACCACAAAACTATTGCCAGCTGCTTGAATCATACCTCTCTGATCGCCAATTCAGAGTCATCCATGAAGAAACATGTTCTGACTTTTATCCAACGCTAGCGGGAGTTCCGCAGGGAAGCGTATTGGAACCCCTCCGCTACCTTCTCTACACTGCGGACATACCTACAACGAATAAAACATTCATCGGCACGTTCGCTGACGACACTGTAATTATGTCAGTAGACGAATCACAACCAAGGGCAGTGGAAAATCTTCAACGAGCAATGAACAACGTTACTAAATGGAGAATTGACTGGAAAATCGTGCTTAATGAGCTCAAATCAACCCATGTGACATTTACGCTCCGACACAAAAATAACAGTCTACACATATACCTCAATGGGATGCAAGTGCCGCAGGCTGAATCGGCAAAATACCTTGGTCTGCATTTAGATTCAAGGCTCAACTGGAAACATCATGAACAGATACGATTAAAACAACGTCAAATGTACTGGTTAATTGGGCATCATTCCAAAATGAACCTGTATTGCAAAAGACTAGTCTACCAGACTATCTTCAAACCAATATGGATGTATGGTGCGCAGCTATGATGTTGTACTCATAAATCCAATAGAGACATTATACAACGTAGCCAAAATAAATTTCTTCGAATGGTCACCAACGCGCTTACCGATTTGTGACTAACAGGAAAATACACAATGATCTAAAAATACAATTGCTAGACGACGTCATCCGCGAATGTGCCATTAAACATGAGAACAGACGTCTTACCCACACCAACGTTAAGGCCGTACAACTACTGGACAGTACAAACGAAGTAAGGCGGCTCAAACGAATGAAACCACATGAGCTAACCGTATGAATATTATATCTCAAGGGAACTGGACACTGGTCCAGCAGACCCACACAAGTTTATGCTTATCTCATAAGTACTAATGTCAACCTTACTAATGAATTAATAATGTTTAAGATTGTAGTAGCCATATCAATAAAGGTGTTACAAAAAAAAAAATATTTTTTGTTGTATTTAATTATTGTAATATTTATGGCGGTATTAATAAAAATCCCTAAATATGTATTCGCCTCGCTATTTTGGTTTTCAACTCGACTCAATTCCACTAGTTTCGTTGAGTTTTAAATTGCTTAACGAAAACCTAACTCCAACCTCGTTTCATAGGATCAATCAAACCTCAAAAATTTAAACAAATTTCGTCAACCATGGTTTCGATTTTCCTTTTTTGGTTGAATTGTATGTATTAACTCAGAAGAAAGATTTGTTGTATTCTGTGGTATTAATGAATCTAAAGAAATCAGTCGCGGGCCATGGATTATCTAACGTCCTCCATATTAATGTTGCAAACACAAATGTTTTTGATCAACAAAGTGTGGGCGCGATTTTTAGTTTCACAAATGTTTTAAAATACATTTGTATTTTTTGAAATATCTTTATTTGTTAAAAGTAAAACATAACTGAAAACACATCGTGCGGATTGACCTTAGACGCAAAAATTTAAGTAAATGTTACAATTAAAATTATGTAATTATTAATATTATTAATACTGTGGTTGATGGTGAAGAGGTGCCACAAAATTTGTGGTCATAAGGCATAACCGCTTAAGTCGACTTAAGACAAAAATAATTTTCAGTGTGTAACGTTTTGTAGCTCTTTTCTAACTTCACTAAATGATTGACTTAAGTGGTAAAGCCTTGTGGCCAAATTCTGTGGTCGCAAGCCGTAGTAGCTTTAGTCGGCATAAACGAAAATGAATTTAATATTCAAATTTTTCTACGTCTCTAGAAAAATTATCAAATTTGACTTAATCGGTTACGCCTTGTGACCACAGAAATAAATAAACGGAAAAATAGTGCAATAAACACAAATAAAAACATTACAAAATAATTGTCAATATTTATTGTCAAAATTTATCGCTACGAGATTTTATTAGCTACGAATTTACATACTTTCAAGAATTCACTCAGCTGCGCAATATCAATCGCGCAACGACTGCAATAATAATTGCAATACAAAATTTTGAGCGGTATACGAAGCTTTAAAATAAAATGGACTTACCAATGTTTTCATGCTCCATCAACGTAGGTTGTTTTATTCATTTATTTTAAGAGAGGGTGAGCTGATAAATGGCTTTGCGACCAATAATATCTATTATGCATCCCTGGATAGATTATGTTATGACTTGAAGTGAAGACTAAATACAAAGGTGTAAAAAATGCTCATATTTCATTTGTTTTGTTCTTTAGTTTTCAAATAAATAACCGATAAATACATATTTGGAGAGTCTCCACAATAAGAAAAACGTGCATAACTTCATTGCAATATCATGCACCACCACGTGTGTGTTAATGTACAATTTGGTTTCAATATTTGTTATTCTACTGTATTTACTTGACATTTCTATTGACGTTTGCGTTATGTGTCAAAATAGTAACGACTGCGCAGTAGGTATTTTTATAAATATTTAGTCAATATTAATGCATGCATTGATTGCTAAGGTAACAATATTATAGATAAGATAACAATTTTTAATAATTTTATTTGTTTTTTAGTCATTCATTAACGTGAGACAGTTTATAAGATCATTTATAAAAAATAAATTAAATCTACATAATCAAAATGGTGAAAGCAGAACCACTAAATAAATCTAAAGTTCTGTCGATGACCGAGATAACCAATCAACTATTTAACAATCAATATTTATCGGATTTGGAATTTCACATCGATGACAAGATTATCTACGCACATAGTTTTGAATTGATGAAACGTAGCGTCGAATTTGAACGACAACTATTACCAACACTTGGCGTACGTAAAGCAATTCCAATTGTGAATTATAAATATGAGGATTTCTATCAGCTAATTCGTTTTATTTACACTGATGAATGTGTTATCTCGGATGCGAACGCCACCGATATTTTACGCCTCGCAGTTGGTTATCGGGTGCCCAAATTGGAGAACGAGGTGATTCGTTTTGTCACTAGCTATAATAAATCAATTAAATTGAAATTAAAAGTATACGATTTTTGTGTAACAGAAAATTATGGTTTGCTTCATTATTGGTCTCGTGATTTTATAGCAGCAAAACTATCGACCATTTTGGATTCGGAACATTTTCTTCAAATTCAACCGAAAATCCTTGAAGAAATTCTGAAATTTGATGAAGTTGGCTTAATTGGACAAACCGTTAAGGAGACACAAATATATGACGGCTTGGTAAAATGGATGAATCATTATTGTCAGGGGAACCAAATTGAAATGACAGAACGACGTAACCAATTTGATAGCTTGGTCAAATTGATCAGATTTCCTGCAATGACGCAGGAAGAGTTTAATGGTTGTGTTCAAAATCATCCGGGCTTATTAACCGATAGTGATTTTGGAGCTATTTTTAAACAGATGTCAGAGGGAACCAAATGCAAAGACAAGATATGGAATGGGAAAGCTCGTAAAATATTCAACTGGAATGCTGAATACAAGAAATTTACGGGAGCTGTTACTAAATTCAGAGTTAAAGAAGAATTGGCATTAACTGGGCTTTGGTATGGAAATGCCAAAGATACACGAAATATGGAATTGATCGTAAAAGTCCAAAACTCGCCGACATGTTCGGTATCGAGTGTTACAAAGTTATTTAGTTATAATAGCAAAGCTTATCTACATGACACCATTATCAGCCTAGGTGAGTCATTGCGTTTTGAACCGGGATGTCAGTATACACTTGAAGTTGTATTCAAAGATCGGACTCCTGACGATGAAATATTTTCACGAACTGGAAAACGGGAAGTTATCTTAAAAAATCTCCCTCGTTCAGTTCAAATTGTGGAGGGGGGCTGTAATATGTTTCAGATGTTTTTTAAAAAACAGAACGCGGACGCTGAAGGATCTTCAAGTAATTAAATATACCTAATTTATTTCGTAATTAAACTATATATTTAGTAAATTGATTTTTTTGTCTTATGCATACATATTTGCATTGGATGTATTAATTGTTATATAAAATTAAAACAACACATTATTGTAAAATTTTAAAAATAAATTAGCTTCAAATTTATACACTTGTAAAATGGTTTCATTTTATCTCCCAATATTCCGCAGTTTACTTTTCATGTGCTATGGCTCCCTCCTCCTTATGCAGTAACGAATGCCATCTCAATGCAGGGGGGCTATTTGGGAATTCGATTGGAACGTAATCGAATCTTCGATATATATATATATATATATATATATATATATATATATATATATATATATATATATATATATATATATCGATGATTCGAACTAATAATATTATATATGTATATAAATTTGATTTAAATAAGAAACGAATGAATCTGATTGAATTCAAATAGGAATCGAAGACTCGATCACGTTCGAATCGAATTCCCAAATAGCCTTACAGGAAGCATGGATATGCAGATTGCATTACACCTTACTAGCATATTACGGATAAAGGTGGTTTACTTCAACAAGGTGTACGGCTACCAATTCAAACATTTTACTGGGAAGGCCAGATTAAAGCCCATAACTTATTCTCTGGCTACCGATTTGGGACAATTTTATCGGGTTTATAAACTTACATTTGCTCATTCAATCGCTATCAATCTTTAATTATAGGAATTGTCATATAATATTTTAAATTTAGAATGTATTGAAATAATCAAATATCCCTGTTCAATCATGTTAAGCAGACCTGTAGTTATTTAGCTTGTCTAGATACAGCTTAAAACGAATTTCAATCTATATATGTATTCCGTTCTAAAAGACAGTCGGTACTGGTATCGGAAATACCATATTGTAATTGGATCATTGTAATAAACGGCAATGTATCAAAGCAAGGCATATGTCTCATAGGCTTTTTGACGATGATTTTTCCTTCTATTTGAATAACTTTAATCAAACGAGAAATCACTTGATGCCTAATTAAATAGTTTGCGGTAAAATGAAGGATAAAGCGTAATACTAAAGCTGACACTAAACAGCTGATTATACTAAACAGCTTCAATGACAGTATTTTTGGACTGAATCTAATCAAAACACCCAAGAGTTTCAGCCTGGTGAAACAAACCTGATTATACTGAGTTCAGGCCTTTTTATGGACAATTTTAAGTTTTGAACCGCAAATCGCGTGTCAGAATTAGGTGTTTCTTACCACGATATCTGATAAAGAGTCTTATATCTGGTAAAGCGAAAGATGAGATTAATGTGATATCAAATTTTATACATATAAAATCCTTGACTTTCTTGATTCTAGAATCATCAAAAATTAGGGTTCCCAGCTGAAGGGAAGGACAATAATTAAAAAGCTACAAAATAGAGATATTAAACAATATTTTTGTATGGTTACATACATATGTTGAAATATACTCTTATGTTGAGCATATCTCAACAAATCGAACCATACAAAAACATTGTTTCTACTTAGAGATTATCTATCAGAGAATCAGAGATTCTTTAAAGATAAATTGTGCCTCATGACGCCAAATGTCTGGGACTGTTTTGGTTATCTTGGTAGTAATTATCCTAAAATTGATGCGGGGAGACACTTCGTGTGAACGGTTATTTATCTCAAGTTAGCCGGTCATACGTTCTAAGTGATAATTGTCGTGGTAAACCACACATCCAATAAATAGCATTTCTAGCGTTTTTTATCTATGACCTAATTTTTGAGCGCTAGTTTATTAGTGAAATCTTTGGGTGTACGTGGTTGTTAACCCTGACGATGGCATAGTCGTGTTCATTCAATGTCATCACCGATCGCAATCAGTCCAACAAAGCCCGCACGTGGTGAGAGGCGAGCTAAAACAACATAAAGTAAGTAAAGGCTTGTGCCTTACTACAATTATAGCACTTGCTATAAAAGCATGATTTTCAATATTTTACCTTAACTGTATCTTATCGCTACTAATTTCGCACAATATAAATATACATCGGCTGCGCCTTATGTCAAAGTCAAATCCGTCATTTTCTCGTGTCTTGAGTTTAATTATCTGTATTTCTTGTAAATTTTGAAATAAACAATAGAAATAAAATCACCTACGAAAGAAATAAACTACACAAATATGTCGGAAAAGAAAAAGTATAAGCGATCGGTAAGTATCACTATAAAAGATAATCGTCGTTTCATCGGATTCTTTAAATGCTTGGTTCTTTCAGAAAGAGGAGATCGCCAAAGAGTTTGATTTACCAGAACGAAAGAGTAAAATTGCAACAATCATGAAACAGGATGGCCAAGCTTATTGTATATGTCGCTCGTCTGATTGCTCACGATTTATGATGTAAATATTTTCTGGAGAATACTTCGGGTTTAATTAATATATAATTAATGACTGTCTATTTATTTGTAGAGGTTGTGATGGATGCGAAGAATGGTACCACGGAGATTGTATAAATATATCCGAGAAGGAAGCAAAGCATATAAAACACTATTATTGCCAAAAATGTAAAGAAGAGGATCCAACTTTGCAAACAATTTTTCGTCCAGTACCAATGTCTGGACCAGCACCAAATCCAAGCACAGCAAACCTGTCGAAAGAAGTCAAAGATTCAAACACTGAAAAACCCAGTTCAAATAATCAATCGTCATACACTTCTGAGGAAAAATATTTGCGTAAGCAACAAGCAACAGAATTGAAACTGAAGAAAAAGGAGAAGAAATTGGGCGGCAGTAATTATAGATGTGGCGATTGTGAAGGGTGTCGAGCACCTAAATGTGGTAAATGCAAACCATGCTTATCACGAAATTTAGGACGAAAACAACGATGTGAACAAAGATTTTGTGTTGAACAAAAACCAGCCAAAAATATTGGTCGCCCGAAGCATCGTAAACGATCACTTTCCCCTGACTTGATAATCAATCCAGTTTTAGAAGGAACACGACAATGTCACGGGCCTAATTGCAAAATGACTGCGCGACCTCAATCCAAGTATTGTGACGATGAATGTGGCATGAAATTAGCCACTAGCCGAATATATCAAGTTCTTCCACAGCGAATACAAGAATGGAATTTAAGCCCATGTCTAGCTGAAGAACAAAATAAGAAGATGCTTGATAATATTCGAGCTAAACAAGCAATTGTCAGAGCTACACTAGCCGAATTAGATAAACGGCACGGTGAGCTGGATTTACTTGTTGAACGGGCTAAGCGATGTACACTAGATCCCAAATCATCAGAGAATAATGATCCTGAAGACGAGATGTCTATGTATTGTATTACATGTGGTCATGAAATTCACTCAAAAACTGCTATACGTCATATGGAAAAATGTTTCAATAAATACGAAAGTCAAGCTTCTTTTGGAAGTGTATTCAAAACACGAATCGAGGGAAATTCAATGTTCTGTGATTTCTATAATCCGGCAAGTAAAACATATTGCAAACGATTGCGCGTGCTCTGTCCCGAACATTGTAAAGATCCTAAAGTTTCGGATACCGATGTATGTGGCAGTCCATTGGTTAACAATGTGTTCCAGTTAAATGGGGAGTTTTGTCGTGCCCCAAAAAAATCGTGTTACAAGCATTATGTTTGGGAAAAAGTTCGGCGAGCTGAAATTGATTTGGAACGGGTACGACAGTGGTTAAAAATGGATGAGCTGATCGAACAAGAACGACAAGTTAAAACTGCAATGGCATCGAGAGCCGGTGTACTTGGACTCATGCTTCATTCAACCTATAACCATGAAGTTATGGAGAAATTGTGCACCCAGACTGGAGGTCAACGATAGCTCTGAAATTAATTTTATTTATTTTATAATAAAAAAAATTAAAATTAAATGTTTTTTTTTTAATTCTAATTATTGTGGCTATACTGTAGACGTGTTTTGCGTTTTATTTTGTTTGCGTTCGATGGTCAGTTCAGTATATATAAACTCGCACAAAACAAATTATGAAACATTCTTCAATTGATTATTAAGTGAAACACAAGAATTGTTCTCGAATATGAAAATAATAATTTTAGTCAGTTATTTACTGTCTACTTTAAATGACTTTTCATCTGCGGTAAGTCGTTTTTTTACATTTCACTACTAACTAACCAGAGGGGATTTTTTTCTGACCTCATTGGAGAATAATAATATTGAAGGAAAAAAATCCCCCGAATGTATCAAGTTTTGATAAAATAATTGATAATTTATATTACTTTCAAGATTTCAACATCTTCGTCAACGTATTATACAGCGGGAGTCGTTGAATATCAACCGTTAAATGGTATACATCTGACAACAGATGCCAATCTACAAGAGTACGTTAGGCTAATCAAATCTAACCAGTCAATTGATTTAGATATCTTGGTATTTCCTGAGGCAACACTTTATGAAGTAGGTGTTTATCTACCAGATCCAAGCAAAGCCATTAGTCCGTGTGATTCAAACGACGACCGTTATGCCACTCTGAAAGATATATCGTGTGCGACGAAAGATGCAAATATCTACGTTGTTTTAAATATCGCGGAAATTTCGGACTGTACACCTGAATCCCAGGCAAAATTAAATGACACCCGCCCTTGTGCTCTCAACGGATTAAACCGATACAATACAAACATTGTTTTCAATAGACAAGGCCAGGTTATCGCACGATACAGGAAATTTAATTTATTTCGAGAATTTCATACAAACACCACATTAGTTCCGGATATTAGTGTTTTCACAACAGATTTTGGTGTCACCTTTGGTCAATTTATATGCTTTGATCTGTTATTTGATCATCCCGCAGGTGATCTTATTCGTTTAGGAATAACTAATATCGTTTACTCAACTATGTGGTTCTCAGAAATTCCATTTTTGACCGCAGTTCAAACTCAACAAAATTGGGCTTACGTAAATAATGTTAATTTTATTGCGTCCGGTGCAAGCCGTCCAATTATTGGGAATACGGGTAGTGGAATTTTTAGCGGTCGGCTTGGTAGTTTAGTTTCTGTTATGAAAAATGATGGTGAGATACGAATTTATAGAGCACGAGTACCGAAAATGCCGGGAAATGGAATTTTTGAACCAACATGTGAATGTGATAGTAAACCTTCTCAAGCTTTAAACGATTTGCCAGATTTATATTTACTAAAGGAAAACTTTGAACCATATATAACGAAATTACTCGATTCTAAAACACAATCAATCAATGAGCATATCTGCCATAACAGTTTGTGTTGTGATTTTAGTGTTGGCATGACATCTGAACCGCCAAGTGACGGAACAACTGCCTACAAATATCGATTGGTCGTATTTAATGGTGTTCGAATGTTTGGCGGTGTTGTAAATGGCGGAATATCGGTATGCGGAATTATTGCCTGTACAAATGACACCATCGAAGGTTGTGGTAATCGTTTCGAAGATTCCGAAACTGTAGTCGACCAAATAACATTGGATTCAATTTTGATAAAAGGAAAATTTGAAAGTAGAAACCATACATTAATCATGCCCAACTCACTACGGAGAAATATCATGCCGTTGGAGCCAATTGATTTTAATTTTATAAAAAGTTTAGATTACCAGGAAAATGGCAATATATTCAGTGATGTCTATTATCAACTGTACACTCCGCAAACAAAGCTGTTAAGCTTCGGAATATTTTCAAGGGTCTTCCATAAAGATAAATGGGAACAAGACTTTAAATTGGATGAAGCACAATATTATTTTGTAACTTTTATTGAAAATTAACACACCAAATTATTTCTTAATACATCTTTTATTCCTTCTAATAAATTGTTAAATTAAAAATGAAATCAAAATAAAGAAAAAGATTTTAAAAATATTCCCCGAATATAGGAAATCCGCTGAATTTGGTTTCTTTTGATCCGGTTCTCCGCCATCTCTTTTAAAAATTCGTGAATATATTCCAAAACTTAATAATTTGGATTGGGGCTTTTCCAGTTCGTAGTACACATCCCGATATGTATTTCCATCTTCCTCATAATCAAATCCCTGAATGAAATTAAACTCTATTGGATCTAATGGAAGAATATTTCGTTTAAGCCCATTTGGCATGAATAGTTTCCCTTCGCCACCTTCAAATTTTCCACGAATTAAAATCGATTCAAATGTTACTTGTTCTACAAGGTTAGTTGAATCCGTAAATGGTATACCACAGCCTTCTATTGTGTTATTTACACAGGCGACAATTGCACAAACGGCTAAACCACCAGACGCAAAACCACCAAAATTACGAATGCCGTTAAATGTAGCCATGCGATATTGGTAACTTTTTTCATTTGGCAATAGTCCTCTAGCTGAAATAGCGATATTGAAATCACAGCATAAATCGTTATTACAAAGGCTTGTAGTAATTGTTTGTGTTCGTGCCTCAATCACTATCGAGTCATAAACTTCCAGAACATCTCGAAGTAATTCTAAATTTGGTAAATCATTTTCAATTTCACTTGCTACTTCGTGACAATCACATGTTGGCTCAAATATTTTGGTTCCTGGAATTTTTGGAACCTTTGCTGAATACATTTTACTCTCGGCAATATCGGTCATAACCGAAACCAAACCACCAAGTCTTCCACTAAAAATTCCACTTCCTGTACTTCCTCTCGAAGGACGACTTGCCCCTGCTCCTAGAAAGTTCACGTTATGCGTATAAGCCCAATTTTGTTGAGCCTGTACCGCCGTTAAAAATGGTGCTTCTGAAAACCACATAGTCGGAAATATAATATTTTGTACATCTTCTTTTATAAGGTCGAGAGCCGGATGATCAAACATTAAATCAAAACATATAAAATGTCCGAATGTCACGCCAAAATCTGTTGTAAATATACTAACATCAGGCACTACCGTTGTATTTGTACCAAACTCTCCGAATAAATTGAATTTACGGTAACGTGATATAACCGCTCCTTTACGATCGAATACAATATTTGTGTTGTAACGATTTTTTCCATTCAGGGCACATGGTCGAGTATCATTCAACTTGGATTGGGATTCTTCTGAACAAACCGAAATTTCATCAATATTCACGACGACATATATATTTGATTCGATAGCCGCACATGAAATTGGCGCAATAAAATCATACAGATCATCTTCACACGGTATAATTTCATCTTCAGGATCTGGAAGAAGCACTCCACGTTCGGATAGCGTTTTCTCCGGAAATACCAAAATATCAATATCTTTGTCCTTAACCGATTTAATTAAATTAACATACGCTTGTATATTAACCGTTGCTTCACCGGTTAAAGGTTCATATTCAACTACACCAGCTGTGTAATAAGTTGAGGCTGGTGTTGAAATCTAAAAGTGATATTATACCTTTAAAATTAATCATCAACGACTATTGAACTTTGTAATTCGTACTTAACGTACGACAAAATATTACTGCAATCAAGTCAATTTCCATTGAAGAAAATTCACGTCTCGTTTATAAATACCTGATAAGATAAGCCAATAAAGGCAAATAGTAAACTACCAATTATAATTACAGGTGCCATTTCTGAGAGACAGCTTAACGTTTGATAATTAAACTTGAAATGATTTTACGCTGAGGAATCATGATAGCTTTATATAAATAAAATCGTACCTATCTAGTCAGGGTAGAGAGCATATTCGTATATTGTTCATTTGTAGTTTTATACACTCATGGTGATCATGATAATGCGTTAGTAATATTAATAAAAAATTTCGCGTAGATACAAACTAATAAAAGTAGATATTCTTATCGTAAAACACTGTACAAAATAAATCTACACGAGATCAAAATTAACTTTAATTGTATATTTTTCTGATAAAAGCAAATGTTTTTTACTTGTTATAACAGTGGTTATATCTAACTGTTGTGGAGA
Organism: Tipula vernalis; assembly: GCA_958295665.1. Taxonomy (NCBI): domain Eukaryota; kingdom Metazoa; phylum Arthropoda; class Insecta; order Diptera; family Tipulidae; genus Tipula; species Tipula vernalis. The sequence goes on from OY282560.1 coordinate 367,675,750, forward strand.
GTAATAAAACATCTGGCTCGTATAAATAATTTCATTCCTCTTCTCTTATATACGAACATGAACGAACATGTTATACGTAACGTAGGTACGTAGTTTTAATGTGAATCGCACTTTTTTTAGTTAGATAACTAAAAGAACAGAATAACATAAAGAAATCAACAAATAACAAATTCACTAGCCGATTCCTATGTTCTGTATAACTTTTATCCTGTCTCTCTTTTCGTACCGCAGTGTCTACTGTATAGCTGAAATAATCAAGATTTTGGTATAAAATTAGGCATTGCATTGCACTCACAAAATTGTCATCGACAACGATCTTTGCGCCTATACCAACGCACTCGCTAAAAGCTAAGGAATTCGCATTAAATTCCTGAATCTCCCCGTTCACAGATTTCATTGTATTGCCCGATTGTAGATGTACATATTTTTTAGGTATTCCCGGATATTTCAAAGCAAACCGGTTGATCAAGTCATAATGTGCTTGTTTCAAATCCAGGAGCATGTAATTTAGAAAGAATCATCTGTTACCTGAGTACTTTGTCCTCCAAATACTATGTGTAGCAAAGAAAAGGAGGTTCCGCCTTCTACAATTAGGCGGATCCACTCCATGCTGGAACATCGTAACGTTACAGCCAAATTAGGTGGCGAGTCAGTAACCATCACGGCCGTAAATGGTTGTCCCCAAGAAGGCATACAGACTCCTCTATTATGGTCATTGGTTATTTACAGACTATTAGTGCTTATGCGGGTAGCCATGGGTATGATGTCCAGGGCTATGCGGATGATGTAGCTATCATAATCAGAGGCAAGTTTGATGGGGTCATCTCTAATCTCATGCAAAATGCACTTAATATAATACGTCAGTGGTGCGACTCCTGTGTAGAGTTGCTAGCCTTCCATCGGGCGCGTCCCCAGGTGGTGAATAGGGATAAACCCTAACCGAGTTGTCGGCGGGTAGATGGGAAATAAAATATGAAACGCGGACCAAAACTAGCTAAGGGTGGTTCCCGGAATATAATAACCAATATAGCGGACTCGGAAGGAGTAAACATTACGGCGCAGGGAAACGGATACCCAGTGCCGGCGACTTTGTGGGGTGAGCAAGCGGGCTCCTAGTCGTCGATATCCAATGACCGCAATACTTCAGAGGTAATGTACTCTGGAAACCCATTTGGAAGAAGTTCCATACCGACCAAACGACGCAGTGCGTGGTTAAAGCTGCGGCGGTTGGATCGGGAGTTACCGGGTTCGAATCCCGATAGGGGCGGGATGCAAAAGGGATTTTTCATCATCTGATTACGATCGGTGATGAAGATGAAGACATCTATGACCCCCTGTTGAGAGTGCAGAATCCATGGGCCGACCCACCTTTCATGTCATCACTATAGGTTGGCATGAAGCAATGATATGTGCAGGTGGTTTTTGCAAAACGGGTCTATAGCCGTAGGTCCTCGATTTAGCTACTAATGCGTGAAGTAGGAAACTGCGAATGAGTTGGGAGTGCCTTGTGCCCCAAAACAGATTGCATAGATTAAAACCAAAAAAAAAAAAAAGTTCCATAATGCCAAGATCACCAACATCCTCAACTAGAAGTGTTGAGATAGAAAACGAAGAACATCGTAGACAACTGTATAAGATTGAAAAAATTACATCGGAGTTAATTAACGAAATTAAATCTGTTATGTTAGAAAATGAGAAACTTTACAAGGAAAGGAAGCTGATGAGGAACAGGATGCTTCAGAGTTCCGTAATAAAAATGCTTTGCAAGCTAAGAAATCAGAGGAATAGTGTGCTGCAGAGTTCCGCACTAACGAAGAAGCATTAAGAGAAGAAACTGACTGGATCCTAAAAAAGAACAGGAAGAAAGGACCTGCAAAATAAGGAAGGCAGAATCTTCTCCAGAAATTATAGCTTCAAACCAAACTTCAAAATCAGGTTTATTAAATCAAAATCAGCAAAATACCCGAACAGGAAAACCAACCTACCAAAATTAAGGAAAAGGCATCACCACTGAGCTATTTGCAGTTGGTCGGGCTATAAGCTACGAGTTCCTGTCTGGGGGTAAACCAACATATTGGCCAGCGGATACAAATAAGATACCAGATTTGATAGATTTATTTGTATCGAAAGGGATATCCGAAAGGAGGAGATCACATGGAAGCATGGATATGCAGATTGCATTACACCTTACTAGCATATTACGGATAAAGGTGGTTTACTTCAACAAGGTGTAGGGCTACCAATTCAAATATTTTACTCCGAAGGCCAGATTTAAGCCCATAACTCATTCTCTGCCTACCGATTTGGGACAATTTTATCGGGTTTATAACTTTTTTAGAATCGGATTACCAATAAAATTTATCTTATGAATGTCGGTTTTAAACTTACATTTGCTCATTCAATCGCTATCAATCTTTAATTATAGGAATTGTCATATAATATTTTAAATTTAGAATGTATTGAAATAATCAAATATCCCTGTTCAATCATGTTAAGCAGACCTGTAGTTATTTAGCTTGCCTAGATACAGCTTAAAACGAATTTCAATCTATATATGTATTCCGTTCTAAAAGACAGTCGGTACTGGTATCGGAAATACCATATTGTATTTTTTGGAATCGTTAAAATAAAAATTCAGATGAATCAAATTGCATAATCTTGGCTTTTAGGGTGGTAGGCTTCAAATTCTATACAGGCGAAAGCAACCGAAATTGTAGCGTTATTGTTGGGACCATTGCAATAAACGGCAATGTATCAAAGCAAGGCATAAGTCTCATAGGCTTTTGACGATGATTTTTCCTTCTATTTGAATAACTTTAATTAAACGAGAAATCACTTGATGCCTAATTAAATAGTTTGCGGTAAAATGAAGGTTAAAGCGTAATACTAAAGCGGACACTAAACAGCTGATTATACTAAACAGCTTCCATGACAGTATTTTTGGACTGAATCTAATCAAAACACCCAAGAGTTTCAGCCTGGTGAAACAAACCTGATTATACTGAGTTCAGGCCTTTTTATGGACAATTTTAAGTTTTGAACCGCAAATCACGTGTCAGAATTAGGTGTTTCTTACCACGATATCTGATAAAGAGTCTTATATCTGGTAAAGCGAAAGATGAGATTAATGTGATATCAAATTTTATACAGATAAAATCCTTGACTTTCTTGATTCTAGAATCATCAAAAATTAGGGTTCCCAGCTGAAGGGAAGGACAATAATTAAAAAACTACAAAATAGAGATATTAAACAATATTTTTGTATGGTTACATACATATGTTGAAATATACTGGTGAAACAAACCTGATTATACTGAGTTCAGGCCTTTTTATGGACAATTTTAAGTTTTGAACCGCAAATCACGTGTCAGAATTAGGTGTTTCTTACCACGATATCTGATAAAGAGTCTTATATCTGGTAAAGCGAAAGATGAGATTAATGTGATATCAAATTTTATACAGATAAAATCCTTGACTTTCTTGATTCTAGAATCATCAAAAATTAGGGTTCCCAGCTGAAGGGAAGGACAATAATTAAAAAACTACAAAATAGAGATATTAAACAATATTTTTGTATGGTTACATACATATGTTGAAATATACTCTTATGTTGAGCATATCTCAACAAATCGAACCATACAAAAACATTGTTTCTACTTAGAGATTATCTATCAGAGAATCAGAGATTCTTTAATGATAAATTGTGCCTCATGACGCCAAATGTCTGGGACTGTTTTGGTTATCTTGGTAGTAATTATCCTAAAATTGATGCGGGGAGACACTTCGTGTGAACGGTTATTTATCTCAAGTTAGCCGGTCATACGTTCTAAGTGATAACTGTCGTGGTAAACCACACATCCAATAAATAGCATTTCTAGCGTGTTTTTATCTATGACCTAATTTTTGAGCGCTAGTTTATTAGTGAAATCTTTGGGTGTACTCATAGTGGTTGTTAACCCTGACGATGGCATAGTCGTGTTCATTCAATGTCATCACCGATCGCAATCAGTCGATGAAAAATCACTATTGATTCGAACCAGCTACCTTGCAGTCCAACAAAGCCCGCACGAGGCGAGCTAAAACAACATAAAGTAAGTAAAGGCTTGTGCCTTACTACAATAGCACTTGCTATAAAAGCATGATTTTCATTATTTTGCCTTAACTGTATCTTATCGCTACTAATTTCGCACAATATAAATATGGGTCCGGGTCAAAATGCCGCGTTTTAAAATGTCGCGTTTTAAAATGTCGCGTTTCAAAATGCCGCGAGGTACAAAATGTCGCGTGGTACAAAATGTCGCGTCTTAAAAAGTCGCGTTTCAAAATGCCGCGAGGTACAAAATTTCGCGTGATACAAAAAGACGCGTTTTAAAATGTCGCGTTTCACAATGCCGCGACGTACAAAATGTCGTGTGTTACAAAATGTCGCGTTTTAAAATGTCGATAAAAAATCGTCGAAAATATATAAGGACTTAACTTTAACATTTTAGTGAAGGAATATTCTAATAAATTTCAACATTTGCGTTCTTTTTCTTAGACCCACTTTATAATTACATAAAATTACATTTATAAATAATTTCCATTCAGTGAAGGAAAATTTTACTATATGTTTAAACACAATTTGCTTGTTTCAAATAATTTTTATTAAATTATTTATTATTTCACATCATATTGTATTGATTTATAAGGGATTTTTCAAAACGAGTCATTTTAAAACGCGTCATTTTGTCCCACGCGTGTTTTGAACCACGCGGCATTTTGAAACGCGACATTTTAAAACGCGACATTTTGTACCACGCTACATTTTTTACCTCGCTGCATTTTGAAACGCGACATTTTAAAACGCGATATTTTGTAGCACGCGACATTTTGTACCTCGCGGCATTTTGGAACGCGACATTTTAAAACGCGACATTTTGTACCACGCGACATTTTGAAACGCGGTATTTTAAAACGCGACATTTTAAACGCGGCATTATGAACGGTTCCCTATAAATATACATCGGCTGCGCCTTATGTCAAAGTCAAATCCGTCATTTTCTTGTGTCTTGAGTCTAATTATCTGTATTTCTTGTAAATTTTGAAATAAACAATAGAAATAAAATCACCTACGAAAGAAATAAACTACACAAATATGTCGGAAAAGAAAAAGTATAAGCGATCGGTAAGTATCACTATAAAAGATAATCGGTGTTTCATCGGATTCTTTAAATGCTTGGTTCTTTCAGAAAGAGGAGATCGCCAAAGAGTTTGATTTACCAGAACGAAAAAGTAAAATTGCAACAATCATGAAACAGGATGGCCAAGCTTATTGTATATGTCGCTCGTCTGATTGCTCACGATTTATGATGTAAATATTTTCTGGAGAATACGGCACGGATTGGGTTTAGCTGTCTCACTTGACAGGCGACGGTGGCAAATTTTGGAAAAGGAAGTTTTAATTGTTTTTTAATTAAATAAACAGCTATTTTTAGTTATTAATATTTCCACACCAAGAAATAAATGGCGCCACTTTGACTGAGACAGCTAAAACCATGCTAGCCGAGAATACTACGAGAATACGGATTTACTTGTTGAACGGGCTAAGCGATGTACACTAGATCCCAAATCATCAGAGAATAATGATCCTGAAGACGAGACGTCTATGTATTGTGTTACATGTGGTCATGAAATTCACTCAAAAACTGCTATACGTCTGTTATGTTTCAATAAATACGAAAGTCAAGCTTCTTTTGGAAGTGTATTCAAAATACAAATCGAGGGAAATTCAATGTTCTGTGATTTATATAATCCGGCAGGCAAAATATATTGCAAACGATTGCGCGTGCTCTGTCCCGAACATTGTAAAGATCCTAATGTTTCGGATACCGATGTATGTGGCAGTCTATTGCTTAACAATGTGTTCCACTTCCAATTTATTTTTGCAAGTTTTGTCGTGCCTCAAAAAAATCGTTTTACAAGCATTATGTTTGGGAAAAAGTTTGGCGAGCTGAAATTGATTTGGAACGTGTACGACAGTGGTTAAAAATGGATGAGCTGATCGAACAAAAACGACAAGTTAAAACTGCAATGGCATCGAGAGCCGGTGTACTTGGACTCATGCTTCATTCAACCTATAACCATGCAGTTATGGAGAAATTGTGCACCCAGACTGGAGGTCAACGATAGCTATGAAATTTTATTTATTTTATAATAAAAAAAAATTACAATTAAATGTTTTTTTTAAATTCTAATTATTGTGGCTATACTGCAGCCGTGTTTTGATAATTTTGTTTGCGTTTGATGGTATATATAAACTTGCACAAAACAAATTATGAAACATTCTTCAATTGATTACGCGACCTCAGAACAACAAGGTTCTACCTGAAATTTCAATTTTTTGGAAGTAACTTTCGATTTTCGCATTTTTCGTGGCCGTAGAATTAAAAAATGTCTTTGTAATTTAATTTAATCTAGAGATTATGTTCTAAACTAAAAGATTCAATGAATTTACAATGATATTTACGAATTTAAAGCCACGTAAAATGCGAAATTCGATACTAACTTCAAAAAAATGAAAATGTCAAATAGAACCTTGTTATTCTAAGGCTTAATTTAAGCGAAACACGAGCGAATATGAAAATAATAATTTTAGTCGGTTATTTACTGTCTAGGTCTACTTTAAATGACTTTTCATCTGCAGTAAGTCGTTTTTTACATTATTCACTACTAACTTAACAGAGGGGATTTTTTCTGAACTCATTGGAGAATAATATTGAAGGAAAAAAATCCCCCGAATCTTCGTCAAGTATTATACAGCGGGAGTCGTTGAATATCAACCGTTAAATGGTACACACCAGACAACAGATGCCAATCTAAAACAGTATGTCAGGCTAATCAAATCTAACCAGTCAATTGATTTAGATATCTTGGTATTTCCTGAGGCAACATACACTTTATGAAGTAGATGTTTATCTACCAGATTCAAGCAAAGCCATTAGTCCGTGTTATTCAAACGACGACCGTTATGCTACTCTGAAAGATATATCATGTGCGACGAAAGATGCAAATATCTACGTTGTAGATTTCGGACTGTACACCTGATCATCCCGCAGGTGATCTTATTCGTTTAGGAATAACTAATATCGTATACTCAACAATGTGGTTCTCAGAAATTCCGTTTTTGACCGCAGTTCAAACTCAACAAAATTGGGCTTACGTAAATAATGTTAATTTTATTGCGTCCGGTGCAAGCTGACCATTTATTGGGAATACGGGTAGTGGAATTTTTAGCGGTCGGCTTGGTAGTTTAGTTTCTGTTATGAAAAATGATGGTGAGATACGAATTTATAGAGCACGAGTATCGAAAATGCCGAGTGTAGTTAATAATAACTCCGGTAGAACCATTTTTCTGGATACGGTTACCCAGGTAATTTGTAACAATGTCCAAATTGTTGATCAGAAACTGCTTTTTGAGTTCTGCTTCTATGTGTTCGAGGGATGTTTGAGAATCTGATGTTATCAGGAGGTCGTCAACACAGATGACCATATATACATAATAAACGATTTTGATTTTTGTATGTGTAGAGAAATACGTCGAAGCTGATTTATTTCATTCCCATACTTATCAAAATGCAGATTGTTTCAAGCCATACAGAACCATTATATATTTGAAGCCATACATACCACCATTACCTTCAGTTTCAAATCCTGGATTTTGCCTCACATAAAAAGTTTCATTCAATTTACCATTTAGAAAAGCTGTTTTTGCATTAAGATGATTAATTGGTAAATTTTTGTGTCCTGCAATTGATAACAAGATTTTTAGTGTGGCTTGCCGAGTCAACGGAGCGAAAAACTCGTCGTAGTCAGTACCGAATTTTTGACTGAAGCACACCTTTTTTTTATCTTTTATTTAACAAATATTACATATCTAGTTCTAAGGGCTTCGTTCATTGAAGCAAATTCCCTTATTCATATTGACTAAAGCGCTGTACGTGTTTCCTCGCACATTTCTTAATTTTCTTCACTGACGAATTCCATTTTTAGATCCTTATGAAGGTTATCATTCCTTATGTACCATGGTGCGTTGATCATATACGCAAGACTTTATTTTGAAAAAAAAGAGTTACTTTTACGTTAGTTTTCTTGGTACAGCCGTATAAAATAAGTTAAACATCAAATATAAAAAAATGTATTGGCTCATAGGTAGGAACTCTGAGATAACATTACATTATAAACTGCTCTTATATCACCAGACATTGAAACCGGTTTGAACTTATGTTATACGGCTGTACCAAGAAAACTAACGTAAAAGTAACTCTTTTTTTTCAAAATAAAGTCTTGCGTATATGATCAACGCACCATGGTACATAAGGAATGATAACCTTCATAAGGATCTAAAAATGGAATTCGTCAGTGAAGAAAATTAAGAAATGTGCGAGGAAACACGTACAGCGCTTTAGTCAATATGAATAAGGGAATTTGCTTCAATGATAAATGATAAAAGATAAAAAAAAGGTGTGCTTCAGTCAAAAATTCGGTACTGACTACGACGAGGTTTTCGCTCCGTTGACTCGGCAAGCCACACTAAAAATCTTGTTATCAATTGCAGGACACAAAAATTTACCAATTAATCATCTTAATGCAAAAACAGCTTTTCTAAATGGTAAATTGAATGAAACTTTTTATGTGAGGCAAAATCCAGGATTTGAAACTGAAGGTAATGGTGGTATGTATGGCTTCAAATATATAATGGTTCTGTATGGCTTGAAACAATCTGCATTTTGATAAGCATGGGAATGAAATAAATCAGCTTCGACGTATTTCTCTACACATACAAAAATCAAAATCGTTTATTATGTATGGTCATCTGTGTTGACGACCTCCTGATAACATCAGATTCTCAAACATCCCTCGAACACATAGAAGCAGAACTCAAAAAGCAGTTTCTGATCAACAATTTGGACATTGTTACAAATTACCTGGGTAACCGTATCCAGAAAAATGGTTCTAACGGAGTTATTATTAACTACACTCCCGACCTACTAAATCAGCTCAAGCCTCCGCGCGTAGAAAAAAAAAAATTTAAATGGCTTAACCGATTATCGTGAACCACCTTTTTAGACAGCTTAGTATTTTATCTTTGCAAGGTCACATTTATCATTAAAATCTGAACAGTACTTTTCAAATTAAAGCAATCGTAGCAAAATGCAATGTTTCGATGAAAACAATTGGCGTGCTGCAATCTCCTGTATAATACCACGTTGACCGATATTTGCCATCAGTCACGTAGACCTGAACAAACCTCTACCAGTTTCATTCGTTGTTTCCTCAAAATCATGGATACTACTCCAGAAAGGCCGCACAAGTTGTTGCTTTGTTGCAAGAAGGACGCAATCAGCGAGACGTCGCTCTTCAGCTAAACATATTAAAGTAAAAATATTAGGCTATCAAAAAAAAATTATCTTGTGAAAATCGGTTAAGCCGTTTTAAAAAAATTCGCCTTTCTGTGAGCACTGAAGGTTTGAGTCGATTTAGTTGCTCGGGAGTTTAGAATACTTGTTTGCATTAAGATTCCATCACTGACTTCCCGAATACAGATTTTGCCGAATTACTTGCTCGTTTCAATATCTACGCTACCATATGCTGCTTGCGCCGCCGTCGTTTGCTACATATTGATCCTGTCTCTCTATAAATTTCGCACTTTCGAAACCAGTACTTTTTAATTCAATATACGATGTTTTCGATTTTAACATGACACGAAATTCGTTTACCAAGTTGAGTTGTTTAAATTTTTGTCTAAAGATAATTGTTAATTTTGTATTTGTATGTTTGCTTACCGATTGTATATTTACTGTAGCTAATAATAAATAAATAAAAGTAAATTTGTAACTATTTTCTTTATTTCGTATGAAAACTTGTTAAAAAGCAAACCGTTTTTTTTTTAAATACGACCGGGTATAATTTATGGACGAACTTCATCGACAGCTCCATAAAGCTTTCTTTCAATAAACAAGTGTCATAATTTTCGATCACCCTGTTCTTGTTAGTACAGTTTTGATATACAGGGTTATAGTGTCATTACTGTACTTCCATTTGTCAACAAAAAAAAAAAAAAAATCGCAGCAAATATTACCAATTTGATTTTTAATTAATTTTTCAATCTAATACTTTAATTTAATTTCTAAAGTAAGTACAAATATCATTAAAATATACTACAAAATCTGATTTACATTTTAAATAAAGTCGTAAATCTAAAATCTTCAATTTTATTTTATACTCAATTTGTTAAGTCCCCCATCTATTTTTATTAATTGACGAAAATTGGGTTTTTATCTATTTATATTAGTTTGGGTCCATAAATTCTTTTCGAACAGTTATTGTATTTGTTACATCGCAATCGCAAATTTGTCAGTTTAAAAAAAAAAAATGTAAAACGTAAACACATACAACAAAAACTTTATTCCGAAACAGCTGATTCGTACATATATATGTAAATAAATTAATTTTCCGTTCTTTTTTTCTATTTCAGTTTTCATTTTAACTTCGTATTCAATGGATGTACGTATTAATAAAATACATATTGTGTAAATTATAATTTTATTTTAATTATTAATTAATAGAATATCTATATAAAAATGATAATTTAATTAAAAAGCCATTAGATTAGTTCATTATAAAAAGAAAATTGGTGAAAAATCGAACCCCAAAATGTATATGAACATAGTATTTATATAAGATTGTGTGAGTGCGTCTCTTCCCAAAATACATCAATAGTTCGAATTTTATTTATTTATTTTTTTGTTGTTAATTTAAACAATAGTAATTAGTAATTTTATGTTGATTAATTTTCTTGCTAAATTAAAAGTGAAAATATTAAAAATTCAATTATTAAAGTGAGTGAAATAAAATTGTGTTGCAAAAATTTTTACATACATACCTAGCTAACCAACTCGTACAATTTTTTTTTTTTTTTCAATACACGTACAAAAGAGTGTTTTAGTTGTAAAATAAGAAGAGGAAATCCAACATGTCGATAAAGCCATTGGGTCCAAATCTACTGGCCCATGTAATTAAACGGCAATACGGTAGCTTAAATTATGATATAAGAACTAATTTATTTCGGGAACGTCTGAAAGTTGCCCGGAATTTATATGAAAAAGATTTAATCTCGCATTATGGGTGTGTTAATGCAATTGAATTTTCACGAGAAGGTGAATACTTGGTTTCAGGTGAGTGTCTAAACAATAATTAATTTCATCTTTAGTAATAAGTATCTACGTGTATGTTTTCCAATCTAATTAAGAAAATTTTTTTGTTCAATATAAACTTTAACTTATGTAAAAATTTTGTATGAACAATGTCATTTTCAATTATGGATTTTACAGTAGTGGTCATGTTTAATTTGACATTTTAACTTAATTGTAAATTATGATTTTTTTCGATTAAGTAATCTAAAAATAATATATTTAGCTTGTAATTTTCTAATCCGGAAAATGCCGGTAAAATAATTATAAATAACATAAATTTCTTTCAAACAAATTTAACTGCACTCGATTGAAAATGATAAATTTCAGGTAATAAGCAGCATATGTCAGTTAGTTTTTCTCGATTGTTATTAATTAAGAACTTTTCTATTGTAAATGTTAGACCTGATGGATGATTATATACGTTTCATGAAATCGCAACATTTGACAACCTTCATTATTCAGTGATTGATGACCTTGTATTACATTGCCAATAAAAAAAGAAAACATTAATAATTAATCAATTGACTTTAGTAACTTTTGAAACCTCCAGGCCTTTGCGAAGAACATTTTGGGCAACTAAGAACTTAGTTCAAGCTAAATTTTCAGTATGGCGTTGTAATAAACCAAGAAGCCACTAAAAAAATAAATAATAAAGTTACATTGAACTCCTCAAAATTTCTCTTATTTGAAAGCACACAGGAGTATTCAAAATTAAATTCTTCCATCCATCTCTTGTGGGCTTGTGGCAATAGTGACATTGAATGCAGGAAACGCTAGGGCAAGGTTTTAAAATCTTTAATTTTTCATTTTTTTTTTTTTTTTTTTTTTTTTTAAATGCTACAAAGAATTTAAGTTAATTTAATTAGTTAGAAAATGTGAGAACTAATTATCACTCAACTTTATAAAATTAATTTAGTATATACATAGTATCTACTTAAACTTTATACACAGATAAGTAAGCATATCATTTTATTTAAGGCGTCCACACATTGCTATTCAAATGAGCCCTAAGTAGTGCGACTTCAATATTAAATGGTTAGACTGCAACACGTTTTGTGTAAGAAGCAAACATAAATTATTTTAAGGGATTTAAAAAAAACTATAACAAATAAGAAATAAATAATCAAGTTAGTGGTTCTTTTTATAAAGATTTTGCTACTTTAAAGGTTAAATGTATTAAATAAGAAAGTAACCAATTAATAAAATGGAAAATCATCTTTAAGTTAACCAATCATATTATGACGTCATTTGTGAACAACGTACTTTTATCGATGAGATAGTCCCCAATTAACATTATTTATATAATGTGGTTATCAATTCCGCTAATCAAAAGTGTAATTGTTGTCCATAACCATATGTTTTACGTATATGTATTTCACACACATTTCTAGTTTTGTAAAAAAAAATATTTGATTCGATTTTGGTTTCTTGTTTGGAGTTTAAAACTTTACAAAAAAAAAAACTGAAACGAGTAAGCAAGAGATGAATATTGAGGGTGACTATTATATGACTAGAGTACATAATAAAGATATGTATAAATGCAGCTGCATTTTTTCATTTTGGTCGCGATTGGTATTTCAGCGGTATTGGTAGAGTTGGAGCTGATTAGTTAAAGCCCACATTATAATCAGATTCGGTCACATCATTTTCGTTTAAATCATAAATTTGTGTACAAAACTATAAGTCTTAAACAAATTTAATTGACTGGCTAATCTAAAACTTATGGATTTAGAGATAGGAATCGACCTCAATATTTTCACCAGTCAACAAAATTCTTTAACACCTAATTGCGATGCATGTCACAATTTATTATTTTTGGTTGTTTCGTTACTACATACTTAACAGCTCCACAAGTAAATTACAACAATTGAAACATTTTGCTAAATTTAGCAAACACAAAACACGTATTAATGAAAATTTCAAACACCTCCAAAATATGATGGTGGTGGGTCAATAAATTGGCTTAATAAGTGCTATTAGATCACTTATATATGTATTTTTCTTTTAATAAATTGGCAAGATGCCAATAAAAGTGAACAAACATTTTCATAATATTCTTCTTTTCTTTAATTTTCTGAACTTGATATACCAAATATTTAATGATAATAAATAGGAATTCTAAATTTGCGATACGAATACGACCTTCACATAAAGTGAGAATATTACAAAGTATAAATGAACGTCCATTCTATTCTATCCATTTTTTAGGTGGCGATGACCGTCGAGTCCTGTTGTGGCACGTTGAAAAGGCAATGGTGGATAAGGAGCAGTCCCGTGAAATGGATAAACGACATCAAAGCAATATATTTTGCCTAGGATTCAATAGCAATAATACACAAATATTTTCAGGTGGTAATGATGATACCGTAATTGTGCATGATATTAAAACTGGGGATGCTGTAGATGTATTTTCACATGAAAAACCTGTCTATGGACTATCAATTGATCCGTTGAACGATAATATATTTGCGTCGGCCGGTGAAGATGGTCGTGTTTTAATATTTGATTTGCGTTCTGGCATAGATGAAATATGTATTGCAAAATATCGGGCACCATTTCATGCGGTTATGTTTCATCCAATGGATGGAGGATTTTTAATTACAGCGAATGCAAAAGAAGGAGCTGGCTTATGGGATATTCGGCGACCAAAAACGTAAATTTTTAAAACATAATTTATTGGTGATTTACTAATATAATTTTATAATTTCAGTCCATTGATAAGGTACAGTGGCGAGGGAGCAGCTCAAAATTGTATGTGTGTCCGATTTAATACCCTAGGAACATCAATAGTCGCTCTGCGTCGTCGACTTCCACCAATTTTGTATTCAACCTTTTCGGAAACTCCAATTTGCCAATTTTACCATTCCGATTACTATAATTCGTGCACAATGAAAAGCTGCTGTTTTGCTGGTGAAAATGACGAGTACATACTATCCGGTTCAGACGATTTTAATTTGTATGCTTGGCGAATCAGTGATGCAGACATTACAAAAACTGAACAGTGGGTCGATTCTAGTCAAATGGTACTTTATGGCCATCGTTCAATCGTCAATCAGGTTCGGTATAATTCTCAGAAATGTTTAATTGCTTCATCGGGTGTTGAAAAGATTATTAAGCTGTGGACACCATTCGATTTGAACGGATGGACGGGTAGCTTATGTGAAGAATCCGTTGCGAATGAAAATCAAAGGAATGTTTATTCGCACGAAGAGTATCTATCCCTCATGAATATAAGCATACAAAATATGACACATGACTATGCAAATCAAAATACGCGTGAAGATCCTCGAATGATGGCGTTTTTTGATTCTTTAATTCAACAAGAAATTGAAGCATGGCATAGTTCAGCCACATCAGATTCTGATCAAAGTACGCAACATACCTCAGATAATACCTCAGGACCTACGTCCAGACAATCATCCGAAACTAGCAGTAGTGAATCGACCAATGATTATGTTCGTGAATTTAATCGTAACGGCACTTTGACAAGCGATTTAAAGCCCCAACGGACAAAATACCCAAATCGTATTGCCTATTTAATTGCAACGAAACGGAATAGTTTGAAAAGGTTGGCGATGAAGGGAGCTGGTACATCAGGGCATATGAAAACTTCAAAATATGGAAATCGCAAAACAAAAAGACTTAATTTACGTGGCATACGAAAATTAGGAAACAAACGGAATGGTCGCTATTCTTCGGTAAGTAAATTAATCTAATTTGTAAGCAAGTTATTTCATAAAATATTTTCTATCATTTTAAGAAAAACAAAACAAAGCGGCATAGTTCTCGCGAACCGAACAGTGATTCAGAAGTTCCTACAAACAAAAAAGTTGTTCAAATAAAGCGTCGAGTAACCCAGCAACATTTAAATACCTCATCGTATCATCACCATCGTGCATATCGCCAACGTAAAATAAAACCAAATCATCATAACAATAATAATAATAATAATACAAATAGTAATAATATAAATAGTAATAATGGAAATAATATTAATTTAGTAACAACAACAACAATAAATTCAGGCCATAAGCGTAAATATAATGCAGCTCTATTATCAAGTTCCGGTGATGATGATTCATCTGATGATGACGACAATGATGCAGATGATATTGTTCCTAATAAAATTAGAAATAATGTTAATACTACTGTTAATAGTAATAGTTTAAATTCAGTACCAAGCACAAGTACAGGAATTACCGAAAATAGTAAAGGGATGTTATTTCGTTTATCGCAGCAGGAGCCAGACTCAGATGATGATCATTCAATACAGAATAGTCCAGTGAATAATAGTAACAATAATAATAATAATAATAATTGTAATGGTACAAGTGTTAATAATCATAATAGAAGTAATAATCATAATATACATAATAATGATATATATTCGAGTCATTCAAATTCACGATTATCGAATAGCAGCTATCAGGAGGATTGCTCAAGTAATGACAGTTTAAACGAGTATTTTACAAGACGAAAAAAAATAAACAGTCAGAATGGTGACGTTGATGAAAACCCTGAATTAAATTTGAATACAAATTATTTAACACCACAAACAAAACGTGAAATGTACAATCAAACGCCAGATAGTGGAATTGCAACAACGGCATGCAGCTCAACTGGGAGTTCAAGCACAAATAAAATTGATATAAGTAATTGCAGTGCAGGTAGTAATGTTGCGATTAATATACCTGGATGTTCATCATCATCATCATCATCTGCCCCTAATACTACCGCCGCCGCCGCCGCAGATAACCATAATAATATTAATCATAGTGATTCATTGTCAATGAAAATATTCAATCAAAAAGTATCACGGGTGAGACGAAATTATCGAAATAATTTCGGTTACGATACTGATAGTGATTAGAAGGAGTTTTGCTTAGGTTTGAATAGGTGATGAATTCAGCCTGCTCCCCCCGGTTTATTTATTAAAATCACAAATTAAATATTACTTGTAGTTTTACAAATTTTTTTAATTGTTTGTAAATAATTAATTATAATTACAGTATCATTATTATTATTCATTAATGAATTAGTATTTTAAGTATGTTTACATATAATACGAAATTTAACTTTTCTCATTTTATTTCACACATAAGATTGGTTGGTTGGTATAAATATTATAAAGTGATTGGATTCATAAAATTAAAATATCATTTCCAATATATATAAAATTGTGATATAAAAAATAATATATATATTTAGGAGTGATATATGTGGGATACGTTATTTTTTGGAATACTTATTTGGCTCAATATTTTGGAATGATATCTCGCGTTAGATTTTTCGTTTTATTTTCCAATCTTTTCTTAAGAAATATATTTAAATTGTTAATTAAAAACAATGTTTTTCAACTGTACTGATTTGTGACAGAAATTAAATGCGTATGCCCTCTTCCATAAATTTTGTATTTAGAAATGTGTGTGTGTTACGATTAATACAGTTATTATATTTTTAATTTAATTTTAAGATCTTTTTTTTTTTTTTTGTTTTTCATCTTAATTGATAATTATACATTTGAAACATTAAATGATTATAAACAATATATTAATAATTGTATAATTACAAATTTGGTGGTGTTTTTATTGAAATCGAGAAAATTTTGCATTTAAATATTAATAGACCGAGAAATAAATTAAATTTTAGATGTTGGTTAATCATCGAATTTATTCTTAATCGATCCCCGCACCATCTGTAACCGAACTCGGAAACTAAGTGATGATTACACGGGCTCTGTAAACGAACTCGATAAACATTTAAATATTTAATAATCGTCAAAAATAATTCCCCGGCATCTGTAGATTTATTAGACATAACCATTTATTAAAGCAGTAAATATAAAATTTATTCAATAGTTCATTACACAAATCGTTCTGTGAAAAATAAGCGAAAACATCAAATAGCGGTAAAAATAACCGATAATTTTGGCATTTAAAAACTGCACTGAACTTTAAACTAAAATCATTTATTTTGTTTTGTTATGTTGGTTATTTTGAATGTTGACAAGTTTATGTTGACATCTTTTTCTAGCATATGCAAAAATCTATCCTCATCCCGCTCTATGCCAACCAATATTTTCTACGATTGCGCGATTTTTACGAATTTATTTCTCATTCTCAGTTTGTCCATGAAATCAGTTGGTTGAAAACTTGTGGTGTGTGCTTGTCAAATACGAAAGAATAAAAATTTTTTTAGAAGAAAATATTTTATGAACAATAATTTTAATAATGTTTAGTAAAATTTATATAAATTCCTTATAATATTTTTACTAAATTATTTTTGAATAATTTATTTTGGTCCGATTTACAATTTGAATGGTGGTGAACGAATTAAATTAAAAATTTCCCTCCAAATTTTTGTTTGAGAAGCAGAAACAGGGCAGAAAAGCAAATCTCCCAAAAAAAAAAAAAAAAAAAAAATGCCTGTCTTAAGACGTCAAATTGAATTATCAAATTCTAATGAAGAAACGTTACAGGATAATGAGGAAATATTTTATTGTGAGTCAACGAAGGAGATATTTAGAAATTATGAGTAAGTAGAAATTTTTGTGTTTTCCGTTGAAATGTGTCGTCGTCTTACGCCATTTCTAAAATGCGTTACAACTACAAACCAATCTCCAAAATACACACAAAGGGTAAATCAAGAAAAAATTGTTAAAATCGAAAACATTTTTTTCGTTTTTTTACAGTGATTATTTCAAAAGGATTATGTTGATCAATTCCATGGTGTGGACCTGTGAACTAACAGGACGTGTCGACCTAACATACAATGAAGCATTACAATCGGAGAAAAGTTCTAGAAAATTGTTAAAAGATTTCCCATTAAAAATTCCAGCCCTGCTTCTGGCTAATCAGTTAAAATGTACCTCATGGAAAGATTTGTTGGAAGAAGTTTGGAATTATCTCAAGCAACGTTTTTGTATTGGTGATAAAGTGGCACTTATCGCATCCAAGAAAAAGAAGATTAAATACTTTAAAGTAGTGAATATATTTAATGATAAACCGTAAGTAGTTGCAATTTATTATGTAAATACGAAGACAGCGCATCTAACTAAAATTCACAGTAATTTAGCTCTGCTAATTTGCTAAATTTCATAAAATTATGAATTCGTTTGCGCATAGTAGTATATTTAGTACCCTACCCTAGTAATAGCAACTATTTCTTACTAATCTGTTTCATTTTAGGGATGAGGATGATCCAGATGCTTATCGTTATAAATTAGAAAGCGAACCCCCCTCAGCGGCCGGCACATATGAAATTATCTCCGGAAATCAATTGTATCGCACAATTACCTCTTTCAATCGAGAGCGATTAAAAATGTTCCTTCGCCAATTTATTTATCAAAAAGATAATGTGCTTCAAATTAAAGAAGATTTATTTAAAAAATATGTTGATGAGGATCCGAGTAAGTTGTGGCGTAAACATTTTCCAAATAAATTACCAGTTTTTGAATCATCAAAACGTTATGATATGATTCAGGATCGTCTCAATACCAAAAAAGTTAAAAAGGAAAAAAAGAAATCGAGTGGTGAGGGGAAATCGAATACCATGAAAAAAAATGTAAACGGTGAAACTAAAACTAATAGTCACAATGGAAAACAGACGTCAATTTCAAAGTATTTAACAAAAACTTCAAATGATAATAAACAATCGGGTAAGGAAGCGAGTAAAAGTAAGGAGGACGGTCCGTCGATGCTCGAGAAAATGAGAATTCGTGAAGAGGAACGCAAAAAAAAAATCGAACAAGAAAAAGAAAGACAGAAAAATATCGTCGCAATGACAACAAAAATTGTGCGAGAATTAAATCAAACAAATCAGGATGACTTACAATTACGAGATGTACGGCCAATTCCATCATTTAAACCAGTCACCACTATTTTGCCGATGGAATATTTCGGTGATTTTGTTGTGATACTTGAATTTATGCATTCATTTTCGGATTTATTAACAATGAAGGATAAATTCCAGGACGGAATGACAATGGATATTCTCGAACGGGCACTATTGTTACGTGAATCTAATGGACCTTTAAATGATATACTTCAGGTTTTATTAAGCTCGATATTTTGGTTGCAATTGGAGGAAGAGGAGTATTGCGATATACAGTATGTTGTATCCGATAAAAATATTAAAATACAACCGATTAGTGAAAACGAGAAGCTAACATATTATGCAGCTAGGGCAGCCAAACATACGAATAAATATTATGGCTCAAAACTTACCGAACTTCCAATGGATACATTTACAATTAATGAATTAATCCGTTTGCATTTGCTTTCATCTGGTGCAATTGTTTCTAGCACAACAGCACGTTGGCGCTTTCAAAATCGTGGCGGCTATCAATCGATAGATGATCCGGGTTTCGAGTTTTGCAAAAAATATCCGCATATTGTAAAATTTTTAGAAAAATCAACCGTATTTCAGTTACCAGTCGACGATTTGTTAAAAATTATTTTATGTCTCATCAATCAAATCCAAACCTATTCATCGGTTCGAACCGAGATTGAAGAACGTCTTGAACAATCGACCACGGCTAAAATAAACTTAAAAAACTTTTATACAAAGCAACGTCGTCTTAAAGCGGACATGGTGGTTCATAAATCGGATTTACAAGCTGAAAATACAAAGAAATTGGAAGAGTTATTTAGTCAAGAAACAGAGCCTCCTGACATGAAGATCATTCTAGAAGAATTTGATTTCAAGATAGAGAAAGGTATGAAAAAGTTTGAAAAACCGCTAAAGGAGCTCGAAAAAGATTTTGCCAAATACAAACAAGATTTATTTGCCTTTCAAATGCTTCTTGGATCAGATCGTGCATATCGTAATTATTGGATGTTTGAGTCACTACCCGGAATATTTATTGAACATTGTACACCAAGTGGAAAATGTTTAGAAACAAAACCTGATTATTTACCAGGGTTGGCCGAATGTTCAGATCACAAACAACGATACAAATTTATTAAAAATTATGTGACAGAGAAATTCTTTAATGACAAAGAGCTCAATAAAGAAAATATAAATGATGCAAGTATAGCTGCTAATCTCACCGATCCTGTTTCTTCTACCAATGGAATAAACGACACCGAAAGTTTATTCATGTGTACGACAAATGAAGCAGATTGCCCAGTACATACGGTCGATCATCCATCTTATAGGCAATGGTCCTATATCAATACGGAAGAAGAGCTAACTAAGTTAATTAATTCGCTAAACTCTCTCGGAATTAGGGAGCGCCCACTTAAGGAATGTTTAGAATTACAAAAAAATCTTATTTTGGATCACATTGCCAATTGTCCAGTTGAAAAATTATCCGTTGACCTTAGTCAAAAAGATGTTATCATCGATAAAATGATTAAAAATATGAAACGATACGCAACCAATGGTGCGACAGACGATCCAAATTTGATTCTCGAGTTGGCTACAAGAGAAAATATATTTGATTTATTTGATAAAGTGATTACGGGTCATCTAGGACAAATTCACATAAAGAACAGATTGAAATGGGGTGAAAATTTAATGCTTGGAAATTATGATGAAATGGGATTTAAAAAATTGCGTTTGGAAATAACAAATTCTCGGGAATATAGAGATCCTGGCGAACATATAAATGATTTAATTGTTGCGCTCGATGACGAATCAATCAGCCAATATTCGAGTAACAATAATAATGATGAAAATGTGAAAAAATTAGCTCTAGCATTGTTACAAATACAAAAAGGTATTGATAAGAAATTTTTGAAACCACCTTTTGGCGGTAAAGATAATTTTTCTTGTGATCGGCAAATTTTGAATTGGCAAACTGGGTTGGTGTGTAGCCGAAATTATTCACAAGTTTTGCTACACTACAATGTTATGTACGATGCCATCAAATGGTCGAAATCAATTGAACGTGCATACTGTCGAACATGTCGCCGTCAAAAAGAACCTGAAAAAATGTTATTATGTGATGATTGCAATGCAGGATATCATATGCATTGTCTGAAACCGAAATTAAAATCGATACCTGTGGGTGATTGGTTCTGTGTTAAATGCAAACCTAAATCAGAGAAAAAACAAAATAAAACAGCTAAGTTTTCTGAAGAAGGGGATGAAGAAGAGTTTGATGAATCAATAAATGACACAACACTAATCGATGAGGAGGATGAAACGTTTCATATTAATAATGATAGTGACGAAGAAGATGATTCTGCTGGGGATAAAAGTAGTAGTGATGAAGCGACTGACGAAGAAGAAATTGAAGAAGAGGTGGAGGAAACAAAAAAAACATGCAAACTCTGTAATACTAACTTTGACGATGATGATGAATTTCAATTGGTCGAGTGTGAGAACTGCCCGTTAGTATGTCATATAGAGTGTGCCATTCCACCATTAAAACACAAGCCAAGACATTGGATATGTTGGCGTTGTAATAAGAAGCTAAATAAAAAGAAGGAGAAAAAAACTAAGAAGAAAAATAAGAAAAAGCGAAAGCATGAAAATTCCGCTAATGGAGAGGCAATTTTAAATAAAAAACCTGCCCGCGGTCATAAATCTCCTATAGTAGACGATGAAATTGCGCAAGAAAAACAACTTAAATCACGAAAACGTAAAGTGATTAATGGAGAATCTGAAGATGATGAAACCCCTAAAAGACGTATACGACCAAGTATGGATTTTGAACAGCAAAACGGTCAACAAAGCAATAATGCAAATCGCCGATCACGTCAAAATGATTTACCTTTACATATTGTTGTATTGCATGGGCTTTTGGAAGAAATTAGCAGGCATGAAGATTCCTGGCCTTTCAATAGGCCTGTCTCCAAAGTTGATGTGCCCGATTATTATGAAATTATAAAAATTCCAATGGATTTTGCTAAAATTAAATCACGGTTAAATGTCGGCCATTATGCCAGTGATTATGATATTATGAGTGATATGCAGCAAGTTTTTATCAATTGCGATCTATATAATAACAGCGCTTCAGATATTTACAAGTAAGTTTGAGTTCTCCGACCTAAAGTCGCTGCTAAAAATCAAAAATAAATCAAACTGTACTATGTTCTTTTCGTTCCAGGGCCGGTATTCGTCTAGAAAAATTCGTGCAATCAAAATGCAAAGAACTCAAATTACCATTTCGCCCGAGCGACATGATAATCGATGAGTTTGAACCAGATGACGAATTACCATTAAAAAGGATTGCAGTCCAAGTTAAAGAAGAATTGGAACAATCGTCCGATGTGCTTAAGAATGGCGATTAGATCATTTAATATAAATATCTTTATCAATTATTATTTAACGTACAAAAAAATATTTTAATTTAAAGCTTTACGATTAGTTAAACATTTTACGATTAGGTCTTTCTTATTTTTCAAACATTTAAAAAATCAAAAAAAAAAATCTAGTATTAATAATTAAATTTGCATGTAAGATTAAATTATAAATAATAATTATTTGATTTCTGTATTGAAGCGACAATTGAGTACATATACACTTTTGTAGTCTTAATTTATAACCATCTATAATTTAATTATCGCGCTAAGCCATTGTTGAGAAAATCGGTTCTAACGAGTAAATTTGTAGCAGGAATCATCGTATGTATTTTTTTGTTTTATGTATATTCGTTTTTTATGTAAATTATTTCATTTTTTGTTTTAATAATATCTATATAATTAAAAATTATTAATAAAATTTAAAATACCTAAGTTCAAAATTTGTGTTGCATAAAATTTAGGTGGAATCGTCGGTTAAGAAATTCACTGTATTACCGACACAGTTTTGACAAATTGTGACGGACAAGGAATTTATTGTGATATTTACATTTAATATTTAAATTAAAAATGAACAAATTATCGCTGATAATAAATAACCTTAGAGTGACTGAATTATTTGTATTTGATAAATCAATTTTAGCGAAATATGCAAAATTGTCTTTTGTACATGGTGAGTGTATTTGTGTTAATAATAAAAGCATGAACGTATACAGTATAATAAAATAGGACATTATCGCTCTTTTTTCAAATAATTTATGTTTACAATTCAAATATATTCCATAAATGCACTAAAATTATTCACTGGAATAAGAGATTGTAATGTAAACTGTACACATAAAATACTTGTTTTTTTCTCAATTTTTATAAATTCATTCTTCAAGAACCACGTCAAAGGAATTTTAGTTCGTCTGCGATTTCAAAGAAAAATAAAGTAAAAATGGTACGATATTAAGAAATATTGATTTTTCTAACTTGTTGAATTTGTTGTATAATCTCAATTCCTTTACAGTCACCAGTAAAATTAAACGATGCTGAACGAAGCGAGAAATTACAGCCCCTCTTGAATATTGGCTGGACCATGGTTGAAGGTCGCGATGCAATTTATAAAGAATTTTTATTCAAAGATTTTAATGAAGCCTACGGTTTTATGACTCGAATTGCATTAAAAGCGGATAAAATGGATCATCATCCTGAGTGGTTTAATGTATATAACAAGGTTCAAATAACTCTATCGACACATGATGCTCCAGGATTGAGTGAACGTGATGTTACTCTAGCAAATTTTATCGAAACTATAAAATCTTCAGTTTAATTTTGTTTAATGTAAAAAAAAATGTATTCAAAAATTTAAATAAACCAAATAGGTACTAATTATACAACTAATTTGCTTAAAATTTCATAATCTGATTCCTCAGATTTATCAGGCGATGATTCGTCCACCAAGTAGCCTAGTCGTTTATAAAATCGCATTGCCCCCTCATCATTTTTCAACACCGTCAAGACAATTTTTTCCATTTTCCAGTGAGCAGCTACATTTTCAAGAGCCTTTATCATAAAAGTTCCGAGCCCCTTATTCTGATACTCCTCAGTGACATGCATCTCATAACAATATAAAACACATGCTCCATAATCTAGATCAAATCGAAACATAGAATATCCAACTGGTTGTTTTGTTGCTATATCCGTAGCCATTAGATATCTTGCCCAATTTTTGTTTAAATCATTTTGCTTGATTTTTGGTTGCCAACCCATTTTACATTCCCGATAATATCTAGCCACATTCGATTCGGCTAATTTAAAGGCCCATTTTATTTGTTTAGAATCAACACTGCATTTTTGTTTACACATAATCGATAGATTTAAATCATTTCGATTGTATTTAAAAAAATCAGGAAAATTTTCGAGAGGGTTTGTACAGCGTGCCGCTTTTTCTATATTTTGTTGTTGTTCGGTTGCGGATATCCCAGTCATTTTTCTACAATTAAAAGGTATTGTTAATACAGCTTTATTTATTTGACAATATTTTATAATTTACCTTGTAATTTAAGTAATCAATTAAAACCAACTATCGTTTTGATAATTAAATCGATTCGTTGTTACAGTGTACAGACACACTACACAGCTACACACTGCTTTCGATTTGACAGCAAATTTTCGCGCCGTTGAATTTGTTTGATTGCTCACACCATAGAGCTTCGTTTCGATAAATGGACGCGATTTTTTGATATTCTTTCGCCCAATAAAATATTTTTTTTTAGAGTAGAATTTCAGAAGTTATAAGCGCAACAGTTTCAATTCAAACAGTTATGTTAAGTTTTAATTCATTTACATGTATGTAATACATTTAATGTATGTAATATATTTACGTTATAAGGTATGTAAAATAAAAACAAATATATTGTAAAAATTTATCAGTTTCGGAAATTCATAGTGGACAATTTGAAGATGCATTATGGCACTCAAACCCCGAACAAAGCAACCCCCCCCCCCCCCCTTCAAGATAATTTAAAAACTATAACGCGTAGATTTCCTTACACAGCCTCTTAAATTGGCCAACAAACTCAGCATTCTTCTCATCCAGTGGTACTTTATTCATGTAATCCCCCCCCCACCAATGCATCAATGTTTTATGCGAAGCCAAAATCAGAACATTAGGTCTATCCCATAACGAAAACCTAAACGTATTTTTGATGTATTTCGGTGAACTTGGTAAATGCAAGGCTTAAAAAATAAATAGTGCGATTCAATAATCCAAAAAAAAAATTTAAGTGGCATTCCAAAAATATTATTTTTGAAGAGAAAAATGGTCAAAACGTCGCGTCATAAATATGTCATTAATATATAATGTAAAAATGATCGGGCCCAAAATGGATCCCTGAGGAAGCCTAGCTGTTAAAAGAAGTAGCGACGATCTACCCACCTGTCATTAACACATTAGGAGCGACCAGTCAAGTATGGCATAATAAGGTTTATAGCCTCCCTGGATAGACCAAATTGTGTTTCTAGTTTCCTATCCAATATGATGGAATTGATAAACACTTTAGAGAAATCTAGAACCAGTGTAGCATAATTTACCATCTTAACACAGATAACACGTTAGATAGTAATTCCATTGTGCTTTAAGACTGGCGAAAACCAGACTGGAAATCAGATAGTAAGTGATTAGTCTAAAGGTGATATTTTATTTGGTCAGCTCTCTCGAGAATCTTGGAAACTACGGGCAAAAGTGAGATAGGGCGCATGTCTTATGCAAATTTAGATTGCTTATATTTTGGAATGGCAATGACTTTACTAATTTTTTAGAGGTCTGTCAATGACATCAACGCCCCTAAGACCTGGTCCTCGTTTAGTTCAGAGAACTAAAGCCCTCCTGGGGGGGGAGTATAAGATTCGAAATCAAATTCGAATCTTATACTTCGAAGAGATTACGTTCGAATCAAATTCACAAATAGCCCCACAGTGGGCTATTCATTCATTTACAGTAAGTTGTGATTAATGGCTATTCGGTCTAGCGTTGAATAAAAGATTACTGTTCTGCACAGCATTATTAGACTGGGAAACATCTAGTCAGGATCAAAATCTTTAACTAAATTAACTAATTAGGTAGATTTTGTATCTAGTTAATGAAATAAAGATTACTTTTTGTCAGCCTTTCAAGTTAAATAATACAATTCTTGTCATTTTTGCAAAGCATTTTAATTATTTAATATTTTGTGACTTAAAAAGTCTTAATTTGAATTTATTCATATTTAGCATTTAATGGAGTAATAAAATCAAGGTATACATAAAGTTGAGACGAATCAATTTACTGGGGTGGTACATAAGTAAGAACAATTGTCGAGAATTTCGAAATTGTAATATTATCAGATTGTGCTTTACCCTTTAATACTAATGTTCCATTATACTTTTCGCTCAAAGCCTGCACCGTTGTTTGTTCGGCCATACCTTGAACATAACGATAATTCACGGACACGTCCTCTGATGTAGGATTGAAAATAACAAAATATCCTGGACTTCCGGATTTTAGACTGTAAAATAGAAAAAGAAAGTAGATAAATGAGTTAATAATTGAACAAATTAAATTATAGCAAATCTTACCGATTCCTTAAAATATTATAGTAAGGCATAACCATCGAATTATAATCTTAGTAAAATTTGTTACATCAACATAAGAAAAAATAAAAAAATAAAACTTACCGAGTATAAGCAATTGTAGACTTATTTGAATACAAATCAAAGCTTCCATGCATGAAGGATGGTGAATTTCGGATTATTTTTACCATTTTAAAGAAATTCTCAGAGTTATTGTTAAAATTATAAAGTTGTGCTGGCAAAATCGGAACACCCGGTAAAAACATCATGAACATATTATATTCTGAGGCGCTTATATTACGTAAGTCACTGGCATCATTAAGCTCCCATTGTGGCCATAGATTTATACTATTTAATCCTTCGGAACTAGTTGGATTCGGTTTTAGAGTATTGATAATACTATTTAACTCGATGAGCAATGATTCACCTCCTTTATTTTGAGCGACACTTGTTGGGAATAATCCATATTTTGGTAGGTCGACATTAAATTCGGTCGAATTGATTTGATGTAGATAATCGGCCCGTTCATAATCACCGGCCACGGATAAGAAACCGGCATTGCCCGTAGCATTTTTAACGGTTTCGTGTAAATCTTTTAATAATTCTCCAAGTCCTACTTGATATGTCGTTTGTTTATGTGTATATGAATGATATTCTTCGACTCCAGGGCTAACGGCGGACGAAACTTGTTCATTTTCTAATTTGCCAACGATGAAATGTTTAGCATTATTTAATCGAATACCTTTAACACCAATATTGCATAATTTTATGAGAACTTCCTTTAATCGATTTTTGGCCAAATCATTTTTCAGTTGTAAATCATAAAGCCCTTTACCAAATTGACTTAAAACGTACGAATTTGAGCCAACTGATTCCCAAGCACTGCCACTATTATCGATACGTTTCCAATTCGTCTTTTCTTGATCAGCCCAACCACCAAACGCGGCTCGTTCTTCCTCTCCTCCGGCTAATGCTTTTTTGAATATTTCATCTGTGCTTGGAACATAATTTGGTGTGATATCCAATATAACATTGATATCTTTAGCCCTAAAAAAAATAAATAAATTGTCCAATTAAGTTTGATTAAATTAAATTAATTGTTATGGATTATTGCTGCTACAAGTCAACTGTATTCTCAATTGAGTTTAATCAAAATAAATTAAAATCTATATAGACTTACTTGTAAGTATCAACAAGAAGTTTAATACTTTTTTGAGTATCCTCATTCGTTGCGATCGCGTATGTGTCTTGTGGTGGTACCGCGAAAACAACTCCATTAACACCATAAGATTTTAAATCTGTAATTGATTTCTCTGCTTGCGGTTCATCCCAGGAAAGTTTTGCAAACGGTCCTTGTTTCCACCATGGCAATGGTTCAGGTGCAGCGCACTTTGGAGCTTCAATAATTATTAAAATTGCGCCTGCAAGCATACCAACCCATAGTGCCCAGAAGAGAATAAATAAAATCCAACGGAGTCGAACCCAGAAAGGATCGTTAGTAAATTTCATTAATTCATCCTTGGTCATAGCAGAAAATGCCTGTAAAATAAACATTATTATATGTATATAATATTTAGATAGGGTTAGCTAAATAGAAAAGATAATCTCATTGCTAAAGTTGTCTTATTTTTACTGATAAGAATTTCTTGCTTATTATTAGACATCCGAGTTAAACTGGGTTGATATCTGCTTTAGTTGAATGAATAACGTTAGGTCAATAAGGGCACGAAAATTATGCATTAAAATTACGTGAAATGTTATCAATTATTTGGTAGTAAATATAAATTGATAAGTTTTTTCGTAGCAATTGGACATTGGGATAAACAATTTTCTGACGCAATAGCACGTGATTATCGAAAATAATTGTCTCTCACCTTTTCCACACTCCCAATATCAATTTTAGCATCCCCATTCTGTTGATCACCTGAAATAAATTTCACCTCATCCTTGCGAGCAAGGTGCTGCTTTTCATCACCTCCTGGACCACCTGCATTTAACATGCGCTCATCAGCTCCATCTTCAATGTCGTCAGTTTTTTCACGCACCATATTTGAATTTTTCACAGCTTCACTTACTGCTTTACCTATTTTAAATAAATAATATATAAAACGAAAAGTCACTTTTATTGATCATTCAACAAAGAATATAAAAAAAAAAAATCATAAATTAAAATCTTGATTGCATCATGCTTTGTCTCACATTTTTATTTCATTGTAGTCTCGTGGCATATTTGTCGCCATGTTCAAAAATTAAATTAAATTTTTGTAAATTAACTTTTTTCGATGCCCAAAATAATCAATGAAATAGCAAAAAATGAATCAAAAATTTAATTATCCTGTAATTTTATAATTACCGTTTTCTAACCCGTCAACTTCAGGTAATGTTTTATATGATTCTTTGGGAACAACTTCTTCGGCAGCGGACAACCTTACTGCTTCAATATCTAATTTCGTACTATTTCTATTTGTTTCATCCATTTCAATATAATTTCAAGTCGCTACAACAACAAATTTACATAAAAAGCATTTAATTTAAATTTTATGTCGTCATAGACAAAAAAAATTTAAGATTAAAAATAGAAAAAATAAAAATTAACTACCTCAAAAAAAAATGACGTCTTCACTCCACTATGATTTTTAAAAAGTGGGATGTACTAATGCAAGGTCAAAGTACGTCAAAATTTTAGTGGGATTCTTGTAGATTCGAAAATTTAAAAAAATGTTTTTTTTTTTATAAATATGAATCTGTCCGTTTGAATTTATAAAAATAATTTTTATTAAAAATAAATAATCTTTTCATCAATAATTATATCATTAACAAAATAAGTTTCATGACAAATATTCATGCTTGAAATGTTTTGAAAACTTTTTGTTCATGTTGGAAATTCGTACAAATCTGTGTCAAAAGTAAAGTCATGGAAAATTGTATACCAATTATTAGGTAATATTACTTCAAAGTTTTATTTTTGTCGTTTCTCGTTTTTCATACAAATACATAATCAAACATGCATATTAAAAGAAACATATCGACTGTTGTCGCCGCCCCATTTTGTTTGATAATGAACGACGAAAAACTAAAGATGGGTTCATCCTCATAGGCTCTTGTTTTTGGTTCTAATTTCACAGTTACTACAAATGATATTTTCAATTCATGAATGCTCTACTGTTACAGGTTTACATATATGAATTTTAATCGGTTCAAATTTGGTGGAAATCACCGGTTTAAATTAAATGTCTGCTACCTTCATTCTTTACATCTGACAGCACTAAAAAATTTTTACGTATTTCGTCCGTCAGAAGTTTCATTGGCAAATTAGAAGTTAAGTTTGGTAAGAAAAAATTGAAAGTTATGTAATACATATCTTATTTAAAATGATTTGCGTTTGAAAATATATTATTCATTATCAAAATAATCATTTATTGTAGTTTTTTCGAATACCGACTAAAAAATTTACCAAAATGGGAGAGGAGAAAGCGCTAGCACGTCCAATGAAATTTCCATATACATTTTCAGCCAAATTGGCCCAGTTTCCATATAAGCATTACTTCAAAAATCAATGGATCTGGAAGTACTATGCCATTTCAGTGGTTGTTTGTACACCGCTCTTCTATAAAATTCATAAACTATGTATGTATATTTTTATAATCGAAAACGTTTATTAGTTCGAGGTTATGTTACGCAAATTTTTTACTGTATTTACAGCAAACAGTCCCGAAAATGTTGCTAAATGGGCTGAAATGAAACGTAAAGAAAGAGCAGAACACCATTAATTTATTTTTGACGGGTTACACCATAATTTTGTAGATGATTTATAATCTATAAGAGTGTTCCATCTTCTTCAACATTCGAAGTTCATGTAATAATCAATAAAGATTAATAAAAATTATAAAACAACAGTAGTGAAATTGTTTATAAAGTAAGAGACCCGGAGAATGAAAATCTGTTGTGTTAGCTTGTTCATCATGATACAGAAATATAAAGATATGCCCAAATGCTCGTTAAGTTCTTGTATCGTGGTTGCTCATTAACTTTATAGCATTGGAGTAAAGTGGTTTTGCTATCGTTGGATGTCATGTAAATTCCTACTTTGCACCAATTTGCCACCCTCGAGAATACCAAAATTCCAGCGTATTTTCGAAAATTTAACGCAGTCACGTGCGGCATTAAAATAAAAAATTGCAATTCCCCTAAATGTTGACGTATTCCAATATGTGATTTGTTTCTTTGAGAAGTGCGGGTTTAAAAACAAAATGTTTTTTAAATAAAAGAATTTATAAATCATGGTTTTATTTAAATTGTATTGCAGAAGTAGCAATGTTTTATGTTGATTACTTTACTAAATGGAAGCAGATAATTTCTATAATGCTTAATGTTTTGTAGGTAGGTAATGCTAAACATTTTTATATTCGGAAAAGACCAATCAATCTTGTTAATTTAACATTTATTATTCATGTGACCAAAAATTAGATTTATATCAAATTTATTTAATAAAAAATATCTTTTAAATAAACCACTTATGGGGCTGGTTTGGTTTCGTAGTGTCCCAAATTTCTTTATGTATTTCAATATCTGGAATCACACACTTCACTTATACATACTAGTATATTGAATATTTGAGGCCTCTAGAATCAAAACTCACATTATCCAAATTTCCCGAAATTGAGTTAGCAATACCATATTATTTGTTTTATTACGTTGAATCCGAATATAACCGTAGTTTTAGTTAAAACTCGCTATATCCCGCCTAAAATAGGCTTTAAAGTTGGGGGTTATTGTCAAAACTAACATTATCCAGAGGATAATGTTAGTTTTGTTACGATATGATTTAGATTCGTACATTAAGCAAAACACTGAGAGAAAAATAAGTTTGTATCATGAATTGTTTTAATGTGTGCAACTGCAAAGTATAATATTTTAACTCTTTTCTTCATTGCGCATGCACACTGAGTGAAAAAAAGGAAAACAATACAAGGTAACGGCTTTTTGATATTCATAATCATAAGAGCAACAGGTTAAAATCGTTCGGCTATAACAGTTCATTAGTGATCTACTTCTGTGTTGCACGGTTATTATTTTAAAATTGTCTTTATTAACAATAATTGTTAAAAAAATTACCAAATTAATTATTTAAAAAGTAATATAAGTGATAAAATATGGAAGAGTGTGCTTCACCAGTATTAGGTTCTGGAAAAACAAGAAAAAGAATACAGAATCCGGTCCAGTGGAAAAAAAAATATTTGCAAGACGGCAAGGTAAGTGTTTTTGTTTATTCAGTAAGTTATTGAATACATCGTTCAAAGTTATCATTATTTTTCCGTGCCAAATGTGACAAAATTTTGTTGGTGTCGTCTATTAATGTGAAAAAACTAAAAAAGAACCCCTGCGATATACTAATGTGTGGCCTTTAATATTATTACGAAATTGAACCCATAACAAATCTAAGCAAACGTTTTTTCTGTTCCAGACACATGGCTACCGATATGCCTGTATATCCAAAATGTAAGCATTCAGCGGGAAAGCTTTGCTGTAGGTCGCTCACAATGAACGATATTAAAAATTTCCATTCGGTATTTTATAAAAAACCTGATAGGACATATCAAAATCATTTCATACTAAAACATGTAGAAATTTCGAACGTCAAAAGGCGTAGACCTAACTAGTCCAAAAAAGGTATGGAGGCGAAAGCATACAACACACAGTTAAGGACGACGCGTTATTTTGTCAAAAATTACAAAAAAGAAAAAATTCCAGTTTGCTTACAAAGTTTTATTTCTATTTTGGGAGTTTCGAGATTCAGAGTTAATAACCTCACCAAAAAATTTTATCTTGATGGGTTTATAACAGAAAAGCGCGGAGGATTTAAAAGATCTTCTGAATTTGCTCCAAAAAAAGAATGTGTGATGAACTTTATAAATAAACTCAAATGTCTCGAGGCACATTATTGTAGAGGCAAAGTTTCTCGACGGTATCTTGCTTCTGAGCTAAATATTAAAAAGTTGTGGAAAATGTACTCATCGGAACGTGATAATATTGCTGTTAAGGAATCGTATTTTAGAATGGTTTTCAACACAAATTACAATCTAGGCTTCGGATCACCACGAACAGATCTTTGCTCGGTATGTTTAAGCTTGGATGAAAAATTGAAGTTGGAAAAAAATGGCCAGAAGAAAAATGAAATTATGATAGAAAAGCGTGTTCATAAACTACGCGCGAAAGCTTTTTTCTCAAAACTGCAAGATATTGACGAAAAGCTACTCATTTTATCATTTGATTGCGAAAAAAATCTACCTATCCCTAAGCTGCCGGATCAATCTACTTATTACAGTCGCCAGATTCATGTACATAATTTCACAGTTGTTAAAGGCCATAGTAAATCAAAATTAACCCGTGATTCAGTAACATCTTACTGTTGGACCGAAAATCAATTCCCTCGTGATTCTAATATTATTGCATCTTGTATGTTTGATGCAATATGCGCGATTGACTTCACAAATTATAAAAGGGTACGCCTCATATCAGATGGATGTGCTGCTCAAAATTAAAATTCTACATTCGTAGCTATGTGTAGCTATTGGTTAGCAACAAAAGCTCCAAACCATATAAAAGAGATCGAAATAGTATATCCTGTAACAGGTCACAGTTTTATTCCACCGGACAGGGTGTTTGGTTTTATCGAAAAGGAAATTAAAAAACTGGAAGTAATATCAACGAAAGAACATATCTATGATGTTATCTCCAATTATGCTACTGTTAAACTTGTAGGGCAGAACCACGAAGTATTCAATTTTAAACATGCTATGAAGACCAACCACCATGAAATCGGTCCAATCTTGGCATTTTCAGATTTCAAAATGCAAAAGGATCATTCTTAAAAAAAACAAAGCCAATAAAATCGTTGTCCGAGGGGAGGTGACATATAATAGTGATCAAAATGTTTTTAAGAATTTATTTAAGGTTGGGAAAAAATCCGATGATTTAGAACCAGATAAAATAACAGAACGAAATAATTTAAGCCACGAAAAGAAAGTAGACGTTGAAAAACTCCTCACCAAGCATTTTGGTGAAAATTGGCGAGATAATCGAGATCTACAGTTTTACGTTAACGTTATCAACGGTTCTGATACGAGTGAGCTCGAAGAAAACACTACCTGTGAAATGGTGGAGGGGGCAAAAAATCTTTTAACATAGAAACTTTATTGAAATTTCTGTTATTATTAATTTTGAAGCTTTACAATTGAATTTAATCAATAAAAATACAGTAGGACTGATAATATTATTTTATTTATTTTTTTACCGCTAGCTGCTTTAAGGTTTTTTGTTTTTTTTCTGTTTTATTTATAATAATAAAGTTTATTAATAATTTAAATTGTGTTTTCTTAATATTGTATACTCACAACGCCAGGTATTTCAACCCCAATATAAAAACTAGTATTTCAATTTGAGGTCAAAACTAACAATATCCTAAGTATTTGGTGTCATAAGTCACATTATCCAAACATTGGTTACAAAAGTAACATTATCCAACATTTAAAAGCTTAAAATGTTGTGATTGATGTGAAAGTTTATGATTTTTGAAAGAGATACGTTTCAAAACATCTTAGTGATTTCCAATTAGTTACTTCGTGAAGCTATATCACAAAAAATAAAGACCAGGGCCCGAATTCCGGATCAATGACAAATGAGAATGAGAAATGACTTTATGTTTTATTTCGCCTACTCTAAATAAAAATGCAACCGACTAGTTGAAATAAAAAATCAAGTCATTTCTCATTATCATTTGTCACCGAACCGGAATTCAGGCCCAGGATAGGGATTCCGACTGCATTTTGGATGATTTTCTTAAGCATGATTTTTAGCCTTAATTTAGGCAATCAAAATAAATATAAATCATTATTAATTGCGTGCCTATCACTGAAAATGTAATAAAAAAATTCTTTTGTTATAATTTCTACAAATTATTTTATGATCGTTGTTTGAATATAAACATATACAGCTGACCTCCAATTTACAAAACCAATTCGATCAAAATATCCCATCGTATAGTGAAATTGTCTTAAATTGAAACCAACATTTCGTGCATATTGCATAATTCGTTCTAAGGGTTCATAAACAAATGAAAGTTATTGATCATTTAATTGGAAAAACAAAAGTTAAAGATATTTGATCGCACATAGCAGACTTAACGTAATATAGGGATTCGCCGTACATATTTGAGATATTATCTATCTAAGTATGTACGTAACTTGTTGAACATTTTTGGTTACTACGGTAAATTCCGTTAATCTTTAATAAGATTTAATTCCCTTAATCGCATTTTGATAATTTATACGTCTTGGTTGGTGTTCTTCATATAAAAATTTTACTTACAGTTAGTGATTCTATAAATCATTCTAACAATATAGGTTTGTCTTGCATTTTAGATGGAATAATTATTTATTATAATACAAATACCACTAAAACTCAAAAAAATTGTATATAGTATGTACTTGAAATATATGTATTTCAAAAAAAAATTAAGAACCGCCGAAATGTAGGCTAATGAATTACATATCATGCGTTACACAAAAAAATGCTAACCAAATTAGAAAATTTTAGCAGTACCTTTCGAAACCATACTGCAAATTTAAAATTAATGCCTTAAGCGCAAATCCGCAGAAAAACCAAAATAAAAACTGGCGTTCGTTTTTTCGCGGTTTCAGAAAAATGTTTAATTGGTTTGGAAAATTGAATGTTAATTTTTTCGGTCAGAAAAACATATTTGGTACAAAAAAAATTTAACTCTCATTTTCTAGTAGATTCGATAAATTTCCAGAAGATTTTAGGGCCAAATATTTAAAAATCTAAATTTATTTACCAACTGGACGTTTATAGAATGGAATGCTCTCCGGTTCATACAGGCATTTTCAATGTGCCTTCTTAATCCAGTTAGCGTAATATGAGTTCCATCAATAAGCCCAATTATATTTGGAAAACCATATTCTCGATGAAAACTAAAATCATATTTTAGTGTCACATAAATTATACTTCTAAATCGATTCTTCTCTAAAATGTTACGTACCTTATTTTAGTTGAATCGATTTCACCTTGCGTTTGCGGGAATTTGACATAAACAGTTCCCAGCTGGGTGGATATAATTCGGGTGAATTTTTTTGACGCACCTGTGAACCACTGTTTGACTCAAGCAAACTAGCGCGTAAGACCCAACCCTTCATTGATAACTGCCACTACCTAAAAAATTTAGTACCGATAGTATCTACAAATTAAAATAAAATATAAATAATTTATATGTGAACGTTATTAATCAAAATCCAAATAAATCAATATCTAATCTAATAAATTAGATGAAAAGGAATTTTCTTCCGATGATCATAATCTGTAATAGCTAATGGAAATAGATGGAGGTAACCGATACATTTCTAAGAACCTATTGTACAATTATTTTTGTGAAAAATGTTTTATTTTAGATTTGTAATATGGTAATTAGGTGCCTGATTCACAGGCTTCATATGTCACTTGTAATAATAATTATTAATTATTATTCTTATATTTATCTAGCTTCCAAAATGTCAAATAGATCCATGTCTCATAAATATTTACGAAAAATAATAAATTTATTTCGTCTTCGACGACAAGACACAATACAGCTAACGGCACTCATTCCAAAATGTAAAATTCAATTTAAAATTAGGATTTATCTATCTGAGTGGTTTATGGTTGTACGGTGCCAACATTTTTACAATATCGTCACAATCGTCATTTAAAAAAAAAATATATAAATTTCACCCCCACGGCTCAATAGGCTCCCCGTTACGTTGAATCAGTTAAGAAACTCTCAACTTATATACACACTCCCTTGTGATGGGTCCTTATAGCAAAGCATTCCAAGCAATCCAAAAGAGCTTCTATGTTTCGAATATTTACACCTCGTTTACGTTTTTTTCGAAAGAGCGACCATAAATAAATATAAAAATTAAAAATTTTAAAACTAGAGCTGCGTTTTTTTATTCGCTCCCGACAGCTGCTATCGAGAGCCGTAATTTTTCTACGCCTAAATTTAAATTTGACGCACTATTTATTAGTAAACTAAACTTATTTAACGTCACGCTATCGTTTTTAATTCAATTGTTTAGCGAAAACTTGATATACAAAATATTTGGCCCTACCTATTTATACGGAGCGCTATCCGGAGCCACTTTTTATATGAGGGCTCTCGATAGCAGCTATCCGGAGCGAATAAAAAAAACTCAGCTTTAGTAGGGTTTTCATATTAAAATTTTTCATCTCATACTTTTGTTGACACAATCCGTCTTTTTTATTTACAACTATTCAATTATATTTATAGCACGAGTAACCTTGATATTATGAAATTTCTTTAATTTAGTGTTCTTTAATAAAACCTAAATCCATAGACAAATTTTGCTTTATTTGACCCTAAAATCTTCTGGAAATTTATCGAATCTACTAGAAAATGAGAGTTCAATTTTTTTTGTATCAAATATGTTTTTCTGGCCGAAAATTTAAAATTCAATTTTCCAAACCAATTAAACATTTTTCTGAAACCGCGAAAAAACGAACGCCAGTTTTTATTTTGGTTTTTCTGCGGATTTACGCTTAAGGCATTAATTTTAAATTTGCAGTGTGGTTTCGAAAGGTATTGCTAAAATTTTATAATTTGGTTAGCATTTTTTTGTGTAACGCATGATATGTAATTCTTTAGCCTACATTTCGGCGGTTCATAATTTTTTTAAAATATATTTCAAGTACATTGGTATGTCAAACAATTTTTTTGAGTTTTAGTGGTGTATTATAATAAATAATTCTTCCATCTAAAATGCAAGACAAACCTATATTGTAAGTAAAATTTTTATATGAAGAACACCAACCAAGATGCATAAATTATCAAAATGCGATTAAGGGAATTGAGTCTTATTAAAGATTAAGAGAATTTACCTTAGTAACCAAAATTTTACAATATTGATAAATTAATTTGAATTCAAATGTATGTATGTATGTATATTAAAGCAAAAAAAAAATACCTACATACTTAACTATGTACGTTATATCTCAAATATATACGGCCAACCCCTATATTACGAGTACGTTATGCCCGCTATGTGCGATAAATCTCATTAACTTTGGTTTTTCCAATTAAATGATCAATGACTTTCATACAGTTATGAAGCCTTAGAATGAATTATACAATATTCACGAAATATTGGTTTCAATTTAAGACAATTTCACTAAACGATGGGATCTTTTGACCGAATTTGTTTTGTAAATTGGAGGTCAACTGTATACATTCAAACAACGATCATAAAATAATATTGTAGAAATTATAACAAAAGAATTTTTTTATTACATTTTCAGTGATAGGCACACAATTAATAATGATTTGATTGTATTTTGATTGCCTAAATTAAGGCTAAAAATCATGCTTAAGAAAATCATCCAAAATGCAGTCGGAATCCCTATCCAGAACAGTTATTCATGAATTCCCAAAATTCACATTTTTGGATAATGTTAGTTTTGATTCTAGAGGCCTCATTTAATGATTTTAATTTTATTTACATATAGCTATATATCTATTTTCGTTTTTATTTACAATTTAATATTTTTTATCGAATTGTTAATTTATTATATTATATTTTATTTTTTTGTTTGTACATAGCTATACGTATTTTATTTATTTGGGAACGCCAAATTTATTTTCTTTTTCTGCCCTTTTTCTAGAAAAAACAAGGAAACTCGTTTTTTCAGAAATTATCTCCTTAATTAATATTTTTCTTCACTAAAAAATATATGTACTTACTTTGCATTTTAATTCCTTCCGAAAGGTGCCGACATAAAATTAAACTTTTTGATAATTTGGTTCAATCACCACACACTTATGAAATCATTTGAAAATTTTTTTAACATTTTGTATGGGCTGGGCTGTAAATTTATCAAAACCAACATAACAAAAATAAATTTTACTATAAATTTACCATGGCCTTTTTCTGGAAGTGCTAAATGTATAACCACAGAATAATGAAATAACTGTTAAGAAACAGATAACAACATTTGGGCGCTCCTTTGCCTTTTACAAAGGTTTCTAAGGCCGTGTTCGAAGTTTGTGATAATTATTCCAGCTGTAATAATTACGACATTATTTTGTATGCAACCAAATTATCACAGCCACTACGTGTTGTAAATTTGACACTTCTGTAATAATATTCATAAACAAAAGAGCGCAATAACAATAACTAAGCCGTATTACGCTAGTTTATTTCTAAAAAAAATAGTACAAATAAAACTTATTACAAAATATGGGAGAGAAAATTATTTCACTCCTGTCAAAATTATTACAAAAACAAAATTATTACAAACTTCGAACACGTCCTAAGTATCATTATGTCGCATTATAGTAAACTTAGCCAGACCGTTGTTGAAATTTACACCCTTTACTGTTAAGATTAAAGAATAAGAAGTTGTACAAGTCTAAATGAAATACATTTTTCTTATATGTACATACTTTTTTTTGCAACAAATTGTCTTGTTTTTAAACTTCGTTAATGTCAAGGACGTTCAAGGTATATGAGGCCTCTAGAATCAAAACTAACATTATCCAAAAATGTGAATTTTGGGAATTCATGAATAACTGTTCTGGTCTTTATTTTTTGTGATATAGCTTCACGAAGTAACTAATTGGAAATCACTAAGATGTTTTGAAACGTATCTCTTTCAAAAATCATAAACTTTCACATCAATCACAACATTTTAAGCTTTTAAATGTTGGATAATGTTACTTTTGTAACCAATGTTTGGATAATGTGACTTATGACACCAAATACTTAGGATATTGTTAGTTTTGACCTCAAATTGAAATACTAGTTTTTATATTGGGGTTGAAATACCTGGCGTTGTGAGTATACAATATTAAGAAAACACAATTTAAATTATTAATAAACTTTATTATTATAAATAAAACAGAAAAAAAACAAAAAACCTTAAAGCAGCTAGCGGTAAAAAAATAAATAAAATAATATTATCAGTCCTACTGTATTTTTATTGATTAAATTCAATTGTAAAGCTTCAAAATTAATAATAACAGAAATTTCAATAAAGTTTCTATGTTAAAAGATTTTTTGCCCCCTCCACCATTTCACAGGTAGTGTTTTCTTCGAGCTCACTCGTATCAGAACCGTTGATAACGTTAACGTAAAACTGTAGATCTCGATTATCTCGCCAATTTTCACCAAAATGCTTGGTGAGGAGTTTTTCAACGTCTACTTTCTTTTCGTGGCTTAAATTATTTCGTTCTGTTATTTTATCTGGTTCTAAATCATCGGATTTTTTCCCAACCTTAAATAAATTCT
This sequence comes from Tipula vernalis, assembly GCA_958295665.1. Classification (NCBI taxonomy): domain Eukaryota; kingdom Metazoa; phylum Arthropoda; class Insecta; order Diptera; family Tipulidae; genus Tipula; species Tipula vernalis. The sequence continues at coordinate 367,715,680 of OY282560.1, forward strand.
TAAAAACATTTTGATCACTATTATATGTCACCTCCCTTCGGACAACGATTTTATTGGCTTTGTTTTTTTTAAGAATGATCCTTTTGCATTTTGAAATCTGAAAATGCCAGGATTGGACCGATTTCATGGTGGTTGGTCTTCATAGCATGTTTAAAATTGAATACTTCGTGGTTCTGCCCTACAAGTTTAACAGTAGCATAATTGGAGATAACATCATAGATATGTTCTTTCGTTGATATTACTTCCAGTTTTTTAATTTCCTTTTCGATAAAACCAAACACCCTGTCCGGTGGAATAAAACTGTGACCTGTTACAGGATATACTATTTCGATCTCTTTTATATGGTTTGGAGCTTTTGTTGCTAACCAATAGCTACACATAGCTACGAATGTAGAATTTTAATTTTGAGCAGCACATCCATCTGATATGAGGCGTACCCTTTTATAATTTGTGAAGTCAATCGCGCATATTGCATCAAACATACAAGATGCAATAATATTAGAATCACGAGGGAATTGATTTTCGGTCCAACAGTAAGATGTTACTGAATCACGGGTTAATTTTGATTTACTATGGCCTTTAACAACTGTGAAATTATGTACATGAATCTGGCGACTGTAATAAGTAGATTGATCCGGCAGCTTAGGGATAGGTAGATTTTTTTCGCAATCAAATGATAAAATGAGTAGCTTTTCGTCAATATCTTGCAGTTTTGAGAAAAAAGCTTTCGCGCGTAGTTTATGAACACGCTTTTCTATCATAATTTCATTTTTCTTCTGGCCATTTTTTTCCAACTTCAATTTTTCATCCAAGCTTAAACATAACGAGCAAAGATCTGTTCGTGGTGATCCGAAGCCTAGATTGTAATTTGTGTTGAAAACCATTCTAAAATACGATTCCTTAACAGCAATATTATCACGTTCCGATGAGTACATTTTCCACAACTTTTTAATATTTAGCTCAGAAGCAAGATACCGTCGAGAAACTTTGCCTCTACAATAATGTGCCTCGAGACATTTGAGTTTATTTATAAAGTTCATCACACATTCTTTTTTTGGAGCAAATTCAGAAGATCTTTTAAATCCTCCGCGCTTTTCTGTTATAAACCCATCAAGATAAAATTTTTTGGTGAGGTTATTAACTCTGAATCTCGAAACTCCCAAAATAGAAATAAAACTTTGTAAGCAAACTGGAATTTTTTCTTTTTTGTAATTTTTGACAAAATAACGCGTCGTCCTTAACTGTGTGTTGTATGCTTTCGCCTCCATACCTTTTTTGGACTGGTTAGGTCTACGCCTTTTGACGTTCGAAATTTCTACATGTTTTAGTATGAAATGATTTTGATATGTCCTATCAGGTTTTTTATAAAATACCGAATGGAAATTTTTAATATCGTTCATTGTGAGCGACCTACAGCAAAGCTTTCCCGCTGAATGCTTACATTTTGGATATACAGGCATATCGGTAGCCATGTGTCTGGAACAGAAAAAACGTTTGCTTAGATTTGTTATGGGTTCAATTTCGTAATAATATTAAAGGCCACACATTAGTATATCGCAGGGGTTCTTTTTTAGTTTTTTCACATTAATAGACGACACCAACAAAATTTTGTCACATTTGGCACGGAAAAATAATGATAACTTTGAACGATGTATTCAATAACTTACTGAATAAACAAAAACACTTACCTTGCCGTCTTGCAAATATTTTTTTTTCCACTGGACCGGATTCTGTATTCTTTTTCTTGTTTTTCCAGAACCTAATACTGGTGAAGCACACTCTTCCATATTTTATCACTTATATTACTTTTTAAATAATTAATTTGGTAATTTTTTTAACAATTATTGTTAATAAAGACAATTTTAAAATAATAACCGTGCAACACAGAAGTAGATCACTAATGAACTGTTATAGCCGAACGATTTTAACCTGTTGCTCTTATGATTATGAATATCAAAAAGCCGTTACCTTGTATTGTTTTCCTTTTTTTCACTCAGTGTGCATGCGCAATGAAGAAAAGAGTTAAAATATTATACTTTGCAGTTGCACACATTAAAACAATTCATGATACAAACTTATTTTTCTCTCAGTGTTTTGCTTAATGTACGAATCTAAATCATATCGTAACAAAACTAACATTATCCTCTGGATAATGTTAGTTTTGACAATAACCCCCAACTTTAAAGCCTATTTTAGGCGGGATATAGCGAGTTTTAACTAAAACTACGGTTATATTCGGATTCAACGTAATAAAACAAATAATATGGTATTGCTAACTCAATTTCGGGAAATTTGGATAATGTGAGTTTTGATTCTAGAGGCCTCATATATCGTAGGTATTAATTTTCGATTCAAAAATGTAGCACAATAATTTATCGAAAGCAAAAAATTAGATAAATAATTTACAAGAAATCGCTGAAATTTTAGATGAATATTAACTACATGATATTTCGTGTAAATTATTGTTAATTTAAAATTAAGTCACATATCGGATTACTTTCAAAGTGGTGAAATAAACCATTGTTAATATCGGTCTTATGAATGTAAATAAACAAAAATATGTAACGTAGTCCTTTTGACGAATTGCTCAATTTTTGCACGATAATAAGAATAATACCCTTTAATTAAAATCTTTATTCTATAGTGACTGACCGAATAATTATACAAAAAATCTATTCAAAAAATTTAATTATCATGACCTTTTATGAAAAATCCTTAGTTTGCTTCATTTCACTTAATTAATGTGCTGCTTCAATAGTAACCGATTCTTTATTTTCCTGTTCGCGTTGTTGTTCAGTTGACCCGGCTTTGGAGGCACCATCAGTTGGAATTTGCGCTTCTCCCGCAATTGCATATGTTGGGTATGATGATAAAATTGGTTGTTGTACATATAATGATGTAGCCGGATATGCTGCTGTTAGTGGTACAGTATTATATTGATATTGTACAGCAAGTGGCCGGACAACATTACTGATGACAGGTGTAATGGTTTGATACGCTTGACCCTCAACGGTACTGTAAGCAAAATTTCCACCAAAACGATCGGATTGTATTACGGCGGAATCATAGCCTGGTGCACGAATATATGTTGTTGCGGGAATTATCGGTGTTATAGCTCCGCTTGCTACGGCTAGTGCGGCTGAGAATCCGAAAATTGCAATCATGTACATCATCTAATAAAACAAATATAATTATATAAAATTAAATTAATTCAATTAGTACTAGTATTACAAATTTATATTTACATTTGAAATGTTTGTAATTATTTCGCTTGTGGTTCAATTTACTATGAGCAGTCACAGAAGCGTATTAACTATCAATTGATTTAAAATCAGTATTTATACTAGATCGAGTTCATTATAATAACGATAACTATCATCATTTTTGTTTTTTTTTTTTGTTTTCTTACTTTGTAATTGGTGTATGAAACTGGATCTCTAATAAATCAAGGTTTAGTTATATAGAAGAGGAAAGTGAAACATGCATGTATGTAATATGAATTTTTGGTGGTTGAAATAGTAGCGGGCAGAATTACATAGGAGTTATGTGATTATAGATTATTGCTATAAAATACCTACGATTAAAATAATCTCGCAATACATTTTACGGTTCATTATCAAGGCTTCGAGGTTTAAATTGTACATTTTACAATGTCATATGTATTTAAATTATTTAATTAAATGCATTTTAATATAAACTACGCTAGGTGTAGCATTTTGGTATATATATTTCTATAACAATCAATACACTATAAATATATAAAATAATTACTCTACCTTGAACTTTTCTCTGTAAATTGATCTACCGAAACTTAAAGGGAAAAATGCACTTTTTTTTTTTTCCGTTACTTTTATATTTTTACAACAACAATATACTTTAATATTGTAATGTAGACGATACAAGAAGGAAGCAAAAAATAAAAATTGCGATATTGTTAATAATTTTCGTAAACATGTTTTTGGTCATTTTCGATTTGAACAGCCCAACAGACACAATAAGGCGGTTTAACCTGTTCACGAATAATACATTTTTCAACATTTACATGTTGAACAATCATAATTTTCAAATGTGATCAAATACCAAATACATATGTACGTATAATAAAGTATAATAAATGATATGTGGTGTTATCTGATATTTAACAAACTCTTAATACTTGATCTAGTAATAAGATTGTTTCGAAATTCTAAAATCTGCGTTTTTGTAACTATCATGGTGCGATAGGAATAATGTATGCTTTCCATGGTCTTTACTAGAAATAAATAGACGACAAAATGCAAATTTCTAATATGTTTTAAAGATTTAAACGATAACCCAATTACTGTTATCTGTACCTATGTAAAAGCTCTTCTCTCAAGTTGAACTCTTCATAAAAAATCAAATATACAGCAATGCTTATCTTATCATAATGTTTATACAATTTAATTACAAAAAAAAACTCGTTTGGATGTACGTATAATTTTGTAATTTAAGTCAGTATTCATTAAGCTTCGATTTAAAGTGGTTTTATTAATTAGCATAATGAAAATATTATCTATAATACTGGTGGTGAACATTTTAGTTTTTATGCAAATTTTATGGGTAAATACAGCAGCTGAAAATTCTACAACATCAACGACACTTCGACCACCATTCTCGCGGAGCAAATATGCACGAAAACGTGGCAATGGAAATAGCACGGAAGCAACTACAAAACTAGCAGCAGTTAAACCAACTTCAGCAACTCAAGCATCAGTTGGAAATCAGACCAAGGCAGTGACTATATTAAAGCCTCTTACTGTTACTACACCGAAATTACTTGCTATTGCAAATAACACAAATTTAAGTTATGAAGGTTGCGGCATCCGGAAGAATGAGAATCATCCGTGGATTGCGATTATTGAGCATACACCGCCAAAATATTTAGATAGCGCAAAACTACGTATACGCAAGACATTGAGTAAAGGTGTCTTAATTCATCCGAACTATGTCTTAACCACTATTTCGAGTATTCACAATTCTCATCCATTTTGGATTGTGTAAGTCTGACATATAATAAAACATATTGTTGATATTTTGATAAAAAAATTATTTAAATACGCACAATATGATTTTTGTGTATACATTTTCAAATAGATCCGCGGTTCGGCTTGGTGATAAAATGACCCTCGATATATCTGATCATAATGCAACCGGCTTACAAAATCCTGTTAAAGTATCCATTCAAGAAGTGTTTCTTCATCGACATAAAGATATTGCTATTATTAAATTAGCCCATAAAGTAAATATTACAGGTAAGATAAATTGTTTTATTAATATTTATATTAGATTAAAATCGTATAAATTTAAAAGTAATTTGTTAATTGTGTGCGTTATCATAAAATCAATATTAAACAGATAAAAATGCTGATGGTTTGATTTTGTGTCTTTCGTGATAGTATAGCTATAGTATCGTGTACAAATTATTTTCAGATTATATTCGTCCAATATGTTTGCCCACCGACCATGCGTATAATTATCGTGAATTATTTTTACACATTTGTAAATATCGTTCATTTCGTCGCCATACACGAGAACGACGTGTAACAACCGAGCCCGTTTCCCCAATTTCTCCACAAGACTGTCGAATTTTATTCACCCGTAAACATAGTGAAATTTCGATTGATAATGAATTTTGCGCTTGGGATGAAATTGGAGATACATGTGCCGGTGATATTGGGGGCCCACTATTTGTGGAACTTGATTCGAAAAATACTGTTATTGGATTAAAATCGATTGCCACATCGGAGGTAAGTTCTAATAATATGTACCGAATAGGTACCGTAATTTTTTGTTTTTAATGTCCCTTTATATACACTTAGAACGATGATCTTCAATTGGATACTACAATACCTGGTGTTTATACACGTGTTGGATCATACCTTAAGTGGATTTCAGCTATTATCAATTCCAATGAATAATGAAATTTGTAATTATCTTAAATTTTAATAAAAAGTTATACAGAGGAAACTAAAAGAAAATTCGATTTATTGTTTTATGTATAGTCTTATGCCATACACAAACGTATGCATGCACATATACAAAAAAACGTGCATCTCTTGAATCAATTGTGCGATATGGAATTTCCGCTCAATTTAAATAAATTATTTGAAGAAAATTCAACTAGTAAAATTACGAAAACTTGTATAACTTATAACAAGATGGGGACAAAATAAGGCGAAATTTACGATACAATAGCGCATAGCAAATTGTATAGTCAAAATGTATGTACCAGTAGCCGCTGAGCTTTTTGTATTTTTACTGTATAAGCGGTATCCCCCTACTTTTGACGAATTTTCTTATACAAATATAAATGTATGTAGTAGATATGTTGTTCTTTTTTTTCGTTTTTATTTTCTTCATTGAGGTTAATTTTTTTTATTGAAAAGGTCAGTTATATTTGTTTTTTGATAAGACAATTTTTTTTTTTTTTTTTGAATAGTTTGGCGATTTAGTATCATATTAACGATTATTCTTGTGGACACATTTTTGTTTTGTATTTTGTTGGCTGTACAGTGGAAAAAATGAAGTTTTTCTTTATACATTTATTTGTCATAATTTTTCAAATATTTCTAATCAATCGATCATGTTATAGTTTTGTTGTGTTAGACAAATATCATAATATTATGAAACGAGACATCGGGACCAAAGTGGATACAACAAATTTATTTGAAATACAACGACCCGATGTGGTGATATCCGCGGCCACCATAACAACAGTAAAACCAAGTGGCAAAGGAAAATCGAAAAAAGTTGTGTTACCGGGAAATGACTTATTCCTTGGGACGTGTAATGAGCACGATAAAATGTTGTACATTGATAATACCGTAATTAATAATGACGGATCGAGTACTCTTAATGGGACTATTGAGGTGAGAAAGTTATGTGGTTTATAAATAATTGTAGTGCATTTTATTTTGTACTTATTCCGCTATACTGTGTACGTGATTAAGAATTTTATTGGATTTTCTTAAGTAGAATTTATTACAAAAAATTCTTATAAACAATTTAATTTAATTTAATAAACAAGTCTGATTTTCAGTTGATTTATTTAGTAGTTTATTGTCGTTAATCATCTTTGAAACTATACAGGGTGTTCTCGAACCTAGTGCAGTAAATTCACACAGCTGTAGGCAAGTTTCAGAATTCAACCACTGATGAATTCCTGTACAAATGCTAAAGTAAAACGTTTTTCAAAAAGTTAAAATTTAGAAGAATGTAATAAATTTTTAAATATCCAAAACCCTACGCAAAAAGCACTGTCAAAAGTCGGGGGCGAGGACCGGGGAAAATAACATATAAAAATTTAAATAATTGCCGTCTTACGTTGGAAATTTTACAACAACATAATGCCGTGTATTTTCATTCTGGAATGAATAGTTTCAAACCAAGTTTCTGTTGGTATAGAATTATTCTGTTTGTTTTTTTATTTAAAAATTTTTAATGTCAATTGATAAAAGTAAAAAGAAAATTATTTTCGGTTTTTATTTTGAGCATAATTTGCATTTTTATTTTTATACAAATAACAATTCCAGTGACCAAAGTAAGATGGCAAATACAACAAATATTTTATTCACCTCTTATAAACCACATTGTTTTATATTCACCTTGCTAACATTTAAAATAAAATAAAAAATTAGAATCGCTCAACTAATTTATTTCGAACTGTCATTGAGAATGTTCGTTTGTTTATGTGTTTTATTATTTTTTCTGTTATTATTACAATTCAGTTGTTTAATTTAAATCAAATTTAATTAATTATTCGGTAATTAAAATAATATTTTTGTATAGTAATGTATAAAAGTGGCCAAGCTATTTGGATTGGTGTAGTTCACTTAGGATTCACGTTTCATGTATGTAAAATGTAAATTAGAGAGATCAAATCATATTTTATTAAAATTTAGTGGATGAACTCATATAAATAATAAACCCAAAAAAGCTTTTAATAATGTTTAAAACTGTAAAGGCCAAGTCGACAGCCGACAATTATTTCGCGAATACGTTTAAATTGTCTCTTTTGGTATTTTTAAACCTCAATAAATTCACAGATCAAAGTGTAAATTGAAGCTGTAGTCGTGGATAATGGCGACTACAATAAGTGAATAAAATTGACGTTTAAAATCGAATTTATCATTTCTAATTTCGACGTACATTTATTTCAATAAAATAATAACAAACAAAATACTTATATTTAGAAATGAACAATCAATTAAGAATATTTATATTATGATTTTGGCGTTTAAAAAAGGTAGAATTTATTTGAAAAACTTTATTGTTTGAAAATTCTACTATAGATCCCTGATTAAATTTGCAGTTTTAAGGACCTATTACACCAAGAGTTTTGTTTGTTTATGTAGTTATAGGAAATCATAGTTTGTGCAATATAAACTAGCGATGAACGACAATTTTTTTGCCGCTGGGTTTCGCCGCGGCGGATAAAATTTCATTCGATACATTTTCTTAAAATTGTAATTTTTCTATTAAAAATATAAAGTTTGTAATTAGTTTTATGAATAATAATTTTATTTTTGTTCAATCTATGATTTCCTATCACTACATAAGCATAAAAACGTGTATTTAAATTTGGCGCCTGCCGCTGACGCTTGGTGTGATAGGCCCTTTATTCTGGTTTAAAAATACGTTATTCATACGGGTCAAACAGAGTGTTCTGAAAATTAATAAAAAATTACATTTTATTATCAAAATTTTACTACATAATGTAATTGGTTAAGAAATACTTCTAGCCTTTAGGTATTTTTACATATAGAGAGAGGTCCTTATAGAAAAAGGAAATAATATAAATATTTTAGTTTAACGAAAATAATTCAAACAAGTAAAATGATATAGCTATTTTGAATCATAGACAATTCTATATGGTTGAGCTAATCGAGGTTTTCTGAAAAAATTTAAACATTTTCAATTTCGCTATTTCAAAATGAATCAATCGGTTGTTTTTTTTTTCCTGCTTTTTGTCAGGAATAAGCTGGTGAATTTTCTGCGCTAAACGTTTGGGAACACTCTGCACATAAATCTAGTCCTGTACCGTATATATACTTCCAGATATACATCGACGCAGCTGAACCAATTAAAATTACTTGCATTCACATTAATGATCAAATAACGGATGGTACCGGTGGTAAACCAAGTTATAATTCGGGTGGCCTTGGTTTTGATTGGGTTAAAATTGATGTTCAAGGTCAATATGGTAAAGGATTTCACTTCAAAACCTATGTATTTGGTGTAGCCGATTTAAGTCGAACAACAACGACAACATTAAGCCCAGCAACCGAAACAACCGCTAAAGCGACTTAAATATGTAAATTATATTTTGCGTGTGTGGAACCTCAACTAAAAGAATTATGATATTTTTGTTAATAGATTTTAATTTATAGTAAATTATAATAAAAATATATAAATAATATAGATATAAAAACAAAATAATAATTATAATAATACAAAATACCTAATGTGTATGAAAACAAAAAAAAATTAAGTTTAAATTTTATATAATAGAATCTATTGCGATTTTCGCGATGTTGGTAATGGTGGTGGTGGTACATCGGGAATATTTTTATTTTTATTGGCATAATTGATCACATCGCCGTTGGGGAATGGTTGCAGCGGTGCTAAGTTTTGTTTAGACGCGTTCGATTGTGATGGCTGTGGAGCACTATCATCCCGCGCCTCGAGACCAAGTATTGATTGTTCTTCAGACGGCTTTGATAAAGATCGCCCTTTTTGGAAATTTTCTTCGAATGCATCTGATGAACTACCTTGCACTCCGCCTGATGATGGTGGATAAAATGTGAATGGGGGAAGTAATGGATTTCCCTGGTAACCATTATATGAATCAAATATTAGAGGGTAAGATTGGTATTGATATGGTTGTAAATTGTATGGATTGTTTATATGACTTGGAAGTTGTTGACCGTACGATGAAAATGGTACTAAACTTGGTGGCAAACCAAACTCATTTAATGGAATTGGTGATTTATCAGCGTTTTGGGGCTGATCTTGCCCTTGTGGTTGTTTTTGTTGCTGTGATTCGTTTATATTTTCTTTAGTGGGAGTTTCAGAACCATCTGGTTTATTTCCTAATGTTGTTTCCGGAATATTATCAAATGTTTTTGGTGTCATTGTACTAATAAGTTCATCCGAATTTTGAGCAGGTATTGAAGGTTCCTGAAACATAAAAATAAAAATTACTATTGCATTTACATTAACATTAGAAAATTAAAAATTACCTCTTTATTTCTTGATTGAATTTTTTCGTTTGGTCTAGGTGCATTTTGTGTACCTGTATATCCCAGATTGCCGTGGAAATTGGAATAATCATAGAAACCACTAAATGGATGGCCAAAACTAGTGATCCCATTAAATGATGAAAAAGCAATAGGTTGCTCATGTATGTAGGGTTGAATTAGCGGGAATGCTCGACTCGGTGCTAAATTATCGTCCGTTGTAATTACTGCATTGTAGACTTTTGGTGTTCGAAGTAGTCCATTTCTTCCAGGCGCTGGTAGCGATGTTGTTAGACTAATGATTGTGAATAAATTGAGTAATTTAATCTGAAAATAAAGAAAAATTATCGTTATTCAGGCGAATTAAGATTCGAGTACGACAATCAGAGCACAGAACAAAGAACTGCACAATTGCAACGCAACTTTTATGTAGGTAAAGTGCACTGAGAAATATATGTATTTTAAGTTTATTGATTATTTTGTTAAATGGAAGTACATAGTAATTTTTAAGGTTAAAAATGAAAGTTGAATTTTGAGATTAGAAAATGAGTGAATGTAATTTTATATAATTTATCATGTACCTAACCTCAATTTATTGTAATTTTTTTTATGCCTTTGGATTATTATTGTTCACTAAACCACATATTAATCGAGAGACGGAAATTTGTGAAATGTAAATATTTTAATTTTATCGTTTTTTACGTGATTTAGCACAAACATATATTGTCACATCCCTGAATTTTCATTTCAAAACTAAATTACCTACCTATCTACGTACATGATATGATCTTAAATAAATTCTAATCATAATATACCTGATTGGTGTATGATCATTAATCATTGTTTTATCAGAAATTTATCTCTCCACCATTCCGGTGTTGTGTTTTGTTAATTTTATTTTTTATCTGTACAATTCAAATCGCGAAAACGTGTTTTGTCGATAGATTTTTATTTTATTTTGCTATATGTGCTTTTTGTTCGCTGTTCAAAGAAAAGTTGCTATGTGCTGCGCGGTCATGTTGGTAATAAATTATTATTATATTCGTACATATTTTCCAGTTTTTTTTTATTATTTGTATGGATTTATGTTAGTAGTTCGAATTTATTATACCTATAATTGATTGGAATTTAGAAAATTTTAATTTTAATTTTTATTTTGTAGAACACTTTCCACGCGGGTTAAAAGAGCAATCTCTTTAGGAAACAAGAACTATTTCTATATGCTAAGAAGACTAAAACCTATAAAAAAAGAGATTTTCAGCCCATTTCTGAAATTGTTTGCAAATCATTTGAATTTCATAAACTGAGTCATACCAAAACCATTTTACTCAAACACCATTCCAACATGAATTAAATCACACGTGTATCCACTGGATTAGCTAAACAGTTATAAAAAGATAGCCGCTCCTTTTCTATATATAAATTCAATGTCATTAAAAATAAAAAATCACCACCATCAATAAATCATTCGTCTAATCATGTACCACAAATAAATTAAAACAGAACCAAAAAAAACCATTGTCATTGATCAGTATAATATACAATAAGAGTAAAATCATCGAAAATTATGGTTGGTTTAAGAAGTTCAATGTCTTATTTCAATGATTTATGATCAGTGTACATAAAGTAGTTTGTCGATCAATCGATTTTGAACCGAAATTATGACTTTTCAATGTTATTTTCATTATATCACTGTACGTTTTATACGATATTTTTTTTCAGCGGTTGCGCATCGAAACTTCCGACATCATATGGCAATTTATGCTTTTATACAATATAATTATTACAACATAATAAATAATAATACAGTTAATCATATAATTGTAAGACATATATGAGGATTTAATTAGCGATTGCAAAATATTCAATCAATTTTAGTACCATGACCGACGATACGGTTGAGATGTTGTATGATGACATTTTTAATGATACATGTATATCGAATATGTCGTTCTGTATTTCTCAAATGTAGAAGAAATTAGGTTATAGCTACAGCACAATTGGATATATCATTTACTTGAATCAATCAAATAATGGTCAACCAACCCTCTTAAAAGTAAATGTATATAATCCGATTATTATTAATCCTTTTAAATGATTTTTTCACTATATTCTGTCTAAATTTATAAATAGATATTCTCAACACATAAACACAAAATATTTGATTCATTCATTTTTATTTCAAATTTGCGATATTTGTCTAATGTACAGTGTAAACAAACACACTTATTTGTGTTTCAGTTCACATTTACTCGCGGAATACAAAAAAAAAAAAAAAATACTCAAAATATTCAGTTTCTTAATCTTATCTTATGAATATGTATACGTTAATTCAACTTTACATATATGATTTGAAAATGATTTATCTCGTTTTTTTGTATAATTGTACATTCAGAAGTGATTAATAATTTTTATAGTTTTTCATTAGAATTGTTATTGGTGGATCGGTTTCCTTTTTCTTAAAACAAATTTACGTCTTTCAATGCCAGTGTGGTTCCATGAAATACGTCATTGTTTTATTTATATGTGGTAAAGAATGTGGGATTATTCTGTTGTGATTCAATAGGCCCCAACTTTATATGTTAGATGTATAAGATGATATTTGCAATACACTCAAAATTCATTAAATTGGGTTGATATGTGTAGGGTGATTATTAGTTAAAAACGGTTATTATTTCATGTGAAAGTAGTTATACGGAGTCCTAGTAAATGAAAGTAGTTCAGAGCAAATTATCGATTCAGCTGTGTGTTTATCAAGATTGGAAACATTATTTTTATTGCAATTTAAGACGAAATCTAAAGGAAATTATTCAGTCATTGGATTTGGCCAATTTTTATAAATATTTTTGATAATTATCAAGAAACTTGGCTTTGGTGAAAAACAGAGCTTCATCGTCAAATTATTTTTTAACTATAATACACATACATATATTGAAACTTTTACAGCTCCAAGCAACGTGAGCAAATTTGGGAAATTTATCGCCGTTCATATTGTTATAAACCGTGTTATATCGAGCCTATCTTTCTGTTCCAATTCATTCATATAAACTAAAATGTTCATTTACGACCACCTTAACACCGGAATTCGGTTTATGTTTGATTATAAATTTAGCATTATTAATTTTACTAGAATATGATTTACTCAATGCCAAAACGAAATTTTGACAACTTAAAAGCTGCGAATTTAAGTTGTCAATTTAATAAGTTGATAACATTTTTTTATTATGTTGTTGAGCTGCCTTGGTGTTTCCGTTGAATTTTATATGTTTTTTGTCTGTGTATTAAGTTGAGCTTTTATAATTTTGATAAGTATTGTTTCAAAATTTAAGGCAAAAGTCGTAAAATTTCGCCCGTAGTTTTCAAATTAATTTTTTACATTTTTTTTAATGTTTCGAATTCATAAAATTTGTTGCAGAACATGAAATTCTTAATTTTTTAAAACTTCTAACAATTTTTAAATTTTACTATTTAATGTTTTAATGTTTAAATTCTTAAAAAGGAGTTCAATTCTTGAAATTTACCAAATCACGAATTTCTTCAAACTATTGTAACTTTTCAAAATTTTAAAATTCTGATTTTTCTGCTAGTTTTTACAATTGAAAAGTATGTATCTTGAAATAATTCAATTTTTTAAAATCGAAAAGATTGTATAGCTAGTTGAATTGGTATATTCTGGAACTTCCTTAAATTCTTAAAGATTCGATTTTTTTGAAATTAATAAAATTCTTAATTTTTTACTATTCTTCTTCATAATTTTTTTAAATTCTAAAATTTTTTGAACTCTGTTTTGGGACGTTTTGGAAAACTCAACAGATCATTACAGGTACCTTTTAAACGACATTTGTTTATTCTAAATTCATAAGAATAGTTGTTAAAAAAGAACCGAAGAAGGAGTCAATCCGAAATCGATCTTCTAAAAAATTTTTAAAAAAAAAATATTGTTACTATAAGGAAAAATTTTTTTCAATTAAAATTATTTAAAAATAACGTAAGTTGTTTTATTATAAATTTATAAGTGACAAAATATACACAAGCAAAATGGATATACACCATTATAACTCATTTATTCTAAAGTTAAATCAAACATCCCCTAAGCTAACTTATTTAATTCAATTCATCCTTATGTAAATATGATTTTAGGTAATTTGATTTGCAAGATAGATCCCTTGAAAAGGAACATTCATAAATTAGAGATACAGAAAAATGATCTTTTTACAGAGGGACTTTTTAAGAGGATGTTCGCAATTTGGATTTTTTTTGTAAGCAAACCGTGTCTTATGTATAGACTGCCTACTTATTTATGTGCAATGAAAGGAAAATCTGTCTAATTTCGAGAATCAACAGTTCTCAATAAACGAGTTTAATTTACTTAGGTTATAAACGAATAATTATCAATTTTATTAAACAAAAGTCTCATTAAATTAAAGTTCAAATTCTCAATCATAGAATTCTTATTTCTTGAACAATAATAACACATGCATTTCTAAATTAATATGAATAGAAAAAAAATTTTGAAAATTATATTTCATTTCATATTTTGAGATCTAACAACTAGCAACTATAGCTACATACCATACATTGAACATTACATTGACATTGTGAAAATACACTACGAAAATGGCAAAATATTTAGTTATTGTCTCAGAAATTTCCGGGAAACATTTTTTTTTATCAGCGGCGAGGATTGAACTGAAGACCACCAGGATGTTAATCTAATCTCTTACCGCCACTCTACCGTTGTATACATACAGAGGTGTGCAATATAATAGGTCAAAAAAAAATATCTAAATTGGCATTTTTTTTTTACGCTTTATTTTTTATCACCACATTACACCACCACTCCATAGAATCGACTAATTTTTGGCATATTTTTCAACAGGGATGTGCCCAGTTGAAAAATGCCAAAAATTAGTCGATTTTATAGAATGGCGATGTAATGTGGTGAATGATAAAAAATAAAGCGTAAAAAACTATTATATTGCATACAACTGGGGGTCTAAATAATAAATTTAATATCTTTATTATACGGCGACATCTCATTTATCTTTTAAAAATAGATTTAAGGTTTGATTTATTATGTTTCCGATTCCAATTTATTTAGCTCGTCAATTTATTTGCTCTCGATTTTGAAGCAATGTATAACGATTCGGGCAAAATTGCTAACTCGAGTCAGTGTACTAACTGAGCTTAACTGCACGCCTATTTTTTTAAAGGTCCACAAATCTCCAGAAATCGATAGATGTTTTGATTAAAATGAGAATTTAATTTTGTGTTTAGACCGTATAATTTTTTATTATGCTGCCCGAAAGTGTAATAGTTTTCTGGCATATTTCTCCGTCTCATACAGTAATTTCTCAGCAATGGGAAGAATTTTGAACGGAAAATGGCATGAATGATATCTGAAGTAAACTTGATGGTTTTGTTGTGTGACTGGCTAGGTAGTGGCCTTTTTACAGAATAGCCACTGTTATGCTTATATAAATATCAATTGTTAATGAAATATTGAATAAATTCTACAATCCACTATCATACTATTGAATTATCAGGAATTGAGCTAATATACTATAGAGAATGTTTTAGTGTGTTTAAAAAATGTAGTGCGAATAGAATTTGCTGATATGCGGTGCACATCGGTGGAAATTAGCCCAGTCACCTTCACGGCCAATATTTTCAACCAGAAATTGAACTGATGTTTACGACACTCAATTATAATTACGCTTAATTATGCTATTTAAATGACAATAAAAATTGTAGCAATGGAATTGAAATCGTCCAGTTTAAAATAATGCGACTTCATAACAGCGAGTGAGGAAAATCAATTTCTTTTGAAATAAAACACTAATGTCGAGTTCTATGGAATTTTTGAAATATATCAATTTTAAACGTGTCCCATTAGTATAAACAAATTTATTTAGTGAGGGAAACAAAAAGTTTTTTAGATGTGAGATTAGCTGCCAGGAGAAATTTTGTTTATATTATTAATAAAGAATATTTTAAATGGAACCATAAACTTTTGTGGCTATACATAGTCGTAAAAAATATAAACAATTTTGTAATTTTTATTCATGAATAGCAAATTACAAATCTGGAGTCTCGTTTGTTGTTTTTATTATTATCATAATTGACATTTTTAATTTTGCTGGAAGAAAGCAAGCTACATGAAAAAAACATCAATAATATTTTCCCATAGTATACGCACAAAATTGCTGTAAATCATTTTTTCTTGATTTTACAAACACTAAATGAATTTATTTTGTAGATGTCAAAAATTATCGTAAGAATTAACTGTGATAATTCGGGTGTATGGGGTGTTTTCAAATAAATGTCAAAAATTATTACTAAAAAATGTTTATCGTCGGTTTACGGACAATTAAATTTGTTGAATGAAAAATGCAAATTTTTA
Source organism: Tipula vernalis (assembly GCA_958295665.1). Lineage (NCBI taxonomy): Eukaryota > Metazoa > Arthropoda > Insecta > Diptera > Tipulidae > Tipula > Tipula vernalis. The sequence continues at coordinate 367,732,342 of OY282560.1, forward strand.
GATCAGTCTTATTATTTAGTTATTGTTGGAGACTGCAAGTAATATCCTTATTAAATCTAAATTATTAATATCACACCGTAAAAGTATTTACGAAAATTTGAGAATGATTCACTTTTTTTGTAAGAAAAAGGACTTTCCTTGTATAGTAGTTTATTTAACAGTGAAAGAGTGAAATCTTAAAAACGTGTTTCTGTTTTATTTGCCAGTTAAAAAGTAAATAAAAACAGCAAGTAAAAAGACCTACCGTGGGAAATTTCACAAACATTTAAAAATTCCATTTTGAAACGGGAAAATAAATGAAAATATTAATATGCAATCGAATAAAAATGGCGAATTCACTGTCAAGTTGTAGTGACATTTAGTGGCAATACTATTTTCTTTGATCGCGCTTCCTCATTAAATGCAAAAGTAGACATGATTTTGAATCCGTTACTCTACTTGAAATTGTTTTTCCTGCTAATGACGAATTCCTGTTCTTCTCTCGTATTGCTTGAGCTTGATTCTATTCGCCTTTCTGAGTTTTGCTGCTTTGAGACCATGTGACTGTGTCACTCGGGGTTCTATTACTTCTTATGAACAAAAGCAACGAAAATGAAAGCATTTAGCTTACCCCTATTTTATGGCTCTATATCTTTAATTACATTAGACGGCCCAAGTCTTTGGTCTTAAATGTACTTTAGATTCAACTATATTTTCTCATTGCTTATATCTGAATCTAGCTAGGGCGATGTGCTTCTAATTTCGAATCAGATTAATTTTTAAAAGTGGGAGACTTGTTCCATTTCTATACTACTAAGAAAGATTTAATTCCGATTTCTGTAGCTTGTTTAGTAATTAATTCTTTCAGAGTTGTCCAATAGTCGTTGCCTTTTATTTTATAAATTTTGATAACCGGGAAATTTATTTTTATTTTATGGCACATGACAGTTTGATTCCTTATTATTATATATGTGAAATATGTAAAATAAATTGAGAATAAAATTAAAAAACACTTATACGTATAATAGAAGGAAAATATGCAGAAATTATCATAAGTTCGTACCACAGGGGTTTATTAAATAAAGTTGAAAGTAAAACTTTTTTAAAAAACAGGACATTTTACAATTTTAATTTTCTTAAATAATTTGGTTAAATTTGATATTTTTGTTTTAATCTCGGTGTGCCTTTGGTATCATATTGTGAGAACCATAGATAGATACAGTATATTTACTCCAATAAAAATTAATTTCTCTTTTTATGAGTTTAACATAAGGCTAAATCTTTAACTTGCTAGGATATCAGTTTGAACCAATTATAAAGACCTATTTCCCAATCAGAAATCACCTGTTGTCCTTCGAAGAGCTTTTGATGCTAAAAACCATTTTTTGACTTGATGTTTAAAAAATAATAAAAAATAAAATTAGAGCCCAACATCAATAAAAACATTAACATTAACCTTATAATGAAAACCATAAACCATAGCAAATAGAAGCGCACACATTCGCTCTATAATAAAAGTTATAGTTTGAATTCGATTGTGGTTAGGCACTTTATGCAAATTGGTCGCTGAAATATTATGTAATTGTCGAATTTATTGAATTAATGCTTTATTGAATGAATGCTTCGAAATTATGACAAGGTATATCCTCCATCCGATCGCAAATCAGCGATTTTAATATGAAAAAATAAATGATTTGTGACTCACATTTATTGTTTAATATATAAAAAGTCGGTATAGCAACTTGCTAAGTTATTGTAAACTAGAATATATTTTCAATTTCAATTCTTTTGGCATTTCATTTTGTATTATTTTATAATAGCTAATCTGGTACTAAATATATTTCGATTTCAAATTAAACAGACGTTAAAATATTCTGTGATTTTGTGTAGCGAGGGAATTCTAGCCATTACTGAAGATTTTAATTAAAAAATATATAAATGTTTCAAAATACATACTACTAAGCGCCCCGGTTTTAAAATTATAAATATTGGAATCTAAAAATTAATAAAACAACATTTTGGCGCTAACTGCCGCGAATTTACGGATATAATATTTGTAATAATATTCCCAAAACTAAAAAAAAAAGTTTTTTTTTTTGGTGTGTTCTTTGTGCTTTAAATAGGCCTATCTGCCGACAGTAGAATAGGAAGTGTTAGTCTATTAATTAAATGAGAAACAAATATTAACAAATAAAATGATTATTTATGTGTTACACGTAATGGGTATTCCAACTGCGTCAGCAAAAAAATCTATATTTTTGTATACAAATTGAGTTCAAAATGACAAAATTATATACTAAACCAACCAAACCAATTTTATTGAAATCACAATCAAATTTCCATTCCTGTAATTATATTTGGTTTGGTTAATAAATTAGAATGATGTATTCGTCATATTTTGTGTATCATTTAGGTTTGGGGAATCCCAGTGAGTGTCCTAAAATCTATGTATGTTTGTTTTTATTCCAATAAAATAAAATAAAAACCTTAACCATCGAAATTATTAACGATCAAATATGTCAATTATTAAAGCGATACTTTGAATAGAGGGGCACCATATGCAGATGGACTACGATCCGTGCTTCCTCGGAATTAAAATAAACTGAAAAATAGTTGATAAATTTTGGAAAAATATTCAAAATCATTCGTAAATTTGAAATCAAAATTGAAAATTCGTTAATTTTTTGTGAATTAGCTTCGACTTCCTAAAAATGAAAATATTTAAAGTTGGCTAATTTATAATTAAATTAAAGCCTTATTCGTTTGCACTAAGTAATTGATTGCTGGAAATTAAAAGCACACATTTTTATTTACAAACCAGATTTAACGTCTGCTTCAAAAACTGGAATTCAGGCAACTTGATAATTTAGATTAAGTGCCCTACATATATAAATATTCAAGATAAAGGGAAATATTTGCCTATTTAGTAGAACAATTTAAAATTATGATTTTCCATTTTTAATTCATAATTCTTTATATCGATCCAATTAAGGAAGTCGCCTACATTTATCTAATTGCTTGCTAATTTACTTTTTAACGGTTCATCCACCGAAACAAAAGATCAAGAAAAAGTAGATCAAATTTTTTTTGTCTAATATATATAAATGTGAATCAAGCAAAATAAAAACGTAATGCATATTTTTGTAATTGATCTAAAACCAATTAAATCAATTTTAGTTCCGTTATTTTGCATGTCATGAACATTAAACGTATTAATATATAATAGTGATCAAATTAATAATTGAAATTGTAATTTCCACCCATGCGAATTTTTTGGAGAAATTTTATATGAGGTGTGTATATGTGTTATGTATGACACCGAATATAACATGGAATTTTATTCGGCCGTATGTCTTTTTAAATAAGATCAAGATCATGTAGCTGATTCCATTGAAATTGAAAAGATCGCGAAATAGCGATAATTTGTAACATACCAAAAATCATTTTTACAAAAACTAAAAAGAAGACAACGCATGGCAAAGAATAAGGAAATAAATTTATGTGTTATGTAGGTATATGTATACTCGTACATAAATAAGAAATAAAAAATTAAAAACTTCTATTGTATTTTGTGTTGTTGCTTTACATCTCAAGAGACGATAAAGAGGTCAAAATCTTGCAACTAAAAAGAAATGCCAAGATTTATTAAGTTTTTTTTTGCAATTTAACAACATAAAAACCTTTATTCAGGAATTTGTTTGTCTTGATCGTATAATCATAATATATTGAGGTCATTTGTCTATGTTTTATGTATACATAGGGAAATATGTAGGTCAAATCTAGACTTTTTGCACAGTCACTTAATCACAATACATTTATATACCATTTATATATACAATTTAACGTACCTTAAAATTCATTTTAATATTCCACTATAAACTTGGCGAGCTTTATAAAATTTTCTTCGTTTTCACTTTCTGTTATAAAAAATTAAAAAAAAACAAATATTTATTTTCAGATCATAACAAAACACGCACGCGATATTTTCACACTTGATTTTAAATTGTCTTATTGTCTTTTAAACGATTTTATACAAAAACAATTTATACAAAAACAAATAAATTAACAAAAATTAACCGGGATTTTCTTATTTCTTTTTTTTTTTTCTTTTATATTAATTCACTTTTGATGATCAAACGGCTGTATCATATATTTATGATGATGTATCGAAAGCTGCCCGCGATCATATGAAGGAAAATTAATTTTTATTTATTTTATTTACGGAAACGACTGCCGCGTCCATTGAAAGAGAGATATGTACAAGAAAAAATGAATTTTAGCGTTATTGTAACTTTTATATACCTTTCGATTATATTTTGTTGTTGGTTTTTATTACATACATTCTTATATATAATGTATATATGTACATATAAATGAATCAAATTGATCATGGTAGTATTGTGTTTAGTATGATGATGGCTTTTAGTCGTGGTATACACATAAAAGATCGTATTTTATTTCGCGGATTGTAAAATAATATATGGATTTGTTTCTGGTATATGATAAATTGGTATATAATTGTTGTTAAGTCGTATAGACAATAATAATTGTTATTATTATTATGGTTGGTGTATAGGTTGTTTGATCGAGAAAAGAGTTGTTGTTGCAAGTCACTGATTTTATCGTTTCGTTTTACTATTTTCGAAATAATTAGGTAGGTTTTTTGTTTAATTGTATTTGTGTGTGGGGGGTCTACGCGAATAATAATATAATATATTAGGTATATACCTATAGCATAGGAAAATATGCTGTGGTAATGGAAATTTTTTTATAAATCGGTGAATGTAGTATATATGGTATTCATACAATTTTCTGGAAATTTTATTCTATTTTGTTCTTATTTTTATTGATTAGTGATTGTTTTCTGCGCAAATATAACTTTAAAAATTCAGTGAAAGTCATCATTTTCACATCTATAAAAATTTATAAAAAAAATCGTATATATTTACTTACTAAAAGAAATTAATTTTTCGTAAACTGGTCCGTTTCTCATCACAACCATGAACTTGTTCATTCTCCTTCCATTTTAATGGAATGTAAATGCAATTCTATTAGAATTGTTTCCCTGCGTGTGGTGTTCAGATCCGAGAAAGAAATATGCGGTTATATAACGAAGAGGTAATAACAACTAATTCCGGAACAAGGATCTTGCTTTCTAGAACGCCATAACAACAGTTCTTAAACTTAACTTTGCTTAAAATAATCTAAACAGAGTTTATTACAGTATTTTTTGTGATATAAGAATGTGAAGCTTATGAAAATCTTAACCAATACCATGAATTTTGAATATTTTTGGTTATAAAGGATGTGTTCCACCAAAAATAATTTTTCTATGATAAATATGAATGTTACCGCTCCCTTATTTGAAATATATTCGTTTGCAATCAGGAATCTGATAAAAGTCTGCTGTCAAAAACTTGATAAAACTGATTTGATAGTGTACATTAATGCATAAATTGTAATTTTTAACAGACCTTATACTCTTATTAAACTTACATTGTTATTTGATTAAATTGGATATCTTTCTAACACAATCATTGATTATTCATTCTTGATGAAAGCCAGTTCACTCCGCATGCATAGAACATACATTTTTCGTAGCACCATATCAAACTGCACTTTTAAATTAAACTTCTAAGCTGTCACTCAAGCTTATTTTTGGAAACTGTTGATACATATTCCTAATTTAATATAATGAAATTTTCGATAATATTAAGAAGAATATCAACATTGTTGCAGGATGTGTCAAACTAAACCATACTATACAGTTTGACTTATACATAGTCCGACAGCTCTAACTTCAATTCAAATCTTATTCCATCTATGAAAGTGAATCAAATTATATCCCTAATTTAACAAATTTGAGAATGGTGAATATATGTACCTTAAAGTCACATAAAATCAAAACTTCCTATATCAATCAATATTTTCAACTATAAGCGCGTTTTTTTATTCGCTCCGGATAGCTGCTATCGAGAGCCGTCATATAAAAAGCGGCTCCCGATAGCGCTCCGTATAAATAGGTAGAGCCAAATATTTTTTATTTCAAGTTTTCGCTAAACAATTGAATTAAAAATGATAGTTTGATGTTAAATAAACTTAGTTTACTAATAAATAGCGCGTCAAATTTAAATTTAGGCGTAAAAAAATGACGGCTCTCGATAGCAGCTATCCGGAGCGAATAAAAAAACGCGCTTTATATTACACATTTTCTTAATTTAAGAGCAATTTTATACAACTACCGCACAAACAACACCATAAGAAAAGAAAAATACACACCTCCTACACAGCATTTTATCAGCATTTGTGGCTCTTTTTAAAACAGTGATATGGGGAATTCTGGTTCTTGACCAAATGTACCTTACAATACTATTTTCAATTTAAAAAATTCAAAACATTTTTAATTGGCAGAGATAATGAAAATTTCTTTTATTTATTTTTATTTAGTACCGAAAAAATTTTCTTTTCTTTTTCTCAGCCAAAAGGTTTTTAAAATTTTTTAAATTGAAAATAGTATTATAAGGTATATTCGGTAAGAACCAGAAGATTTTAACGAAAACTTAGCAATAATTTTGGAATTGTATCGAAAAAACTAAATCAGATTTTTCTTTTCGTTTTTCGGTGGGTAAAGCGCATAACAGATCAAATCTATTCTGATAATGCATGATGAGAAAATTCTGAAAATTTCCTAAAAAACTGGCGAATCGATAGAAACCCCTTAATAGAATATATATAAAAATAATTTTTCGAATTTTCGTAGGAAAAAACGGGCCACCAAAATGGCCTAGATTCTAAGATGTCATAAGGTTGTACCTATTCGAGAAATATTTCACTTTTGAGAAAGTGGGGGATTAAAGTGTTTAGGACCATGTTTGGCATAACCTCATAAAATTCATTTTACAATTTTTCATGAGAAATTATAGGAAGCGGGTACCAAAATGGCCTATATTTTAATTTTGGTGACCGCGACCTAGGATATTTTTATGAAATTTAGGTAAATCAGTTATACATACATATACGTTCGATTTATTATATGGCATTATGTCGAACTTGGTTGTCCTAAACACCCTAATCCCCCATTCTTTTCAAAAGTGAAATATTTCTCAAATTTTGATGGCAAGATTTTCTCTATGATAGTTTAGAATATAGGCCATTTTGGTGATCGCTTCCTAGATTTTTTTCGAGAAAATTCGAAAAAAAAACATTACATTTAGCCGATATATTAAACGAAAGCATATCAGATATGGGTTTTCTGTCAGATTCCCAGTTTTTGAAATGCTCAGAATTTTCGCATCAACCATCATCAGAATAGATTCGATAAAAGAAAAAATTTAAATTTGTTCTGTAAGAGTCAATAAGCTTAAACATGATTTAAGGACATACGGACAACTTAGGATAACTTAAGGCATCTTAGGCAAATATCACATACGTAAATTATTTTCTATTTTTACGAAGAGCGAAATATAGTTTCGATCTGAATGAAAATTATGAAAAATGTAATCTTCAGTCAATCGTATCAGGCTATAATGCCTGAATCGCTAATTACAGCATTGATTGCTTTCTATTTATAGAAAGCGAACTACATTCTCTTTAGAAGAGTTTAATATGGGTTGCGTATAATTCACTAATACTTCAACTACAAGGTTGCTTTGAGGCAACAGGTTTCACACCTGTAGCAGCAAAAAAATCGTTCTTCGCTGCTTTTCCTAACCCCAATAAATCTCTCATATTGTTTATTTTACAGTATTTTCTTGTGGACCTGTTTGTTTTATAATAAAATATATATTTTACAAAAATAAACGTTCTTCATAAACCAAATAGTATTAAAGTCTCGGTATGACACAAAAAACAAATAATAGTGTTGTTTGGGACATGTTGCGTTGCTCTTGATCTGTTTCACCCTTTAGAGGAAACAAATATAAGATATATCCAAACCAAATGTTCTCAAATTTAAGGTCTGCTTATGTGCAGTTTAATTAACAGTAGCTTGTTCATCTTTCTTATGAAAAGGAGTTTCATATGGGTTCGAGCTTTAATTATTTGAAACAACCAAACAGTAAACTATAATCTTTCGGTCTTTCTTGTGGTCTGTATTTTCTTTAGGACGAGGGTGGTTTGGAATTGCGAACTGTCACCTTCTGTGTTTGCCTAATTCAGATAGTGCAATCATCTAAAATCAAAGTTTGATAAATTATAGTAAATTCCGAACAATTTAACTGATTAGGTATAATTGAAATTAATTTTGTTTGTATATCTTAAACTAAGCCCATCGATATTGGAGTTGAACAATACCGAAACTTTACTTGTTCTGATGTTAAATATATACGACATTGTCGTATATTAAACATTTTCTTATGGTAGAAATTCAGTTCAAATTATAAATTAAGTTTTCAAATTTTTCATTCTCTTTATCAGTTTTTAGCAAAGATCAGATAATCAAACATGTTTGTTAAAAATGCGACCCATTGCCATGTCAGTGAATCAAGCTAAAATCAGTTAAAAACGAACCTTGAATGCAACATTCAATTTCTTGTAGCTAAAAATAAAAGCTAAAGCTAAAATTTTATTTTTAGCAAACCAAGTGTAGTGATTAGTGAATTTTTCGTGTTTAGCCACTATATGTGTTTTATTATATAAAGTAGCTCTATGTAGCTAGTCGGGTTTGGTTAAACCGACATTTTATTAGTACTATTGGACCGTGGATAAAAGTATAATTTATATAGGAAATTGGTTAAAAGGAGAGATTAAAATATATTTGAGGTAGATATTGCACAATTAGCTTAAATTTAACTATCGATAATGATTAATCGATAATTTTAAAATTTTAATTATTTATACTTTAGGTTAAAACTGCCCTTGGTGGTAATCTCTCTTCTATAAGATAAAATCTTGACAACTGAAAAAATGTGATGTTATCGAATTTATCGGGGAAAATACCTTAAATTAACATTAAATTAAAAACCTAATTTCGGCCGACTTAATTTCAATCTCTAACTTGACTTTAACAGTGGACATTACAATTTTATTTTGTTACGTTTATACCTTTGAACTACATATACATATCAAATATTATAGTAGTGAGTAAACCCTCTCTTTTCGGTAATGTTAATGCCGTTTAATAAGTATCCATATTATCAAAGCCTATTAAATAAATTTTAAAGATAATTGTACTCTTGAACCAATAAGAGATACAAACTCTTTCGAAAACGAATCGAAAGTGATGGTACATAACAAGTCATCCGCTATACGACATTGATGGTCTTTTAAGTAATTTTGTACGTGTATAAAAGCAAAAACTAGTTAAAAGTGCTGCAGCCTTACATGATTATTTAGCTTTACAAATTGGTAATGTTAGTTAGATTTTTAAGTCAGCTTTAACATTTGGAAATGTTGAGCTTAATTCATCAATATAGTCTTTTGGTTCCTTTAAAAAAGTTAAATGATTCATGGCCTACTGGCTATATACTCGAACTATGCACAAATTACATCGTAACCATAGTAAATGTGTTATCAGCGCTCCTACGAAAAATAGAAAAAATGTGGTATAGCTATAAACAAATCGAGACCCTCCAATCGTCAATACTCACAATATATATGGAAGTATTACGTTTGTCCCATTGGAAAAAAATAATGATTGGACTGTGCAATTGTTGAATTTTTTAAAGCACTAATGCTATGGATGTGAATGAAAATGATGCATATCATATAGTCAAACCCATCAAATATTTAGGCTATTGGAAGTTGCAGTTTTTAGTCAAACTAAACAGCCAAAACTAAAATTGGAAAAAAAAACTGAAATTCTTTATATTTTATTAAAATCTATAAATGATTATCCCTATCAATATTCCATTGTAAAAATGTACGTTGACCACAATTTGTAATATTTATGTATACTTGGAGGCTTTGAAAAGTCCGACCTATAGTTTCTTTTATTTTTGCAATGTTTTAATTAAAAATATTTTGACCTCCGTAGAATGAATTGGCATTTTTCGACCACTATAATGTTTTCCTAAACTTTTATTTTTTACAAAATTAACAAATTTAGCATTAAATAGTTGACACCAACGATAATTTCAATGATTTATTTAATATTTCAAAAAACTTTAATTATCTTGGGTCAAATATACACGGTAAAAACAAATTCTAGTAATTTTAATAGAGTTGAGCATATACTTGACAATCTAGTTGAATCTAGTAAAAAATCTTTATTAGATTTCTGATAATAACAAATTCAAGTAAGTTTGAATAGGAATATAATTAAATGGCGCGAACTTCAAGTAAATAATACTTTTGTGATTCATAACAAGAATTCTGGTAAAAATATCGGATAAATTTCTGAGGTTTCTAGTAAAATTGAATAAATTGTTTACTGAATTTTCCAGTAAATTTATGTGATTTCTGATAATTTTACCATTTCAACTATAGTTTAACAAAATAACGAGGAACTCACATAATTGAAAACGGAATTCAGGTAAGTAGGTGTTGCTACTGTAGATTTATCAGTGAAAGTAGAACTAGATTCCGTTGAATTTTTCACAAAAACAAAACTGGATTTTAGTTATAAAATTTGCTATGTATATTTCTTATATATGGTATATAGTACATATGTATTTAGACCTCCATAAAATTATAACACTGTACGCAGTGTTTCGTATTTCATTCCAAAAATGTAGAAAACATAAAATAGTACATACGTATGTCGAATGCCTCTATAATCTTTTTGTCACCAATATTGAAGGATTTTCAATCAATTATTAGGTGGTAAGTTTCCTGATGATTCTGAATCTGATTTTAAAACTGACAAATAAAAATAAAATTATAATTATACTACAATTGATATACTAATTACCTCAGCCCAAATATAACGGACGAAATTTTACAATTAGGGTTGCTTCCGGTTATAAATTTGATTGTAATCAAAGCCCTCAGAAAATCTAAGAATCGAAAAAATGAATAACTTACAGTTTAGTTATTTATATACCTATGAAGAAATGTTCCATGCATTTCATTATTCGATCGGCAAAATTCGTAAAATAACAACAAATTAAAATAATACTAATAAATATTTCCTTGGATTTAAAAAAAAAATTAAAAGATATTACAACAACGATTGTATTGTAAAAACAAAAGGAAAATTATAGCTATTTTTCCATATTTTCTAAAGCAATTGTTGTTGTAGTATTTTTTTTTTAAATTGCCAAAAATAAGCTACATATTTCATCAAAATGTGTGTCGCCATTTTATTTTAGCGCATCGTATAAAAAGGATTTTTTGGTTGCTGACCAGAAAAGAAATTAATTTAACAAACACATGCGATTTATTTTTTTAAAATTACTATTCAGACTTACCAATTAATATTTCAGTGATTTCTTCTGACATCTAATGCTCTATCAAAATCAATTTAAAGCCATCCATTTTTTTAATTAGTTTAAAAAAAACCACACACAACTTATTTTACTATACATATTTCACTTTTTTTCACACTTCCACGTTCAACCTTTCTAAAATTTAACAATAGACGATGTAAAAATTTAGTTAACGGTTATAATTACAAGAATTCTAGTTTTAAGAAAACCAGGAAAAATTCGATTTTTACTGGAATTCCAGTAAAAATTATACATATTTATATAAAATCTACTAGAATTCAGGTGAAATATTCGGGGCTCCGTTTTTTTCATAATACGGAATCTATCTAATATTTTGCTAGTTATTTTAATACTATTTTATTGCTAGACATCCAGTATTATTTACAATTGAACTATTAGTAAAAATCTGGTTTTTATTGTAATTTGATATTTACTAGAATTTGTAATTATACCGTGTGGTTAATTCCGAAAACTTAAATTTAAAAAATAAATCGATTATTAAAATATAATAACGAATTAATATAACGAACATAGGGATGTATGGTATATACATTTAAACAATAAACAAATTTGACGTCCTTGACCTACCTCAATAAATGTTAAGTTATTTTTTTACTGTATAAGTTCAACGTACCCTAATTACAGTAGGTATATCATTAAATATCTACATATATGTATACGGTATATATAGATATTTAGTCGTGCAGGCGAAAATCTAATGACTGCGCGAAGTGAAAAGGAATTTAAAAAGACTAAAAAGTCGGTCAAATTAACTCACGAACAAATAAAATTTTAATCGCATTTCATGTATGTACATATACAAGATGAACAACCAAAAGATCAATTCTAAGCGACCTATATATAAACTCTGAGAAAATGATAAAATCGATCGCACGAACAAAACAACAAAGAAGAGAAGCTGCAAATCATCATTCTTATGTGTATGGAATTATAGATAGATATAACGTTTATATATGATATCGATTTGAAAAGTACTTAGAATACAAACTCATATAATTTATACTCGTATACCTCCAATATGTGTACTAATTATATTTATATAAAACATTAATCGATCGGTCGATTTTGATCGATTGATCAATCACATTATATTTGTTTTTGCTTTTCTTTTAATATATTTATATTTTTTGTTTTATTGATCCAAATGCATGATCGATCAATCTTTTAAATTTGGTATACAAAGTTTTGGTTTCTTACACACGGCCATGAAAATATGAAATTTTTGTGTCTAATCGTTACGGTATTTGAAGTACATTGTACATACAATATTTATTGTTTGGAGATCTCTTCCGGTATATAACGTATATTAAAAGAAATATACACGTTTTTTGTCATATTGTAAGAGTTTTTTCTTGTTTGTCAGGCATTTTAATGAGTGATTATTTTCTAGTTAAAATTTACTTTCTCAAGACAAAATTAAACTTAATTGCTGCTATTGAGTTATAGGTGGAGCTCGGGTCAATAATGTGCATAGTAGTAAATATGCAAACCAATTAATTTTTTTTTTATGGCAGATTGCCTATAAAAATATTTAGTACAAAATTTTGATCAGTTTGGTTTTGGACATAATTTATGATACAAATTTTTATTTTTAAATAAAATTCGAAATTTTTTCTGTCATCTATAATGTATCGTAATATAATGAATAGAATAACGTACAACATCATTTCATGAAATTACAAATTAATTATTTACTTTATAAAAAGAAACTCATTTAAAATTATATTAACAAAACGAGTGAAACGAACAAACAAACCTCCTACATCATCCCACGTTAAAACAAAATTTCCCGATTTTTGCATACAATTTATATAAAAGTTAGAATTATTTGTAATAACAAAAATGAAAATACTAAAATAAAATATAATTTTATTACAACAATAATAATATTTAGGAAAAAAACGGAAAATCAAATAGAATAAATACAATTTTCCATTATATACAGTATAAAAAATAAGCCACACCCCGACAAAACTTTTCTCCTCTTACTCGTTTTATTTTAATTTATTTAATTTGTTTTTTGTTAAAAAAAAATTGAAACATATATTTAATTATGCCACGCCCCTCAAATAATATAAACAAAAAATTAAAATTGTTTTAATTTTGTATCTCATTTTTAAGTGGTGACATCCTCCTTTTTCCCCCGAATTGTTTCGTATATAAGTAGATATATTTCATTATGCAATGTACACTACTATACCCGTTTCGTTTTATCATATTCAAAAAGTACAATCGTTTTGTTTCATTTATATGTAGTATTACATTTTTTATTTCGTTACGAATGTAACAGTAAAAATTTTTTCTTTCAACTTTGGTTGGTTGAATAAAATGACGATGATGATGATTATGATGATGGTGGGATTGTATTTCTATTTATACGAATCAAAAATGTTGTTGTTGTTGTCAATTTGTTTTATATTATTATTATTATGTTGAAATGTTGAATGAAAAAAAGAAAACAAAATTTTGTTTCAGTTGCATTTGAATGTTTCATGTGTAATGACGTAATTTACTTTGGCGTGTTGTGCTTATTCTATTAAAAACAGTTTGTGTTGTTTTATATGTCTTTTGTGGATAAAAAAAAAATATAGTTTTGTGGTTCTTGTGACGAATAAAATTCAAGTGATGATATTATGTGAATGGTATAGCCAGCATTAATCCGAATTGAAAGTGAAGTGAAGTTTGGTGACCATAAATTAAAATTTAATTACATTAGAAGTGAAAATATTATTGTGCATACATATAAAAAATGAGTCTGCCTAGTGGTGTGGATATGACTAATTTAATGTCACAACATCCCGTACTTGGAGCATTACCGCCAGCATTTTTTTTGCGGGCTGCCTCCGAACGATACCAGCGTACACCAAAATGTGCTAGGTGTCGAAATCATGGTGTGGTTAGTTTTATATTTAATTTACTATACTTGTTAATTATGTGCTTGAAATATTTAATTTAATCCACATATTCTTATAATAGTGTGAATAGTAAAATCCTTTATAATCCGCTTGTTTTTATACAATTCAGGTGAGTGCTTTAAAGGGGCACAAACGATATTGCCGTTGGCGTGACTGCATATGCGCTAAATGTACTTTAATTGCGGAACGTCAACGTGTTATGGCGGCACAGGTAAATTTTAATTTTTGTGTTCACATTATTCGCAATCATTGCACAAATATAAAGCAAAAAAACCGAATTTTAGATTTGTCTTTTAAAATATGAACAGGTGGCATTGCGTCGGCAACAAGCACAAGAAGAGAATGAGGCACGGGAATTGGGTCTATTATATTCAAGCGTGCCTACAGGTGGGGGTAGTGGCGGCGGAAGTACCGGAAGCAATGGTACAATTATAAATGATTCATCTTCCCAGACTGCATTCCCATCTGGAATACCATCGCCACCGAATGAATGCGACGGCATAATGCGTGGACAATATAATAATAGTGAGTCAGGTGATATATAAACTTAGTTTAAATTTGCACGTTGCTTAATATAATCGTTATGTAATTGTTATTATTCTTACGTATAGATGTTGAATCGGCCCGTATGCGATCCGAACGTTTATCATCAACATACTCGCCTGACCGGAATGATTCAAATAGTCCTGGTAAGTTTAAACAAAATTTTTATTCGATTATTATATACGTGAACAGTATTCAAATTTATATAGTTCTCGGTTTATTTAAAAGAAGGGATACGGGAAAATCACAGGAATGGGGTGGAAGAACATCTTCCTCTGTTTTATACATTGATTTTAATGAGAATTTTATTTTTTTCAAATTTTCGACGATTAAATGAAGTGCGTGCGGTACATTGTTGAGTGTTGATTGCTGGTTAATTTTTTGTTTTCCTTTCCGACTTAATCTTTCAGTAAAATAATATTGTGTAGATACCTACAATACAAAAGGGGTTGTTGAATTATAAGTTTAATAGGGTTAATAATTGAGATGTATTAATGTATAACATATTGAAATGCATATAACAATTACGGATGATGGTCATAATAAGAGTATTTTTATGCAGTGTCGTAGAAAACGAAAATTTTTGTTATGTCAATTCCAATAAAAATACTAATCTTCTAATTAAATGTTATGATCAATTGCAAATTTTATACATATATTGACATTAGTTAATGACAAATATAAAACTAACTGCGGTTAATTTACTTTTCACCGCGTAAATTTACATAAAAATTGTACCTAAATATACTTTCGACCTCCAGAGTAGTTTCTTTTATTTAATTTCATCTTTTCGTGGCATCAAATAAGATATTTAAATGTGACGATATGTGTTTATATACGTTATAACTTCTTTCTAAATATACTCAATTGTCGTTTAGCTTTTATTTTTTGTATCTTTGGTTTTGGACCACTTAAGTGATCATCAAATATTTAACAATATATTTTAAAAACTAAAATTATAGTTTCAAACTTTTTTTTTTTTTAATTTAATATTGTATTTTCTAAATTGAAAGTAGGACCGCGTAACATAAAACTAAATAAAAAATAAAAAAAACTGTCATTGTCATGATTTTACAAATTTTGGAGAGGTGGATTAAGGGGGATACATACTTGTAGGTTAAATACGGTAGCTGCTTGTATTTAAAATTATAAAATATTATTTTCAATACGTTTTATCGCAAAATGTAATCCTATAATAAATCGATCTGTTTCCCACGCATCAATTGAGGTTTGAGGGCGCATTTATATCATTAAATCAGATATATAGGAGGTACTCGCCTACATCATATATACAACAATTTTATTCGGTACAATAACCCCGTCACATCTTCAAATCGTATCAATTACAATTATATAAATGATTTATGTGTAAGAATCCTTTTTTGATCCCTTTTATTTTCAAAATTTATATATTTTGACAAATTTGTGCGGTTTATCGAGATGATTATCTCAGTGTATAGAATATTTTAGAAGAACATTTCGAAAAGGACATTATTATTCAAGTACCGATTTGTCATTCTATGCGTAGATAACAAAAAAAAAACATACGGATCTGACCTGAAATGACTCTACCCCAATTATATCGTCCTTTAACCTAATTTTTTGTTCAATCAACCGCACTAAACACTGTAAAAATGTTCACTAATAGTCCTTATTTTTATATATAAATCATCATTAAGACAATTTATCTAACTTTTTACAATTCTTTTAAAAATAAACTTCCACTTCAGGATCAAATCATTATCCTTTTAAATAAGTGTGTACATATTGCTTCTAAAGAAAGTATCTAATTTAAAATACATACAAACTTTTTACATTTTTTAATTTAATTAAAAAAATACGAATTCAATACAAAAATATCCTTTTCCTTTTTCACAAGGATCAAGTGGTTTTTGTTACAAAAAGAATTCGAAAGATATATATGCGCTTCATAATATATTGACTATAATGTATAGGGTGGAAATAATTGTGAAATAAAATAGGAAATTTATATACCTTGTTGCTGTTTATGTAAGGATGAAAAAGGATATTTTTTATAAATTTTACTTTCTATTGAATTTTTCAAGTGAATTGAATATAAATTGACAGAATATATATACAAGTCTGTTTAAGATGTGGACGATCTGTCTTGATTTTGTTATTGTTCAGTGCGGTTTTTATCGATCATAATGTACGCTTGGTATAAACGATTTATTTTTGTATAAAATTGTTTCAGGTAACTTATTACGAGTAGTATATACATATAAAGTAACCCTATACAAACCTTCTATCCGCGCCGTCCACTTTTATACAGTTGAAAATTTTTAAAATAAAAACTATGGCCATTCGTTTTGATATTTGAAATTTGTTTGTTGGAAACTATTTTATTTTTTACATTTCCTCATACAAATTAAAATAAAAGTTTTTCTTTTTAAATGTTAGATTATTTTTTATGTTTGTATAGTTAGGGTTTGGTCAGTTAAATTCAATAATATAGAAAAGTCAACCAGCCATCATACACCAAAGTTACCAAAAATTTGTAAAATTTTAATTTTCAGTTTTTTGCGAATTTTCCAACGACCACTTAAAGAAAAGTTTTTTCGCAAAATTTTTTATGAAAATTGGGTTTCCATATTTTGTTCGACTTATTTCTATATTCTCGTAATATCTTATATAATATTTGTATATATCTGTTTTCAATTTGGATAATCGGTTGGATTATTCAGTTTAAGATTTTTTTAATTTTTTTGCAATTTAAGCAAAATTTTCGTTTAAGGTCGATTTTAATTGATATTTTGATGTTAAATC
The DNA here is from genome assembly GCA_958295665.1 of Tipula vernalis. Lineage (NCBI taxonomy): Eukaryota > Metazoa > Arthropoda > Insecta > Diptera > Tipulidae > Tipula > Tipula vernalis. The sequence continues at coordinate 367,749,953 of OY282560.1, forward strand.
CCTCTATACATTCTTAGCAGAGTTAATTTTTTTCAACTTTTTCAAAAATTATATACCGGTTAACAAATTTTCATAAAAGAAAGAAGAAAGGAAATAATATATTTAATTGGCGATTGGTCCATTTTTTATACAACCAGGCATTAGTAACATATAATTTAACAAATTCATTTTTTAGTTAGGAAATTTAAAGAAAATAATTTAAAAGCAAAAATTAAGCAGAAAAAATGTAATTAAATGGTTTAATGTGACCACCTCCGGCATTCATAATAGGTTTTGCCAAATGATCTTTAGCAAAAGCAATTCTTATCTATCCTATCTTATTATAATCTTAATTTTTGGTGTAGGTTAATTAAGTTTCTTTTTACATTTTAGGTAATTAGGTTTAGCTATAGTACAGATAAATTAGTAGTTTGAATTGTATTTTTTCCCCTTCTCTTTTTGTGGCATTTACTTGACTTTGTTGTTCCAAATAAATGAGTGGTTATTTGTTTATTCGGAAAATTTTCTGTTTCTGTTTTCTCCAATTTCTGTCATCACGATGCTTGATTTGGAGGATAATTTTGTTGTTTTTTTTCACATAATTTTTTTCAGTCTTTTCTCATTTAAAGTAAGTTTACTTATTATTTGTCAATTCTTTAGTTGGATATACTCCAGATTAGGCAAAGTGTTCCGGTTGCTTAATTGCGATTTCCTGTTTGCTTTATTGTTCAGTAGCTACAGTCACCACAGTATTTCCAAAATCCAAAAACGTTAAAATTTTGTAATTTAATCTTTCAAGACATCCAAAATTAGCAAGATCAATAAGACCTCGATTAAAAAAAGTCAACTGTACAATGCGATAATTATTTATGCACCCACGAGACCTGCGGGCCAAAAATAAATTTTTATTTGATTTTGCTAAAGAAATTTTGTTTTTTTGAAATTTTATTCAAATACAAAATTGAAATTTGTAAAGTATGTATGCGGCGGATCAAACAAAAATTTAAAAATTTTCAAAATGTTTTAAATAAGAACTATTGTTACTATGTTTAAATTGAAAATTAGAAGAATAGGAATATTTAAATACATTAAAATTCTCTTGGTTAGAAATTTACAATATTAAAATCTATAATGGAAAACGTTCTTTAAAATAGAATCCATAAATTTTCCGAATTTAGGTGTTATATTTTTCAGGAAAAGTAGGTAAATTAAATACATACTCTTATATTTATCTTAAACAGAATCTATTTAATTATTCAAATGAGCTTAGATAATATACAGAACTTACTTTAGGTTAGTTAGGTTTGGGTGGCGGTCCGCTAGAACCAGACATAGACACAAACATGGTCCGTAGCCATACCACGAATAATTGTTTCTTCCAACTCATTGGAACCATTTTGAGCTGTTAACAAAGCGCTGGATACTCCTGACGTCCATCCTACAGAGGTCCGTCATTTCTTTGAAGAGTTGTGCCCTTAGAAACTTTAGTCTCTTTCGTGCCAGACGAGGGCAGGTGCAAAGAAGATGTACTGTCTCTTCCTCCTCCTCGTCCTCGCAACTACGACAGTAGTCATGTGAGAAGACACCAAGTCTAATCGCATACCTCCCTATGAGACAGTGCCCCGTAATCACTCCAACAACCACACTGATCTGACTTCGCTGAAGTGAGATCAGCTGTTTGGATCTCGCCAAGTTCAACTTTGGCCAGACCTGCCGAGTTATTACGCAAGAGGTGATACTTGACCATCTGTCACTCGTCAGCTTGCTAGCTTCTTCTGCTTTCTGAGAAGTGGTCCATTGTACCACGTCGAGCCAGTTCATCGGCGTTTAATTCCCTGTACTTTTGAAATATCCTGGCACCCATAAAATGTGGATGTTGAACTGATCTGCCATCTCGTTAAGAGATGAGAGACAGTTCTGGACTACTTTCGACGTGAGGAGGTGTGATTGAAGCGCTTTAATGGCAGCCTGACTGTCCGTATATATGCGAATATCACAAACTGATATTACATTATACCTCAACCAGTCATATATGGCAGAAATTTGTGGCGTTCCGTTTAACGATTGCAAAGTATACACACAGTATTTCAATTCGTTTTCAGTGACATATTAATTTAATTGTACTTATATTTTAACCACCATCATTGCGGATCATTTTTTTGTCCAATTACATTCATATGTGTACATGGAAACCCTTCTTTCCATTTTGTTTCCGCATTCGCACCGTTTGTGGATCGGTGTTGATATAATAGTTGCGCAATCTGGAAGCTCGTAAAATTATTCGCTATATCAGTTGCTTTATTCTTCGAAGTATTTTTGACCAGACTTTATAGGTGAAATATTTTTGTATTTTCCATAACTTAAAGATATTTCATTTAAAAATTTCCTCATACAATAGGATAACTGGACAAATAAGAATTAATATATTGATAAACAAAACCTAATATGGTCTAAAGAACAAAAAATGTATTAATTATTTCAGAATCTATAAGAGGTATCACAATTTGGATTAAACTATTTGAAAGAGCATACCTATAAGAATCCATTATATATAAGAATATGACCGAAAGTTTTGGAAATATTTAGTTTACCATACTGAACTTTCAACTACCAAATTTGATCGAATGTTTTCAATTAAGACTATTAATTTTTAAAAATTAATTTTTTAATCAATGTAACTTCGGTAACAAAGAATTAATGTTTCAAAAATTCTGTTAAGGAAAGCACCAAGTTTTTTAAACATCTTTGTATATATTTGCTACTCTATAATGTAAAACAGCGATCTTGACAGCCACGTTGTTACCTAAAATTTCTAATCCTCCTCATCGTGTAATTTTTAAATATATACCGTAATACATTTAATTTAGCGTAAATTTTGTGATTTTTAAGTTTATAGCAAATATTTTACTTTAAAATAATTTTCAATTAAAACTAATTGTATTTTTTTTTTTATTATTTATACATATTAGTATTAATGATTTCGCGATTTTTAATCTTTTTTAAAGAAAAAGTGTTTATATTGACAAATATTTTAATTCGCTTTATTTTTACCATTTTGCTGCCTATAATATATAATATGATGTAATTTTGAAATTCCATTAGATTTGTTTACCTAAATTTAGTGGTCGACCAGTTTTATAAATTATATGGCTAAAAAGTTGTTAGTTTTATAAAAGGCATGGACCCGCACAACTAAGCTTTTAAAAATTATTTTGTTAATTTTTTAGGTAGTTACACTGACATTTAGTATCTATGTACTCTCATCTCATTCCATTTTTTTCGATATCTTTTTTTTTTCTGTAAGTGCTGTCTTAAGAAACAATAACAATTAATATGGTATAAAGAAGAAGAAGAAGGAATAATGAAGATAATAAACTAATATTTGTTGCTGTAATAACTTTATTTTCATAACTATACACATAAGAATATACACTTGACAACAAGCAATTGTTAAGTTGCTTTTCTTATGTGTGTTTAAACAAAGAAACGTTTAATGAGGAAACAATGATTGTGTGAAATTATTATATTTGAAAACATCAACTCGAGAAAATAAGAAGCGTTTCACCAAATTGGTCCATTCTACTAATATTGGTCGCATATTTCGCTTAGCGAAAAATATTATTTTGAATCTTTGACATTTTATTGGTGAAATGCGTTCTCTAAACATTAAGTAGAACTATGAGGCGCGCAGATGTTTAATATGATCATGTTGTACAGTTTTATTAATTGTATATAGTCAAGGGGGTATGTTAGTTTTATACATTTAGGGAATATAATAAAAAAGGATTTACCTTTAGAAAATTTTAATCCTTTTTTGAATGAGTTTGATATTAATTAAATTATACAACAATTGCCTGAACATTCCCTCCTCCTATCATAAATATTAGATGATTAAAGTTTAGTAACCATTTTTAAAACATTTTCAAATTTTGTCCGGTATACATTACATTTAAATTTAATGCATGGATTTATGTAATACATTGTATATATACATATAACAATAACATAATATTATTGTTATTTTTTCTTTTTATTTACACATCTTTATATTGTTATCTTTACCCATTGCTAATATCAATTCATTTTCAAGAAATTTCTTTAGTTTCTCAAGTTTTCTATTCTTTAAAACAAAAATATATTTTTTTTAGTTATAATATTTTAAGTGGATTGTGAAAATTAACAATGATTTTTTAATTTTATGTTTTCTTTCATTCTTGTTGTAATTCCAGTAGCTCAATTCAAGTAATTGGTAAATAATACCAACACAACAGTATATAAGTATATAAGAATTGTAATAATAAACGAAGAAAATAATTAAGAAAATTATGTTCAATTGTTATACAAAAATGAAATAAGTTTAAGGTGTGGTAACACCGTTTTGGTGGTGTTTGAATATTTCTTTTTATATATTTTAACGAGTATGATAATGAATTTTATATTCGTTTTCGAGTGGAGAAGATTTATGTAAAACTGGGTTTTTTATCTTTTATTTTCAGGAACTAAACGGCAAAGAATATCGACAGAAACCGATCATGACACAGGGTCAGAATCAACACCAAGCAGTCCCCGGCTAAAAAATGCCCAATTTACCTCAATACCAATAATATTATCACCGTCGCGCAATGGGCCACCAAGTTCACCGGAATCTGATCTAGACGTTGATTCAGCACCGGATGATGCAACACCAGAAAATTTAAGTTTAAAAAAAGATGATTCACAATCGCCACAGCCACTATTATCTACGGCCTCCCTAGTCCATAGCGATAATTTAGCAATCTTACGACACGCTGGAAATAATTTACAAGGATTTTTGCCTTATCATCAAGCCCAATATGTACAACAACAAGTTGGACTAGTCAATCAACACCACCATCAGCAGCAGCATCAGCAACGATCACCGGTCGACGTATTACTTCGGGTGTTTCCCAATCGCAGACGCAGTGAGGTCGAACAACTTTTACAAAAATATCGAGGTGATGTTGTACAGGCTATGGAAGCGATGCTCTCAGGCGAAGATATTCTACAAGCAATGATGCCAAATTCGACTCCACCATCACCCCCATTTACCGTAAAATCAGCATTCTCCCCATTAGTAACGGCAGCGACAAATCAAAATTCAGGTGTTGGTGGTGGTGGTGGCGGCGGAAGTAATAGCAACACATTTAATTCCCGTTATCCATTCATCCAGCAACAATCACACGTGGCCAAACGTTTTTTAGCTGCACCATACACGGGCACCGGTTACCTATCGACCATAATCCAATCCGATCCAGAAACTCAGGCTCAAACCCAAAACGGGAACGAATCGAACGGAACCACAAGTTCATTAGGTATAGTAGTAACGGTAACAGTAGTAATAGCGGTAGCGGTGGTCCAAATGGCACAAATGAAAATGGTACACGAAATAGTACCGAATCTCAAGAATAGTTGTTGTAAAAAAAACATTGTAATTAATTTTTAGAAATTTATTAACGATCACGTGATTAATATATTATCATAATGTATATATACGACATTTATGTACATACAAATTTAACTTAGAAATACATTTTACTCATGAAGTAATAAGATAATTGGAAAATTTTGTTTTTTTTTATATTTTAATTAAAAATCAGTATACGAAATAAATAAGAAAAAGATAATGTTATAGATATAAATGAATTAAATATTATATATGTATATGAAACAAAAAATTAATATTATGTAATTAATGAATTAATAATAATATGAAAAGTTGTAGTTAAAAAATTTTATTGAAATTATAATTAATAAAAGAAAAAAAAATAAATTATATGATAATATTTGTAGTTTTAATCAATAATTTTTCTGTAAGCCTTCCGAACTGTTTGTCAAGATATTTAATTTTAAAGATCTGTTGATTTGAAAATCAAATTTTGAAATGCAGGTAAAACTGTACAGAAACATAAACACGAGACAAACGATAAGTCGGCTACATTAAAATACCCAGAAAGCGAGCAAGCGATATAGGAACTATTTCTTTTGATGGTGCAGGACTGTCAACTATTTCCTATATGTCGATTCATCTAAATAGATATACCCGAAACATTTTAGCGGTTATTTTTTGGACAACAAACATGTTGAACAAATATTTTAGTTTGGGTTGTTTAATTTTTTTTCTGTGCTCGCGCTTTACACTGACGTTCTTTTATTTTATTTGCTATGATATTTTTTAACGTTTCGTTATGTTTATTCATACCATATGGTATAATTTTTTCGGGCAGTAAAAAATTATATATTCGCGGAGTAGCTATCGGGTTATATAATTTTTTGTTTCTGTATCATATCGAGTCGAATACTTTAAAATAAATCAATATAAAATATGAAAATGAAAATACGCTCAACATCGCAGCAATACATGTTGGAATTGATAATAATATTAATACATACATATATCTGCTTAGTTCAGTGAACCTGGCTTGCGCATCAAAATTGGAATACATTAAATTTAAACTTTGTGGTCAAAAAGTCTTAAATTCCTATAAGAATTTGTATATCATTTTCGGGTATAGGATTTAACCCGATTTTCATCGGGCTAATTCCCAAAACGTCAAATCCTATATACTCATAACTTTAATAACCTTGTTTACCGTTACATAGGTAATTATTGCAAAGTGTGAAATTGGAATGTGGTCATTTCGGCATTTTTCAATACCGAATATTTCGTTATGGAATATAACGCTACGGCATAAGGTAAACTGCGGCATAATTTAAAATAGTATATTTCAACATGGTATAAAAAAATATCGGGAAAAACTTTTAAAAAAATGGCGGTTAGAACGGCTAACTTTTTCCACACGAAAAAAAATCCGGCAATAGGTTCGAAACGACAAATTTTAAAACGACATACGTCGAAATTCGACAAGTGCGATCGAAATGGGGTTATAAAATGGTTTTTATCATTGTAGAATTTTCCTTCACTTAACAAAATAAAATAAACCAAATATGCGTAGTAGTGTGTCGGGTTGACAACCTACGAAACATTTCTGTATAGAGACGCGGTAAGGGGCAACTATACAGCCATCGATCTGTCATTAAGCTATCGATTAAGGGGAGGGTCGATTATATAAGTAAGGGCTCTAATAGATTTTTGTACACCCTGAGTGAAACGTTGGTTATAATGATTTTAAAAATAAAATCTGCAAAAAGTCAAAACTGCTAGATTAAACTATTTGTCAAAATTTCACAAATGCGAACCTATACAAAAGTATAGACAAACACCTGCTACAAAAAACTGCGGGTTTCATGTTAGAAGTACGTTTTATAGCAAATTATAATGTCGTAATCTATTGACGCAGAAAAACTGTTCTAAATAAAAATAAAAAACTGATCGAAATCAATAGTTCAATTTTCTTAAACTAGGTTCAGTTTCTTGAGTCGATAGAACACGACATAAGAAATTATATCGATTTTTTTAATCACTAATGTCGAGTTCTTTTGACGGAAAAAACAGGTTTATGATGAGTTCAGTTTTTTGGTGTGAAAACATCTTAAGCGGGAGCATAAGTAAGAAAATGGAACGGAATAGAGCAGGTTTATGTGATTAATTTAACAGAACTATTCTTTGCTCCTGTTAGTACTTTTTATTTCTCACCAATAAATTTTCGAATCGGTCTAAAATCGCTTGAATAAGTTTAAAATACATGTTCTAAAAAAATTTAAGCGGTACACTTCATTTTGAACAGCCTATATTTTAATGTAACTTTGAACAATTCTGGAGTGACTCAGACCAGGAATTGTCCAGGAAAGTTGTCAATATCTTTCTTAGCGACAAAAAGCAACCTTTTCACAAATTTTCAGTCGGTATACAACTATTTTAACAAAACGTTCCCCAGCTCTTAGACTATACGAACCTTTATCAAAAATGAAATAATTCTCGTCGAGTACGATAATTTATCTGATTAGTCAAAAATTTGGAAAATTTATGTAAAGAAATTCTTTGAAATTTAAATGGATCAAACAAGCGTACATACAATGCAATTACAGTGTTCTGTAAAGGTAGGAGCCGTTTACGTGTCCAAATTTTAAAGTGTTTGAGAATGTAGAATCATTTTGAACTACCTCTCCTGCCCTATTCAGGGAAGTTAGTTTGTCCAACTTTACAGCCAAAATTTTAGATACCTTTTTTTAATGAGTGAATTGAAACCCTCTTATGATAAGTTCTAGTTTTTGAGTTCTTTTCAAAATTTGCCCACACATTTTTAATTTTAATCACATATTTTAGTTGCATATTTTAGGTAAATATTTTAAATTTTTTAGAATCTAAAAATCCTAACTTATGACTTATGGGAAATATCGGTTTAAGGAACATATTTTTGTTTTAACAACTGGTTGACTATAAAATAGTTTATATTTTATTTTATATGTGTAACTGTATACATAAATAATAAATTCGAGTTGAAGTTTTTTATAAACACCGGGCTCTGTACAATGTTCAGCTTTCGAGTAGTTTAAAACACAACCATTATATAGTAAATAAGTCATAACATCCAAGTAAAATATGAACGATTCCAATTTCTGGAAAAATGTTTGGAATTTTCACAAAAATAAACATAATGCGTGCATTCACTTCTCCCAACATGTTGGAAGCGGCGATCTACTGATGGAAAAATGACATTAAAACTATCACATTTGCCACGAAATTTTTAAAGTATCATGAGCGTTCATGCTGCATACTTTAAAATTGTCGACAGTAGCTTTTTTTGTAATTTTGGAACAGAAGAACTTGACGGCGAAATTTTGTTTAGTAATTTTTGAAAAAAATAAATCATTTTCGTCAAGTTTTTCTATTCCAAAATTACCATAAAAGTTACTGTCGACAGTTTTGAAGTATGCGGTATCACAACTACCCATATATACAAATATTTTAAGCAATATATTAAACTTGGCATGTTCCTAATTTTACATCGACGATTTTTAATATAAATTTGATAATTTTTGGTATATAAAACTGAATTGAACTAAATTGTAATTGGACACAGTCAACTCTCTATATCCCGACCTCTTAATACTCGATTCTTTCTCTATTTCGATATTTGTTTGGTCCTTTCAGTTTTTAGGTAACTTCGGTATTCCTTTTCTCGATAATTTTATAACTCTATAATTGACGATTGGAAATATAGAAAATGTACATCGGAATAAAATAAAGCTGTAAAGACGACCAAAAATTAGCATCAGCGCTCGCAGGAACGTCTAAAATATGATACCTATAGTGGATTTTTTTTTTATAAAATCACGGCTCCAATCATCAATACTACTAATTCTCCTTTGTTTTTATTTTAAATTATACATTCCATATTTCGACCTCGATTTTTACCGTTATTCAAAACCGGTAACGTTCTTTTAAACAACTTTTTCACTTTTACAAAATTCTCTCTCTATTTCGATAATTCTCTATTTCGACGATCCCTATAGAAAATCGAGATAAAGAGAGTTGAATATAGTTTGTCAAGTAAAATACATCTTGCATGACTTCACATGATTTTTATTGCGTTTCATTCATTCACAAAATCATATGCCGTGTACGTGGGTATTTTATAAACAAAAGTGGAACGAGATTGGCATGCGATTTTGTCATAACAAAATTAATTCAAATAATGTTTTTTTAAAATTATAATTCGAATTAAACCAATTTTACCGTACTAGCAGCACCTCCAGAGAAGTCTTTAAACGTAAGTTTGATAATCAATTTTAGTAGTATGATGTAAATTTTATTTCTATTGATATTCTATTCGTTTTAATCGTTGTTGACAAAATTATTCCTACTCCTAGTCCTCATTGTAACCTTAAATGTTGAATGTGTTGTTGGTAGTAATAAAATCAACGTTTTTATAACGTGAACTAGCTATTTATGGATTGTGAGAAAATGAGATATTATCTACGAGGGATAAGTTTGCCCCACTCACATTTTCCTAAAATCTTCTTTAAAAATGTTCATACTTGTTTGGAAAAGCAATCCAGAGCTATAGTTTATAGCTCAAACTAGTACTTCAGGCACTTTAGCGGGTCTTTTATACTTTTAATACAAACGTCTGCTTCTAACTAAAGGTATACGAACATTTATAAAAGTTTCGTTCCGTTTCTATGATTATATCAGATCGTATAAAAGGAATTTGCCCCACGTATTCATGTTTTTTCAATTGCGGCTCCTACGACTGTTGAACGTTTTACCCCGAAAAAAGTGGGTAGATTTTTATTTTTTCTAACAACTGTATCGGCTAAACGAAACAAACGCAAAGTACGAGTATATTTTATACATACCTTGTTGATGACTTAGATCGTTATGAAATTATCTTTCAATATTCTTTCAAATTGTATTATTCAAATGAGTTTTGATACAAAGGATACACCGCACCATACAATAAGGAATAATAAAACGAATTATCTGTATTTTATTGTTTTTCAAAAAATTTTATAAAAAATTACCGTTGTTTCATAGAAAAATAAAATTGGAAACAAAAAGTTTTTTTTTATAATTTTCCTGATGCAGTAATGCTTTTCTTCGTTGTTTTTTATTTTCATTCTATACTGCCATTAAGAACAGATAATGTAATTTGATGATTTGTATCATAAGCAATTTTTATTGCTTTTGTGTGATTGTTATACTTTAAATGAAAGAGGTTTAAGGACGACAATCATATCGGATTTAGCTTTCAATATCCAACATCATTAATAAATCCATAATTTAATTAAACTTGTATTTTGACATATTGGTATATTAATAAATTTATCACCCTTTATTAATTCCTATTAATATTCAGACCTAATTTAACCACCGAACAGACAACACCAACCGTCAAAAATTCTAATCAAATTTATGTTTTGTCTTGTTTATGTTTATTGTAATCTCTCCAAATATAATATAATATAAAATTAATTTAAAATTAAATGTATATAAATTGTGTGCACCCCTTCCTCCTATAAACTTTAGCCCTCAATAACATAAATACTATATAGAACTCATCCCATATATAAAAAACATGTTAAAAATATTTTATATCCAAAAAAGAAAATCACACAACCCCTTTTTTCCGAAAACTCGAAACATAAAAATTAAAAATTTGCATAAAATTTTTGTGTGTAACAAATTTTCCGGTGTTGGAAAATGTCACCCGCAGATCTCGATAGATTTTCTATCAAAGCACGTTTTAATAAAGTATTTATTTTCATACAAAAGCAAAATGAAAGGGATGAATCTGTTATAAATTTAAAGTATTTTATTTTTTAGATAAATATTGTATATGGGGGTCGAGTACGAGTTATTCATCTAGTCACCATTGATGACACTGATGACTTCTTAATAAAAAAGAAATTAGCAGAGATCAAATAATCAACCGGATACAGTTAGATACTAGTAATTTATTTCGGGAATTCATATTACCTAAATTATATGGTGTCTATATGTTAAACTGTAAGTATGTATTTATGATTTTATTGTTTTTCATTTGGGTTTTCCACCCTTATTGTAACCAAGATGTATATTTAAAGAGGGGTTGGAAAAATTTATATTTTCTTCGTAATAAATTTAATTAAATTATTTTTGTATTGCAAAATGACTTGAATGAACAATTGATTTAAAAAATATTGTGTTTTGACGACAAACAGTGTAACACCGTGTGTATAGGGATACGAGACAGCGCTCAGTGGGGGATGGTCATGATCTTAAATGTTTGATTTTCACTTCAAATATCTTATGTATGTATATATACAAAGATACATTTAAAATTAACTCGATGTATCATTTTTAAATTAAACGAGCTCCGAAAAGCGGTTAATTTCGTTTGACAGTAATCCTTTTGGAAAGTGTGTCGATTGTGGACAATAATTTGGTTTCGACATATTACTTGAATATTTTGTTTCTAGAATTTTTCCAAATCTAAGACAACTATTTGGTAACGTGTGACATATTGTTTAGGGATGCATTTAAATTAAAAAATAGGATTAAAATAAAACTATTTAAAATTTTATTTGTATGGCATTTGGTCATGTGGGGTATGAGTGGAAAGTTCATTATACTCGTAGTTAAAATTTAAATTTTCTATCGAAATCGGCACCCTCATCCGGAACCAGCTTTTATACCCATAGAACTAAAAGTATTCAAATATATATGTATGTATATAAATTCATAATTGTTTAGCGAAATAAAATATAATTTTTTATTTCCAATCAAAATAAATAAATAAAAAAAAAAGTTAAATAAGTTTTTCCAATTTTCCATTTGCGGACTAACAAAAAATAAAAAATCCGTCGAGACCAGAATTTTATTTTTTTATATTTATTTATTTTAATTTTGACCATAAATTTGAAATTACTGTATATTTGCTCTACGTATATTCTAAATTGTATCCTGGAAAATGGAAAACATAAAGTGTGTTGTTGCGGAAAATGTTTAAATGAACAAAAAAAAAAAAAAAAAAAAAAAATTGGAAAAGTATATTGAATCGAAATTGAATATACATACATATGCGGTTTAGTTTTGAATTTTATTTTAATTTTTGTATTTTTGTATCGTGTATTCGTTCAATAGGAAAAATGTAAAATTTTCGTGAGGAGATTAAATAATTTTGTTCCGTGGTGTGTGTGGAAAGGTCATTGGGTGGGTATTTCTGATCCAGCAAAAACAAAAAAACGAGTAATTCGTGACCAGCAAAATATTGCTTTTTATTTATTCAACTTTTAATAAAAAACCAACCCAGCAACTTCCCCAAACTACAAATCAAACGAAAAAAGGAAAAATTTTTGCTTGGTTTCAATTATGTGTAAATGTACGGGTGTATATGCGGATAAAACTTTTATTTTGGCTGGTCAGTTGATTTTTTGTTTTATTTCGTGCTTTACGTTTTTTCCCCCTAAATATGCATAAATACGGAACGGGGCAATCCAATCGGCAAATATAGCTCTATACAGTATTTATACTTAAAAAAAATTGAGATTATTATTCGACAGCAATAAAAACGGTAAACTCTTCAGTTTCCATAAAAAAAGCTGAAGAATAAGTAATTTTACGTTTGCCCGAAAAATATAAATAAATTACTTATATACGACTATATTATACAGGGTTGATTATGTTAAATGCGAGCTGCAGAAAATACTAGTGTGATGGCTGTATTTATATGTAATGGTTTACTTTAAGCGGCCTTCGCTTATATCATTCTCGGCTCAGAGTCAATAGCGCGTATAGGATGAGCAGAAAGACGCATTAATGGTTGGAGTTTTCATAGACTTGTACAAAATTTTTTAAAACACTTTTATGTAAGTTTATAACGTCAAACTTTTTCAGTAAATGTTTAGTGTATAGTATAGTACAGGCACCAGTTAGGAGGAACTAAAACCGGAAACTAAAACAAAATGTCTTAATTCTGCTTACATAAAGTGAAAGTAAATGAGTAAATATATAAGTAACCTTTCTCTTGAGTATAATATTTCTATATGAATAAATGGTATTCGCCTAATCTATAATTGAGGAAAGGGTTGCATATTATTGTGCTCCCGGACTTCTGGCCCTGAATTGATAGACATCCAGTGATTTTTCATTAAAATTTAATTTCCTTCCTAATGTGTAAAAATACATGTTACGGCCATGTTGCAACAATTACGGGTTCCGAAATCTGTATGCCCCATTCTCTCGTTATAGATCCATAATTACTCGTTAAGCGATTTGATAAATATTGTTTAACTTAATTCCTCACAGGTCTACGACATATATAAATTGAGTCTCGTTAATATACCCACAATCGAATTTGATTCGAAGATTTTTATTGGAGCCTAGACCTTTACGGAAATTTTAATTTTCGATTTATTGCTTTTTCCAAACATTTGAAGTATTCGCTTTACTTCACTATATTGATTCCATTATTAGAATTTAACAGCTTATACCATAGCAGTCCAAAGTGAAATCATGTAAATTTTGATTTAATTTTTGTTATGTAGAGCAAGCAGTTGGGCTCATAATTATACTATAGTAACATCGATATAGGCAATTGATTTATCAGCCATGAATTGCAACATAAATCACGATTTATTTGTTGTTTAGTCAAATTGTATGTTTATTTTATGGATCCATAAATCTGCATCTCATTAATAGTCTTATGAACTGACGTTTCATACAAGGATCACTCGCTCTGGTCAACAAAGTTCAAGCCAAAAAATAGAAGCTCTAAACTCGAGTGCTCTCTCAAATTTTTTTACATTGCGAAACTAGGACTTTGACAATGTTACAAAATACGCCATTTCACAAACCGTTATATTTAGTAATGTAGTCATTACAACTACAAAACTACACAATTCTTTAACCAATACACAACCACAAAAGCCAAAACACACGGAATTCCAACACATGGTGGAATTAGTGATTTGCCGACCGTTCGCATTTCCCGTCTCTTGACTATTTCACATAGCTAAAATGGAACATAAAGATTGGAGGCCATGCGATCGCTATTCAATTTGACATATTCAAAATTGTTCCAGGTATATACGATAGGTAGTAGACAAGTTTGCCTCTTGAGGTATCGCAAAAGTTCAACATTTATGATTTTCTGTCGGTGATCTCAGTGTTACATAAAGAAGAGAAGAACGCCTATTTTGCCACTCAAATCTGTTATGATTGAACAAATATTTTGTCAGAAGAATGCAGAAAAACATGACTGCCGTTATTTTCAAGCAAACAGATTTCGAATAGCAAGAAGTCTAAAAGATTCAGGGTGTTATATATTGTAATCAAGCCATTAGGTCGGTCTTCGATGATCAAATTTGTCTTAAATTAATTTGCCTTTATAAGAGTCTCAAGAATATTACAAAATTGTCGCTATATAATCTGCAATTCAACCATTATAGACAAACACGTTCGATAAACTGTTCAATACAAAATCAGCCCCGCATCTATATATAATATATACTATATATATATAAAAACATTTGATGGAAAAAGGGTTTATATTTTGTTTAGATAACATAAACAAAACCAACAAATCGAGACATCATGTACACACATAAAAAATCGAAAATCAATCTGGAACAATAGAGCGAGCAAGCAAAACAATGACCACTTAAAATACGATTTTTATAAATAAATTGAATATACCAAACTGAATTGCGGGACTAACGAATCCTTTTTATAAATTTTTTTCTTTGGTTGTTTTGTTCGAAATAAACATTTTTATATCCTTGTATCTTTACATCCTTACATGCGCGTAATTCCTATAGACGAAGGGTGTTTGGTTTCGAAATATTTTGAATTGAGTGATTTGGATAATTTAGATTTCGTTTTCGGTTAATTAATTTTATGATTGCGGACTAAATTTGCAATCGCTTAAGGTTTCCAAACAAATGAGTAAATGTAATATTATATCCTTTCAAACTTCCTTAAATAGGGGTACAAAATCAGCAAAATTCTTTATTTGTATAATAAAATATTGAAACCTTTTAATGATACATCATCGAGTCAAAACAAAAAAAAAAAAAAAAAAAAAAAAAAAACGCGGACTTTTCCACGAATTTATTTGTTTTAAATTTTTTTATTTTTTTATTTAAACGGAAATAAATTGGTTTGTGTTTCAGGGCTTCACGTGATGAATTTTTTTTTAGGTACTTGGGGAGGATGAAATTTAATACAATTAATTGTTTTTTTTATTTGAACATATCTATTGCAATACAATATTTTTATTTGTAATAATTTGATACACTGCGATTTTGCAAAGTTGTCGAGAGGATGAATATTCATAAATCAAAAGAAAATCCCATCCTATGTTCAATAAAATATATGCAATACTGCGCGAGGCTTAAAACATTTATGATTCATGTTTTTTACGATTGTAAAACCAACATCGGAACGATAATTATATACCAACATCTTATATGTATATGGAAATAAATGTTTTTGTTCCGTTTTTAAAGGAAATTCTGAGAAAAACACTTTTTGCCTTTTATCCCTAATGTAAACACAATTCACTTTGTCATTTAAAAAACCGTTAAATTTAATAAAATGGAAAAGAAGTTTATGCTTCCAGAAGAATACCTATACATATTATGTATACTCTTGTACACACACAAACATATAGAATAAGGAACAAGTAGGAAAAAAGAAAATGTTTATTTTCATTTGAACATTTTAATGTTTTCAATTGTAATTTTCCGTCTCTTATCTTTTTCGTCTAAAAGTATGTTTATACAGCTAACCAAAAGTGAAAAAAGGTCAAATGTAGTTCTTGTGTTAATTCTGTTGTGTAATACATATAATTTTGTAAAAATAAAAATATGATGCGTGTCATGATTTATATGCATTAGTATACTTGGATTCAGCATGTTTAGAATAAAGACTACATTCTTGGAGCAGCAGTAAAGTAATTTCCAGATAAACGATGACCTTTAAAACTTTAAAATAGTACTCCGTTTTTGGCTGCTGATTAAAAGTAAAGTTCTCAATCTTTAGGAGCGATTTAAATAAGTTTAGGAGCGTTTGAAACGAGAAATATCCTTCGGTACTAACTGCAATTGCTAAAAGTTAATATTTCCTCCGTTATAGGAACATTTTTAACTAAAATTATGATTAGCCAGTTAGCTTACTAACCTTACAATCACCCTTTCGGGATAAAAAATAATCTTAGGATGTCATTTCGTGTCTGTAATAAAACAACAGTATAGTTTAAGTATAAAATTTTATTCGAGATCTTTACAACGTCGTGCTGCTTGCCGTTATTCAACTGAAAAATTTGATTTTCGCCTCATCATTGTGGCAAATTTTTCAAAAAAGTTTGTCAATTTTTTACGCCATTTTCTTTCCTATACACAACATTTTCTCTCTATAGTCTACCCGACTTCCAAAAGTGGCCAAATAGGTTATCTGCCACTAGCGCTGTAACGGTCAATTTGACATAAGTGAAGTGCGTATATAGAATTTGTTTGCGTCCCTTGCGTCAATAACTCGAAAACTGAGCGTTTTACCAAACAAATTTCCAAGACAAAGATGTTTGGTAATGAGGGGAAACAACAAAATTATTTTTCGCCCTTTCCTAAAGATAAGTTTATATGAGACAAATGAAGTTCAATCATCCAAAATAATTTAGGTAGTCATGGTTCCTTCTCCAAAACCAAGCGGCTTTCTTTTGAAGTATATTGTTCTATAATCCTTTATTTTTCGTAGTTTACTTGGTTTGTCTCATTTGCAGGATTTTGTCTAAAAAAATTAAATATTCTAAACTAACTAGGAATTGGAGCCTTTCAAGTCATTTGACATGTGTGCAGAAAATCTTTCAATTGATATGGTTTATAGTTGGTAGATTGACATATTTTTAAAATTTTAGGCAGAAAATTTTCCGACTTCATTAGAGTTTTCTCAATTTTTAAAGATTTCTGATTTAATTTTTTTACATAGTCCTTTACAAAGGAACCCTTCAATTTCATCATATTTTCATCTAAAACACAACACTCAGGAATTCATTCTTTTTTGCAAGTTCTTTCATTATTTATTTGAACGTATGAAATTTGACCAAATTCTTGGTTTTTCAGAGATAATATACCAGAACTAAGCCAAATACCTAATTGTTGACGTTTATTTGAAAAATATTCCCCTACATTCACAATTTTTTGTGCATGGCCAGAGCAGTACATATTATTTTTGAAAATGGGGCTGTCTGTAAAAATAAGTGTATATAGAGCGAATAGAACAAGCAGATGTTGAGATATAAACATTCGCAAAGACAGGAAATTGGTCTAAATTCCTTCACAAGGTGCATTGATCAGACGATCCCCTACGTTCGGATGCATTGTTGCACATATGTAGTGATTTCGATCAGCCGGAACAGCAACAGGATTAACATTCACTGAAAATTGTTCGATTTCCAGACCCAGAAAGTATTAATATTGAATGGATTTAAAATGGAATTCCGTATTTATGTCCGGCAACAGTGACTAGGCCAACCGATAGAGTCTGTAGAAGCAATAAGCCCATCATCGATATAAATATAGCTATAGGATTATTTGAGAATCCTCCCGGTAATTTTTAAATACATATACACAAATGCATCTCTAGAACACATGCATCGCGGTGAACATTGTTTTCTTCATCGAAGGGTAAATTCTGCTTTTTCAAGAAATTTCGCACGTGTGGGAGATTTTGCTGGACTAAGAAGCTTTCGCGCCTGGTTTTATCACCTGAAATTTCATCCGATACAATTTCTTCTGCATTTCTCTCACTGCAACAACATTTTCAGTCCGAAGTAATCTGCAGTCTGTGTCATTTGACTCGAGTTGTAGGCCTTTATAGAGAGCGGCTCCTATAGGTACTGAGAAGGGGTTGTATTTTATTCCTGGTATAAATAAAAACGTCTGGTAGATGTCTTTCCAATCATTTGTGTCCAACAAATGCTGCAATATCTATATCGCCTTTCCCGTTTGAGAACATATGCTCGCCATTATCCATCCGCACTGGTAATTGTTGTTCAAATTTGACAAACAAATTCACTCATCAAGCCTTAAATTTAATTTTGAGAGTTATTTTGTATTTTTTTCTTGTTTCTGCAATCCCTTGCACAATAACCGGGTTTAGTACGATTGTAGCGCCTTCCGTTTGGTTCTGGTCTGGTTAAGAGAATTGATCTGCATTTCTTCTATTGAGAGTCTCGAAATTATATTAGGAAGGATTCTTTCTTCTATACATTAGTTGAATCACACTTACGAAATGATTGTACTGTGTAGACAAGTTCGTTAATATTTTAGTTCCCCCAGATTCCTAAGCCTATGAACTAGATCTTCTAATTTTGAGAGGTGCATAGGCATGTCATCTGTTGGATTTTTCGCCATTGCATACCGTTGCTGTTCTAGCATATGCACACTTGCATCGGATTTTTAAAAAAAGTTTGTCCCACGATTGCAATTATTTTCTGTGCGAGGTTGTGTGCTTCCATCCTGCAAGTGACTTCTTATAAATCTCTTTACTAATCTCTTTACACCTATTTTAAAGAAATTTCAAGTAAATCAAATGTTCGAATTTGGTCAGGAAATAATAATAACGAAGTAAAATAAAATATTTATTGTTTTTTTTACTCTAATTTGAATTAATTATTTAATTCCTGTTTTCATATTAGTATTATTTACATAAGAATAATTATTCAACACTCCATAGATAGATGACAATTGTAAGAGAATTTAATCCAGTTTCGAAGTGATGAGCTTATGATTATGAAAAAAATTAAGATGTGGCCAACACACGACTTTCTTTTACGAACAGAGAATTTTGAGAAATTTTATTTTTTTCTTAATTTTTTTTTTTAATTTTTTGTTTTTTTTTTTATTTGTTTTTCATTTTTGGAAACATTTAGAATGAAGTAATTTTTTGTAAACCTTATACTTTTTAAGATATTTGCAAAACAAATTTTCTGGACCAAGGGAGTGGCCACTTCCGGTTAGCCGATTTGGAGTAAAATTCACTGGGACCTCTCAATTTATCAAAAAAGCTTAAATCTGAAGTTTCACTTCGATTGATTAAACCATCTGGGCTGTAGAGAGGACACAGACAGACTGACAGACTGACAGACTAACAGACTAACAGACTGACCGACTGACAGACAGAAAGACAGACACCATTTCGAAACCCACTTTTTCGGACTCAGGGGACCTAAAAACAAATAAATTTCTAAAAATCTCAAGGTTCAAAATTTTCATGATTATTATACTTTATTTTACTAGAGTAAAAGAAAGTAAAAAACCCTAATCCATACGAATCGTTCGTTTAGTAAAAGTTCTGCAAAATTATTTTTTGGAAATCGCACCCAACTCCCAAGGGCCAATATCGGCCATTGCCAACAATGATGACAAAGGTTTGGCTAGCACATGGAATAGGTCCCTTAATTACCTAGTTAGAAAACCCTAATCCATACGAATCGTTCGTTTAGTAAAAGTTCTGCAAAATTATTTTTTGGAAATCGCACTCAACCCCCAATGGCCAATATTGGCCATTGCGAACAATGATGACAAAGGTTTGGCTAGCACATAGAATAGGTCCCTCAAATACCTAGTTAGAAAACCGTAATCCATACGAATCGTTCGTTTAGTAAAAGTTCTACGAAATTATTTTTTGGAAATCGCACTCAACAATGATGACAAATGTTTCGCTAGCACATGGAATAGGTCCCTTAATTACCTAGTTAGAAAACCCTAATCCATACGAATCGTTCGTTTAGTAAAAGATCTGCAAAATTATTTTTTGGAAATCGCACTCAACTCCCAAGGGCCAATATCGGCCATTGCCAACAATGATGACAAAGGTTTGGCTAGCACATGGAATAGGTCCCTTAATTACCTAGTTAGAAAACCCTAATCCATACGAATCGTTCGTTTAGTAAAAGTTCTGCAAAATTATTTTTTGGAAATCGCACTCAACTCCCAATGGCCAATATTGGCCATTGCGAACAATGATGACAAAGGTTTGGCTAGCACATACAATAGGTCTCTCAAATACCTAGTTAGAAAACCGTAATCCATACGAATCGTTCGTTTAGTAAAAGTTCTACGAAATTATTTTTTGGAAATCGCGCTCAGCAATGATGACAAAAGCTCCGCTAGCACATGGAATAGGTCCCTTAATTACCTAGTTAGAAAACCCTAATCCATACGGATCGTTCGTTTAGTAAAAGTTCTGCAAAATTATTTTTTGGAAATCGCACTCAACTCCCAAGGGCCAATATCGGCCATTGCCAACAATGATGATAAAGGTTTCGCTAGCACATGGAATAGGTCCCTTAATTACCTAGTTATAAAACCCTAATCCATACGAATCGTTCGTTTAGTAAAAGTTCTACGAAATTATTTTTTGGAAATCGCACTCAACAATGATGACAAAGGTTTGGCTAGCACATGGAATAGGTCCCTTAATTACCTAGTTAGAAAACCCTAATCCATACGAATCGTTCGTTTAGTAAAATTTCTGCAAAATTATTTTTTGGAAATCGCACTCAACTCCCAAGGGCCAATATCGGCCATTTCTAACAATGATGACAAAGGTTTGGCTAGCACTTGGAATAGGTCCCTTAATTACCTAGTTAGAAAACCCTAATCCATACGAATCGTTCGTTTAGTAAAAGTTCTGCAAAATTATTTTTTGGAAATCGCACTTAACTCCCAAGGGCCAATATCGGCCATTGCCAACAATGATGACAAAGGTTTGGCTAGCACATGGAATAGGTCCCTTAATTGCCTAGTTAGAAAATTCTAATCCATATGAATCGTTCGTTTAGTAAAAGTTCTGCAAAATTATTTTTTGGAAATCGCACTCAACTTTCAAGGGCCAATATCGGTCATTGCCAACAATGATGACAAAGGTTTGGCTAGCACATGGAATAGGTTGCTCAAATACCTAGTTAGAAAACCCTAATCCATACGGATCGTTCGTTTAATAAAAGCTCTACGAAATTATTTTTTGGAAATCGCACTCAACAATGATGACAAAGGTTTCGCTAGCACATGGAATAGGTCCCTTAATTACCTAGTTAAAAAACCCTAATCCATAAGGATCGTTCGTTTAGTAAAAGTTCTGCAAAATTATTTTTTGGAAATCGCACTCAACTACCAAGGGCCAATATCGGCCATTGCCAACAATGATGACAAAGGTTTGGCTAGCACATAGAATAGGTCCCTCAAATACCAAGTTAGAAAACCCTAATCCATACGAATCGTTCGTTTAGTAAAAGTTTGGCACATGGAATAGGTCCCTTAATTACCTAGTTAAAAAACCCTAATCCATACGAATCGTTCGTTTAATAAAAGTTCTACGAAATTATTTTTTTGGAAACCGCACTCAACAATGATGATAAAGATTTCGCTAGCACATGGAATAGGTCCCTCAATTTCCTAGTTAAAATTGAGGTGTGGCCAACACACGACTTTCTTTTACGAACAGAGAATTTTTAGAAATTTTATTTTTTTTTAAATTTTTTTTTTAATTTTTAAATTTTTATTTGTTTTTAAATTTTGGAAACAATTTGTCTTAAGTAGTTTTTTGTAAACCTTATACTTTTTAAGATATTTGCAAAACAAATTTTCTGGCCCATGGGAGTGGCCACTTCCGGTTAGCCGATTTGGTAAAATTCACTGGGATCTTCCAATTTATCAAAAAAGCTTAAATCTGAAGTTTTAGTTCGATTGATTAAACCATATGGGCTGTAGAGAGGACACAGACAGACTGACAGACTGACAGACGGACAGACAGACAGACAGACACCATTTCGAAACCCACTTTTTCGGACTCAGGGGACCTCAAAACAAATAAATCTCTAAAAATCTCAAGGTCCAAAATTTTCATGATTACTATACTTTATTTTACTAGAGTAAAAGAAAGTAAAATCAATCTTCTCATCAGGCCGGGGCGACTGCGGACTGATTGTACCACAATTTTCATTCTATATATACAGAATGTTAATATTCATAATGAATGTTATATATATATATATGTATATATGTATATATATATATATATATATATATACATATATATATATATAATTCGCTAATAAAAGCTGCACAGTATATAAATTCTCTTACAATTTTCGGAAATATTAACTTCAAATAAATTATAAATAAAAATTATTTTAATTTTTTGTTTAGATTTTTTTAGAAACGAAATTTAAGTTGCTTTTTCAAATTCTTAAAATTTGTGATGTTAAACGTTTCAAACTTTCCCAAATTTTTTCTTCGGAAAAAAAACGAAGTTTGGAAACATGGTAAATTTTTAAATTCTTCCTAAACGAAGGATTTCAGCTCGAGCAAGATATATGCCACATAAAATGAGCCTTCTTTGCCATAACCAATATTTCTATATCTAAAAATGTACAAATAATTAATTTTTATATTTTTCTTTTAATATTAACATTTCGTCGCATCTTTCCATTCCACATTAAAATATTTATTGTGTAATATTTATGAGAAGTTTTATAATAAAATCGGGATATACGCAAAGATGGAATGAGTAAAATGTTAAGAAAATACCATTTATTTATTTATTTATTTTTTCATTTTAATTTAACAAATATATAAGACATTTTACAATTGTTTTCAACTTCGTATATGTACGGGTAAGGTGTGAGTTGAAAAATCGGAGGACTAAATTTTGTTGTGGAATGTAATTTATATTTATGTGTCGAATTCTTTCAATATATACACAATAATGGCATAAGAGGTAGTTGTATATAAGGTTGAATGGATTCTATTCAATAATATGTTTAATGAAATTTTTCAATTCAGTATTTCATTTTTATTTTTTATAAAACATCAAATTCATTATTTAAGAATTTTGATATTCTTATAACACCTTTTTCATCTTAACTCAAATTTAATCTATTCATTGAATTTTAATTTTCTTATATTAATGGAATTTTTTGTTCCCTTCAATTTTTTTTTTTATCATCATCATTATCTATATATAGCTCGTATTTTAATCTCGACAAAAACCCCAAACCAATCAGAACCATTCCAACAATACACCAAATCCAAAAAAGTTTTCAAATATTGAGGTTATACTATATATTAAAATATACCTACATTGCGGTATTCGCCGCCATATTGTTCAGGCGAATTATTTGAGGTTAAAACCTTTAAACCAAATACGGATATAAAGTCATGGTTCATGTCTTTTAACAATATAATTTATTAACAGTTTTTGAACAAAAATGTAGTAACTATTTATTTATATTCCAACTTGTTCATTTTTATTTTATTTTATGTGGTAAATAAATGAAAATAGTTTAGCTTTCACAAGCATTTTCCACAAATAGATGTAGATAGATAAAAATAAAACAGAGATGTATGTATATAGATTAAAAAGGTATTTTTTAATAATACAAGAAAAGTGTAAGAAAATGTTATTTGGTTGAAGTTTGAGGGTGGAAATAAACTTTTTAATATAACATGGATTAATTTTACTTTTAAAAAATGGAATGGAATTTAAGGATTAAGATTTTAAGAGAATTTCATTTGTAGATAAATTGAAGAAAATAAGAATACATATACAAGTTAAAATTTTTAATTGTTTTTAATACAGGGTTCGGGTGAGGTGATGAGTTTAAAAAAATGATTTATGTGCGAGTTTAGTTGAGGATTATTTATGTACCTACATACATATATGTGCGTGGAATGTGAATAATAATTATCAATAAGACGTGTTCGTTTTACTCTTATTTTGTGTTTTTGTGTATGTATGTGCGAATCGGCACTATTTTAATTATCAAATAAATTTAATTTTACTCCATGTCGTTTTTTCTAAGCACTAAATTTAATCAAGATCCATAATAAATTTTCTCGAAGACTTTTAAGCCAAATTTAAGTAGATTTATGTGTAGTTCATGGATAACCGGCTGTGTCATACTTTGTTCTACTATAACTAGCCTATTTTTTTGATCGATTCAGATCAAATCGGTCCAGGATTCAGAAAGAGTCAATTCCAAGAGAAAGACCTAATTTCAGTTTCAGTGTAATTTTTAATACAGAAGATCGCAGCTTCCTGTAATTCTATTCCAGTGCCCTAATCTCAGCCGATGTTAATCAAAACATACAGTAAATAAGGTCATAAAACAGGCAGAAAATTTCATGGGTATAGTTTCAAGTTTATTTCAATGTGTTTGCCAATACAGTGCATTTCTAAACTGCTTGAATTATACAAACAATTTGCAGCAGAAAAGGAATTATAGGGTAGATTCCTGTTAGGCTTGTACAAACATGTTAAAAAATTCTCATTGTTTATAGCTTCCAGATTTTCTAGAAGTTTCAACAGTCATAGGATTAGAAGGATAAATTTAATAAATTTAATTTCCCAACATTGGAAGATCGATATAATGGAAGATAGATATTTTTAATTAATGATCATAACTTTTATTTGGTTGAAGTTCACGGTAATGAAGAATTTTATAAAATAGATTTGCCACATTTGGAAAGTTGGAAAACAATATCAATGTGATATCTCATATACAGTTTGTTCCTTTTGTTCATCTTTAGCCCTAGTTTAGTTTAAGGTGTGAAAAAACTCACAAAGTGCACCCACTGTAATCGAACGTTTGGGAAGGGCACTGTAAAGCAACTTCTATAGTCTCATTATCCATAGTGAAATCACATTTCTTTATATAGCGGCCCCTCCAATAAGGGAAACAACGTACTACCTCCAGCCGCTTAATCACTAATCCGAGCTTTTATAGAAAGAAAGGATAAATAACTTATTCTATCGGTTGCTTGAAGATAGTGAATGTCCGAGTATAATTACGTGTGATCTGCTTGATTTTAAACACTATCCGAAAATTTGCTAAACAGAGTTGCACCAAATTTTCTTAATATGGGTATTAGTAATTTTAATCAATTTTATAAGTTGTATGATTTTAATAATGACAAATATTAGGTTAAGTGAAGAATTCCTTCTAAAAATTATAAAATTTAATTTTATAATTATAGTCAAACATGAAAGTTATAATTGTTATTTAATGAACATATAAAGTCAGTTGCGGCCGCTTATTTAATTGTCACCAACGCGCAGAACTCGAATTGATGCAATAAACGAAAAAACTGTTCAGTTTTTTTTATGTTTAGTTTTTTTGATTCAATAGAACATGACATAAAATTTGCTTGGTACAATTGATCGAGCAATCATATTTTTTGACTTCCGAATTGCTAGATTGTCGAGTATTTTCCCCTAAGAGTACTGCTCATGCATGTATGCGGATATTACGCGACATTATTTTCCAGTTTTTTTTTCGAAAACGATGTTTTTTTTTGCGTTTGATTTGCTTTGCAATTAGCATTGAAGTTTTTTAAGATTATTCTAAGATTCTAAGTGTGTTCGAGATTTTCGGGAAGATTTCAAGTTTTTTGATAATATCAAGATTATTCTAGAATTCTAAAATAATTTGAGATTATTCGAGTCTATTTATAGAAGAATTCTAAGTTTATTTGTATAGTTTTTCGGAAAACTTGCAAGACTTTGAGTTTTCCGTGAGAACGGATACATTCTATATCCTAGATTTTACAGAAACAAAATAAATAAAAATAAGTAACGTGGTTGTTGGAACAAAAAATTTAAAACAAATTAAGGAAACATTTTGGTTTTTGATTACAACTTGATTATTTTAAACCTCGATGATTGGCTAAATATTGATTTTTTGTTTTATTTTAAACCAAAGTCACAAAACAAAAGAAAGCTTATATGTTCTAAAAGTCTAAACATTGCTAAAACAAGTCTTTGTATGTGGTAGCGCGTATATATGAAAATGTGTACGAAAAATGTATGTTGGTCTAAAAGATATTGGCAAGTATTATATAATTGAAAATTGGATGCAGAGAAAGAGATTAAGCCGCCTCTATTTATTGTACTGTTAATAATTATGAGAATCATGGTCAGTGTATTATTATAAATATGTTGAAGTCTAGCAATAAAAAGTTTAAACTTGACCGAGGATAAATAACTAAAAAATTCATAGTACGTGCACCTATATACATTTCTTAACGACTACTGTTTCCATGATAATGGCGCTTTTATCTACATATGGGAATTTAAAACTTTACCGGCTGAATTAAATCAAAACAATGATGAATTGTTCCTAACATTTTATACAACAAACGCCATATTAGAAAATTGATTCGATTTGTTAATGATGGAATGATACCTAATATCGCGCTTATGTATGTACATATCCAAATGTGCCCAAACAATTTTTAAATACACACCACAGAATTATAACACAAAAATTGTGTTTTGTATCTTAAAGATTTACTATCTGCATTTCGTCTTAAGAATTTCAATTCTTTTTACTAACAAAAGAATTGTTCTCTTTACATATTATTTGGGCATTCAAGTAGGCATGTCCGTAACATGTATTTTTCCCCATAACCTTCATCTTATATACATTATTCTTATAACCACTTTTTATATACTATTGTGTTGTACATTTACAAGCAAAAAAAAAAAATAAAAATGTGGAATAAAATACAAAAAAATAAAAGAAGTATGATGATCCCCTCTTAACGCTGGACCAATCCTTGAAGATATAAACAAAAATAAATATAAACACAATTATCGTCATCATCATCGCATCAACATCTTGATATTATAATCATCGTATATATACATATTTTGAATTACAGCCATCTAGTTTCTGTATATGTTCATATTATACTGTATCTCTGTATCTTTACTCTTCTTTACTATTACGTTTATAAAAATGGGGGGATAACTGCTGCTATTAATAAACCGCTTCTCATACCCTGCGAGATGATTTTACTTTGTCGCAGCAGAGTGCACAAAAAAAATTGTGTATATAAATTTTATATACACAAAATAAAAAGGCGGAGCAGAAAAAAAGTCTGTATCGAGTTTGTAAAAATTTTCTGTATTTTTCTCGGAAAAATTAATAAATAACTTTTCATTTGCGCTAGGAAGTGTACATACCATACATACAATATGTTATATATATACAAAAATTTTCATTATTTAATTTTCTTTCTGGTACGGTTGCTGTATTATGGAAAAATATGTTTGTAATAAAGTAAAATTGTCATTTTGTGAAGTCCTATAGAAGTTTTAAACGACTCAGAGACGAAATTTTGTAATATGACTTAAAGATAATAAAGTGTCGGGGAAAGGTGTACGACTGTTTGTGGGTGGAATATGGCTGTTGGAGATATGCTTATATGAAAGTTTTTATATTTAACTATTCAAATTTTATATATTTGAGGCCATACATTAACCAAAAGGCGCATATTAAACACGCATGATTTTCAGGACTTAGACCGCTTCTTCGAGTATTGTAGGTTCTAATGTTTATCAATTAATAGAAATGATTGTTTTAGATAATTTCAAAGATCATTTTATAGCCGGAAGCCCAAAACGTTCTGTTTTTAAAAAAATTGTCATATCAATATCTTATCTCGATATTTCACTAAATAGAACTCGATTGTAAACAAAAATAATATATGAACAAAACGACAACTGGCAGTACCGGGCCCGCTTCGAGATGTGTTGAAATGCATGCGACCTAATTCTTATTTTTGACAAATGGAGGAATATGAATTATGATTAATTAAATTGAGGATTGGGAAAACGAGTTTTTAACTGAATCCCGATTTCTCGAGTGTTTTTTTTCCTAATAGTGTTCCCAATAGTTCCTATACACTTTTAATTTGTTAACAGTGAAACTTCGCTTTATGGACACCCCATTCTTGAACGATTAAATTTGAAAATCCCAGTTTACTTTTCTAACTACTGAACTCTGGCTGTTTACAGAAATCAATGTTCAATCAAACTAAATATTTTTCAATTAAACAAAAAAAAAAATTTACAAAAACCACAAAATTCGTCTTTTCACTAACCTAATGATAGTTTGGAAAAAACTATACGCACAAAGTGCGAGTAAAGCTGCGTTTTTTTATTCGCTCCGGATAGTTGCTATCGAGAGCCGCCTTATAAAAAGTGGCTCCCGATAGCGCTCCGTATAAATAGGTAGAGCCAAATATTTTTTATATGAAGTTTTTGCTAAACAATTGAATTAAAAACGATAGTTTAATGTTAAATAAGTTTAGTTTACCAACAAATAGCGCGTCAAATTTAAATTTAGGCGTATAAAAATGACGGCTCTCGATAGCAGCTATCGGGAGCGAATAAAAAAACACAGCTTAAGTTTTCGAAACTACAAACTTTCACCTTGAAAAAATACTTGCTAACACATGGTGCGCAAATAACTATTTCTCAAATGTTTCCTAAACTATTGTACATACATTGAAATATCTTTATGATGAACACTAGTTTAACGAAATTTTCAGTATAGCGAATTTCTGCAACGAATCTTCCTTAGGTAGACGGACGTTTTATTATAAGGAAATGTATTATGGCTAACTAAATGATTTATATTAAAAGGTATAGTAAAATAAGAAAATTTTACATTTTCATAAATTCATTATAACGAAATTATAATAAAGGCAACTACACGTTATAACGAGATTTCAATGCATTCGATTCTTCAAATTCTGTCAAATTTCTCAATATCAATACAAGTTTAACTATTCAGCCTCCAAATATTGACTCTAAATTCGAAGTCCTATATACAATTATGGTTGCCTTAAAGTTCCGCTATGCGTGTAATCTAACCTTATTACATTTATTATAAGTGCATTAGTTAAACATTATTTTCACAATTAGTTTGAAATTTTGTTAATGGTACAAATCTAATCGCTCTTCATCTAGAACCATACTATTTCAACCTATTGTATACTTATGGCAAATTATAAATGAAATGTAACTCCCTCACAATAGCGAAAGCGCGGTGGTTGATATACATATAAATACAAAATATCCCGAAACAATAAAACTTTTTTTATATGTACATTAATTTATAACAATAAAAATTATACTAAATCATAATAATGCCATGTCCATAAAAAATATATAATTTCATTCAACCATTGTACATACACATTACTCCTCATACCACATGAATGAATATTCCATTGATTATACAACTGTATCATCCCATTCCAGTTGTTTTTTAAGTTGAATTTTTCTCAACCCTCCCAGCATCCCAGATTAATTTTATTTTATTAAACCAACCCAATCAATTTAAAAACTAAAATTTCATTTAATAACAATTCTAAATATAAATGTGTACATACCTATGTATGTATATGTATAGTTGGTTGGATGAGTTCCTACCTCATTATTTTATTGTTTGACGCTCCTTATACATATTCAAAATATGTGTATGTGAAATATGTTGGTTTTTATTTTTGTTTTGTTCACCCCTTGTATATTGTGTTTGCCACAATTTAATTGTTCCCCATATATAATTTTTCTAAAAATTATACAAATATAAAATAATAATAATAATTATTATTATTATTAATAGTATTGTGACGTATTGTCAGTAATACATAATAAATTACATAAAATAAACGAAATAAAGGGATGGGGATATGCAAAATCGCATGTGATATTATTTTGAATGAATAAATTTTAGATTTATGGTTGTTATATGAGTTTGAAATTATGTGTTATTTTCAAAAAATTATATCCATATATTATTGTTATATGTATATATGTCTATATGTGTTTATATTTATTTAGATACATAAAATCTATTTTAAAACATAATATCGCCGCGCGCCATCAATGAAAAAACATTAGCAGGCAGAACTGCTTGATGATAGTTCATTCATTAATTCCTATTAATAATGTATATGACATATAATCCCCCCGCCCCCTTACCCCTATTCTTGGAGTCCCACACCTCTGTTATAATATCCCCATTCTTTGTCGTCGGATCAGATCGAAGTTGACGTTAAAAGCCATAACACAAAATCAAACATTTAGTAGCTCTAGGCTTGTAGCTATATATAGGCATCTTCAAAGTTTTACAGTTTATAAAAGTAAGTACAAGATGTCCGTTTAAAACTCGACTCACTTGGAATTCAAAAATCATATTTTTTTGAAATTTTCATAGCAACCTCGACTTGCTACTTTATTAAAAGGCTGTGAGTTAAACCACAAAATGAGATGAATGGAACAAAAAGTTTATACATATAACAGTGAAAAAGTAACTGAAGAAACACCATAAGGGTTTCAATAAAATGTTTCCCATAGGTATCCCCAGTACATTTGCTACATTCAGAATTGTTTAAAATTCGAGGAACACGAGGCTGTTAAACACTTCTAAAAACTTCTATCAAGGACTTCCAGTGAACATTTTTGTAAATCAAGATGAAATGACCTCTTTAGATTTTATAAATTTGTTTGAAATTCATTATTCGGAAAATGTCCCGGTCAATTCTGTTAAGCAGTTTGTTGGTATAGCCCAATTTTGAACAGGTTTCCGGAACGATTTAACAGAAGTTTCAATCGGTCGCCATATTCACTGGATTTTAACCCGTTATACGATTTGGTCCTAATGCGCTACTTAAACGGTTGTACGTTGACAATCCTTGTGATTTGAATAACTTGGAAGATTTATCGGGGTTATCAATTCTGCATCGAAAAGGTTACAAAAAATTATCAGTGTGTAAATGGTGGATATTTTGTTAACCTGCAGTAATCAAATTTTGAAAGGTTGCTTTTTGATTTATTAAAAATAGGTCTAAGTAGTCGCGTTTCAAATTGTTTATAACTCTAATTTACTTTGCGTATACTTGTTGATTTTAATACTTTCCAACATATCTATAAACGACGTTTGTGTATTCATGTAAATTTATTTAGTATTGCCAGTGTTGAAAGAGTGATTGTTGTCTTGCATGTTAGGGAACGGCTGATTTTCCTATTTTTATTTTATTTTACGTTAGTAAAATAAATTTTAATAATCATGAAAATTTTCGACCTTGAGATTTTTGGGATCCGTTTTTGAGTTTCCTGAGTTCGAAAAACCGAGTTTGGAAGTGTAATCTGTCGATTTGTCTATTGGTATGTTTTTATAGGTGCTTAACCAATCGAACAGAAATGTCATATTTAAGCTTTTATCATAAATTTGGTGGTCCCAGTGAATTTAAGTCAAAATCCGTTGAACAGAAAATTTATTTTGCAAATATCTGAAAAAAATTCATATAAAAATATTAAAAAAAAATAAAAATGAAAAAAAATAAAAAATTTAAGAAATTTTCTTACTAAGTTTCTCAACCTTCCCGTTTCGTAAAAAACTGTAAAAAAGTCTTGGATTGGCCGCACCTACATTTTTTATTTATTGATCGTTACTTTCGGGTGCTATCTCGTTGTAATTTTCGCCTTGTTTGGCCTATACATTTTTTATTACAGTTCGCGCATTCAATCTCTTATGATATGTCAATATATTCAGTTTTTAGAGCTTTTGTTTAGTAATTCAATATTGTGTGTTTTAAAAATCGTTCCTAATTTATTTGTAATGGGAGGGCCGACTTGTAGTTTGTGTAAAGTTAAATATTTTATATAATTTTAGTTTAGTCCCTTAGTCCTCTATATAGGGGAAAATTCATGAGCGCCGGTGCATCAGTGGCAGCGAAAGTGTTAATTGTCTTTTGAATATAAAACCAAAATATCCGAGGGATCTCACTTAAATCTGCGTCTGCGCCTTATCTCTGCCACTGGTCAAAACTCCTCTATGTTCACTAAGCTTATTTGACATTTAAATCATTTTGGTACCACACTTTATCTTAAATCATGTAAATGCTAATATGTTTTTTATAAATTTAAAACATGCATGGATAAATTTAAAGAACTCAATTATTTTTATAAAATTTTAACGATATTTAGTTCTTTATTTTTATATTTTACAATAAAAAAATACCTCCAACGTTTCGATGGTTTTTTTCCGGCTAAATCAAAGTTCTTATTGTATTGCTGCTTGTAGACAGTGTAAAACTATTCTCTTGCGCTTGATTTCCAAGGAACGTTAAATTGTTTATTTGTTCTAGTCCACAAGTTCGTTTAATTTAACCTGGTTGGCAACGTTATCGACCTTATCTCCTCTAAAGGCAAATCTTATTAATTATTAGTATTTGCTTAGTTATTCACTATACCGATTTCTGACGTTTAGTATTTTTGATAAAACATTTAGATATATTCGATCAAATCGAAAGAACTTATAGCCTAAGCAGATTATTGAAAATTCCCCATTTAATAAACAGCTATGCTATAAATGCTAAGTGTAAAATTTTGTGGTTTCCTTCTATATAAAGAAAACTAAAGATTGAATTAACAGAAAACTGCACCTAGAGAAAAATTGAATTTTTTATTTACATTGCTTCCCTTATCATATTTTTATACTTAAAGTTTCTTACCAAAAATCTCATACTTGTAGGACTCAAAAGGTGTGCCATAGGTCAGAAAATTTGTTTACCATATATAGTATACAACTTACAAGTAAGATTAGACCGATAAATATTAAATTCATACCATTTCCATAATAATTAATGCAATAATCATATACATAATATAACGTTATTGTTAAAAACGCATGGATCTGACATTTAAAGCAATAAATATTCTAAGTTAATTTTCTCTTGCAATTAACAACAATGGTAACAATAGTCGATTCAGATTAGTGTTGAATTAAGAAGGACGCGGGAGGCAAAAATATCCAAACATATACAAATAGGTACATATTATGCTGTTTATACCACTTGAGTCAAAATTTAATTAATAATCCACACACTGTAATTGAAATGAGTATAAAATTACAATATGTATATAAGGCGAAAAATCGTCGGTGTGTATATGTATGGTAAACAGAATTGAAACAGTCCCACAAGATACCTAGATATATGAGGATGAGCTAGTGGTGAATCATTAACTCCGTTTCAGAAATTTTTCTATTGTTTCCAAAAATTACAGAATATTTTCCATATTATACAATAGAAAAAACTAAATTTTGTCTGCATACCAAATACCAATCTCACCTATATATTGTTATATAAATAA
This sequence comes from Tipula vernalis, assembly GCA_958295665.1. Classification (NCBI taxonomy): domain Eukaryota; kingdom Metazoa; phylum Arthropoda; class Insecta; order Diptera; family Tipulidae; genus Tipula; species Tipula vernalis. The sequence goes on from OY282560.1 coordinate 367,783,344, forward strand.
TAAACATATATACCTTCTTTATATATTTGCTGGGTAAATATTCTTAGAAACAATATAATATAATAAAATAATTAGAAAGGATAAAAATTGAAAATTTTGATCATAGGGATGGTAAAATTCTATATAATTTACGAACAATAGAAAAAAATTTTCTATTTTGTACGTATCCTTTTTAGAAATTTATCTTTTGATAATAAGAAAAATTAAATTTTATATTTACACAAAAGAATGTTAAGGCGGATAGTTACAGTTAATTAGGAATTCAGAAATAGAACAAAAATAGATTTCATACACATTGCAGAGAATGGTAAAATTTAATTTTCCATTTTTTCGCTACATATAATTCGATAGCTCCCCTATATATGTACATAATACTTACAATATAAAGAACGCCTTAGATATTCAATAAAAATATTTTCACGTTTTTCATAAAACACAATGCAAATAAAAAATATCCTTTTAGCCATTACAAAAAAAAATAAAAATAAAAAAGGATATAAGGACAATTTTTATATAAATAATTTTATGGTCAATAATCAAAAAAATGATTATCCCTATTAACACTTCATATCACATATGTCGACACGAACAATTATTGAGGTTATATATGTGGTTTACACGAATTATAAGGACATTAGATTTATTGACGACGTGACCAAATTTATATTACATTAATATTACGAAGGATTGACTGTTCATATTACTGATATCGAACTATACATCTTTTAGTTACAAAAAACTTACAAAGAAAAATTCCGATCAATTTACTTATACATATTTACATTGGACCAACTTTGTCTATATTTTACGTAATCCAAGATTTTTTTGTAAAATTATGAAATAAACAAAAAAAATTCAGACAAAAGTCAATAAGATTCGAAATATGAGATTCTTGAGAAGTTCTAACTTGTTGGCAAATATTTAAAATACGCATCGTGTATATACATATATATGTATAAATGAATACAGAGAGCCTAGAAAAAATCGAATTAACTGTTATAATAAATGAGTTTATTTGTAAATAAATGAAAGTTTAACAACAACAAAAAAACAAAATTTGAATTCATCTCGTCTGGATCTGACATTGGTACTTAAAAAAGCAGAGAATTTATTTTGCTTAATTGAAAATTTAATATTTTCTTTTATTAACATTTAAAATTGATTTTAATTTTTTTTTAATAATAATTTTCATTTGCTATTGACAAATTTAACCGTTATTACATAATTATGATACCTTTTGATTCATTATAAACATATATATCAAATTAACCCATCTTTTCGCCCTTATCGCTGCAGATCATTATTCGACTGTGCTATATGGGGATGGTTTATTAAAAATCATAATTTTTTAACCTTTCACAAAAATTTTTTTTTTGTATTTGTAAATAATTGATCCAATCAAATAATGTTCTTATTGTACATATGAGTTGAATCTTTTTTATTCTTTTCGTAACGTAAATTTATCTATAATAAGATTAGAATCGAAAAATTTATGATCGCACAGCAATAAAAAAATTACATAGCAGAAATTTTTGAAATAGGGATGGTTCACAAGTGATACTCTTATCGTCAGACGTGTTCATAATCTTAATAATAGAAAGAATGTTGGCACAATTATCGGGAAAACCACGATTTAGCAGACTATAGCATCTCATATACAGACTAGCACCTCATATTTATCTTGAACGTCTGGTGATTGACAACTAAACATTATGACATGTACTAATTTTGTAAACGTGTTCCAAATCCAAATTCTTCACCCGCACGTTCGATAGTTATATTCAGCTCTGATATAGTTTTATTGTAAATCATAAGTTTTCAATGCGCTACAGAGGCAGATGTTATCTTAACGGTTATTCTTTCGGTTGTTTGGTGTTCTATTTTAATCGCCATTGAAAGCATGCTAGGTAATCGGTTCTTCACTATGATTGCTTCTCCTATTTTCCTTTTCTAAATGAATCGAGTTCCGAGATTAGATGTATATCCTTTGTGTGACCACAACACATTCACACGTATCGATAACAAATTTAACGAACACAATAATTAAGTAAGGGGTTCCAATTTGTCATTAACAGTATTATCCATGAAAGGTGCATTCTATTTAATAATGACGTGTCGAATAAAGTGTTACCACTCTGTTTTGCCATTAATAAATTAACTATTTAGGCCATTATTAAATGAAGCTAGCATAAATGTACAAAGTCTGGTCCCAAATATTTACGAGATTCGTCACATTTTTAACGGCGCTTACATTTTTACCGGCTTCTCCGAGACCTTTTTGAACCCAAATATCTTCTGAGAATTGTTACTCTCCACCTAAACCTAGCAGTTTTATCTTAAAAGATTTTTTTAATATCGATGATTCCCGCCCTTACTTAGTTTGTTACTCGCTTCCTTGGGAGGTTAGTTTTTGCCTTGCTCTCAATTCAAAATTTCAACGTGAGATTAATTGTTCGCCATTTTTTTGCCATTTTAATTTTTTAATAGTTTCTTAACTTAAAATATGACATGAAAAAATTGACAGTGAAGAAAAAAATGATAGATTTTTTAAAGTGGGGAGGAGGTGAGGGTGGGTTGAGTTTTAGATTATGAATTTGAAACTACAAAATCGATAAGGCGACCATACGTTTTATTTTTATTTTGATTTTTAATTATAGCAAGATCGACCAAAGAGGTTTCTTGTTTTAGAAATATAGATTTGTTGCAATTTCGATATATTAACGGTATTATAGTACTTTGCATTTATATTTAACTTCCGCCCACACGGACCAATGTTATTATTATGGTTTCGAATCGAATCTGAACCAGCTCTGACATTTTTTGATTTTTGTTATTTATTTACGTGAAAAAATATCATTTAAGCTTACAAAATATGTATGTGCCTAACGAATTTTCATTTAATTGAATTATGGACTCGGGTTTCCGAAAATATAGGAGAATCCCTGTACCGGAGCGGGTTCAGGTTCGGGTTTGGTTCGCAATGCTGATTATTATTATTGCTACAGGGTGACTGACACGAAGTGTTACCAAAACAAAACGCCACAGAATATTTATTTTTTGATGAATTTTATTGAATCAAAGTAAAAAATGTTCACAAATATTTAAATTTTCGAATTGCATTAGCAGTTTTCGATTTGGCCACCCTTAGCCGCGATTATGGCCTCCAAAGGCCGACAAATCTATTGCATGTAGCACGAAAGTGTGATCTTGCAGCCAAATATAGAGAAATCACACTATTACGCTTGAATTCCATTGCGGATAACTTTTTTTCTGAATATTTCCCACTAAAATGCTTCTGTACGCTTGTAAACAATGGAATGAATTGTCATTAGTGTAAATTTGAGCGCTCTGTCATCACTGGTTTGACAGCAATAACAGTCTGAAGTTCGTGTCAGTCACCCTGTACATTATTATTATTATTTTTTTGTTTGTTTGCCCAAAACCACTTTTCTCGTCGTTTTAAAGGAGCATTAGCTAGCCAACAAAGGATATCTTTACCTATACGGTAGACGTTTTCTTTTCTTTCCCTAATCAGTTTCTTTGGTCAAGACTAAGAGTTAAAACGGGTTAACCCAAAATCACTTAGTTAATAATACACTCTCTGACTATGTGGTTTTGATCAAATTTTTTGTAGATGCTAGTTTGACGATTGAGTTATGCGTTGTGTTGGGGATTAAGTTGGGGGCCGATCTGCGGATTGAGTTAGGGTTGGATGGGCGATCCGGTTGGTAATTTGTTTGAGCGTTCAGTTAGGAGTTGGTTTGAGTTTTCAGACCTTATTGATTTGGGAGTTTTGCTTAGGGTTGAATTGGAAGCTAGTTGGAGGTCGTGTTGGGGTTGAGTTAGGGTTGGGTTGAGGCTGAATCGATGGTTCGGTTGGTGGTTTGTTTGGGGTTGTGTTAAGGGTTGAGTTGTAAGTTAGTTTGAATCCTTTTTTAGCATGTAGTTTTCGGGCCGTGTTGATTTGAAGATTGAGTTGGGCGTTGAGTTTTGATTGTTGGCAGGTTATATTCTAGAGTTGACGGTCAAGTTTGGAGTTGACTTGGGCTCGATTGAGGGGTTCAGTTGGGAATTGCTTGGGGTCGAGTTCGGAGTTGAGTTGGGGTTGAGCAGGGGAAGTAGGGATTAGGCGCTTTAGTCGGGGATTGAGTTGGGGGTTGGATTAGGTTGACTTGGAATGAACCGTTAATTTGGAAGTTAGCTTTCATTGAGTTATGCGCATGTATTTTTTCGTACCATGTTGATTTGGGGATTAAGTTTGCTGGGTGTTAGGTCGAGGTTGAGTTGGGAGTAAGTAGAGTACAGACGGGTCCATGTGGGAATGGTTTGGGGCTTATTTTGATGTGGAATTTTGTTGACATGGGATGGATTCAAAATTACTAGGTTTTCTAAACCGAACGTGTGATCACTTCGTAAAGTTTCAGCCAGTGATGTTCCAAACCGATTTAAATGATCGAAATCTCAAACTGATCAGTTAAAAAGGATTAGGTTAACAATTCCTTTGTTATTCTTTTTTTCGCTGGTTTTCAATTTCATTGATTCTCTATATACGAGTAGCTCACATCTCACTCTGTGTACGAATAACTCATATCTCTATATTCATCTCTTTTCTTCATTGCATTAAAAAGATCGATTTCTGTTTCATGTGGATCATCAAGACGAACATTTCAGAAAGTTCCGTAGAACCTATCTCAGCTTTCTAGAAACTTCAAGCATCTATAGCGGATTTGTATATACTCGTATACATGTGTATATATACACAATACTAGACTGGTTAGGTGTCTGTTACCGCCGTTTCTTTCCGCTTTGTTATGTGTAGAAATGGTAAACCCGTTGACCCATGGTCAACCCACGTATTGTAGTCAATCAGTGTCGACGAGTATAGGACAGAAAGCCAAACCAAACTACGTTTTTTAATAAAAGAACTCCGCAGGATAAACAGACCCAAAAGCATGATGATGTTTGCAATGACCTTCTTAACATTATATTTTTAGGAAGTTTCATGATATCCAGAGACTGTTTCTATAATGCTGGTAAACAAAAATCCTTCTTATCTATATGCAGCTAAAAAAAAATCAGCCATACAATATTTAATCTTTTATATTAACCTGGCTTAAGAAAAGGATAATATGTATGTCAAATGATAGTAACTTTTGAAAAGTTCCCATGTTTAACATCAGTTAATCATTTATAAAAAAAAACAATCAAACAAATCCTTTTCATACCAAATACAATTAACTAAAAAAAATCCTTCCTTAAGGACATGTTAAAAAAATAAACAAAACAAATAAAACTTGTGGGAGATAAACAAACAAGATATAATAAAATATGGTAATATTGAGATTCACCCTCCAGTTCTTTAACAAAAATTATAAATCATTCAATACAAAAAGATACACTCTATTTTTCTCTCTCACTATCTTACTTTGTTCCTTTCCTTTATATAAATATGTATATAAATGAAAACAATTAAATTTCAATTAAAATCTAACGATCATCAGCCTTTTATATTTTATTTGTGTTGTTGAATGATTTGATTTGATTGAGATCATCATCGTTGTGCTTGTGCATCACAAACATAAACAAGAGGTGAGTTATGAAAACATTGGAAAAAATACGCATATTAGATAAATAAATAAAAAAGGATTCATAATCCTTGGTTGCTTGATTGTTTGTTTCGATAACGTGTCTGGTATTAATTGTTTGTTTTGATGGCGCGATATGTTATCTCGACCAGTTGATCTCGGACGCTATATTGCATATTGCATATTGCGGGAAATATATTATAAATGTACCAAATAAGGACTGTTGTTTCATAATTTTAAAAAGGAGTATGTTTCTTAACAATTTTATATGATCCCACTTGAATTATAAATATGTAAATATGCACAAAGTGCCTTGTTATTTCCGTATTTTATAGTATAGACTTACCACATAATTCTAGGTAAAGGAATTATGCATTACTACATGTACAAATAATAATAATAAAAAGAAAATCCTCATTACACAATAGGGATGTTCGATCGATGAGAGAAAAGCACAAAAGGTATAAAGGAATACTTTTCGCGGTCGCTCCGAATATTTTAAAGTTTATTGTTTGTTTTATAACATTTTTATTGTTACTGCTATATTGTACGAATAAAACTATAACAATAGTTATAAAATAATATAGTTCAATTATTAAACTATTACGATTAAATTACAAACCACCGGTGAATTCATTCTATTATTAAAAAATGTACCATTGTTCATCGTTGATCTTAAATTAATCGTATGGAGATCGTTCATTGTATTTGTTGAGGATCAAAATCAATTTTTGATTATTTTAAACAATATATCATGCAGAACTCTCTATAGAATTGTTATGTTACCATTGTGTTTTATATTGTTGGTTGAATTGGTATATAACAATGGTAAACATATAATGCATGGAGTGGTATAATAAATATGTGTGTATAGTCGCGGGAACAATGAAGGGAGGTATAGTAATTGATTTCAATTGGTTGTTACAAATATAATAAAAATGATTCGTTAAATTTAACATTCGTTATTTAGCTTGCCTCCATGCATACAATATATAATACATATATAACGATCGAAAATCTTCAATATGTATTGAAACTCTAGCCCATGGTACCATCATCATAATAATGTAACATAATATTTTTAATATTTTAGTTTTTACAATTAGTAAATTAATGTAATATAATTCGATGATTATATGTTTTATATAGATGTCCTTCAAACATACGTTTGATTTATATTTAGAAAACAGCAAAAGCTTTGTAAAATAATCGTGTTACTAAAGTGTTTATGCGATATCGATACCAATACCGCGCTTCTTTACATTCATGTTCTCGTACCTTCATACAAACTTTAACTATTATTTTATGTTATTTATTATATACAAATACGATTGTTTAAAACTGTTGGTTTTATTTTAAATTTATTTAATTTTAAATGTTCAAAAGATTTTTATTTTATATTGTTTTAAACAATGCGGTTGGGGTACAATATAATACAATTCTGTCATTAAAGAAATAAAAAATAATAATTCTATAGAGACTGAAAATAAACCTCCTCAAACCCAACAAGATCATCGTCGTCATCATCATCATCAACATCGTCGTAATCATATTAAAACAGCAAACAATTAAAAATACAAATAAAACACTGTTTGTGTTTCCATTGTGTTCCGCAATTATTGTTTGGTTGGGTAGCTAGCAGCATATAATAAAACGAGTACATATAATATAATATAGTTCTTTCTGACAATGAAAATTTTTTTTTCTGTTGTGAAAAACCATTTCAATTGGTTTGTTGAACAAAAAATAATAAAAAAACACAGTCGTATTGTATAACAGTTTAATATTTACGCGATTTTGCTACAAACATGGTGGAATAATTATGATTATTTTATATACAGTTATTTTGCAGTTGTTTTATCAAAAATTTGCTAAAATATTTGAATGCTCATAAATTCGTATATATAGGTACTTACTTAAAATCTATAATTAGAATATTATATAATTTTGAAACCAACAAACGTCCAAACCAAATGTTTCAATTTAACATATTTATTTACTTATTACCTTTTAACACAAATGCTTTGAAAGAAGTTTGAGGCAACTGTTTTAATAATGGATTCATTCGATATTTGCCTGAGAGTCATCTCACACTATTTATACGCAATAGAACATACACATTACATACATATTTAAGAACAAAGTAGATAATATAATCTATCTCGAATCACTCGAAGCTGCGAAATATATTAGATTTGGAGACCCGAATAACTTGTTATTCCCTTGCTTAAAATGTCTCCCAGATCGAACATTTTCCATTTAGAACGAACGTTTAGGTCTCTCAAATCTACCGATAGAAAATTGAATTTAAACTATCACATTGCCATGAAATTTTGAATGCATCTTCTGTTCATTCGGCTTCAATGCGTTGGTTTAAAATGTTGCCAACAGTTAGCTTACCTGAATTCGCCCATTATACCATATACAATTTACTCGTTGTAAATTTTAAAATTTATTATGTATAACTTTTGGTATTTCGGATTAAATCACATATTGTTCTTCAAATTATTTTCTGTAAAATCTCAAGCAGCAACCAACTTGGGCCTACATAATTTTAGTCTCAAAATACCTTACATTTTCTGCCTTTATATTTGCACCTTTTGAAATTATACGAACCCAGTTTAGAAAGATGCGGTGGCTAAAATGTCACCTCGCGAAACCTTTCTAAAGAAATTAGCCTATTAGAATTTAGCCCATTAGAAAAACCAATCTTTAACGGGACAACATAGCCAAATCAAAATTTACTATATTATTGTGAGAAACGATATGAATTAATATGTATGCCAATATAAGGGTAAATTTTGTGTTGCTTTTAAGATCAACAGTCTTTCAATCTGTTTATGAAGTATTCAATCAAATTAAATATTTTATAATCAAACTGTAAACAGAAACTTTCCTATACGAACCCGTTAAATATACTAAAATTAAAGCTTTTATCAAGTTCTAATTTAATCATAAAGGTTTTTCAGTCGTGATGATTTAAAATTGTAAACGTCTGAATTGTCATGGTCAAAAAAAACTCCAGACCTGGAATACTTATGTTTTAAGTTGGGGACAAACGGAAATCTTATTGAAATGGCTTTAAGTTCGAAAAACTGACCTACCGGCGGCCATTTAAGAATCACAATTTTCGGAAAGCAATTACCTCAAACGTAAAATTTCGCAGCCCAACTGTGTAGAAATCAAGACTATTTATTGCCATAATGCACCATGGTATTTGAGGAAAATCTAAATTTTTTCTGCTGGGCGTTCTCGAAAATGATTGTCATAGTTGTTTGTGAAACATGGCTTACGAAAAATTACAATTCTACAGAATACTTTCCATCAGATTATTTCGTGTATAGAGAAATATTTGAATGAGGAGTACTTAGGAGTTAAAAATGACGAGCTGTATTGATCGCCGAGAAAATTCTCGTTCGAGCGAGGTTATAGCTTGTCATCAGATATTCGAGTTATATGTACGTATTAAAATCGACATTTCTTATATCTTCCTATATGGCCGCCATATATTTTCCCTGTGGATCAACTTTAGAAGTTTATCTTGAATTTATTAACTTTTTGAAATCTGAGGTGTCTTCAGTACATGTTGACGATCAAATCATGATCATTGGTGACTTATTTAATCTTCCCAATATTGTTTGGTTTGAGGGGGGAGGGGGGTGTTTTCAAGGCCTATTAAAATGTACAAAAATCAGTCTAGGAAAATTTCTGGATTTGGTGTTTTCATCTGATGATGAGCGTCTACCTTACACCATAAATATTTTTTATGAAAATCCAATACTAATTTTTTTTTGATAATTCTTTTCTTTTTGATTTTTATAGCCAATCTGATTGGAAGTTCCTTAGACGATGAGAAAATTTGAACGAAATTGTTTTATTGCTCAACGAACTATACCCAAGACTTGTGTTGAAAGGTATGCTTTTTTAAATAAAAATGAATTTCCGTTTCGTAAAGCATGGTACAATTTAAAAATGTTGCCTCTGGAAAAATGGCATAACAAATTTCATTCGTTATATAGGGTACATGGGACTGAGTTTTATTCTAGATTCGACGCAGCTCGAAAGGAATTTTAAATTGGTTTCTATATAATAACTAAATTTTGCAAATTGAAGTTGATTTAACATCCAATCCAATAAAGTTCTGAAATTTCCTAAACGATAAAAGAGGAAAGTATATTTGGGTTTCTTCACTGTTGATTTTTCAGAATTCATTGGCGAGTCAGCCCTCTAGTATCCGTAATCTGTTCGCCAATTATTTTGAGTCCGCTTATACGTACCATCCGCGATGTTATTTTCTTTTTTTTTACACGTCTCCCATATTTTGTAATCATACTGAATTTAGCCAATTAAAATTTACTGAAATCGATGTTTATATGATTGCTTGTCTCTTCTTCATGTAAATAAGGGGGCTGGTTGTTAATTTTGATGGCATTCCACCCATTAAGATTTTTTCCGAGAGCTTAGCTCTTCCACTAAGTCACATCTTTAATGATAGCATTCGTCCGGTTTTTAAATCTGGTAAAAGATGTGAAATTAGAATATCGGGGAATTGGTACAACATATTGATATACTTACGTTGTGTTAGCCTTCTGCAATTGTAAAGATTTTTCTCAAGCTCTGCTCACACTAAAATCTTATATGTCTCCTTTGTTCGTTCTATTCTTGTATTTGCTCCTCAGGTCTGGTCAACATTTTATCAGTGTAATTCAGATAGAATGCAAAGTGTTCAGAAATAGTTTATGCTGTAAGCTCTTCGTGATATACCTTTTCAGCAAGTGAATAACTATGTTCTCCTGCCTTAGAATCATCGCTGTAATTTATTAAAATACTTATAGCATCTGCTATTTTCGTGCACCATGGCTGGATCTCACATATTGATTGTCATGAAATTCATACTTATGCGTTTCAATTAAAACGCTCCTACACATTGTTTGCGTCGACATGATGGTTTCTTACATATTGATTCTGTTTCTACAAATAATGCACTTTCTGGACCTTCCTTGAAAATGTCGCGAATTTTTAATTTGGTATTTGACATTTCTGATTTTAATATGTCAAGAAATTCGTTTAGAAATTAGATATTTAAATTTTCGTATATTGAGAATTAATATTTTTGTTATCATCAGGGTTCGATAAAAGATTAATTATTACAATATCAACCATTTAAATATCAAATTTATGATAAAAAGAAGAAAAATTAAATTTAGAAAGTAAAGCTACGTGTCTATCTGCGGGTAAAACTCTCGAGGGTAAAATTCCTCATGGACTAAACTTAACTAACTACTATAACGAGTAAACCTTTTTTGTTCCGAAATAAGTTTTAGAGACTGTACTACATGATTTTTTTAAATCGGGTTGAATTCTTTGCTTTATAAAATAATGAGATGGGTGGCTCGTTTATATCGGCATTGTTTAAATGCAGGAGGAATAAACAGACCTAAAAAATATCTTTAATGGAACGCTGCATATGATCCGTGCTGTTCGCTGAATTTTTCAGTGATCCTAATTAGAAACTCAAACTAGTCATTTATACTCGTATCTGTACAATTTGCTGTTTACTGTCACCGTAATTCGGACATTCACCAAATGTACAACTCGACTTGTGCCCCTCTGTTTTGTCATCATAGATTTGTTGGACAAGTATTTTTTGTTCTTTTATGTTTACAAACGAGTTTTCTTTTTTCTGTCGTGTTTCGTAAAAGGAAGTAATTTGGCAAAAAAGTGTTCTGCATCCAAAAAAAGCCCTAGCTCGGTTTGTCTTTACGTATTTTCCATTTCAACTCTGGCAGAAAAAAGTGTGTGTTACTGATACTTAAAATGAAAATAAATTTGTTGTTCAGTAAATCATAAATTCAATTTGCTCTGTGCCTCTGCATATATTCTAAAAATAAATTGCTCTGAACTATACTGTTCTCCTTTAACATTTTTATAAACCGCGCAGATTATTCATTTTCTCGCCAGAACCTCCCCTCTGGTTTTGTTTGTAAACAAGTTGTTTGGAAAAGGATTAGAGTAAAAAAAATCCACAAACTTGCATAACATCAAAACCACCAAGTGAACAGGGTATGAAGATTTACAGAGTAATCTGTAATCAGTTTATTTAAAAGTAACAGCTACACATTTTTACACTTTGTGAAACAGACGGTTAATCTCAAGAGTTGACAAAATTATCGATAATAAAATCACTCTTAGACTGAGTAGTATACTACTGTCTCTCGCATAAAAAGGATGGTCGTGGCACTAGCACTTAAGTATGTTTAGAAACCAACAATTTTATGATTTCTTGATTCAGGCACTATATCAAAATATCTGCATCGTCGTAACTTCTAATTGCTTTCCTTTTGTATATTCAACAATTTTCGAAGATGCGAACTACGCTGTTCTCTAAATCAAAATTGAGGTTCCTTTAAATAAATATAGGGTAAACAAAAAATATTTTAAATACAGTTAGTTTTCTAGTATGTGTAAACAAATCATAATTATTTTATACATATGTATTGACGACTTTACCGAAAAGATGTTGATTTTTGGATTTGTTTCTCGCGCTTCAAACGACTATTTTTAGCAGATGAATGCTTCTGTGAAATAAACTTTAAACTAAATTTGTTATTAAGGACTGTATCGAAAAGAAAGTAGCCGCAATAAAAGCAATTTTAAACACAAAAAAACAATTTTAAATGTTATAAAATGATGTATTATCATAAAGTAGACCCCTAATAGAAGATTTCCTGTTTTAAACATTTGAGAAATTATTCGTTTCATTAGGTTCTTCACAGTAGTTTTATTAATTTTTCTGGTTGCTTTGGACCAACTTTTTCTGAACTCTGTTAAATTTTTGGCTACTTTACCATTATTTTTCAAGTAACGCTTCGCAATTGCCCAATATCTTTCAATTGGTCTAAGTTCTGATGAATTTGGCGGATTTTTCTTTTTCCACTTTAACATATGTTTCATCGTCCATATGCCAAGACGGTCGCCATACAGTTTTCGTGAACGGTTTTGGGCCTACATTTTTTTGTTTTTCACTTCGTTACGGAATATTTTATTTTTTTTATGTCCCTAAGTTATGCCTTATTTTTACCCGCTGGATCATTCCAACACCAGTACCTAGTTTCCCATAAAAATCTCTGACAGACATTGGTTTGTTTTTGCGAATTTCACTCACAGTTTTGGCGTCTAATTTAAGATTGCTGGGACCTTGTTTTCGACTGCTTTTTCATAAATCCTTTACCGTACCATGTTCCCCAAACTTATTAATTATTTTTCTCACTGCATCTTTACTTATATTTTCGCGCTTTGCTAAATTTCTAAACCAAACACCTTTTTCAGTGCATCAATTGTGCAAAATACATTTATGGACTTTTCCAGTTATTTATGGCATAATTACAACTGAATAACAAAAATTTCAAAATCAAACGCAATATTTATCTACAAAGAACTATTCTATCTAACGGCACTTTTCCGTTACGAAAACTTAATTTTTTTGTGGATACTTTCTTTTCGATACAGTCCTTAGAACAAAATATGATGAAAAGGTGAATCTGCACTAAAGAAATTTAGGACACAAGCGTCAGATTAGGGAAGATAATTATGGTAACCGCTTAATGTTTAATGTTTTTATGTGAAAATATTGTTTTCAGCAGTCATCGTTATTTACTGTAAAGGGGTTGACCATCTCGGTCTGAATTCTAGAGGAATTTTATATTTACAGTGCGTGTAATATTTTCTCCTTACAAAACCATCTCAAATATCCTAAAATTGAAAATTTAAAATCTAAAGTTTTTATTTGTATATTACATTTTCACCTTGTAAGACGATACACTTTCTTTTTATATACATAAAACAAATTTCTAAAATATCACTCAAACATCAATTGACGTATGTAACTAGTAAAAATTGATCCGCACAAAACGCAAACAATAAGAAACAAACTCAATTAAATTTTCCCCTACGTATCTATATGCTATATACCTACACCATTTCCCAGTATTTACGAGACGAAACAAAAGTGTTTCAAAGAAAATTAAAAATGACATAAACACAATTTATAAACAGTTTTATGGTTAACTGCTGCCACATCGCCAAGAATGGGTATAGTATTGCATGTACAAATTATAAAATAAAATAGTAAAAAACATCAAAATAAATAAATATCAAACGAGAACTGTTTTGTCACAATTTCTTATGTTTCGTTTATGCCTTATCTTCGTCTTTGCGCTTATTGTTTCTACAATATTTTCTTCATTTTCTTTTGGAACACAACTGTATAATATAGAAAAAAAAAAGTTTGTTTCAAAAGATTTTTTTTTTATTTCCTCTGTTGTGTGTTTGCCATTGTTTGGTTTTTGGGTTGTAAATTTTCACTTTGTCCAGTAAAGCGTGAAATTACAAAAAAAATATACAACAACAACGACTCGATATACGGAGATGGGGTTTAATTGTTTGGCATGAGTTGTAAAATTGTTTTTCCTTTTTATCTTGTTTTTGTATGGTAGGTGGGTGTATGTGGCTGTGTATGCTTATGTCATGAACATTTTGTGCGAAAAATGAGAAACTGTTGTTATACTGTACAATCGTTTATATGGATTAACGATATACCATTCATAACGATATATATGACAAATTTTTTGAAATACGTTACGTATTTGGTAAATGTATTTGACAATAATTTTTCGTTTCTAACAAATATGAAAATGTCAATAGATATAGTCTCGTTCAAAAAAAAAATAAAATAATAATAATAATAATAATAAATTGTTTCCCTTGTCGACAGAAGAAAAATGAAATTTTTCTCTGACTTGACCATACATACAAACATATCCAAAGTGTTTACATATTTTTCTAATAAAACAATAAATTTTTATTTTTTTGGAAAAATTTTATGCTTATCACACATTGCTGTTGTTTTTCTTCTTAATGATTCATGATATAACAACACAGGAAAATATAAAAAAAAAAAAAAAAAAAATTGAAAAATTCATTTTCCCATTTATGTTGAAGGAAAACACTTTACTGATATTTTACATTGACAGGTAATTTTTTTATTCATTTGTCTTCAGATATTTTTCAAATTTTTCATGTTAGATAATTTTTTGTGTTTTTAGATATTTTTTTGCTGTTGTGTTGTTGAGAAGGTAATATCTTCAGGATGAACAAGGATAATTTTTATGTAAAATCATCATTCAAATGCTTCAGATATTATTTATGCTTGTATACACTGTGTCCTACATGTAATTTTTAATGTTCTGTATTTATATAAAATTGTGGCGCTAAAGCTCTCATATTTCAATAAAAGAAAAACAAATACTGTATACCTTCTCACCTTACAAAAAAAGGACAAATCCTTAAATTATCCTTCGAATGGGTAATTCAAAACTATTATATTGTTAGTTCAATAATCAAATTAATAATATTTCGACAAAAAAAAAGGTCTCCTTTATACGGGAATGTAATATTTAAGCTCAAAATAGAGTATTGTAACATATTAACATGATCCTTGAATATTATATCCTTTATTATTGTTATTATTATAAAGTCCTTTTTATTATAAAATCAAAAACTAACAGATGCTAATCTTTGAGAGTGTTTATTAAACTTGAATATTAACAGTATACAAAACCCAAAAGGATATATTGTCATAAAAGTCCTTAATGTTAGTATACCTATGTATATGTTGTAACTTTTAAATTTATTTATTTATTTTTTTTTTTTTGGTATATAATCATGATTTTGATACTTCAAACATTATATACCCTAATTTATAAAAACAGGATGTTTCGTTTTCTTTGGGATATGCGAGTTTAACCCTTTTGTTTTAAGTTATATGAAAATTCCTAAAGAGGCGTGGTTCTGGAAAATAAAACGTTAATTTATTTATTCGATATGGCTGTAACATTTATTCTCAAATCATAGTTCTGTAGAGTATCCTATTTATTTACTTATTATGTTACGAGTATACATAGGTACATACATAAGTAACAAAATATTGTTATGATTTTGAAGTATATTATGTTGCAATCTGTATATTACAATAATTGTATAATATTGGGGGTTGAAGTGACATAATGAAAGGTGTAATGTGACAACAAATTTTAAAATAATAATTTTATTGAAATATTTTTACGTCTGGATTCGTTTACTCCTTGTGTCGGAATGATTAATTGAAATTAGATGATTTCTAATATCGCGATTAAATCGACTGGGAATTTTGCTCAATTTTGATTAATGCTTATAGAATCGCAATGTCATACAATTTTTTCTGATCAATGCGTCAACGATGATAGTTGACAGAATACCTCTAACACTATATAGGTTTCGGGAACCATGGTTGTTGAGTCAACTTGCATTTGAATCGCTCGATTATTTCTACATATTTAATAGAAAATTGATTTTTATTAAAAAACACTACGCAGTGCTCTCAAATCGCGAGGATTTTTTTTCACGGGGCAGACATTTATTTTTATAAAACCCCGCATTTTCTATTCGTTAGGATGAATTTAGAGACTACGAGGCTTTGATATATGACTATAATTACCAATCGATTGCTTTTATTTTATAAAGTCTATGGCTTAGAGGCCAAAATCTACCTTTACCGTATCTCTAATCGAAATCTTTCGAAGCGTGTTTACTCATAACGTATTGGCGCACATTATTCTATGTGATCATGATTTTACACATAATCGTTTTTAAGTCTGTCCAAGCATGTTGTTGCTAGTTAATTAAATTTTTTACTCAATGGGATGACCAAATTCAAGGCCACAGCTTGATATAGACAGTTCTCTTATAGCCGCACTTCTCTGCATTCTGAAAAAGGAAAATGTTGTTTAACAAGGGTACATTGTATAGGAAAAATTAGCAAGGACTTCATTGTGTTTTCTTGTAAAATGGGTTTTTCATTTGGACGGGCCCAATTTTGTTGGAAAAGTGAAGTTTCTCCCTTAAGTACAGTTAATAAGTACAGTGAAATTTACTTATAACGCCCTCGGTATAACGACCTTTCGCTTATAACGTCGGAAATTTGAACTGATTTGTTATGTTACTCATATAACTAAAATCGGTATATTACGACATTCGGTTATAGCAACGGATTCTCAATATCGTTATAAGTGAATTTTATTGTAATCGTTTTAATATTTTGCCTCGCCAGTAATCGGACTTCTACAAGAAACAATAAATAATTGTTCTTACACTTTTAGTGTAAGAACAATTATCTATATACTTGAACCAAAAGAAATAAGTCACGGGTAACTTGTGATCCACGGACCAGTTGAGAAACGCTGGTTAATCTTATACAAAATTTGAGCCAAAAATCCAAAATTTACAATTGTGCTTCTATATTGCGACAAAACTACGTTTTTTGAAATTAGGCTTCTAACACCTTTTACTGCTTACATAAGAAACTACTCATGTATGTATATTTGTAAAAACACTCAACAATTAGTCACCTTCGGTTATACACACACATATATGTGTACTTAAACCAAAAATAAAAAAAATCAAAGCGAATTTAAAACAAATAAGAAAAAAAAAACACTTTTCACATCCAATTTCCATTCCATTCATCCGAAAATATATATTGAAAATTTCAAAAAAGAAAAACTGTAAAAGGAGCAAAAATTTATATCGGTGCAGCACTTTATTATTTTGAACATTTCGAGTGGAAAATTCTTTTTTTTCGTTGTTTTGCTATTTTTCACAACAATTAAAAATTTAACTTCATTAATTTGATTACTATTGTTTATTTTTCATACATGATGCGGTCGGTACATAGAGCAATTCTTACAATGGGTTGTGCAAAGTGCAAAATAAAATTAAATCGAGAATAGAGACGTTGTATGCATATATGTATTAATAACAATGCATTGTGAATTAATACCGTTAATTTGACATGTACACAAATTAGGTAGAATTATGATTAAATGAAGTTTTTATTGGGAAAAATAAAATAAATGTTAAATATTTTTAACACTATTTATAAATTAGCAATGGGTATGTGGAAAAATTAAAGCTATAAAAAATGCTGAATTGTGCTATAAAACATTTGGTTCGTGTCTAGGGTGTAGTTTTTTGTTTTTTTTGTTATGTCACGCTATTTCCCTGCAGATGGCTGATTTCATTTAAATTTACTTTCTGTAGAGTGACATCTTTCTTAATTTGGATTAAATTGTAATGTATAGTGTAAACATTTATAAAGTTTTATGCCTTTTTTTTTAAAATGTGATGCTGTATGTGTAGTTGGAACATTTCTCGTATTCTATGAATCCACCTCTGTTGGCCGATGAGATGCGTTTCATAGTCCAAAAAACTAAAAAATGATATATTATTTTAAGTAGACAACGTACAAACAGACAAAGTGGATTTATTATCGTCGATTTAATACATAAATGAAAGAAAAGAAAATTAAATTAAATAAAATCAAATAATTTAACTACTTGAATTCAATTTACATCAACTAAAATCACATCTTGGGGTCAAATTTTTCTTCCAGCATTGTGTGTATACGTACAAATTTGTATAGGTTTGAATATTATATTTTCGGAAATGATTGAGTCAATAAAATCATTTATGTAGAACGTGAAAAACAGTAAATAAATTCAGTAGATGTCACACAAAATTCAATCACTTTTGTATATACAGGATTTACAGAAAAAAATCAGACCCGTAGGGACTTCATCATCTTATACTGTATAAAATACTTATTTATGTATATTCGGTATCTCGCAGACAAGAAAATTGGTGGTAAAACGATGTAAAAAGTGGTTTGACGACAAAAACAAAATTGAAAATCGATTTTCATTTCTTATTTCTATTTACTCGTTTGAAGTGAAAATTTTCTTTCGATTTTATTATTTTATGGCTGGTTAAAGGTATTGATGAGATGAAATTGGTGAAAAACGGCTGATAATCAATATTGATTGTTCTATCGTTGTTCTGATGCGAATGTCTCAATAGTTTTAAATATTGCGCAATGTATGATATAGGTACGCGAAAGGTTGCCCATCTACGTCCATAAATTTGTAGAAGTAAGTAGCATTGCTGCTAATTAATATCTTTTATCATTCATATCTTAATTTATCTTAATCGTATAATAAGTGGGAATATTAATTTAACCCTAATATGCATCGAGTAAGTAATAAATCTAAAAAATTGTTAACCAGATCTACTTCAGATCGCATTTTTATAACGAAAACAATAAAATCAAGCCAATCAAAATCATTTTGTTATGCTAAGTACACGCAAACAATAGCATTAGAAAAGATATAAAATGAGTAGATTTTCTTTAAAATAGAACAGTTACTGTTTGGTCTTAATAGTGATAAGAACTCGAATTGCTTAAGTGGAATATATTGTGATATTTTGTTTAAAGAAAAAAAAAAAGAAATTAAATTAAAATGAAGGTTTTAGTGATAACTCTATTCGCCATTTTCGCTGTTGTAAGTACTTGCACTTAATTTGTAAATTGTGTTTTTTTTTTGTCTGAATACCGCGTGATTTATCTCCATATATAGATCTCAGCCGAAGATTTTCATCTTAAAACCCATGAAGATTTAATGCAATTCCGTGGACAATGCGTCCAAGAACTATCAGTGCCGGAGAGTCTCATTGAAGAATACAAAAAATGGAATTTCCCCAGCGATGACAAGACTAAATGTTATATTAAATGCGTGTTCAATAAAATGGGGTTGTTTCGTGACGATGAGGGCCCAATTGTCGATAATTTACTGGTTCAATTGAAACGTGAAGATTCGGTTATGGATGAATTAAAGGCTGAAATTAATAAATGTGTTGATGCCAATCCAGAAAAGGATGATAATTGTACATGGGCATATCGTGGATTTATTTGCTTCAATAAGGCGCATTTGGATTTAATTCAAGCTAGTGTTAAAAAAGATTAAACATTTTGTCCACCAGTGTATCTATTGTGACCCCAAAAATTTTTGTATAATAAATAAAATAAAGTGTTTCCTTTAAATTTTTATTTAATTTTAATACATTTTTTTTGTATTTTTACCAAATGGGTTTATTATAAATACAAATTGGCCAAGAATTGACTAAAATTAAAAACCATTAAATGTTCATGGATGTTTGGATTAAAATGATCGATTAAAAATGGCACTACGTATTTTAGTGATTAGTTATTTTATATTGGCACAGAATTACAAATAATAAAAGAATTTTTAATTTTAGCTTTTGGAAGTTGGAAGAAATAAATTTAATTTAATTTTCCAGCGATTTAACTTTCCACCTCCGAGTTGATTTCGTTCATGGCGGCCTCAATGTGCTCGACCAGTGATGCTGCTGGATCTACGGTGGGATGTTGGTATCCTTCTAAGAAATAACAGGTTTCGTTCGAATCGTCTGTCTGATGATATTCCTTGGGTAGAAATGAGGTTTCGCGTGGTTCTAATTTGAAATTATCAAATTTTGAATGCTTAACCAACCAATCGCGGGTCGTTGGGCTGATGTTGATTTTACCTGCGGCGCTTCCCGATTCAAATTTATTAGCAATCGTTACATTGTGTCCAAATAGGCAATACCGTGGCATTTTACGTCCCACCACACCGGCTAATACTGCTCCAGTGTGTAATCCAATTCGCATCTTTATATGTTGACCATCATGTGTATTATGCTTTGCACAATTTTCAATCATTCGTAATGCCATCCATGCTACTTTATGGGCATCGTATTGGCTTGCACGATGAAGCCCCGAAGCAACACAGTATGCGTCGCCGATCGTTTCGACTTTGTAAACATCGAAAAATCCACAGAATATATCAAAGTCATGATAAAGCGCCTCAAGCATACTGATCACCATAAATGGGGTCGCGGTTGAACAAATACTTGTAAATCCAACAATATCACTGAATAGTATCGACACATCAGAATAAGTTTTTGCCTCAATTGTGGCGCCGGTCCAAAGTCGTTCGGCAATTTCAGCGGGGAATATTAAATGCAATAAGCTAACATTTTTCTTTCGTTCTTTTGTTACGGCCACATTACCCTCCTCAATCGAATTTTTAAGTTTATCCATGCGACGACGTAACCCATCTTGTGCTCGAGCCTGTTCCCCAACTAGTATTACTTCCCGCGTTGCATCATGCAGCGGGATATCGGATATGAAAAGTCCGTTGCATGTTAGGCCTTCGAGCCCGTCCAAAAATGGCGAACCGATAAATAAAAGTGTATTTGATTCGGGACAATGAACCATTTGCCCTTTGATTTCCAATCCTTTGGCACTAAAATCAGGCCGATTTGGTGGTGCACGCAATGATATTAAAAATGAAGTATTAGTGCGGCGACAAATCTCCCGAAATTTTAATGGCAGTCCTTTTGGCCGTTTAAATTTAAAATATTTAATTGCCATCCGACCATTAGTGTGAATGGAATTTTTAAACAATCGGCTAAATCCTTTCCCCAACTGTACGATTTCCAAATTTTCGTTCATTATGAAATGCCAAGGGAATGCCTTACAAAATGTGGTCGCATTTAGCTTTAGGTCAGCCGCATTAGTTGAGATGTGCGTATCTTCAACTTCTTTAAAATGTAACTTCCGGCGACGGTCGCTAGTTCCGGCTTCACCACGCGTGTCATCACTTTCGTCTTCGAAAAGATATCGATACCGTTTAACATCACCTTCGACCGGTTCCATCGTTATATTAACATTTCGATTGAACAAATGTTTTGTTAACGCTTTTAGCGAGCCGAGTAACAACCATGCAATCACCGGTCGTTCCGATGAGAATATTAATTCACCCTCACCAGCACATACGAAACCGGTGTCAGTTAAATCCTCCTCCTGAAATTTTAATACATCGTAGACACCATCCAATGAAGCCAAAAATTCTTGCAGATTCCCTCCAAGACAATTAAATGCCCTTTCTATGATTTTCGTATAATTTGTTACAATCAATTCCTCGCCCAACTGAATTAAAATATCGCTTGCGGATGGTTCATCAATCTCCAATAGGGAATCTTGTATATCGGCCAAATAATCATAGTTTGGATAAACGGTTAGCGATTCGGATTCGACTCGTCTGAAACAATTTATTATTTAATTTGTTTAACAGCAAATTTATGTTGTTCCATTACTTACAGTTTAGAAATGCCAGGCCATTTATCATTATATTTTGTTATCAATGATTTGACAGCTTGATGAATATTTTCATTCTAGTGAATATATGAAAATACATATACAGCAAGATTTTTTTGTGTTACATACATAATTTCGAAAAATAAACATAATATGTACATAAATCAATAATATAAAGTTAAAGGGCATGTAGTGAGGGATATGGCGTTTGCGTGGGGGATTCACTGAACTGTGAATGAAGTATTTGTGTGGAACACGCACTCAGCATCAATTGATATTTATTTTTAAAGTGATTTTTGACATAATTACTTGCGGATACATACCGTTGGTCCGGTTAATAATTGTATTGCAGCATTTAAATGTGTCAACGTTAATGCATCATCGGGTAGTTCACTTAGATCTTCTTCTAAATTCCAAGGGCCACCATGATCAATAATCGATTGTTGCCGGGGTAACACATTACCGCTGTTACCTTTAGTACCTCCACCTCTACCTCCAGGTCCGCGTCTCAACATAAATGGGCAAGTCATCGCTTTTGTTATGTAAGTGATGAAATAAAATAAAAATCGAAAAAATCTGGTCCCTGATATAATGTAATAATCTCTTCTGGAACAAAAAAAAAAAAAAACACAACAATAAAACTAAAAGAAAAATGATTTTCACGTCAACATGGGAACATTTTTTGATGAGACTTCTAAAAATTTAATGATTTTCATTTTTTTTTTATATACCATATATTACATAAATAAATCATATTTATGGTTTTTTTGGTACGTGCACTATATACAACATACAAATTTAAGAAGAAGGATATTTTTGTTTGGGAGTAGAAACCATCGAAATGGACTAGGAACATCTAGAAAAAAATAATTTATTATTTTTGGGCGGGAAACGCATTACATTGGTTATCTCTTGGAAGGTC
Organism: Tipula vernalis; assembly: GCA_958295665.1. Classification (NCBI taxonomy): domain Eukaryota; kingdom Metazoa; phylum Arthropoda; class Insecta; order Diptera; family Tipulidae; genus Tipula; species Tipula vernalis. The sequence continues at coordinate 367,805,941 of OY282560.1, forward strand.
TAAAAACTACCAACACATCTTGGGTTCCATAATTAAAGTTTCAAATTTGGTTCGAACCAATTTCAAATCAGTTTAAATTCAGTTTTGAAATGGATTAGTTTTTCTCATATCATTGGACTTTAATACGAGCAGCACTAAAGCAGATATTTCGAACACTGCCAAGTAAAATCTTTATTTTAAATATATCATATTGTAAGTCATACTTACAAGCTTCGAAACTTTAGTTTCTCAAATAGAAAACGTTTAAAAAATAAATAATCATTTAAAAATGAAACATTCCATTGCTCAGTGCAACTAAAACATTTTCTTTATGTGTCAAAAATGTTAAGCTTTAAAAAGCACAAAACATGTATCGTATCTTGGGTTACGTAAACTTCCATGTTTTTATCTTCGAATTGGCAGATACCATATAAAAAAAACAAAATGATTTTTCTAGAAAACAATGTAGGTAATTAGTGCCATTTTGAAACTGAATTCAAATTAAGTTGAAATCGAAAGTCATTTCGGAAGCCGTGATGTAATATAAGGTTTATGAAAATTAAAACTTGACATAAATACAATTAGTTTTTAAATTCTAAATTTCTACAAAAATTAATAACTATTGTCAACGAACAGTTTGACGCTTTTAAAAACGGTTGTCTTTAGTTATATTACCCACAGCACCCATTGACCACATTACCCAATAACCCATAGCATTTTGTGAATTATAATTGAATGATGATAAACAAAGTGTATGTTGTGCTTTAATTTTTTAATCCATTAAATTACAAGTTTCCTCATGGTGATGTGATGACTGTCGAAATTACTTATGTATGAGACTTCTTTTTGGGGTTCGGAATATAATAGTTGAAAACAGAATCAACTACAAAACAGATATACTTTTGTTTTAATGGAGAGCAACAATCTAATCAAATGTTTCCCATCAGTGTAATCTTTCAGATTCATTAAAAACCTACTCAAATTTGAAAATTAAGTCTTCATTCACTGCCATTTCACTTTATTCATGTTACTGGGAAAAAGGAAAATATGAGTATAACAAAAAATTATCATCTCCCACTTCTTTTATATATTTTATAAGAGTGTTCAGCAACAACAACAACAAATTACGTAGAAAATCTACCTCTCAAATAAATAAACGGAAAAACGGACTTTTCATTAAAATATCTACGCTCACACAAACACACATACAAAAAACATAAATTTATTTTATTTTCATGTCAATTTTCCACTTATTGATTTTATCAATGAATCAAGTAAAAACTTTTCATTTTTACTGTAATTTCGTATTGTGTTTAAATCCACCATCATTATAAATTATCACAAAATAATATTTAGAAAATTACATAAATACACCGATTAGGTATAATAATTTGTCCACCCAAAAAAAAAAAAAAAAAGAGAAAATGTAAGAAAATTAGGAAAAATAATTTTTGGTGTTTTGATAAGTCTGAAAAAATACTCTATACAAAATAATTGTTATTTGGAACAAAAATAACAATTTTCACGTAATCACTATGCACTTAAATGCAATAATAAAAATTTAAATAAAATGAAAAACTTAAAATTATTATTTTTAGTTTATTAAAATTCTTACGAAACACACACCTTTAATGTAGAAATGTCAACAGAGACTGAAATGGAAATGAAACTTATGTGCGAGAGAAAAGCTTTCATGCTTTTGTGGAAAAACTTGTGAAAAATTCATGCGCATGTTTTTTTATTTTTTTTATTATACATATAATTTTTATAACAAAGATAATGCAGAGTTTTTATGATTTACCGACATACATTTGGAGGGTTTACCCATGAAATGGGATGAGATTATTTGTCGCCGCGTTGTTAAGAAATTCGAGAGGACTAAAAAAATATTATGGACCATAATATATAGTATATCGTTTCGTTTCGTTGGTGAACGAGTAAATACATAAAAAAAATTAAGTTAGGAAATCACATCAATCAATAGAGCACGTAATGTGTCGGCTATATGTGTGGAACCGAATGACCAAAACGAAAGTTTTGTTATGTATCTAACTCGTAAAGCCCAATAAACTGTCGATGTCGATAGATTATGGGTTTACGTGATATTTAGTTTATATTGCTTGTTGTGATATAATACCAAATATTAGACTATACTTGAATTAAAATTACCTCGATTAGTTAAGGTGCGGTTTTGAGGTAAATAAAGGTAGAGAGAGAGGTATGAGATAAATAAAGAATTGGTGATTACTGTTGTTATACCATTAGAACATTTATAATTAATTCAACATATATTATTCATAAAACTAAACTTAATTAATTAGTTTTTGGTTTTTATTTGAAATAATTTGCGGGATAAAATTCCTTCATTTAGTTTTTTCGATATAATTCCAAAAATATTGCTTTGTTTTCGCTAAAAATTTCTCGTTTTTGACCGAGTGTACCATACGTAACTATTTTCAATTAAAAAATTTCAAAAAAATTTTAATTAGCTGAGAAAATGAAAATTTAATTTTTTTCGTCCGAAAAAAATTGTTTAGAATCGAAAAAATTAAATTTTTATTTTCTCAGCCAATTAAAAATGTTTTTGAATTTTTTAAATTGAAAATGGTATTGTATGGTATACTCGATCAAAAACGAGAAGATTTTAGTGAAAATAAAGCAATAATTTTGGAATTATATTGAAAAAACTAAATCCGATTTTTCTTTTCGTTTTTCAATGGGTAAAGCACTTTAGGATTTTTAATGGAAAGAACTTTCTGACAAAAGAAAACTAAAAACATTAAAAAATCTCGTTGTCGTAAACTACTCGTCGTTGAAACAAAAAGAAATTGTGTAACTATTTTATTGTTATTTTACGTCACCATCATTTCCGATCATAGATCTAACTACACACATGATCTATCTTACACAAAATATTTTATTTTACACCGTTAATCACTCCGTATAATTGTCTTTTGTTGTGTAAGGCTTTTTTTGCGGTTTCGCCTATTCAAGGAATCAGTCAGAAGCCTTTCGGTTCCATTATGCTAAGTCCGGTAAAACGCTACAACACCTCCATGAGAGGGCCATGTTTGACTCGTGCTTTAAATTGATTTTGATTTGAATTGATAAAAATTGTGTTTCGCGACTTTGATCATCACAAAATCATTATCGTTTAGATCGAATCTATGCTTATGTACGTGTCGTATTGTTGAGGCTGTGTTTGATGGTACATCAGTATACAAAAAATTCTCCCCAAGCTAGTATGTAATCACTTCTACTGTGATTTTTCGTTATTTTTAAGTTATTTGTCAAACTGTTGAGTTCTTGCTTTATCGCTCAATGCTGTGCTGATTATCTGGTCTTAGCCATTTCAGGTAATCCGCTTTGCTTATTGAAGACAAATGATTACTCTCGTGAGATGGTAAGTTAGTGCTCAATTAAAACTAATTGGTCTTGGACCCGCGGCTTTCTCATTTTTTTAGTTTGTATAAGAGAGTAGTTAAGGTTTTTATAATGGATAAATTAATAATTAATAATTTGGTTGTAGTAATCGTAGAAAAACAAGTTTTATTGAAAGCATCAGAAATATTTAAGAAAGTAACCACCCATCTTACCATTAACTATATATTGACTATGGAGTGATCTCTCAATCATTCTTGTTAAATAAGTAGTTTAGGCGTATGCATAATATGACGGAGTGTGGACATTTAACACTAGATATACCATACCAGCCATTTTGACTGGTTTTACTATTTTTCTTTAATAGTTTACTTTTTAATAAGGATTATTTTACTTTGAAACAAAAGTTGGACTTGACATTTAGGTTATCATAGAATATATTCTTTGTCCACGACTAACGTATAATATACTCATTATACGTGTGTTTCTTCAATTATAATGATATCCATTATTCACTGCTAGTTTATCTAGTAGTCCCTTCTTCTATTATTCACTACTACCAAATAAAAATTTCCTTTTTGGAAATTTTATCTAGTAGTCTCTTGCCATTTTCATTATTATTAAACTGAGACGTCAAAATGTCGACGGAAATTATTTTAGGTTTATTTAAAGGATTTGATAATAAAACACAATTTTTTATCGGTCGTGGACAAAGTATCGTATTCTACTCGCATATAATGGCTGTTATTCACTCAGATGATTTACGACACTCGCCTATCGGCTCGTGTCGGTAAACTTCATCTTCGTGAATAAAAGCTATCATTATATGCTTGTTGAATAATATAATATTATAATACTTCAATAAAAATGCAACTATACTGTATACAATTTAATTATGTATTTTCATATGTCCAGACCGGCTTGAGTACTTGTTTATAAAGCACAAGTTTATTATGAATGGATAACTGAGAGTTTCTTCCAATTAACCAGTACATTTTTCTATATTTTAACTGAAGCTCTTCTGCTTTCTTTTTCACATGTACTTTCCACTTTAACTTTGCATCAAGGTTCATACCAAGGTATTTTGCTTGATTGGCATGTGGTACAGAGATATTATTGAGAGTCACAGGTACTGGTTCTATTGATCTATTAGTGAAGTTAATGTGAGTAGACTTCGACTCATTCACTTTAATTCTCCACTTAGCTAGCCAATCTTGTATATTATATACGGCTATTTGTAGCTTGAATGTGACTTCACCGATTGCGTCACCATCAGCTAGAATTGCAGTGTCATCTGCAAACGTGGCGATAGTTGTATTGCTCGTCTGCGGTATGTCGCTAGTAAACAGTACGAAAAGGAAAGGCCCTAAGACACTCCCCTGTGGGACTCCTGCTTTAGCTTCTTTAATGGTGGAGTAAACTCCTTCCTGTTTAACTCTCAAATATCTCCTTTTCATGTATGACTTTAGCAGTTCGCAGTACTTAAATGGCAGAGTTTTCTCCAATTTAAATATTAAACCATCTAGTCAGACTTTGTCAAATGCCTGCGCTATGTCAAGAAATATGGCTGAACAAATCTTTTTTTCCTCTAAGGATTTTTCTATTATATCTGTTATTCTGTGAACTTGGTCGATTGTGGAGAGTTCCTCTCTAAATCCAAACTGATGGGACGGAACAGCTCCTGATTTTACAATTTCTGGTTTAATTCGTTTTAATAACAATCTCTCAAATAGTTTTGACATAGTTGGAAGAAGTGATATTGGCCTGTACGAGGCCAGTTCACTTGGTGGCTTACCTGGCTTAGGTATCATTATCACTTCCGCAAATTTTCAAGATAGAGGAACATAACGAAGTCTGAAGGAAGCATTAATTATGTCAGATATTTTTTTTAATAGCTTTATTAGGCAGTTGTTTTAGAATCTCTCCAGTTATCAGGTCATATCCTGGTGATTTTTTAAGTACTACATGGTTCTTTATTTCTTGTTTAACTTCTTTAGCATTAGTTAATGGAATTTCCTGTCTCAGGATAGTTGTTTGGTTTTCGAACAGTATATCCTGTTGGTTAAGTGTTGTTAAATTTGGCTGAAAGGTACGCTCGAGATGATCTGCGATTTTTTCTGCTTTTTCTTCTTTGCTTTTAGCCAGGTGACCATTATTTGTTCTTATTGGTGGTATGTGCGTAACTGGCCTTTTCAAATATTTGGTTGCTTTCCACAATGAATAATCACTACCTTTATCATAGGTGAGAGATTGTAGGTATGAATTTATTGATTTATTTTTGAATTCCCGTATTTCTCTACGTATTCGTTGTATTAAATTACTTAACCTATTTTTGACGGTTGGGTCTCGTGAACGTTGCCATTCCCTTCGGGTACTTCTCTTCTCTATAACTAGTGATTTAATTTCCATTGGATAGCATTTGCTAGCTATTTTTACTTTCTTTTACTTTAGTAAAATAAAGTATAGTAATCATGAAAATTTTGGACCTTGAGATTTTTAGAGATTTATTTGTTTTGAGGTCCCCTGAGTCCGAAAAAGTGGGTTTCGAAATGGTGTCTGTCTGTCAGTCTGTCAGTCTGTCTGTGTCTTCTCTACAGCCCATTTGGTTTAATCAATCGAACTAAAACTTCAGATTTAAGCTTTTTTGATAAATTGGAAGATCCCAGTGAATTTTACTCCAAATCGGCTAACCGGAAGTGGCCACTCCCTTGGTCCAGAAAATTTGTTTTGCAAATATCTTAAAAAGTATAAGGTTAACAAAAAACTATTCAATACAAATTGTTTCCAAAATTTAAAAACAAATAAAAATAAAAATTTAAAAATTAAAAAAAAAATTAAGAAAAAAATTAAATTTCTAAAAATTCTCTGTTCGTAAAAGAAAGTCGTGTGTTGGCCATACCTCAATTTTAACTAGGAAATTAAGGGACCTATTCCATGTGCTAGCGAAATCTTTATCATCATTTTTGAGTACGATTTCCAAAAAATAATTTCGTAGAACTTTTATTAAACGAACGATTCGTATGGATTAGGGTTTTCTAACTAGGTAATTGAGCAACCTATTCCATGTGCTAGCCAAACCTTTGTCATCATTGTTGGCAATAGCCGATATTGGCCCTTGGAAGTTGAGTGCGATTTCCAAAAAATAATTTTGCAGAACTTTTACTAAACGAACGATTCGTATGGATTAGGGTTTTCTAACTAGGTAATTAAGGGACCTATTCTATGTGCTAGCGAAACCTTTGTCATCATTGTTGGCAATGGCCAATATTGGCCATTGGGAGTTGAGTGCGATTTCCAAAAAATAATTTTGCAGAACTTTTACTAAACGAACGATTCGTATGGATTAGGGTTTTTTAACTATGTAGGTAATTAAGGGACCTATTCCATGTGCTAGCCAAACCTTTGTCATCATTGTTGGCAATGGCCGATATTGGCCCTTGGGAGTTGGGTGCGATTTCCAAAAAATAATTTTGCAGAACTTTTACTAAACGATGGATTAGGGTTTTCTAACTAGGTAATTAAGGGACCTATTCCATGTGCTAGCCAAACCTTTGTCATCATTGTTGGCAATGGCCGATATTGGCCCTTGGGAGTTGAGTGCGATTTCGAAAAAATAATTTTGCAAAACTTTTACTAAACGAACGATTCGTATGGATTAGGGTTTTTTACTTTCTTTTACTCTAGTAAAATAAAGTATAGTAATCATGAAAATTTTGAACCTTGAGATTTTTAGAAATTTATTTGTTTTTAGGTCCCCTGAGTCCGAAAAAGTGGGTTTCGAAATGGTGTCTGTCTGTTTGTCTGTCAGTCGGTCAGTCTGTTAGTCTGTCAGTCTGTCTGTGTCCTCTCTACAGCCCAGATGGTTTAATCAATCGAACTAAAACTTCAGATTTAAGCTTTTTTGATAAATTGGGAGGTCCCAGTGAATTTTACTCCAAATCGGCCTACCAGAAGTGGCCACTCCCTTGGTCCAGAAAATTTGTTTTGCAAATATCTTAAAAAGTATAAGGTTTACAAAAAACTACTTAATACAAAATGTTTCCAAAAATGAAAAACAAATAAAAAAAAACAAAAAATTAAAAAAAAAAATTAAGAAAAAAATAAAATTTCTCAAAATTCTCTGTTCGTAAAAGAAAGTCGTGTGTTGGCCACACCTCAATTTTTTTGTTTTTTGTATTAGTACTTTTCCACGCCGCTAGCTGTATGTCTTTGACGAGCTTCTCCACCTCCTGTTCTAATGTTTCTTCTGATGAAAGTTATGTGTTTAAAATGATGCTATTGTTTAGTTCATTCCTGAACTTTTTCCAATCAGTATATTTATTTGTTAACAGTGGCTGTTTAAGGAGTGGTCAGATGTGGAGTCCAATCCTTCTTGCACTTGTATATAACCAACCGGGATTTTTCTTGTTATAAAGAAGTCAATTAGGTCTGGTGTTTTATTTTGATCACTGGGCCAATAAGTTGGTTTTCCAGTGGAGTTGCAGTTGTATTTAATTATTGCTTGATGAAGCTCTTTCCCTTTAGTTGTGGTTAGTCTTGATCCCCAGTCAGTATGTTTAGCGTTGAAGTCACCCCCGATTACGAATTTTTCACCGAACTGCTTGAAGAACTGAGTATAAGCATTCTCTTTGATGTTATATCTAGGTGGGCAATATATTGCGGATACCACTAACTTGTGGTTGCGGGTGTTAATGCTAACGCTAATTGCTTGTGTTTCATCACTTTCAAGTTTTTATTGCAGATGGTATTTAATATCTTTTTTTATAATCACGGCACTGCCCCCTCGTACATTATTATTAGGATGAACTGAGCTGAGTGAACTTCGTAGCCGCGGATTTTTATATGACTTTGAGTAGTAAGGTATGTTTCAGATAATAAACATTTATCTATTTTTTCTAAATCAAGAAATAGTTGTATTTCATTTTGTCGTTGCAATATACCATTGCAGTTCCATGCAAGAATTTTTAAATTATTTGCCATGTTTTTCGAGTAGGGTGAGCCTTTGTAGGATTGATATAAGGGCTTTTTCTTGCTTTTCTTCTTGTGAACTAAGTCTGTCAAGAATATATTTTAGTATTTTATTAGTTTGGTTATTATTTGAATCATTAACAAAAAGAGGATTATGTTGTCTTCCCGAACTTCCAATAGATAGTACATCAGAAAATGTTACATTTGGATTAGTTCTTGATAGCTGGTTAAATGTTTGGTGTGGACTTAAATTTGTAGATATTCTTGTTGAGGCTGAGTTAATTTCTGGCCTGGAACTTATTGAAGTTTACCTTGTTTTGTTGCGAATTTTTTGCAGCTCTTTTATAACAACGCAACCTCTGTAGTTGGCTGGGTGTGCCTCTCCACAGTTGACACATTTTGATGGGGTGTCTTTTGGTTTCGTACATTCAGCCGTACGGTGTTTTCCTACACATTTCACGCATCTGGGTTCCTTATTATAAAAGTTTTGCGTATGTCCGTAGACTTGGCACTTTTTGCACTGGGGGATCAGTTTAGATTTTTTAACTGCTTCTATTTGCACTTTCATATGGAGTATTTCGCTGATTGCATAAATATTTTTAATGTCTTCTGTTCTTTCAAAAGATAACATGTATAATGGAAGATGTGTTTTGTCACCTCTTTTTAGCAGCTGTGTAACTTCTTTAATTTTGTATTTTTTCTCCAACAGATACTCTTTTATCTCTTCTGGTTTGCATAAAGCGTGTAGCTTCTTAGCAATGACTTTGGTTTGCCTTGTCTGCTTATCTTCGTAGGAATACCATGTTGTCTTTTCTTTATTAAGAGCTCCTGTTAACTTTCTATAGCTATCACCGTCTGTGACATTAATTTTGATATCACCACTATTTAACGCTGTAGCTTGAAATTTTATATGATTGTTGTCCATGATGTTTCTAATACTCTGATAATTATTACAATTAGATATTATTACTGGATGTGGCCGTGGCACTTTTTTCTCCAGTTGTACATTCTTACTTCCGGTTGGGAGTTCATTACTTGATCATTTCTGTTGAGGCGGAACCTGAGCTTTAACCTCCTGTTGCACGTGCCTACTTCCGGTTGGAAGCTGCTCAACTGATTGTTTCGATTCGAGTGAAATCTACGGTGATTTACTCATCTTACGTTTCTTATTTTTTTTGTTACGTTTCAGAATCCAACCCGTTTCTCTATTGAGTTCTTCCTCGTCTGTTTCATACATAACCTCTATATGATCATTGGTGTTGTTTATCTTAGTAGTTTTCTTTCTCAGACATTACTGCATTTAGAGCATCTTTTAACTCCTTGTTTTCTCGCTGTAAGTTTTTTTAGATCTTTGTTTAGATTTAAAGTTAACTTTTCTATTTCGTAAATCTTATTGCGCAGTTCGGCGTTATCCCTTTCTAACTTGTTTGCTATTGGTGGTGGTGGTGGTGGTGGTGGTGGTGGTGATCTACCCACCCTGGATTGTTGTTTAAATGGGTTGGGTTGCCCAGAAGGGCTGTTAAACAGTGATTGGCTCACCCCAGAATCCTTTGAGCCAGCCTCGTTAGAGGGTGGATTTGCCAGCTGATTAGCCGGGTTACCACCTGGGGTACAATTTCCTGAATTAGTTTTATTCATTGTTTATTTTACTGGTCATAAAGCATCTACCACTCTGACCAGTACGAGTTGGTAGTGGGTCTGGTTTGAGAACATCATTTATTAAATTCTCGATAGTCAGTTATACCGCCGTGTCTCGGTCGCCAGAGCCTCGTTAGTTATCTAGCAGGGTGCACCACGTCTAGGTGAGGATGACATTTGGGCTATTTGTAGACCAATTACTTAAGCCCCCTTTCCCACCCCATAGTCAAAAACTAAAAATAAAATTGTCTGTGAAGAGGCCACCAACAAAAAGCTGCTCACAAAAAATTTAGTGTTCTAGTCTAAAGCTCATTTACCTTTGCGGTTAATCCGTCCTTGAGGCAATTACAGAACATTTAAACCAGTTAAATTTAGGAACACATGAAAATTAGCTTTATAAATATTTCAAATAGAACTAATGAAGTAACTGACACTCGTGTTCATGTCATGCCACCAATAAGTTAAAATAATCCTTTGACTATATACAGCCTATATGCTTACGATTACGACTTATATTCCCATACCGCTTGATCATTACGCAAAATAGCGAAATGACCTTTCAACAGAGCATATGTGAAAACCCCTATATGAAACCTTATAGGGAAAGTCGGCTTATTTTTCAAAATTGCTTTAGGATGGACGAAAGTGGCTAAAAATTATCAGACATTGGCACATAAATGTAGACGTGTAAAAACAAAAATAGATAGTTTTAATAGATTAATGATGGAATAAAGCAAATTATAATACTGTTACTATTAATGTGCTACTGTTTGTTGTTGCCCTGTCTTTTATATAGTACAAACATCCACTTAATAATAGATTAGATATGTGAAGGGCAAGATCAAAATAATAATGATAAATTGCCTGACTTTAATGTGTTAATAAATGAATTTCCTCGTTCCATATGCAGAGTATACGGTTGAACTTAATAAACGAATATAGTATGTGGTTGGTAGTGGGTGAGGGTGGTGCATCTTATTTATAATTAATAAATACTTAATTTTATTATTGTGGCTTTTTATCTTACTGCTTGCAAATGATTTTATTATACCAGTTCCCTAATTGAATTTTGCTTCTATAAGTTTTCCCCTTGATCTTCTTTTATCATTGTGCATCACCACATAATTTTATTATTTTACTTTTAATTAAAACATTATTTTTAATTGAAAGATTTTTAGTGCCATTAGAAAAGTGTTGATAAAAATTAAAATAAACTGTTACCATCTTTTCTTTTTTTTTTTTTGTTTAACCGAAATGAGTAACATATTGATGAGTGTAAGAAATTTTTTGATACAAATGTGATTGTTGCGCCTAAATGTAGATTCTGTAAATAAAAACTCGCTTACAGTGAACTATTTATTTTTATTTTTAAATTTACTAAGTAATGAATGAAATCAATTTAATATGATTGCGCCACTCAGAAAGCCTTGATGTAACAGGTGTTTAATTTGGCGAGATCGGTAACCTTAGACAATCGGCAATAAATTAATATCGATCATTTCAACAAAGCAAATTGTACTAACATGGTTCTTTATAACAGATTGAATGTGTGTTATTGATTTTTGTTGGTGTAGCAGAAAATCTTATAGATAGGGAAAAATTGTCCGAAATGGCGAGAACCGCAAAAACTGTTTTGATAGAAGAGCTTCTGTTGTAAATTATTGACTATTTAAGCTTTTTAAAATACACTTAGCAATGTTTTATAAAGCAAATGCACATACCAAAATTATTTAATGTACCTTTTTTCCCTTTGCCTTCTTCAACCGGGCCGTATACTCTAGAATGTACAAAAATGCTCACATTTTCTAAACGGATTCGATTATTTAAAATTAAAATGATTAGTTTCGAGTCAAGCAAAACTTAACAATTTAAATTTGTCTGAAACATAAATTAAAATATAAATCTTTGCGCTCAAATGCCTCAACTGCAGGGACCTTACAATCTTTCAGGAGCTTTATAAAACTGTTGAAGAGTAGTACATACGTACACCTATATTACCCGAAGGACTTATATCACTGTGCTACGCTGTTTAACATATGCAGAATGTTTGTAACTATACTTCGTTTTTGTACACTGACGCCTTATTATGAATGAGCTTAGGGTGTCCCAAAGCGTTGCACAATCTTCTACTCACTTCTTTTCAAAATCCCGTTTTCGAAATTCTAATTTTAAAACCCTGCTTTTCAAAGTTCTCCCTCGTTTAAATTCAAACAAAATTTAATCTTTATATGATTAAAAAACGAATATAAGATTATGGTTTCAATTTTCAAAATATTATTGCCCTTGACTGTGCGGTTGTTTTATTTTATTTAATCACATATATCAAATTTCAATTTTTGTGAAATCATAAACGTTAAATATGAAAGAAAATCATTGAAGATAGGAATTCCAGAAATGTGTAGAATAAAGCTAAATCATACTTTTTGTAATGTGCTTTGCAGGTAAAAATAGCAACAGTAATCCTTTTACGTCCAATAAGGTGCTCATTTAATAGTCAAAATAATATAAAATGTCGGCATATCAAAAAGTTAAGTAAAGCTTTTATGAATAAAATTGTGTAAAGTTCTTTGCCCTGCTTCCTCCTAAATCAGTTTTACACTCACAAAACTGGAAAAATTTTCTTAGGATATAGCAGAACTTACTCGCTAACCTAATAGATAGGCGCTATTTAAATATGCAAGTCGATCTGTCATTTAGTTTGCATTTCACAAGCAACAAAATTGACGTATTCAGCATTTTTTGAAGAATGGATAAATTTCAAATCCGAGTTGCATTTCATTATCTTTATTTGAACGGCTTATCTTGAGATTGTTGATATCGAAAACATTTCAATAGAATGTATAGAAAATATCTTGCGGGTGGGTGCGTTCCCTCGCTATCGAATAACTACTGTACAGTTTAGACATGTTAAAGCATAATAAGGAGGATTTTTGCGTTGATTAAATAACACTTGATGAAATCTGGATTTATCACTAAACACCAGAGTCTGGACAACATCCTGCACAGTGGATGGAGCCTGTTCAAAGCCTATAAAAGCGACCAAAAAACAACAATCAGCAGGAAAGGTTATGGCCGCTATTTATTGGGGTCACCCTTGGAATGTTGCTCAACAATCACTGGACAAATTGAACGGTGCATTTAAGGCAAACCGAACACATTTTAGGAGAAAAAAATCTCTCACAAGTTAATAATGGTGATGGCAAAATTGCTTCTCCATCCAGGTATTCTCCAGGTTTGGCACCTAGCGACTATTTTGTGTTCCCAAAACTAAAAAGACTGGCTGCAGGGAAAGAGATTTGCATCGAATGATGTATTTTGTATAGCCGAAACAAAGGCCTATTTTGAAGTGTTTGAAAAATCGCTATAATCAATACAGGAAACTTTTCAGCCCATACTGAAATATCAAAAAAGTCCGTGATAAAGTATTTAAATATTTAAGTTTGAGTTACACGACCATATTTTTTGCAACTGACTTTTATTCTATATCCGTGTAAACCATAAACTTTGCCAGAGCCGTTAATCACGACTTATTAACATTTGAGGAATAGTACGTGACTTTTACTAACTGATATCTGGAATTTTGTTTGTTCTCGTGACCATAATTTTAATATTTCATATAAGTGTGTTACTGAAATTTAAGCGCTTTACCCACTGTTTTTTCGAAATAATTCCAAAATTATTGCTTTGTTTTCGTTAAAATCTTCTAGTTCTAAAATTCAATATTTTCGGTTCTAAATAATTTTTAAAAAATTAAATTTTCATTTTCTCACCCAATGAAATATTTTTTTGAATTTTTGAAATTGAAAATAGTATTGTGTGGTACATTCGGTCAAGAACCAGAAGATTTTAACGAAAACAAAGCAATAATTTTGAAATTACATATATCGAAAAAACTAAATCCGATTTTTTACAAACATTCTATAGAAATGATTCAAGAGCGACACGAAATTTGTAGCAAAATTTTACAATAGTGCGTTGAAATAGTTGGGTTTAAGTAATTGAAATTATTGTTTTTTTTTTCTTACATAAAGCTCGGTATGCTGCTCGAGCTAAGAAATATTGTCCATACAAATTTGAAGTAAAAAATCAAAAAAAAATCGCTTATATACGATTTGACTGATTGGTATATGCAGCCCCACGGGGAAATAATTAAAAAATAAATAACATACAAAATAAACGCGACACACGATGTAATCTAACACAAAAGAAGGAGTGATATGATCCCTTGCGAACACTTTAAGCTAAAGTTGTATGTGGAGTATTGATCAGGAGCGTTGTTATATTTGAGTTTGATAGCTGAACGCTTATGGATGATTATGAAAGATTGATGATTACGATAGCAAATTCTGATTGTTTAGAATTATAGGAAAAGTTAGGATCTTATAGAAACCAATGGGGCCAGGATGTTGACATAGTTTGGGCCAGTAATCACTTGTGAAACCATTATTATTATTGTCATTACTACTAAAAAACGGATACTACTAAAATGAATGATTAACACATATATAAATCAAAATAATTCTGGGAAATTTAATTCTTTCTATAACAACATTTCGCCATGATTTTTTAAAATTTGTAATGTTAATGTTCTGTATTATGACCTGAATGAATATTTTCGTAAAAGAATATAATGTTTACTTCAATTGCGCTAAATAGGTCGAGAAACTACTAACAACTACCTGCAGTCTTGAAATGAAAAGTCAAAACGGCACACAGCATAATTATAAATATTCGTTTTTTCACAATACTATTTTTTCCAGTTTAAATTCAAAATATCAGATTTTAGTTCAACCCTATGTTTTACCTGTGATTTCGGGGAGAGCTATGCGGTGGAGTTTATTTTTTTTTGTTTAAATTTAATTTTACACTTGCAGTGATTTTAAAATATCATTTCAAGAAAAATCTAGTAATACTAAATTCACAAATACAATACGCCGTTCTCACTGTACCACCGAGAGCGCCAAATATTGCTTGTATACGATTTTGTATTAGCGCGTTCCAAAGCGACCAAATCAATTTGTAAATAAGTTAAAATTTGTTTAAAATAAATCGATTTATTGCAAGCGTGATAATTTAAGTCAGAAGTTGTCACTATGTATCCGCACCATTTTAACAACCCTAAAAATTACTTAAAATTTAATGAAAATATTTAATTAGTCGCATTCAAGCCCCCCATTAATAGGTTGTATACTTTATTTAGAATGAAATAAAAATTAATCAACAAGCTGCGGCTTATAAAGGAAAAACAGGGTAATATTTCTTAATTTTCACACAAACTTTTTTATTGTTTAAAGTATACTCGTAAATATAGAGAAAACCATCCTAAACAAAAAATTAAAAATCTTTACTAAAAATATAGTACCTACTGTACATGTAAAACTTGATATCACACAAGTGGCTAAAAATAAAACCTATTGAAGCAAACAAAAACGAGTCAAGAATAAGCATTCGTTCCGTGATATACGCATTTTCACGCAGTATGAGACAAGTTGTGACCCAGAAATTGATAAAGGTTAAATTAATCTTAAATACACACACAGCTTAACACACCAGTGCTCAAAATAATTTATGCGATTACATAACAAAAAAAAAAGCAAACATCATTTTCGCCTACAAAAAATCGAAATTACCCTGTGTCCCATACATAACTACATATGTATATACATTATACTTACCGCAAAACTATAATTAAAGTTGAATGCCATTACAATTTATTCAACTTTATAAACAGAATACAAGAATAGGATTTTCTTAAGAATTAAAAACTACAAGTACGAAATTTAAAATGCAGTTACTTATAATTTTCTCGTCATTATACTTACGAGTAGCATATTATACTCATCAACATTGGGAAGAGACTAAGAATAACCAGCTCGGTCAATGAAACGTATTGCTTTGCAAATTCATAAAATATAAGTTGCAAAATAGTGTAAGATTTCTCATATGGTGGTGGTGAGAGGTGAAAAACAATTTTTGGTTGTCATTATTTTATCTTTCTTTTCTTTGTTGTCTATTTATTGTGTATGCTGAAGGTTATTTAGTCATCTGGAGTGGTGGCATCATGCTTCTATATACAACAGGATATGATAATGAAAATCTTGTCTATATATGTATGTATGAGGTCAAATGTAATGATGAGCAAGCATATTTTTTTACACTGATATAACATTATTAGCCTTGAATTGAGCGCGACGACCGGCGACTACAACAGATTAAGTAATCCATTGAACAGGTATGCTGTACATATTCGTTCTCTTATAGTCATATATGTATTCAAAGTTAAAAATAAAAAATCGCGAATACAATAATAAAATGTAAGATAACGCGCACGTTATTTCATTTAAACAAGACTGAGTGATAAACATAATAAATTGTGTATTAAATCTCACTACACTGATACGCAGTAATAATTAGAATTAGTTGTGTTTGATTACGAATTTAAATGCTTTGGGGGTGAAAGGCAGTAATAATTTTATTAATCTGTCAATTGAATTGGAATTTCGAAATTGTTTATGGTTTGCGCGCAATTGTTTTTATTATTACAAAAAAAAAAAAAAAAAAAAACGTATCATACAAAGAAAAAGTAATTGATATATATATATATATTTTGATACCGATTTATCAGCGCACTTACTTTATTGCAAATGTTTTTGCGCTGAGGCCATTTATCAGATATTCTCAGTTGATTAGCATGTGTACTTTAAGTGATTTATACAAAAATTCAATTATCGTTGGTAAACAGATTTTTTTTTAGAAGGAATATTAAAATGATTCTCAATAAACTATAGTGTACATACTTAGTAACAACTGGGTGTATGATTGACATGTATTTGCCTAGTCAGGAACAGCTCGTTTGATATTTTAGTTTTCGTAATAATATACAACATATTTTATTTGGCGTCAGCATTATACTATACATTGACAGGCTAAAGAATTTAATAATTATTATTCGAATTTCTCTGTATAAACATTTTATTGTTTTCAAAACGCAAAATTATTGTTTGATAAACAGTTTAATTTTTCGCACATGTGTCATATAGCGATATACCAAAAATAACTTTTTTCTCCAAGCGTCTTCTTCGTAACAAAAAGGCCAAACGGTCTACGTGTTGCTAGGCTAGGATTCATTTAATACTGTTTTCAATATTAAAAGTAATTGACACGTCTTAACTTGGTAAAATACACAAATGAAAAAAAGTCAAGATATCCAAAATATTTTTATAAAATTTTCTATCTTGAAATTTTAAATGCGTGTAATTTGTACTTATAATTAGGGTACGCAATGAATTTTCTTCGTTTGAGAAAAAATAGTATGTATTATTCGGATAAAAAGTGACTTTGTTTGACTCACAACCTTTGCATTTGCTCGACTACACTGCGCTTCGCCTCACATGCAAATATAGTTGCTCGTTAAATAAAGTAACACTTTTAATCCTAATGGGCGCTTTCAGGTCCGCCAACTGTTGGAAACATGTTGAGTAAAACTCCGATTTCATCGGAAATTTCATGCCAATGTAATAAACCGAATGTCAAGTAAAAAGTAAATTTTCAATGCCAACATGTTGTGGGAACTGAAAGCGCCCAATGACACCATGTATACTATTTTACGTGCATAATTTTTTTGTTAATGGTTTTTAAATACCCATCATACCGTGCGCAAAAACATTTTTCGCATAAAATACTTTTATGTGCAGCAATGTAAGACCAGAGAGTTTCGTTTGAGACCGCGACCGCTCCAAAATTCTATTGTGTTGTCAATCATTGACTGAGGCTTTCCAAGGAATTAATAAACAATCGAAATGTATCAGTTTTTTGTTATAAAAGTACTCGATTTGTATTTCGACCACCTTATAAAAGGTCTTAGGCGGAAGAAGAAAAATAAATTTTTCTACTCCTGTTGACGCTCCTGTCTTGGGTTGACGCAATAATACCTTGTTTATTGTGTGTTAAAACGCCATTCCACGCCATTAATTGTATTTTTGGAAGACGTTTCTAAGCTTATCCGTAACTTAAATCTAGAAATCTAATTACAGTTGGGGACATTAATATCGACATACATTATTTTCCACCTTTTTGTCAGGACTATATGTTTCTTAAATCGTCTTTTGGACAAGAATCGTTGATTAATGTACCACTCGAGTGATAGCTTCAGTAGTTGTTTTGTTCGGCTTAGAACAAATGATCTGGCATGTTCCGAAACTATTGCACTCGACCTTAAGACTAACGATTACCATTGTATTGCGATTTTATTGAAGATTTATAATGTTTCTAAATCTTGCACCAAAATGCAACTTGGTCGTAAAAAAATTTTCAATATTGAGTTTTGTTCTTAATTAAAGTTATAATTATTCTAAGGCTAAAATCACCAAACTTATACAACCATATCAAACAGGAAAAGCAAACATATTACGCAAAGCATTTCTCAAGTATCTCTGGTGATGTTAAAAAAAATTGGAACTTAGTGAATGAAATTTGAAGTAAGAGATTCAAAATAACTGTAATTAAAAATATTTTATCTGGTAAGGGTACACTGCTCTCTAGTGGTTTGGAAATATCTAACAGAATTTAATAATTATTTTACGAGTATAGCCAATAAATAAAGGAATTAATTTTTTTTCTCATATCATACCAATTTATTATTTTTTCCACAAGATCACATTTCCGATACTTTTTTGATGGCTCTTGTTTCTAATAATGAGATCTTATCTATTATTTATTCATTAGAATTAAAAAAAATACAACAGAAATTCCATTTTGGAAACAATTTCTTGTTTTATAAGTTCTTGAATTATGTAGTTCCTAAGGGACTTAAATCCACTACTATTATTCCTCTCTTTAAAAAAGTCCCGCAGTGATAAGCTTAATTATTTTTGATGATCAAAATCCGTAGCAGAACACTCAAAGCATACAACCAGGAAACGCCACTGATTATAGGTGTATCAAGCAAGTGGTTTGCTTCGTACTTGAATAATAGAATGGTTAGAGTTGAGATTAAGATACATTTAGTCACCGTAGAAATGTTGGAGTTCTACAAGGTTCGGTATTTGGTACTCTGCTTTTTCTGATTTATAGTATACTAATTCCTTTTTTAAACATAAACCAGAGACAGTGTATTTATCATAGATTTCTTATTTTACTAAAAACATTAAAAAAATAAACTTCTATGAGAGATCTATGCTTCTGTGCTAAGAAAAAAGTTAGGAACGCCAAAAACCTAAAAATGCATTAGGGGCATATTTGGTTCTGCAAACAAAAACCTATTATTCTGCTTTTCTAAATAACGTTATACTTAACAGTCAAGTTTCACAAGGCAAACAAAAACAGAAAAATTGAAATTGCCCAAAACTATGAAAAGGCAAATGTGACCTTTTTTATTATCACGGCAGTACGATACATAAAACATTGTCCATAGTCCCGATATGTTGCTTACTAATATACGGTAGAAAGCTGCCACATGCCGTTGAATTCTTCCACTTGCGTAAATATGTATCTAAATAATTTGTCAAAATATTAGTCACTCCAGGGCAATAGGAAACTTTTTCCTTTGTGGGAATACTATTGAGTCGAGTTGCTCTCTTCGGAGCTAATCCATGTTTCAGTAATTCAAAAAGGCAATCAAATTGTTGGATCGTTATGTGAAAGTTTTTTGAAGAGGTAACTATCTTACTGCATATCCTTGAACTAAAACGTAAGTTAACTTTTTAACTTATATCCGTAAACCAATGCCCTCTTTTTCCGCTCTTTCGGAGGTAAATATGTAGTTATCCAAACTGAAAGATTTATTTTTGTATTCTTTTTTTCTCAATTGGCTTCCATAAAAGCAAAGCATACGCATCTGTAATAATACCGTCCATTTTTCGTCGTCGTTTTAAAGCCGTTTCCTCTTATTTCGTGTTCCTTGGGATTTTTTTTAGTATAGCAATTTGGAGCATGTCCCATAGAACGTAAAAGCAAATTTATTTTGTTTTCACTCATTATGAATTCATTAATCACGAATGTGATAAGATATTAAAAAACTGGCGTCTCGTTTATTGTTGTCATAATTTTTATTTAACTTTTTGCTGGAATAAACAATTCTAATTTACCAAAAAAAACCATTAACTGACATTTCAAGATGAAGTTATTCGCACTAAAATTTTACGAAAATCGCTAAACTAATTTTTCACGTTCTGCAGATCAACGAAAATTTTGCTCCACTTGAACTGCTTACTAGGCAGCTAGGCTTTATAATAAACAAATGCCGTGTGCCTAAAAGGTGTATGCCTATTTAAAATAAATTTTATTTATACCTTTTATTGAAAATAAATTTTATTTATTTATTTTATGTAATTACAATCTAGTCTCCTGGACTAATGAGCAATTTGTTTCTGGCTTAATTTACTAACTTAAATTAATCTATGTCTTCTTCCCATTGGCGTTCCATAGTTTTTTGGCAAATTGAAGTAAACCACATCTTTGTAGTGGATTTTAGATCAGCACAATGCTGTTTAAACTGACAATCACACCAGCTCAAAAGGTTTGGTTCTTTTAAGTCTGCGTACTAAATTCGTGATGCTTAGGAGCTGAGTTGCCTCAATGTTCACATATTGGCGGAGCCTTTCTTCATGTCTCCGTGCTTTTTCCTGGATTTCGTTTAAGATGAGGTTCATTTTGAGGTCCCTATGAAGGTCATTGTTCCTGACATACCTAGACCTTAATACCATATCATCCAAAGAATACAGAGAATTGACGATACTTTATTTAGAGCTAGCTTCAGTGAAGCTTTATTGTATATTTTGTTTCAACGAACTCATTTTCTTGTGTGAAAAATTTACCTAAAGTGAATCAACCGCATTTACTAAGGCCTAGGGACTGCTAAAGATACAGGTTTCTCACATCATTTGGAACTATTGCAGAATGCAGAGTATAATTTTCGTATCTCATTTTATAGCTATCATAAACCGATTGTTTCATTTTTGATTTGAGATAAAACAAGAAATAAGTTTGGTATTTAGGGTAAAAGTATTAAATTTAATGTTAATTTATCAACTCTGATTGGCATAATCGTTTTGAAAGATAAAATTTGATGTATAAGATTGTCTCATGATTTATTTAAATCAAATGCTTTCTTAAGTCGTTGAACAAAACATAATTTGTGATCCATTTTCAATTTGATTTATTTTAAAAATAATTCTTCCCGCCAAATTTCCGTTTCTTATATAGGCTTTATTTTTTGGAAGGTTCAGTCGAAGGCAAAAAGGCAGACTAAAGATTCTCCGCATATTCCATTTAACAATGTAATCCAAATTGTATTTTTTATTTTAAATTCAAATAAAATTCCCTATTCCTAATTAAACCCAATACTCACTGCTGTCATAAATGCAGGCAGTACGCTTTCAGGAAATGCTTGCATTTCTTATCTGTATGAAAATATTGACGATTGAATTAGCGTCCAGAAACTAGGGGCCCTATTATAAAAGAAAATTCGATTTTACATTTTGATATTATAAAGCGATATTCTGGCAAAAATGCGCTCTGGGTCGAATGATGTGCCTTAATATTATTCCTTTATTATTCTTGCCTTATTCATTTTCTTTTTTCACAAAAACGAAATTTATGCATGCATTGACGAATTTACAGAAAAATGATGAAATTTGGCGTTTGCAAAAAAAGCAGAATACTATTTTTGTGTTTGCGTCTCTCGGGGTTCAATTGATTTTTCTAAGCAAATGATTATTTTTCTCTTTTTGTGTTTTTAGTTTTTCTATGTTTTGTTTCAACTTTGTTGTGAACGTCGAATGTCGTTTAATGTATAGGCGAATTTTTGAAAAATTGAAATTGTAGGTGCGTACATGCTCCAATTCTGGTGAAAAATTGTACACCACGAAGTTAACAAAATAGTAAAATTTTTAGTTAAAATTGGTTACCCTGGTGAACTTTTTGTTCTAGTTGGAAATAATTCAACTCATACAGCTAACTTCGTGGTGTACATTTTTTCACCAGAAAAGTATAGCATGTACGCAGCTTTAATAGTCTCGGAGCAGTAGTCTTGGATATCGCATTTGCAAAGGGGATGTTTCAATAAATATTTTTTTTCTGTATTTAAAATGTTTTTTATTACGAAATATTACCTTTATTTTGTGTTTGTGCATAAAATATTTCAATAAAATTTTAAATGCAAATACATAATTTGTACTTATAATTATAGTTTACAATTAGTTTTTCTTCGTTGGAGAAAAATAGTTTGTGTTATTCGGATTAAAAGTGACTTTGTTTGACTTGCACGTACAGTTGATCGGCTATACGCTCCGCCCCGCCTAGGATAAAAGGACAAATATCGCTTTTAATCCTAATGACACCATGTACTATTTTGTTATTTCCTTTTCGTAATTTATTTATTTATTTATCATCAACGGGATAAAAATCCTTTTTTGATTACAATTTTATTTTTCAATTTTACAATTTAGTTTTTATTAATATTTTAAAAGAACCTTTAGAAATATTAAAATCAAACACATCAAAATTACAATTAAACTGTCGACAAATCACCGGGACCGGAGCATTATGTGCGTAATTAGATTTAAATGTCGGCAAATATATAAAATTCCTAATCCGAATAGGTTTACAGCGCACATGAATATCAATCTTTGCAAGTAGTTTAGGGAAGTCAATCGAACTGTTAAGCAGATCAGCGATGAATGTTGAAGCAGCACATCTACGTCTTACAAGCAATGAATCCAAATCAGCAATTCTACAGCGGTCACCGTAGGATGGCAAATTCTTTTTATTCAGCCACATTGGAAGGTTCGGATCAAATGGCCAATTCAATTTATGAAGATACTAAATAATAAATTGCTTCTGTATTCATTCAATTCTATCGATATAAATATTGTAAGGAGGATCCCAAATAATCGACGCGTATTCCAAATTAGACCGAACAATGGAACAATACAAAGTTTTAATTGATTGTGGATTACGAAAATCTTTTGTGATACGACGAATAAAGCCAAGTAGAGAATTAGACTTAGCTACTATTAAATTAATATGGTCTCGGAAATTCAATTGATGGTCCAGTACAACACCCAAATCTTTAAATGTCATAACTCGTTTAGCTGGTGATTACCAATAATATATTGATGAAGAATAACTGCTTTTTTCCTGGAGACGCTCATAATCTTGCACTTTTCCAAATTTAAGTTCAATTTATTCATAACTGACCATTTACACAGCAAATCAAGATTACTCTGCATTTCATTACATTGTTGCGGGCTAGATACACTTCTTGATATTTTCAAGTCATCTGCATATAATTCACAGCCGCAGTACTGAAACAAGTCCTAGGTCGGAGCCTTGAGGCAATGCAGAATGAACTCTTAGATGTAAACCCGTTAATTTGAACTACCTGTACCCTGATTCTTTAAAAAATAAGATAATGTGTAAACGGGTAAATTTGTGAAAAGCAAAGCTTACTTTTATGAGTTTGCAATTTCTCGGTTTGACTTATTTCTAAAATAATATCGAAAAGTTCCAAACTCATAAAAGTAAGCTATGATTTTCACAAGTTTACCCGTTTACACATTATCTTATTTTTTATAGAATCAGCACCCTGCTTCCGATCACGCAGATACGATCCAATCCAATCCAAAAACAATTTACTCACTCCAAATCTGTCCAGTTTGGCAAGAAGTAACTCAAACTGAGGTGAGTCAAATGCTTTCGCAAAATCAGTGAAAATCACATCAAGCTGACATTTAGAGTCAAAGGCACTGAATACTTTAGATGTTAAACTTAAAAGATTTGTAGTGGTAGAACGATGCCTGACGAATCCATGTTGTTGAAGTGATAATAAAGATTTAACATTAAAATGCAAATAATCAGAAATAATAAGCTCAAATAATTTTGGAATTGATGATAATATAGATATGCCACGATAATTTTTAATGTTGCTCCGTTTTCCGGATTTAAAAATGGGAATTATAATTGACTTTTTCCATACCAACGGAAATACACCACTCTTCAGAGACGCATTAAATATCAGAGATAGTGGTAATGACAGCGAGCTAATAAAAAATACATATAAATACATATGAAACGAATCGCTCGCAAGAAATGCAAAATGCGATCCACTTCCATAATAGAGCCCCAGTTTTATATATCCGAAGAAACATAACAATCTCGCCGCAATCGATGACTCATGTGCCAACTTCATCTTCATATTCAATGGTAAGCTTAAAATAATCCTAATTATTTAACCATTTAATTAGTAAAGCCATGTTTTTATTAATCTCTTGTAATACGAGGTAAAAAATATTTCTATTCTCAATTATTTGAGCAAGAAATTTGTGAATAATCCAAAATATCCACCTTAAAATTTATTTAAACTACAATTCACTACCATTCCTCCTCAGCTGCCACAAAACCTATCTTTCAGTAAAAAACTGACCATCCGTAACACAAAACGGTAGCGGTAATATTGTACTATAAAAGCACAAACAAATTTCCAACTCGTTTTAATTCTCTTTCTCAGCCAATCTCAACTAATACTACCACACAAAATACCATATGATCATGTGCACAAGTAAATATTTGGTTTTCATTTCAATTTTAATAACCACTTAAACCGCGACATAGAAAAAAAATATATTTACAAGTATAACAAATAATAATAACAAAACGTTATTCGACATATTACTATAAAACCGCGAATTTTCTCGCGAAAACTCTGTTTTTTCGTTTTTGTTATAATACACATTTCTCGCGATTTTTGTTTTGTTGTGAATTTTTATTAAGGTATTAGCTCAGTCTCAAAGTTTCAAGCAAATTGGAATGTCGTAAAAAAAAATTTATAAAAATAAAATTTACGCCTGAAGAAATAAAAATTCAAATTAATTTCTTATTGTTATAAATTAAAAACGGTCTGGTCTGGTCTGGTCTGTAAATATTTTTTGAACGCTTTATAGAAAAATTTAGTTTAGCCGAATAAAATCCACTCGTTCGCGTGAATATTTTGTGATAATATGTGAATTATTATTATTATTATTTTGTATACGCATACATAAATATATGTACGTATTTTGGAAAAATCAATAGAAATTTTCCTTGTTCTCCTTTTGAAAATATATTTAAGTGTAGTAGTGAGTATCATAATTGAATGAAAAACTATAACCATAATCGTTTATTCAGTAAAGTTTAATAATAATAGTTATTAGTTAGGAGGCTTAATAAATTATAATCTTTGACCCGCCGCACCATATATCGCGCACATCTAATCAGTATTATCAACACCTACTTTATATATATAACATTAAAATACAGACAACATGACAAATTTAGTGCAATTGGTGAGTAATAATTGTTATTGTTTTTGTTTTGTTTTGACTGTAGTATATACAGAGGCTGGCAAAAAATTGTCCGCTGCACATTTTTCCGACACGTTCCTAATATAGGAATTAGGAAGTGTTTTATTTTTTTTTTTTTTACCTATTTAAATATACCTTATCGGATTTGTGTATACCAATAAAAAAAAATTCCAACGCCCGTTTATTTGTTCATATATAAGTGTAACAAAAAAAAGTTAAACTTTGAGCCCGCCAAAGATACCGACGCACAAACTGTGGCACATATTATTTTTTTAAGAGTACATATGTACTTTAATCAATTTGACTATATGTGCGATTATTATGTACATGGAATAATAATAAAAAATATTTATTCAATGTGTTTGCACAATAGATTTGAAATAATTTAGCAAAGCGAGAAAGGCGCGCATTGAGGTTTACTCTGAGACAATATTTGTATTATGTATATAGTATATAGGGTAAACCAATTATTCGACACACACTATTCTCAAAATGGCAAAGTCCGCGAACGAGGTCATATCCTGAGAAAATTTTCTTTTGTGATCGCAATTTTCTATACTTTTAAGTTGGGTATCGTCTGTTTCTTATATTCTTTTGGAATTTTATTTGTTTTTTTTTTTATTTCGGCTGAATTTTGATTTATTGCATTTTGCCATGCACAATGAACAATGCACATACAAAAAAAAAATATCGATTGAGTTTTTAATTTTTATGTTCTACCGATTTAGTTTATTCCAAAGAAATTATCATAGTTTTAAAAATAGATATATAACTTATGTATTATAATCATCATCACTACGATAATAAATAACGAAAGTCGTAATTTAATTATAATTTGTAATTATCATGATGTGAATTCTAAATCGAAACGTAATTTATTGGACCTTAGATTAGTTTCCATTCGGTATGTATTCACATCATTTCATATCAATCAACTACGATCTCAATGGTGTTACACACTTCCATTTGGAACACGCACGAGATTGAATCCGAAAATCAAATGAACTCAAAATTAAAAAATACGTGTATTGCGTGACAGTTTAATGTAATTTGTTATCAATAAGTTCAATCAATCCGCCGCTATATAATTTTTCAAATCGCGTCCTTCAAAATTCATTAAAATTTGAAGATAATTTGTTTTGGTGTAACCCATGGTTTGGTTTATTCCAAAGCTATCTAATGCTTAATGAAAAAAAATAAAAGACCGTAAATATTGTATTCACGTATTTATATAGACTAGCTAATTGAGGAAGTCAATATGGTTGTCGACAAAATGCAAACATGACATGGAAAATGTAACGATGCCAATTTTTTTTTTTTTTTTTCAATATTTTTGCAAATTTCACTTCTAATATAAATCGAAAGCGATTCCGAGTAACTTTGCGTTTCGATTACCTTTAAGGCAAATTAATTTAGAACCAATAAGATGATTGATAAATACATCTTTATAGATAATCACTCATAATCGTAACATTGTTAGAAAAAGTCATGAAAATAAACAGATTCAGAACAAACAAAACTCATTTTTCTTATGTATATGCAAATCTTAAAAATTGAATTCTATTTATAGCTAACGAAATACAAATAATTTCACCTTTTTCATTTCTCTCTTAAATCTCATGTGTATGAATATTTCTTTTCATTTAAATAAACATATAAATTTATTTATTTTAATATTTATAGATTTTTTTATATTCTGTTTATAAAAATTTATTTGAAAATTAATAGAAAAAAATTAGAATGACATTGAATTTTATTAATGTTAATGAGTAAAGCAAAACAACAAAGGGGGACATTTTACCAATGTGAAAATTGTGAAAATATTGTGTTTGTGTAATTTGATTATATCGCTCAAAACAAATTTTGTTTAAAAATTTGCACGCGATATCCAAACAACAAAGAGCTATGTACCTACATTCATATATATATATATATATATATATATATATATATATATATATATATATATATATATATATATATATATATATATATATATATATATATATATATATATAAACGGAGTCAAGGGGTCTGAAAACTGATAAGTAAATATGGACACACCTCTTAATATGTTTATAATAAATTATAATGGTATACATCAATTGATCTATTACACCATTTATATACAATTTATAATTAATCTGCTCTATCATTTATAAGGTCATGCACGGTAAGCCGGCAAATGAATTATGTGTACATATGTACGTGCTTATAGTATTTTTCAATTGTACGAAATAAATATAAATTAGTTGTTCTATTAATAAAACATATATTATTATTAGAAGCGTATACGAAAGCAAAACCTTTGACCAGTGGCGTAACGGTAACGGGAATTTGGGGCATCTATTTACTATAAAATATCAATAAGATGGTCCTCCTATATTCTAAATCTAATCAATCCATTCAACTCTATCAAGACAAACTCATATTCGAAAATTAAATTTACATTCAATTTGCTTATATGTAAAATTGGAGACCTGAATCCTAAAACCAAATTGGCCAAAAATAAAAATTGAAAATAATCCAAAAATTGTATCAACAATTTTTATCAATTGTACTCAAGTCCCCATTGTGATTAAATCTGCACGAAGACTGTAATAGTTTGAAAAAACCAGAACATTTCGACATAGAAAAAACCAGGACAGTTATTAAATCTCGAAATATGTCATGAATTTGATTTTAAAAAAAAAAATGCTGTATAGAATTGGTTTGGTGGCGACGACCATCGCCTGATTACAAAATAGATTAAATTTTTAAATTCATTCACTTGGTTCATCATTTGGATGTGCTGCAACTGATTCATTGATCATCAAACATGTTTGTTAAGTTTAGTTACCAAATTTCAAAAGAATTGGTGCAAAAATGCAGAAGTTTCATTTAGGGCTGGCAAGGAGTTACTAAATGAAATATGTGGCCAAAATTGTGGGACACTATACTAATGATACTTCGGTCCGATTTGCCAAAGAAAAATTTGTTTTTTACATGAAGGGAACAACATACACGTTAGTCAATGGATTTTAATAAAATTTTATGTCTGAGATTTTATATAGAAAATCGATGGCTCTAAAGAATTCCTTCTGGGGTTGAATTTTTTAATTAAATCATGGCTCGAATTAAAAAAATATTGCGGAACACTGCAAGTGATATTTGGTCGATACCTTAAATCGAAATTTATATTTGCCAAATGTATTTTTACATATTAAGCCTTGATTGATTTTAGTGAAATTTTAAATCTGAAATATTTTGTAGATCCTATAAATAGTTCTTAAGGGGTTTTATATACAGTTGTAGCGGGTGAAATGACAACATTTCTCGATTTTTTTTTTTTTTTTTTGGCAGCATAATGAATATTTATTTAAAAACTGTTAATAACATCGATTAGTACAAGTTTTGGGGTACTTGTTAAATTTTTTTCATAGAAAAATATTTGTAAATATAGCACAACTACATACAGCTGTATTCCAGAATCACTTGCAGTGGAGATGATAACTCGAGAACGGTTCAGAATTTCAAAAAAATTTCCTTAGTATATTTGTATTGTCTAGTCGCTGAAAAAATGGCGACGGTTTTAACAAAAAGTAAGTATGTAGTATAAATTTGCTGTTGTTCCACCGCAAAGGTACTTTCAAAAAAACAGGATTCTGAGATAATCGCGTTTAAAGTTATGCGTTTAAATAATTTTCTATGAAAAAAATTTAACAAGTATTCCAAAACATGTACTAATAGATGTTGTTGTCATTTTTCAAATAAATATTTATTATGCTGTCAAAAAACAAAAAAATCGAGAAAATATCGTCATTTCGCCCGCTACAACCGTATATAACCCCTTAATATAAAACTTATTATTTCATGGCCTGAATATTTCCACGGTCATAATCATGTCCTGAAAAATTTCAAGAGCCATTTCATTTGAGGTGGAGTTCGTTTCTTAAACAAAACATTTACGTTAGAAATACTTCTAACAGTTAGAAGTCCATGTAATAGAAATTGATTCCTTTCTATGCATCATTGGATCGATATGAAGGAAAATGCACAAAAAACGTATTGGCGCATTTTTAAAAGTTCCGATTAAAGTTTATTAGTTTGCGGCTGTCTAAAATATTCCAACCATTTTTCATGTGTTACAATTACAATCAATCCCATTCTGTCTTATTTGAAGTCTTGACATTATTATTTTTCTGGTTACTCCGAAATTTTTCATTGCCTATAATAAATTTAGCGATCTGAATGATTATTATTTATAAACCAGGGCAATTAAGCAATTTTCCCGAACGCCTGCAGAAGTTTGAAAACCCAGAACATATCCGGGGAAACCAGGACGTCTAGTCATCCTATTCCTTTACCATAAAACCGGAAAGGAATAATCACCCACAATTCTTCGAAGATTTTGATTTTTTCTTATATAAATTGAACATTGATAAATACGAGTGAAACGTAAATTTTGCAAATTTTCATTATTCGACAAAATCCTCTTTGGCATTATGACCCTTTTAAAATTGGACATTAACCTCAATAATAGGCATGTCACGGGCTCGAATCTTGCAAACGTCAATTCTTTAGTGTTTTTTTATCGTTTTGTTTCCAAAATTAAATTTTCCATTTTCCAGAATTTACACATGAAGAAGAAAATTTAGGTCAGCGCCAACCGAAGGTGATTTTCCTTTATTTTTTAGGAACTAAGGTTCAAATACTTTATTTTTTAATGATTTGAAAACGATATTCACTATAGAAAAGCAGTAAGACCCGTGGTCGGCTGCTCTCGACATAATTTTTTATTCCACACTTTATTTTTATTTACGTAGATCAAGATTTCGAAAGCTATACATTGCTTACATTATCAATACTAATTATATTTTTGTACTTTCCTTCTCCCAATACAAAAATATCATTAGTATTGAATTGATAATGTAAGCAATATAGCTTTCAAAATCTTAATCTACGTAAATAAAAATAAAGTGTGGAATATAAAAGTATTTTTATTTTTTATACATACTCAAATTTCATATTTTCCACGAAGCTCAAAAGCATCAATTTATAATTTTTTAGCTTCGTTTAGAAATCCTGTAGAAGGGAAATTTAGTAAAAAAACAACAAAATGTTGAGGAATATGTACGAGTATGTTCTAACTAAACCATTAAAAATCAATAATCGCCCTAATTTTTTTTTTGTTTTTTGGGCAATTATTCAATTTTCAATATTTTGTAGCCGTCAAAATACCAAATTTAGTGTTTTTGAATGAAATTAATAGTTATTTATGGTATTAATGAGCAAAACGAGATATTATCCACGAGGGATAAGTTTGTCCCACGAGGCGATAGCCGAGTCAGCCAAATTGAATGAAAAACTATATTCAATTATAAAAAATAGTTAAATTAAAATACACCATGACAATTTAAAGAACGGTCACTATGATAAAATGTACAGATTTCAAAATTCAATGCTACAGTGTGAAAACACAAAATGGAACTATTTCTTATTAATTTATGAAATTTATTTCAACAAATATGAATTTTGTTGTATGCCACTCGTGAGCAAAGAGATATTACCCACTCGGAATAATGTACGGAACTTTCTGGTTTTCGGCTATCGCCTCGTGGGACAAACTTATCCCTCTTGGATAATATCTCATTTTGCTCACTAGTACCATAAATAATTATTAACAAAATTTCTTATAAATAAATAGATATTTGTTAATAATTTTGATATTGAAAATGAAAAATTTTTATCAAAAATTGGATTTGACGGTTTGAAATGCCGGTCGGTGCATGGGGTAATGCCTTTAGAATCTAAATTTATAACGCTCTCTGAGAGCTATTTCTAACCCAACTAGTACAAAGCGCCAAATGAAATAAATGTAGAACCAATAATGCATGTTTTGCAACTCTTCTAGTAATAGCTCTTTCTGAAGATATAGGGTATATCCTCCATTCGGTAGCAAATAAACTATTTGCTCTTTAAAATTACTCTCGAAATTTCTTTGCTTTTACGACTAATGAGGGAACCAGCGAGTCAGTAACAACTTTAAGTAAGAATGCGAAATACAGAAAGTGCATGTTACTAACCAGCAAATCTTTAAAAACTTTTCGTTCAGTTCAGCCGTCACTTAACAAAGCGAAAATTAACGCGCAAACTGAAGGATATGTCAGAATATATCAAAATTTTCACAGCACACTTTTCTTAAAAATAATAAATTTTGATATTCACATTACAATTTTAATACTGTATTTGTCAATTGTTACGGATTCGGTGGCCAATATGTCAAATATTCTGTAAGAAAATAATTTCGTCAAATTCTGTAAGGATTGTTACTGATTCGCTGGTTACGAATCGGTTTAAGTAGTAAAAATAATATGGGGAAGTTACTACCGACTTTCTAATGACACATATTATTATTATTATTATTACTGTTGGAGGGCCATGCGGGCGATCAGCCACCCCGCACTGCGACCTAAAAGATCTATTATGCTGGACCCTGCTTAATTATCCGTCCAGTCAATATTCAGGTTCTTAATGAACCTGACAATACTGCCTTCCGGTGCATGATACATACTATCTGGGCTTATTGCTCTTCCTCCTACATGTTTACTACAGCTTGTAGTTCCGCTAGAAAGACGGTAGGTAGCATTGGAGCCCAAGGACTTCGAGAGGGTTGTCCCACTCCCGTATATTCCTACTCCTGCCCCGTATTCCATTTGATTTTACTCTTACGAGTTGCTGGGAATTGCAAATCGCCTGTAGGTCACCCAGCTTTACTACAGGAAGGCTAAATAAAACTGGAGGGTGCCTGGTATCTAAAGTCCGCATATTTTGGGCTGATCAACCTATCAGCCATTCATCCATCGGCATATGCTGTTCCACCTTAGATTAAGGTTTTTTGTCAAGGTTATCTCCTTTAGCGCCTTACTTTAGCCTGTGCCAAATGGCCAAAAATGTGCCAAATGGCCTTAGTTACCAGTGGTTGCCACGAGGAGGCAGCACGTACACTTGCGAATTGTGAACAGGTTACCCCTTACACAATTGTAACCCATCACGCAGCTGCCTAATGACAAGACCAGAACAGCTCACGTGATGCGCACCCTACTGGAAGGTTACGGAGCTGGTAGATTAATCTACTCAACTTTGGTCTCCCCCTCCAATAGACGCCGAACCACCTAATGACACATATAAAAATAACTAAGTCAAGACAATTAATACTAAAGATTAAAGTGGGTCGCAAATTATTTAATTTTTCATATTAAAATTGCTCACTTGCGACCGGATGTAGGATATCTTGAAGGAAATATTATATTTCTACTTTTACTACCTACATGTATTATTTAGTACATAGTTTACCTTGTATATTTTGATTTTTGAATGCACCTTTAAACGTAATACATAGTTTCATCTGGCTGCGCTTTAAAAATGTTTAGTTAAGTAAATAAGTAGCCAGAAGTCAAATTATGCCCTGAATCCCTAATAATTTGGCAACCCACTGTAGAATGCCTAAAGTAATATTACGAAAAAGATATTGGACGTTTTTTCAATCACTAAATTAAAAACTACGCTACTGTTTTATTTTTGCGAAACGTGACAAACCAATATTGGGTTAATTTTGCTGTAATGTAAGTTTATTACTCTTACATTCGAGATACTCGTAGTGATAGATGAAAATATTTTTAAATGAATAATAATTAGAGTAGAAGTTTTCTTTTAAATAAATATTTATTTGTTATAAGTAAAGAAATTTAATTCTATAGTTTTACTTTTTAAATTATTGTATATAATAAAAGCGTTGCAGATATAGTTATAGAGTTATATTGCGAGATACATCTTAAAGACGTAAATTTGCAATTAAATTTTACTGTTACTATTTTCAATTAAAATAAATGACTTAACAATTAATTTCATACGTTTAATCAACCGCAATAACACACTAACAACATAATTGAGTTGGCCGTCTTCAAGTATACATAAATTTGATTTAAAACAAAATTATTTCTATAATTTGAATATTAATAGTTAGTCTAAAGGTTAATTGTTTATTGAGTTAAATGAACGCTTTATGTGGTACATATCCTCAATCTTATAACAAACTAACTAAATAAATCATATTTTATGTTTCGTGCCGAATTTGTAACAGTTTTTATTTAACCGATTTATTGTATTTATATTTTTACCATGGATAATACATTTTTTGTCACACCTTGAGCATAAGCATGCAATCATAATCAAATTACTTTTATTATTTTGTGATTAAGTGTGATTAAGATATTGAGATTAAAACGGTATATAGAAATTTGTACTTATATGTGGATATACTAATTTACGAATCAGTATTTTTTAGGGGGTATTTACAGGGCTGCTGAAAAAAAAAATTACAACAAAGTAAAACGTTGCATTATTTTCATTTGTGGTTGAATATTAGTGATGAAAAGTCAAAATGGTAGTAAACATATTTTAGAATAAATTCACTTTTGTTCGATAAGGCCTTCTTTTGCCTAAACTAGAGCATAAGTAGGTCGGAAAAGGCATTTACTCTACACGAATCGAAATACGCTGTCATTCCCGGCGAATAGCTTGCTTGAGATGATCGACACTTTGGTATATTTTAGTGCCAACCTCGCTCTTTAAAATGCCTGAGATAGAGAAGTCCATCGGATTTGCATCCGGAGAATTTGCCAGCCGTTGTGTTGAAGAAATAAAGTGCGGAACGTCGTTTTTCAACCATTCTTGGTTGACGCACGCTTTATGAGACAGTGCAGAATCCTGTTGGAATGTCCAGGGTCTGCAGTCGAAATGTTTGCATGCCCAAGGCTTCAACACAGCTTCCAAAATAGTTTCGCAATAAACAGTTGTGTCTATCTTCACCCCACGGTTCAAAAATACAAGTGGAGAGCGTCCATCGGCAGTAGCGGCGGCCCAATTCATCATCATTATTGGTGCCTGCTTTCTCGTGGCCATCCGGAGTTGTAAATTTTCACATGACCTCTCTGGCAAATAAATTCGGTCATTTTGTTTCTTTACATGTTGCTCAATGTGGAATAGACGCTTAATAGCGGCAATATGACACTTGCGTGCAAACGAAGCAATTCCTATGCTCTATCCAGTCTATTTTTTTCTGTTCAGGAGTAAGATCGTGTGCCTTTTGCAACTTCAAAGGCTTCAATCCAAGCTCATTTTTCAGAATGTGTTGCATCCTTTCTCTAGATATGTTCAGTTCAGCAGACAATATTTTACCACTGCAACGGGGATTTCGTTCAATTCGAGCCTTCGCCTTGCTGTTCGTTTACGACCACTTCCTTTGCGTCTGGCAATGCAGCTAGTTTCGTTATAACTAGAAATGATGCGCGACAATAAACATTTATGCACTAGCCTATTTATGCCTAGCTCTCGTACAATTTGAACTTATGGCTTTCCAGCCTATTTTAACGCAATAACACTATTGCGTTTGAATTCCATGTTAGTAATATATTATTTTCATTTTAACTTAGACGCAAATGCTTCAATACACTAATAAACATTATAATGAACTGTCATTAGTATAATTTTGAGGGCTCGGTCATGGTTGCTTTGACAGATATATCGGTGTGAAGTTTGTTGCAATTGTTTTCAGCAGCCCTGTAGTGGATAGATTATTGTTATTGGATATCCGATTTAATAAATCTTAACGATTTATAGAGAGATAATAGCCTCTAAATATTCTCATCGCCCGAATAGTCACTGACCCATCACAATTTGGTGGCCCACAAGTAATCACGGCTAAAATCATATTAACAATATTAAAAGAAATAAACAGTGTGGATCATTAAAGTTGTTTCGAGAGCTGTTTCGAAAATAATACAAGCTATAATTACCTCGAAAATAAAGGGCTATAGAAATAAATGTTTCAGTAAAAAGTTTTTAGTTTTTTAGGAATCGGACTAACAAGTTCAAATTTATTTTTCCCATACATACCTATTTTGGAAAGTACGTAGGGCTTAGATATTATATCAATTCAGTATCTTATTTTATTCGACAACATACCTGAATATAGAACAAATAAGTGTATGGGGGACTCGTGTATTTTTTGTAGAAAACAACTCCCATAAAAAATTAAGTATTTGCTTATGTTAACAAATTGTATTTTATTCAATATTTATTTTTACACAAACTAGGCAAATTATTCAATCACTCGTTTGCCACTTAAAATAAAAATATCAATTACAAAAAATAGATTAATTTAGATTAAATTTCACGAGTCTGTTTTTTGTCGTGTAACTCATGTGTCGATTGCATTACGAATACCCCATTCCTTTTTCATATTTCCTTCATCACCCTGCGATGCATTATCATAATTTTGATTCACGTTGTACCTTCGACTTTCTAAAGGGCAGCGAACCTATTTTTTCTATTCAAATAGTTCACGGAGCGCCCACATTACTCCTCCTTCAGTGATAACGCTACGCCTGCTTCGACCTACCCTGCTACAAACGTTTCAAGGTATCTCTTAGGGAAGTGTACATGTCGTCCTGCTTTTGTTTTAACTGAAACTGGCTCGCCCAGTATTGCTGAGGGTGTTTCCTGGATTTTAGCCTGTTCCGTCCTTGGACATTCCTGATCTCGCACTTTTTCGTTGTCTCCTGATTCTTTGGCAGATTTGTTTTTCAGTGGATTTTGCGGCTGGTGGATTCATCCTCTGCATTTTGTATTAAAAATGCTGGCTTTAGTTGATCTATTGAAACCACGACCTCTTTGTCCCTTATTTTCAATTTGAAATACATATTTATCGTGTCGTTTGAGAATAAGGAATGAACCGTCGTATGGTGGTTACAGTTAGCCTTGTACTGCATTAATTCTCACAAATGCATGTGGGCATCGTCCGAGCTCTGCATGTACGAAGGGCGTTTCCTTTGCGTGCCTTGCAGTTTGTACCGGTTGTAATTTTTGCATTTTCCCTTTCAAGTCGGAAATAAACTCGTGCTTCTTTGAATTGTTAGCTGTTGTGCTAAAAAATTCTCCAGGTAGCAAAACCGTTGTTCCGTATAACATCTCCGACGTCGTTCCACCTAAGTCGGGTTTAAAGGTGGCCCTCATGCCCAAGAGAATGGTAGGTAGAACTTCCACCCATTTGTTCGCCGGAAAACATTTTAACGCTGACTTTAAATCATGGTGCCATCTTTCTATTAATCCATTTGCTGCTGGGTGGTAAGCCGTCGTCCTTATTCGTTTGAACCCGAACAGTTTTCCTAATTCCCTAAACAGTGAGGACTCGAACTGTCTGCCTTGGTCCGTGGTAATTATTTGTGGAACACCAAACCGGCAGATACAATTTTCGTATACGGCCCGTGCTACACTTTCTGCTGTTCTGCTGCGTCCATCGTGAGAACCGATCAATACATGTTAACAAGTAACTATATGTTTGTGACATTGGTAGCGGCCCTACCAAATCTAAGTTTATGTGTTGAAAGCGGCTCTCTGGAAGTACATATCTTCCTAACGGACTTCTTTTGTGTTTCGAAATTTTTGCCTGGATGTGCTATACTGTGGAAATGCTGGAACGTCTCCTGTCGTAGGCACTTTGGTAGATACGGTCTTATTTTATTCTCCTTTACTTCGCAAAATATGTTTTTGTCACTGCCGGGTAGTATCATTGGTGTTAGATTCAAACTCATCTGGCTTTTTGATTCCAATAACATGTTTAGCTCCTCATCTGTCGTTTGTAAATCAGCTAATTCGTCGAGATCCACCAGTTTTGGGATCGAAATTGATTTCACCCGTGATAAAGCATCTGCCACCACATTATCTTTATCCGCTACATGTCGAATATCGGTTGAAAATTGTCCGAGGTAGTCTAATTGGCGGAGTTGACGAGGTGACGCTTTTTCCGGTTTCTGTTGAAAAGCGAACGTTAACGGTTTGTGGTCCGTGTAAATTACGAAATTCCGTCCTTCCAGCAAAAATTTGAAATATTTTACTGCTGAGTATGCGGCTAGTAATTCGCGGTCGTACGCGCTATACTTTTGCTGTGCCGCTGTTAGTTTCGTTGAAAAAAAACTGAGCGGTACCTAATTAGTGCCTGACCTTTGCTGCACCACCGCTCCCATAGCATAGTCGGAAGCGTCGACCATTAACGATAATGGTTCTGTTGATGATGGATGTGCTAACATCGCTGCGTTCGCTATATCGGCTTTGCATCTCTCAAGTGCATTTTTTGCTTCCACCGTCCAATTGATTTTCGTTTTGTCGTTCTTCTTATTGCCTTTCATGTACTCTAGCAATGGCAACTGTGTTTTTGCTGCATCCTTCAAAAATCGATGATAAAAATTGCTCATTGCTAAAAATCGTCGCAGCCCTTTAACGTCTATTGGTTCTTTATATTCGGCAATGGCGGCAACTTTTTACGGTAGGGGTGTCGTACCATTTTCGGATATCATATGATCCAAAAACTTTACCGTTTTTCTACCGAAAACAGATTTTGTCATGTTGGCTACAATGCCGTGTTCCCTAAATCGATCGAACACTCGGCGCAGGTGATTCATATGCTGTTCCTCATTAACGGAGTAAACTAGCACGTCATCCAGGTACGGGAAAACAAAGTCGAACACTCTCAACACATCGTGGATGAACCTTTGAAAGCTTTGGGCCGTGTTTCTTAACCCAAAGGTCATCCTCGGAAACTCGAATAAACCGAATGGCGTTATTATCGCCGTTTTCTCTAAGTCCGATAGTTCAACTGGTATTTGGTGGTAAGCCTTTACCAATTCGATTGTTGAAAATATGTGCTTGCCGTGTAATCCGTGTGCCAAATCCTGGATGTGCGGTATTGGATATCGGTCCGCCACTGTTGCATGATTAAGTCGGCGGTAGTCGCCGCATGGCCGCCACTCACCATTTTCTTTCTCCACTAGGTTTCCTATGTTAACCGACGATACTTTGAATATACTGGCGCACATTTCGTTTCGATCACATGAGTCACGTTGCGTTTAATCGGACTCACGCCCACCTTTGGACAAGTTAGATCCTTATATTTCGACAGCAACTCGAAGTATGGAGAATCAATCGTTCGCACTGTAGTTACACCTGATGTTTGGTCCTTCGAAACTCTACCAATTGAACTAACGCTGGTCATACTGTCAATCAGCTTCTTTCGTTTTAGATCTACGAGTAATCCGAAGTGGCTTAAAAAATCGACTCCTATTATCGCTCTACCGATGTCGGCCACGATAAATGTCCAGGTAAAATTTCTCCGCAAACCCAAATCAACCGTAACTGTCCTGTTCCCGAAAACGTTAATCTTTGTTTGATTAGCTGCATACAGATCTATTGGGAACGTGTCTAACTTGCTCATCTTCGCGTTTTTTTCCGGTGGTATTACGCAAACGTCAGCTCCCGTATCGATCAAAAACTGACAATTTGCTGTATTATCGAATATAATAAGGCGACAATTTACTGAATTCTGATCGCTAGTCGCCATGAACGATCGCTCCACTAGTTTTTTTCGTTGCTTGAGAATCGACGACGGCATTTAGTAGCCTTATCCCCAAACTTATAATGATAACAGCAATTTTTGTACTCGGTACGCTTGCGAGAGTTTGAACGAGAATTATTTCCGTTTTGTGTTCTATCTGGCGTCCACTTTTTTCGTCAGTGCTTCGATTTGTGCCCTCAACGATGCTACGTTATTATCATTGGAATTTGTTTCGGGATTGCTGTGATTTCTCACACATATTCACCTCCTACGCTTTTGTTACCTCCATGATGCGATCGGCCATCGTAGCGAGCTTGTCTAAGTCGTCGTCGCTAACTGATAAGATGGCTTGCACTTGCCTAGGCAATCGTTGAATCCACAATGACTTAAGCAATCCACTACCGATTTTTGGTGTTGCTAGCTGCCGCATGTCTTTTAAAAAATGTGATGGCTGTTGGTCTCCCAAATATTTGTTGTGCAATACGAATTGGGCTTCCAATTAACAAAACCAGAGAGGCGGATTCGCTTGCGACGCGAGCTACGTTTGAGGATGTCACTCGATTGTCCGAACCACCATTATTACTAGGACCGTTTTGTCCTTTTTCCTCTTTCATATTTTCGTTGTCGTTCGTCATTTTGTCGATTTTTTAAGATGTCGGCGCTCTTGTTCTTCGTTCTCCCATAAAAATTAAGTATATTTACTTATTTTAACAAATTGTATTTTATTCAATATTTATTTTTATACAAACTAGGCAAATTATTCAATCACTCGTTTGCCACTTAAAATAAAAATATCAATTACAAAAAATAGATTAATTTAGATTAAATTTCGCGAGACTGTTTTTTGTCGTGTAACTCGTGTGTCGATTGCATTATGAATACCCCATTCCTTTTTTGTATTTCCTTCATCACTCTGCGATGCATTACAAAAATCCAAATTCGAACCAGAAATTAAACTGCTAACGTCAGAAAATACAGTTAAAACGGGTAGCATTTGTTTATAAAAAAGAAAACGAATTACATGTAGGTTATGTGTTAATCTTTAATAATTGGAGCCAAAATCGGCGTCTTTAGGAGCATATTTCTAGGCCATTCCAAATCGTGGTAGAGGTGCTTCTTGCTTGTTGGTGCTCGTTGTTTATTTGCCTGGGTATAAAGGTAACACATTTGAAGGTGATGACTTAATGTATCAACTGATTACCTATTCTGACAATGGGACCAATTTTAAGAGGGCTCTACATAAACTGACGGAGTTGGAGGAAATGTTACAAAATTCACCATGGGAAAGGAACTCATTTAATGGCATTTTGTACCACATGCAAGTCCTTCAATGGAGTTTGGGAGTCAGGAGTAAAATACTATGAAGCATCATTTTATAAAAGCCACCGAAAACGCAATATTAAGCTTCTTTAAACTCTCGTTCATTTTCTCTTTCAATCCTACCGTTACGAAATCAACTAGATGAAAAATACTAGATGTAACAGAAATTAAATCGATGACGGAATGTTCAAAAGCCAGTCCAGCGTTATTGGCGACGATTTTCCAAAGATTACCTCTGTGCGCTGCAGCATAGGAAAAATGGAAGCCAGGAATAAATTATAAATTTAGAGACCAGGTATACACTAA
The DNA here is from genome assembly GCA_958295665.1 of Tipula vernalis. Taxonomy (NCBI): domain Eukaryota; kingdom Metazoa; phylum Arthropoda; class Insecta; order Diptera; family Tipulidae; genus Tipula; species Tipula vernalis. Next base: position 367,846,300 of record OY282560.1, read on the forward strand.
AAATGGAACAAATTCACCACTCACGGCTACTAGGTAGAATCTCATCAATATATAACCTGGTAAAGGCAACATGGTTCCTACAAGTTATAAAAAAAATTCAATCATAACATTATCTTCTCTTCTTTCTTCTATAGTAGGTTTATAGCATAATTCGTCGTCTTATTTAAGCCGAGTCACTATTAATATACCAGGAATTTGTCAGCTTGGATTATTCATCAACTGTTTGGGAAAAATGAGCACTTCATCAACAACAATCAATGCAGGAGCTTATTTTTTCCTTGCGAATCTATTTCAATCTTTTAGCTTGTGTTTTTCATAATCAGTTATCTGTAAATATCGAACTAATTTTTGCCTTTAGATCTGCATTTTGATCCAAGCATGTAGTTGCTAGCATTTCTATGTCGTTTCTTAAAACAAGTTTTGGTCGGTATCAAATCAAATATCAAGAAATACACGCAAATGTGAAATAGGTTCGTCCGGATCATAGATAGCCAAATAATAATTTTGTTTTTTTTACGAAGAGTGAAATTATCAAAAGTTTGCAATTTCGGTTTCGATCAAATGCGAATTATGAAAATTTATTTTTCAGTCATCTTATCAGGGCATATCGACTTAATTACTATTTATACCCTGATTACTTCGTCTATTATAGAAAGCAACGACGTAGTAAAGAATTAGCGAACTATACCTATACGCCATACGTATTCAACTCTTAGGCCCGAATTTATAGTCGTAAGTATTTCTATTATTATAGCAACGTTTTGGAAAATTATTTCAAAATCACGTTTAAAATTTGATACGAATTTTGAATTTAATTTCTTGTTTTGGATATTTTATAGCAAGAACGCAGAAAATTACTTCCGAAAATAAAATTTAATTAAAAAAAATTTACGTGCAACATGGAAAGTTGGAAAATTAATTATTAATTTGAAAACTGATCAGCCATTTCTTACCGATTAGTTTACTAAATATTCTGGTAGCGAAGTCGCCATAAATTCAAAAAGCAAACTACTCATAAAATTTAGCAAGAGTAGCTGCGTGCAGTCAGAAGTACTTGTGTGTACTTTGCCACGTTAAATGGAACGCAGCAAATGATGGATTTCAATCACTATAGGCGTTGTTACATTACAAACAAATCTTATAGTTATAGTAACGACTATAAATTCGGGCCTTAATGATTTCAATTTTATTTTATTTAACATCTCACACGATTTCAATTTGAATTATTAGTTTCTTAGGGAACCAGGATATAAGTAGCAATTCAGTCGTTATTGTTTAATATTCAATATTGTGATTTAATTATAAATAAATAAACTAATTGTAAAGCGATAAAATTATCATACTGTTTTATTTGGGTATTCCACAAAAAGATTAGTACTGTATTTTAGATATAACACGGCGAAAAGAATTTAAAAAAAATTTGTCTACGCGTGATAGAAGTGAAATTGTTTACAATTATTTCGAATCATACTGTACGTAACAGTTTTACTTCAAAAATTATTTTATAATCCTATTTCAGGTGTAAGAAACACCTGATCAGTAAATCCAATTGGTCATATTCCAAAACATCATCTGAGAATCCTTCTAGAATTCCATTTCTATGACACATGTTAAATTTCATCAAAATCGATTAAGAAGCAGTTAAGTTCCCTATTCTAATTAGAATTACAATCTTAAAAATCATTTTCATAATTCCATTTCTATCGCACGTGTCGAATTTGATCAAACCGGTTTAACAATGAACAAGTTCTATCGTAACAAACGAGCAAAGCAAAAACCTGTTAACTCCCACTTTTTTCGATATGGTGACATCTCTGTTAGGGCATATGTACTACATTTACTACATATGCCCTAACAGAGATGTCACCATATCGACATATTATTGGCACATTTGTTTTGATTGCATAAAACACGCTGTTTTTTCGTTTAAATACTCGGTACAATCGCACCTGGCCGAAATAATGTTAAATATGCGTCTCGAACATGCCAAAAACTTCAAAATAATTGTTCAATTGTACCAGGCGAGCAGAATCAAAAACTGTTATAAATGATTTTAATAAAGGGGGGTTCGTTTCTGAGCTATACAGATAAATATAACACAAACCCAAAGTGTTCTACTTTTTGTTTTATCACAGAAACGAACCCCCCTTTATTCAAATTATTTATAACTCCTGCGATTCATGCTTGCCTGGTAGAATTGAATTTTTTTTTTTGAGAATTTTGCCAACTTGTTCTTTCTTGTTCGATCGAGGATTTTCATTGATTATAAAAGAAGAATTACAAGAATTACAAACATAATTTTTTGAAAAACTCAAAAATCTTCGTGCAAAATCATCAAAAAAAATTCAATTGCCCACCAGAATCTCAAACACAAATGATTCTGCTTACTACCTTGGCTCATCATATACAAGTTAAATAAATTGGTTTGTTTTATGCAATCTTGCGTTTTTTGTATTTTTATAATTTACAATGGTTACAGGATGAGAATTTAATGCGGTATCGAAAAGAAAATGGTAGGTACATTTGAGGTAAGAATAAATTTCGAAAACCAACATAGTTGCATAGTTTATAACAAGAAAACTGTATAAGAAACACTTTGCTAAATGTAGACCGTATGTATGCCCTAACAGAGACATTTATTTTGCTCTGCACGATTGCATAAAACAAACAAATTTATATTAACTTGTATATGATATGGTAGACGAGGTAGTAAGGTGATGGATTGGAGTGACGAAGGTCTTGAGTTCTCGAGTCCAAGCAAAAACCGAAAGTAAAATTATATTTTTAGATGAAAAAAAGTTGAAGATAATTCGAGAAGATTATCGGGATCGAGATCAGAAGTTTGAAGAATCGAACTCCCAATAGTTAATATAAATTTGTTTGTTTTATGCAATCGTGCAGAGCAAAATAAATGTCTCTGTTAGGGCATACATACCTACTACATTTAGTACAAAGTGTTTCTTATACAGTTTTCTTGTTATAAACTATGCAACTATGTTGGTTTTCGAAATATATTCTTACCTCAAATGTACCTACCATGTTCTTTTCGATACCGCATTAAATTCTCATCCTGTAACCATTGTAAATTATAAAAATCATAATGAAAATCCTCGATCGAACAAGAAAGAACAAGTTGGCAAAATTCTCAAAAAAAAAAATTCAATTCTACCAGGCAAGCATGAATCGCAGGAGTTATAAATAATTTGAATAAAGGGGGGTTCGTTTCTGTGATAAAACAAAAAGTAGAACACTTTGGGTTTGTGTTATATTTATCTGTATAGCTCAGAAACGAACCCCCCTTTGTTAAAATCATTTATAACAGTTTTTGATTCTGCTCGCCTGGTACAATTGAACAATTATTTTGAAGTTTTTGGCATGTTCGAGACGCATATTTAACATTATTTCGGCCAGGTGCGATTGTACCGAGTATTTAAACGAAAAAAAAGCGTGTTTTATGCAATCAAAACAAATGTGCCAATAATATGTCGATATGGTGACATCTCTGTTAGGGCATATGTAGTAAATGTAGTACATATGCCCTAACAGAGATGTCACCATATCGACATATTATTGGCACATTTGTTTTGATTGCATAAAACAAACAAATGCATATTAACTTGTATATGATGAGATAGCCAAGGTAGTAAGGCGATGGAGTGGAGTGAAGAAGGTTTGGAGTTCGAATCCAAAGCAAGGCCAACGAAAAAATTTGTTTTTAGATGAAAAGTTTTGAATTGGGGATAATCCGAGAATTTGAAAAATTATTTTGAAGTTTTTGGCATGTTCGAGACGCATATTTAACATTATTTCGGCCATGTGCGATTGTACCGAGTATTTAAACGAAAAAACAGCGTGTTTTATGCAATCAAAACAAATGTGCCAATAATATGTCGATATGGTGACATCTCTGTTAGGGCATATGTAGTAAATGTAGTACATATGCCCTAACAGAGATGTCACCATATCGACATATTATTGGCACATTTGTTTTGATTGCATAAAACAAACAAATGCATATTAACTTGTATATGATGTGGTAGCCGAGGTAGTAAGGTGATGGATTGGAGTGACGAAGGTCTTGAGTTCGAGTCCAAGCAAAAACCCAAAGTAAAATTATATTTTTAGATGAAAAAAATTGAAGATAATTCGAGAAGAATATCGGGATCGGGATCGCTGCAAAAAAAATTGGTAAAATTCGAATAAATTCGTCTAAATAAAAAAAAAATCAAATTTTTGCTTAAAAAAAAAAAAGTCGGAAGTTCAAGAATCGAACTCCAGACCTTTCGCACATCACTCCTTCATCTTACCACCCAACCACTCATCTCTATATAAATGTTACTCAGTTTTTCGTTTAAGTACTGATAAATTTGGACTTAGCGAAAAATCGCATAAAATTTTTTGTTATTTTACCAGGCGAACAGAATTTAAAAAACAACACATTTGTCATCAACGTGACATTATTTTGTATCATAGCGTGCCACTTCAAGTTATGTGACACATAAACATACAAAATTAAGTCATATTGCTGACAATTCTACCTTCTTGTAATTTTTGTTCGCCTGTTAAAATGACAAAATTTTTTTGCGATTTTTGATGAAAAAAAAAAAATTTTGTTTTTTAATTTCTGCTCAACTGGGAAATAAAAATTAACTTTTTTTAATTAAAAAGGCAATCATAACTCAATAGCAACCATCCAAATAGAAAATTTGAGTTCGATCCTCGCGGCAGAAGGATTTTTTTTGTTTGTAATAAAAAACTCCAAATTTTCTATTTGGGTGGTTGATATTGAGTTATGATTGCCTTTTTAATTAAAAAAAGTTAATTTTTAATTCCCAGTTGAGCAGAAATTAAAAAACAAAATTTTTTTTTTTTCATCAAAAATCGCAAAAAAATTTTGTCATTTTAACAGGCGAACAAAAATTACAAGAAGGTAGAATTGTCAGCAATATGACTTAATTTTGTATGTTTATGTGTCACATAACTTGAAGTGGCACGCTATGATACAAAATAATGTCACGTTGATGACAAATGTGTTGTTTTTTAAATTCTGTTCGCCTGGTAAAATAACAAAAATTTTTATGCGATTTTTCGCTAAGTCCAAATTTATCAGTATTTAAACGAAAAACTGAGTAGTAATTATATAGAGATGAGTGGTTGGGTGGTAAGATGAAGGAGTGATGTGCGAAAGGTCTGGAGTTCGATTCTTGAACTTCCGACTTTTTTTTTTTTAAGCAAAAATTTGATTTTTTTTTATTTACACGATTTTATTCGAATTTTACCAATTTTTTTTGCAGCGATCTCGATCCCGATAATCTTCTCGAATTATCTCCAGTTTTTTTCATCTAAAAATATATTTTTACTTTGGCTTTTGCTTGGACTCGAACTCAAGACCTACGGCACTCCAATCCATCACCTTACTACCTCGGCTACCACATCATATACAAGTCAATATAAATTTGTTTGTTTTATGCAATCGTGCAGAGCAAAATTAAATGTCTCTGTTAGGGCATACATACCTACTACATTTAGTACAAAGTGTTTCTTATACAGTTTTCTTGTTATAAACTATGCAACTATGTTGGTTTTCGAAATATATTCTTACCTCAAATGTACCTACCATGTTCTTTTCGATACCGCATTAAATTCTCATCCTGTAACCATTGTAAATTATAAAAATCATAATGAAAATCCTCGATCGAACAAGAAAGAACAAGTTGGCAAAATTCTCAAAAAAAATATTCAATTATACCAGGCAAGCATGAATCGCAGGAGTTATAAATAATTTGAATAAAGGGGGGTTCGTTTCTGTGATAAAACAAAAAGTAGAACACTTTGGGTTTGTGTTATATTTATCTGTATAGCTCAGAAACGAACCCCCCTTTGTTAAAATCATTTATAACAGTTTTTGATTCTGCTCGCCTGGTACAATTGAAAAATTATTTGGAAGTTTTTGGCATGTTCGAGACGCATATTTAACATTATTTCGGCCAGGTGCGATTGTACCGAGTATTTAAACGAAAAAACAGCGTGTTTTATGCAATCAAAACAAATGTGCCAATAATTTGTCGATATGGTGACATCTCTGTTAGGGCATATGCAATGCAGAAACACGTAAATGTAGTACATATGCTCTAACAGAGATGTCACCATATCGACATATTATTGGCACATTTGTTTTGATTGCATAAAACACGCTGTTTTTTCGTTTAAATACTCGGTACAATCGCACCTAGCCGAAATAATGTTAAATATGCGTCTCGAACATGCCAAAAACTTCCAAATAATTTTTCAATTATACCAGGCGAGCAGAATCAAAAACTGTTATAAATGATTTTAACAAAGGGGGGTTCGTTTCTGAGCTATACGGATAAATATAACACAAACCCAGTGTTCTACTTTTTGTTTTATCACAGAAACGAACCCCCCTTTATTCAAATTATTTATAACTCCTGCGATTCATGCTTGCCTGGTAGAATTGAATTTTTTTTTTTGAGAATTTTGCCAACTTGTTCTTTCTTGTTCGATCGAGGATTTTCATTGATTATAAAAGAAGAATTACAAGAATTACAAACATAATTTTTTTGAAAAACTCAAAAATCTTCGTGCAAAATCATCAAAAAAAATTCAATTGCCTCGTAATCAAGAACCGTAATCGGAGCACAATTGCAGATTTTGTATTTTTTTGGCTCAGACATCAATTCCAGTACGTCCGGTGAGGCATTGGATGGAAGCCTCTTTAAAGAATCAAAAATACTTACCATTTCAATCTTCAGTAGAACTATGATATAGCTCTTGTTGGTTCTCAAAATTTTAGGACAAAACAAATATTTTTTTTTTAAATTATATTTACACTATTTTATATTTTTAATTACATATATTTAAATTATAATTGGAAAACTTGTATACCATATTACTCCTATTAAATTTTTATGTTTATTTCTGAAATAAAACAAATAAAAAATTATTTATAAAGCACATAATTTTATTTTTCTTTACAATAAATCCATTTATTCAATTTTATTTTTAATAAATCTAAACAAATAAATAATAAAAACAATTTTTATTTGAATATAGTTTTTTAAATTAATAAATGTTAATTAGAATTAATTTTATTATTTTATATTATATTACATATTTTATTGCGAGTTATTTTTTTGTTTAAGTAAACAATTTCTGTTTTTTTAGCTTAATTCTTCTTTTTTTTAGTAATTCTTTAATACTAAAAAAGCACAACAAGCATAATTTATTTTTAGTTATGACCCGAATTATAGTCGTTACTATGGCTCGAATTTACTATAGCAACAATTTTCGAAAATCATTTCAAAATCATGTCTAACGAATTTCGAATCATGTTTTGGATATTTTGCATGAACATTTGAGGAGAGTCTGATCAAAATCGCTATTTACATCTTACTTTTTGATACTTACTTTTGATCATTTTTTTGTAGTAACTTGTAGTAAGCTTTGAGCAAAAGAGCTTTTTGTAGTAAGCTTGTTTTGACCAAAATCAAGAATTTTAGGGATATTTTCCATAGAGAAATTAGCAATTTTGGGTCCATTCTGGAAATAGCCACTTTTGGTCTATTTCATTTAAAAAATTCTGCCCTGATAGAAACAAAACTCACTGTAACATTTGTTTGTAATGTAACAACGTTTATAGTGATCAAAACCATCCCTATAAACATTACAAAATATCGAAAACAACAAAGTAGATTCGAAATTCATATCGAATTTTTGCCATGATTTTGAAATGATTTTCGAATCAGTGTTTAACGTGATGGTGATTCATGGTGATGATGGTGATTCATTTTGTAGTAGCCATCTAAGCTACAATGATGTTTATTCCGCTCCAATGAACTGGATTCTGTGTCCGATTCTGAACATTCTGTTTGTACGAGTATAAAATATAAACAAAATAAATGGCCCCATAACAGGGAACAACAATAAAATAAAATAAGTTTAAAAATAAAAAAATCTAAATATAATTTTCACTGTATACATACATATATGATAGTTAAAACAAATTTACCAAAATTTTTCCCTCGAGCACACAAATCTAATTACCAACAAATTTTACCTTCAAAAGTCTGACTCGGATGTTTCGATTGCCTGTCCATTGAAAACGAATGATGCGATGAACAGTTTTTCCAAAAGCATTACATTGAATTTTTAGATCCATTAACATTCGCTGCATTTAAATTGTTTATTAGGGTTAAAATATTTCATTGAAACGAAAAGATATCTACGTAAATGTAGACTAGAATTTTTAATCACATTAAAACACGTAGATTCTACATTTTTTTACAGAGTTGTTTTACGTTCAGCGCTTTTAGAAATGTAGATTCTACATATTTTCGGTAGAATTTACGTGCACTGGTATTTGGACCATTAAGATATTTCCATGGTCATGCAACTTTCGTGGTCAATTTATAATTAATATTACAAACTATAAGCGCTTAATTATAAATATATTGCGAGGCCACATTTCAAGTTGCAAAATTGCCAAAACAAACATACAAACATCAATATAACAGTTTTCCGCATCATATATGACATGACTTTTGTTAATTTTTGCGATTCTTTTAAAATTTTATTTCGGGTCTATGAAAAACGTCATATTGCACTAATTTTTTTACGACTCAAGTCATTTCAAAAGACTTTTCTTGTCACGATATATTTTCAAATGAGCAGTAGCTGTGCTAGTGGTCATTTGAAATGACTCTTGTCGTAAAAAATCAGTGCAATATGATGATTTTCGTAGTAGTTGTCTAAGATTTATAGAAGGTATATTAAAACTTGGACTTTTATTTGGCGTGACACAGGATATGACTAGGTATATCCTTCTAAAACTAATGGTACGCGGGACTTTCTTCTGAATGCACTACTATATTCCATTAGTCTAATTCTTTAATCCACCCAATAGAATATATAATAATAGGTAAAATAGAACCTAGAAGGGAATTGAAAGTCTTAAAAATATCTAAGAAATCTTGTAACACTTCTTGTGAATTCGTATTGGTTGTCGCACTAAAATATAGTATTTAATTTATTTAAATAATTCCAACGAAATTTCACTAGGTTTTCGAGTACCTTGAGAGAGAAACAAAACGAAAGAAGTGATTGGATGGTGTTTTTATAGAGCTTGTTGTTTATCAAATTTCTGGCATATTTGGATTTTCAGTAGTGGCATTCTTAATTAAAGATCATATTATATATGGAATCGGATTTTTAATCTTATTTGGAATAACTGCGTAATATTATCAATTTGAATAAGAATACTAATCGAGTTAAATTGTAAAAGTAAATTTAATACCTTGGCCTTATTATTTTTGCCAATATTCCACCAAGTTACGAAATAATATATAAAAATAATTTTTTTTGTTTCTATTCTCATTTCAGATAAAAGTTGCCGGACCAAAAATGGTACCATTCCTAAAATCGGTCACAATATATTTTCTACTTGTGACATTCGATCACCGTGGTAAAATATGGTCAACCATATTAAAATGCGCCCCAATTGTATGTTTAATGCTGTTTGCCATATTGTATGGCATTAAATTTGGCCGTGAATATAATTATGCCCATAAAATATTAATTGGCCTGATATTCTCATGCTTTGGTGACGCACTACTTAATTGGAATCTATTTGAATTTGGAATGGGTGCATTTGGTGTTGCCCAAATATTTTATATATCAGCATTTGGTTTTAAACCGTTAAAAGCATGGATTGGAATTTTATTATATGTGTTGGGATCGTTGACTGTTTTCGTAATACATGACAAATTAAGTACCGTACTACTTGTTGGTCTTCCAATTTATACTCTACTGTTGTTGACCATGGCATGGCGAGCAATTGCACGTGTTGATGATTTTAGAGATTTTCAAAATTTTACAAAACTGACCTGCGCTGTTGGTGGTATACTTTTTGTGATATCGGATACAATGATCGCGCTTAATCTCTTTTATGCCGATATTCCGCATAGTCAGGTAAGTTCGCAGTACTCATCCAAATTATGTCAGCACTCTAAATTTTATTTTATTTATTACAGATTTTGATTATGACTACTTATTATGCCGCACAATTTGGTATAACACTAAGTATTGTAAATATAAAATTAGAACCTATACCCACCGATAAATTGAGCACACCCACCGCATCAAACACACCAACCAATTCTTCAGTAGACAATAATAATTTGACTGATTTGCGACAAAGAATAAAGTAAGCAATTTATAAAAAAATTTCCGAGTGTTTTCTTCATAAAAAGCTCAATAATTGTACATGAATAAATGTATTGCCAATTATTTAAAATAATCGGAACGGCCAGTAACTGATATTTTGAGTCGTAACAGTAAATTAAATACTTATTTTACAAAAAAAAAAAAAAGAAAAAAATATATCCTATAGAGTTAGAGTTAGATTTTAGAAAATTTTTTTTTTTAGAATAATTTTTAGTGACTGTATACTGGTGACCAGTTTCGATTTTAAGCCAATTTATAATTTTTATAATTTATTAGACTAATTTTTTTAAACAAAATGCCAAAATGTAAATTTTTTTAGAGATTATTTAAAAAACATATGTCGAATCCATTCGCATTTCGCATTTTATGGTCTGCTGACGAATTCACTTATTGTAAATAATTCCACACTTACTTCTGTAAATTGCACACACTTGTTGATTTGCAATGGAATCAATTTTTGCACACAATTTTCGCTTATCTGTACAATATCGTGCGCCACATAAAATCACACTTGCGATAAAACGTTTTGCGATAGTACTATCAAAGAAAAATTTAGATTATAGACCGACAATATTTTATTTTTGTAATGGTTTAATTATAATTCGATTATATCGCCTAGTTTAGTGTTAGCTGTCAATGTTCCGTTGAGCAATTAATGTTTTATGATAATTGTGTTAACGACATCTTTATCGTACACGTTAGATATGAACGATATAAATGTTTCATCGTAAGCCAATTAAGCACCTAACATAAGATTATATAGAATGTATCATCTAAAATTACATATCAAAATCTAAAATAATCTCGAACAAAATAGTAGCCAGCTTTACTCCGACACACGTAACAAAGTTATGCAATTTATAGTTTAATTAATTAATTAGGTAATTGCTTTTATTTTATTATTACATACTAACCACTACTGTATTATGTATAAAATCCTAATATTAATCTAACCTATTAATATTGAAATTCAAATCTGTGATTTTATTTAAAAAAAAAAAAAAAAAAAAACCTACAATAAAATGTTTTGGCTAAATACCAAAATAAAAAAAAATATTTAATATTAAAAATTAATTGATGTTTTAAACAAAAGTTAAATATAAAAAAATTAATTATTAAAATCTATGATAGACTGCAAAACCTTATAATATTTTTTATCATTATTAAATTATAAATTTTAGTTAAATTATTATAGAAGAAATAAAAATTGAAAATGGGAAATTGTTGTTATAATTTTTTATATTTTAAAAAATTAAAAAATGTATTTGTTTTGGAATAAATAAAATATGTATTTTAAATGTGATATAAGACTTTGGTCATTTACAGTCCAGTCCGCTGGAAAATTTGCCTTGTGAACCAATAAACGACAAAACGTAAAACGAAAGCCTGTAATCGGGTTTAGTGATTCGAAAGTGTAATAAATACTTAAATATGAAGATGATTTTATTTTGATACTTTACGTTCCTTAAATATAAACTTCCCTTTTTGAGCACCGGATCTATTTTCATCGCGAAGCTTAATTTCTTCAAACATCTTATCGTCTTCATTACGAAATGCGAACTCTGGAAGGTTAATGTTCCACTCTACTCCATCAGGTTGTTCAAAATCATCAGCTAAAACTTTTAAATCACTTGGTATTGCAGGAATTGCAGGAATATATTCAATTACTTCGGCACTTGTTAATATGGTTATGGTATCGCTGATCGCAAATGAATTTAACTCATCTGAAAAGTGAATTCTATTATCAAAGACCTGCTGCTGGAATGACTCTAAGATTTCCGCTTTAGATTTCTTCTCTTCCTCAAGTGATTTGGTGAACTGTTCGTAGTTTTCTTCTCCACTTTTCACAAGGGCTAACGTGAATTTCTTTTGTTCTAACTCAAGCATTTGTTGGGTGATTTGAGCATTTAGATTATTTAGATTATCCATCGTATTACTGTGTACCGAGTGAATATTGATTGGTAAGGTTTATTTCGGCTGCTGAAAAAAATGTATTGACAAATTTGGAACATTTTTAAATTTAAGGTGATACAACAACAAGCCTTCGAAACAAGGCATAATTGTGTAGCAAAAAATAGAGACACAAACAAGAAAACATGAAAGATAATAAGGCGCTAGTGTCGAGATTGCCTAGTTACCTAAACTAGGAATTAATAGTTATACCTTTAAAAAAAAATAAAAAAAGCATAAAAGCTTAACATTAAAGTACTTTTCGTACCAGGCGCCTCGCCTCGAAATATTTAGTTACCACAAATGCGAAGCTGACACCCTTTCATACCGGTGGCGTTGGCTTTGAACATTCGGTTGCTATCAAATATTTTATTTAGGTTTATTTTACACGTGAAATATAGCAAGAACTGGGATATTTTAAATTTTTAACGTACATATGAGCTAAATTTTTTGGTAAGTATGAAACAATTGTGGCCAAAATATGATTTGTAGGTTATGTTGACAAAGCACTTCGCTTTCTTTGTACTCCTTTAAAATCTCGCGGTCGAGTGTGAAACGCATTGCCTTGGCTTTATACATAACTTCATTGCAATATATTTTGATTTTTTTAAAAGTATCACTTAAAAATAAATTATTTTTCAACAAATTGAATTTATTTCTATAAAATTAAACGTTGTCAATCAAATAAAACTAATTTACCAGATTTAAAAATGAAATAAAAAAATTTTATTTTTGAAGCTCAAAACCGAGGCGCCTGTAAAAGGTAGGCATTATTACAAAGATTGCTGGTATTAAAAGGAATAGTAGTAATAATAGATGAAATACGAGTAAGTGATAATGAAAGTGAAAACCTGGTACAAAACAAAACATGGCCCACCATGGATCAAAGGGTGATTCATCAAGAATAGGTTGATAATAGTTCCCGAACAAAATATGAAGGCATTCAATTTACTATTAGAGACGTGATCGACATTTTGCCGAACTTCGATCCAACAGAAGAAGTTGCATTAAATTCCGAATAATGGGCATTCCAAGTAGAAGAGTTAATCAAAATTCATAAATTTGATCAAAGAATCATAATTTTACCGACTATACTGTCCCGTCACTATCTTTTGACACAAAGTTCCGCACTAGGATCCCATCCAGGGAGAATTGGATGATGGGTGCAGTTTTGGAATCAGGAGTTATAAACTTCTTCACTGATGGTTTCATCAGAAACAAGAACACAAAGAAGGTTTGATCAGAAACCGGACGGGTAAGTCGGGGCTGGAGTGTTCTGCGAGGAACTTCTGTTAAATCTCTCCTTCCGTCTCCCCGACTACTGTAGCATTTTTCAAGCTGAAGTAACTGCCATAAAGGAGGTCGTAGACTGGTTGAGGTATAATGTAATATCAGTTTGTGATATTCGCATATATACGGACAGTCAGGCTGCCATTAAAGCGCTTCAATCACACCTCCTCACGTCGAAAGTAGTCCAGAACTGTCTCTCATCTCTTAACGAGATGGCAGATCAGTTCAACATCCACATTTTGTGGGTGCCAGTACATTTTATAAGTACAGGGAATATAAACGCCGATGAACTGGCTCGACGTGGTACAACAGACCACTTCTCAGAAAGTAGAAAGTATATTGAAAAGCCTCTTGCGGTATGCAAACTGCTGCTTCAGGAAGAATCTAGCAAACTGACGAATGACAGATGATCAAGTATCACCTCTTGCGTAATAACTCGGCAGGTCTGGCCAAAGTTGGACTTGGCGAGATCCAAACAGCTGATCTCACTTCAGCGAAGTCAGATCAGTGTGGTTGTTGCAGTGATTACGGGGCACTGTCTCATTGGGAGGCATGCGATTAGACTTGGTGTCTTCTCACATGACTACTGTCGTAGTTGCGTGGACGAAGAGGAGGAAGAGACAGTACTTCATCTTCTTTGCACCTGCCTTCGTTTGGCACGAAACAGACTAAAGTTTCTAGGGGCACCTCTCTTCAAAGACCTGACGGACCTCTGTAGGATGGACGTCAGAAGTATCCAGCGCTTTGGTAACAGCTCAAAATGGTTCTAATGAGTTGGAGGAAACAATTATTCGTGATATGGCTATGGACCATTTTTGTGTCTATGCCTGGTCCTCGTGGACCGCCACCCAAACCTAAACTATCATAATTTTAGCGTCAAAAGAGAGAATGAAGGCGTACGCAAGTAAGTGGTACGAGATGGTAGAACGAGATATCACTTGGGTTAGGGTTGCGGAGGAATTAAAGCGAAATTTTAAAACAAAAAGATGCAAAGCAGAAATACATGAAATAATGAGGACGGAAATAAGAAAGAAACAGCAAGGGCTAGTGGAATATTATTTCGTAAGCAAAGAAAATATGGTGTACTACATAATTCAAGCGATAAATGAGTTACAAGATTAGAAGATTAAAAACCATCAGAATAGATAGTTTGGAAAAACTAAGGAAACATAATGAGTGGTACACATCTAAATGAATAAAGAAGGCGAACGAAGGGATGAAAACTAAACCCAATTAGAAGGAGCATCGAGAATGTTGGTGATCAATAAATAAATAAACATCAGGATGAAAGAAGTTCAACGGAATTTAGGCGGCAACAGTGCTATAATTGTAGCATCTTAGGCAACCTGTATGTGAGCGGTTCAAAAATAGGACATGCAGATGAACAATGCAACCTCAAATTAAGTATAACAGAAAAACTATCGAAGATGCAGACAACTTCAGTAATATCGAACGACAAAGAAATAGAAGTGGACCATTTGAGTCAAGTAGCGGCCAAGGTGATCATCGACAAGAAACTATTAAATACAAAGGTATGTACTTGTTGATTCGGGAAGTACCATAAGTTTTGTAAAAGAGGATTTTATTAAGGGTATTAATTAGCGGAAGAATCATTTAGCAAATATAACAAGTATAAATTAATAGATGCTATGAACCAGATGACAGGAGAAATTAAAAATCAAATGGCGCAACAAGGAGAACAGTCGAAACAAGAAATAAAACACGAAATGAAACAACAAATAGAGAAAATTGAACAACCAATCCAGGAAATTGCAGATGGGCAAAAGAGAATGGACGAGAAATTTATCGAGTTATAAACTTCGCTACGTGAAGAAGTAGAAAAATTGCAAACGGAATTGCAAACTGAAATTCAACACGCTAAAACGGAATTTAAAAGGGAGATTCAAGATGTGGAACATAAATTACAAGCTGAATTTCAAACGGAGGTTAAACGTCTCGAGAAAGAGCTGATTGACGTCAAAGCAAGTGGAACAACGACGCAAGTGGTACAAACTGTTCAATCAGTTAAATTAAAACCACCAAACTTCGACGGTACAACATCTTTCAGCATTTTCAAATTTCAATTTGAAACGGCAGCCAATCAAAACCGTTGGAATGATGAACATCTTGTCGCAGCGTTAATAGTGGCCCTTAAAGGTGAAGCAGCGGAAGCCTTACAAACAATTCCGGAAAAAGATCGCAACAGTTATCTCGAAATTATTAAGGCGCTGGATCGGAAGTACGACAGTGACCACAAGCGGGAAATCTATCGTATGGAATTGAAAAGCCGCTATCAAAAGGGAGGAGAATCGCTACAGGAATTTTCATCGGCAATTGAGCGATTAGTACATCTAGCACATACCAGTACATCGGCCGATTATATGGAAAGGCTAAAAATTGACGCATTCATTGACGGCATTCGAGATCCAGAGACACGCAGGGCGGTGATGTTGTCACCTAAAGCAACCTTCGCGGAAACCATCGCTTGTGCGTTGACAAATGAAACTGCACAAGCCATCACCAAACCGTCAATGAAAATACGCCGAGTGGAAATCGACACCAGTATAAACACAGAACGGTCAACACCAAGATACCGAGACGGAAGCGGCAAAATCAAATGTTGGGCATGTGATAAAATCGGTCACATCTCACGGGACTGCTGGGAATTAAGAAGAAAAAGGGGAAGATCACCATTTCCTATGCAGCGACGACCAAGCGGGCAGCAGGCAGTGGCCAGGCATAAAGGCCAAATGACGACAGAGTCGTTAAACTTGAACGAGTCAGCTTAAAGGGGCAGAAGCTGACTCCCACAACCGATTGCCCCATAACCTCCATCCGCGTTTCGAAAGTAGCAAGAGGCGGTGACAGCTTAACAATCAAAGGCGACATTGATGGCACGGACTGCATCATCACCCTGGATACGGGAGCAAATCGCACGATTGTCCGGAAAGATCTGATCGATGGAGGTGTACAACCAGCTAATGGATTGAAGTTACAAACAGCAACTGGAGATAGTTCAATAATAAAAGGCAAAAAGATCGTGAAAATAAAAATCGGGAGAACTCTTTTCCAACACGAAGTGCTGATTGCAGATATTGTGGATGAAGTCATAATGGGTATGGACTTCATGAGGGCAAATGGCTTCGTGGTGGATGTTGGACGAGGAGTTTTAAGTTACGATAACATCGAGTTGCCACTTCAATCTAGCAGTGCCGGAGCAACTATTAGGCGAATTATTATTGATCATCGGGAGAAGCTGCCACCGAATTCGGAGACGATCCTATGGGGAAAATTGGAGGGAGGTTCTGGGTCACCCAGGTTGTGGGTTGTGGAAGCTAACGAAGAGGAGAACGGAGCCAAGGAAATTATAATCGGAAAAGCCCTAGTTAAACCAGACAACGACTATAGAGTACCAATTAGGACTCTAAATCTCTCGGATAAGACGAAAACTATCAAGAAAGGGACAGTCATCGGCAAATGTAACGAGGTTTCAACTATAGTAAAGTGTGAACAGAAAAGTCCGATTGAAAAAGCCAACATGCAAGAGCAGAAAGAAATGGTAGAACAACTCATGCAGAAATGGACCGAAGATCTTACCGAGGCACAGAAAAATTCTGCACATCAACTACTCAAACGGTACACGTCCATATTCTGCAGTACATCGGATAATAACGGAAGGACTTCAATGGTAAAGCATCGAATTGATACGGGAGCGGAGATGCCAATTCGTCAACCACCCAGGAGATTACCATTGGCAAAACAACAAGAAGTCAACCGGATGGTAACAGAAATGCAGACGGCAGGAGTAATCGAACCATCTAACAGCCCATGGAGCTCACCGGTAGTATTGGTCGAGAAGAAGGATGGTAGCATGAGATTCTGCGTTGATTACCGAAAACTCAATGCTGTGACGAAAAAGGATAGCTACCCACTGCCAAGAATCGATGACACGTTAGACACGTTATCGGGTGCTCGAATATTTTCTACATTAGATCTACAAAGCGGCTATTGGCAGGTGGAAGTCCATGAGGAAGATCGCGAGAAAACAGCGTTCAGTGTGGGTAACGGGCTTTGGCAATTTAATGTTATGCCGTTCGGATTATGTAATGCCCCTGCGACTTTTGAACGATTAATGGAGCGCGTGTTAAGGGGATTACATTGGAAGACGTGCCTAATATATCTGGATGACATCATCGTCATGGGTAAGGATTTCGACGAGCATCTAAGGAACTTGGCAGAAGTTTTAGATCGGATACAGGCCGCC
Organism: Tipula vernalis; assembly: GCA_958295665.1. Taxonomy (NCBI): domain Eukaryota; kingdom Metazoa; phylum Arthropoda; class Insecta; order Diptera; family Tipulidae; genus Tipula; species Tipula vernalis. Next base: position 367,864,046 of record OY282560.1, read on the forward strand.
GGATTAAAGCTAAGCCCAAAGAAGTGCAAACTGTTCAGAACTGAAGTCAAATATTTGGGTCATCTTGTAACAACTAATGGAATTCACACCGACGAAGAAAAGATCGCAGCGGTAAAGAACTGGCCAAGACCTAAAAACTTACACGAATTACGAAGCTTTCTCGGATTGTGCACCTACTATAGACGCTTCGTGCCAGGATTCGCCAACATTGCCAAGAGTTTACACGAGTTGACCAGGAAGAACAAGCTATTTGAATGGAACGATGACCAGGAGGAAGCATTCGTGGAACTAAGGAGACTGTTATGTGTTGCGCCAATCCTCGCATACCCTATACCCAACGTGAAATTTATTTTGGACACCGATGCAAGTAATGACGGTATAGGAGGTGTGTTATCACAGGAAATTAATGGTCCAGAAAGAGTTATTGCGTACTACTCCAAAACATTATCGAAACCGGAGCGTAATTACTGCGTGACACGGAAAGAATTGTTGGCTATAGTGGTGTGTCAAGCATTTCCATAAGTATCTTTATGGCCTTAAAATTCCATTTACGGACAGATCACGGCGCTTTACGGTGGCTGTTACAATTCAAGAATCCAGAGGGACAAGTAGCACGCTGGATCGAACGTCTTCAAAGCTACGATTTTCAAATCGAACATCGGAAGGGAAGTGCACACAGAAATGCCGACGCATTATCAAGACGGCCGTGTCCAGTAGAATGTAAACATTGTGCCCATGTTGAAGCAAAGGAAGACATCATCGATGTTCGGCTTACGCAAGTGCTGCCTGATAAGGAGTGGACCGACGAAATGGTCAGGAAAGAGCAATTGGATGATACGGATTTATCAGTTATAATGGAATGGAAGGAAAAGGAACACCGGCCAACTTGGAGCGAGATCGCGGACAAAACTCCCATTGTCAAGGCTTATTGGGCTCAATGGGATAGCCTCCGTCTTGAGAAGCTGAATTGTTGCTGGTGATACCAAAGTGCTGGATTGCAGAAATCCTGAATGAGTATCATGGAGGAGCAAGTGGGGGTCACCTAGGAATTAACAAAACTCTAGCAAAGATACGTCAACGATTCTACTGGGCAGGATGTAGGCAGTCAGTGATAGAATGGTGCCAAAAATGTGACCAATGTGCGGCGGTGAAGGGACCCGCACGCAAAAGTCGTGGAATCATGAAACAATATAACGTCGGAGCACCATTCGAAAGAATTGCAATGGATGTAGCGGGGCCATTTCCCACCACCGAGAGCGGCAACAAATATGTGCTAGTAATAATGGATTATTTCAGCAAATGGCCGGTTGTGTACCCCATTACCAATCAGGAGACGACAACAATAGCTGATGCCGTGGTCAACAATTGGATTAGCAGATTTGGAGTGCCGATGGAGATTCATACCGATCAAGGACGGAATTTTGAATCGGTGGTATTTCAAGAAATATGCCAGATGCTCGGTATAAATAAAACGAGAACAACGCCTTTGCATCCACAGTCTGATGGTATGATGGAAAGATTCAATGGTACATTGGAGGAATATCTAGCAAAGGTCGTTGAGAAAAACCAACGTAACTGGGATCGACATATACCGATGTTTCTGATGGCCTATCGATCAGCAATACATGACACAACCGGAATGACACCAGCTAAAACGTTATTTGGAGATAATCTACGGTTACCTGGAGATCTAAAGTTTGGGGCTGTACCATCATCGGCTTTATGTGGACAGGATTACGACCGAATGAAAGAGGAACTTAATGAGATTCATCAATTTGTACGGGAGAAAATACGGATGTCAAGTGACCGGATGAAGGCTCGATATGACATAAGAGCAAATAACCAGGGCTTCCAGGAAGGGCAATTAGTATAGCTTCACAACCCGCAACGGAAAAAGGAATTATCACCGAAGCTGCAACCAGCATGGGAAGGACCTTACACTGTCATCACAAGGATGAACGACGTGGTTTATCGGATACGGAAGGGACATCGAGGTAAATCAAAGGTGGTGCATTTGGAGAGGCTCGCCCTATACAGAGGAGGTGATTTGGGTCCTATTCGGGACGAACAGGCTTAGGTGGGGGTAGTGTGACGGTGACACCTAGTGTGTAATAGAATAAGTTAAAATTAATAGCTCAATGTTAAACTGTTCTAAATGGAATTTTCCATGATAAAATTGTTCTACACTATTCTAACTAGAAAAATCATGAGCTTTCTAGAAGTTTGGTTTGTGTATATAAAAAGGCGAACGAAGTCGAATTGGATTAGTAATATTTGGTAAGCGATAGTATAAAGATTAAAAGGAATTAAAAAGTGATTTAAAAAGTGTTGTAGTGCGATAAATAAAGTAAAAGTGATCATTAAAATTTAAGAATAATTTATATAAAGTGATTTTGTGAATTTTTATTGATAAACTGTGTTGTAATAAATTTTGTGAAATAAATAAATTCGTTGGTGATAAATTGAATTGAGTTTGTATTATTCATAATCCAGTGATACGAACCTTGATTGACAAGGCAAAAACGTAACAATATAAAGCCCTCGAAGTGTGAATTTGGCACAAATCGAATCGAATTTCTCGGCCACGAAATTACAAAAGATGAAGTAAAACCGTCTAGTAAACGAATTGAGGCAATAAGAGATTTTCCGTCACCCACTTCTGTACGGCAGGTTCAAAAATTCGTCGGTATGGTAAATTTTTACCATAGGTTTATTCCACATTTAGCAGAACTACTTGCTCCTGCATGACCATATGAAAAACTTAAAGCAGGTGAAGAAAAAGGTTATTTTCGAATGGAAAACTGAGTGTGAGGTGGTTTTCAGTAGAATTAAGTCAGCCCTCATCCAGTGTACCCTTTTGGCACATCTAATGAGGAATTGTCGGATAAGTATAACCACAGATGCTTCCAGTATTGCTCTGGATGGAATTCTGCAGCAACATACAAATAATATACGCGAACCGATCGGATTTTTATCCAAAAAGCTCTCTCCTGCTGAGCGCAAATATTCTGCATTTGATCGAGAATTGCTTGCAATTTATTGCGCAATTAGGCACTTTCGATATTTTGTTGAAGGCAGAAGGTTCACAATATTTACGGATCATAAGCCATTATGTGCAGCGATCGCATCAAAAACAGAAAAAAGTCCTCGTCAGGCTGGTCAACTAGATTATATTTCCCAGTTTACAACGGATATTCGATATATCAAAGGAGAAAGTAATATTGTGGCTGATACTCTTAGCAGGCCGGGCATAGATAATGTGTGTAAAATTCAACTTGCTAACTTAAATATTGAAAAGTTAATAGCGCTTCAAGAAACTGACGAGGAATTGCTTGTGATATCTAAAAGTCCCAAAAGTAATAACAAATGGAAGATTGAACAAATATACAATACTGTTTCGAAACGGAATATTTGGTCGGAAACTTCGACGGGAGTGATTCGCCCTTATATTCCTGAACAAATGCGTAGGAATATATTTGACCAATTACATAGCTTATCACACCCCGGTGTCCGTGTAGTCGTAAATTAGTATCGAGCAAGTACTTTTGGCCAAAGATGAACGTGGATACGGGAAATTGGGCAAAAACGTGTATTCCTTGTCAAAGAGCTAAGATACATATAGACACACTCGATCTGAAATCGGTAGATTTAAGTTACCTACAGCTAGATTCGAGAATATACATGTAGACTTAGTTGGTCCATTACCTCCTTCTAATGGTTTCACATTTATTCTTATCATAATTGACCGTTTTATTCGCTGGCCAGAAGCAATACCTTTGATCGACATGAAGACATCTACGGTAATACACGCTTTCGTGGACCAGTACATCTCGCGTTTTGGAGTACCACTAGAGATAACGACTGACCAAGGCAGTCAGTTTGAGAGCAATCTATTTCAGGAATTTAGGAAAATGCTAGGTTCATACAGAATACGTACGTCAAGTTACAATCCCAAGGCCAACGGAATGGTGGAACGTTTTCATCGTCAGTTCAAAGCCTCTCTGTATGCTCGCGAAAATACCTTGAATTGGAGCTCTGAACTCCCCTTTATTCCTCTTGGCATTCGAACTTCGGCCAAAGACGACCTAGGGTGTACTCCAGCGGATCTTGTCTACGGACAGACACCTAAGGTCCCTGGAGATCTATTAATGCATCCCGAGCCCGCGACATCAACTGATCCTACGTCACTGATCGGAAAACATAAAGAGTTGATGCGCAACGTCGTTCCTAAAAATACACGAATCCCTTCTCAGGACAACATTTTCATTCATAAAGATTTGACGGACTGCAACTATGTTTTCGTCCGCGTGGATAAAGTTAAAATTGGTTTGACTGCTCCATATGAAGGTCCATATAAGGTGTTAAAAAGACTTCGTAAAACTTTTATTGTAGAGAAAAATGGTAAAAATCTTTCTATCTCAATTGACCGACTTAAACCAGTTACAGAATCACTACAAAAAGAGCCTCCAAATCAAAGCTATAATCATGTTAGATTTTGTAAGATAACGTAATACTAGAACATTTTAATTTTATAAGGGTTCATCGGTATATTGATGCTATCGCTACGGAGGGAGTATTGTAGCTGCAACCAAATAACTTGTTTTGATATATTATAATCAAACGCTTGAATCTACTAATATTCAATTTATTATTTATGTGTGTGTATGGAAATTATTAAATGTATTTCCGAACGGCATTTGTATTGCAATATTGTATGACGCGCCTCCAGCTAGCTGCGACGATATCTGTATTGATGTAAAGTCAAAATTAAATATTGTCAATTGTTATTTAAAATATGATTCCGTAATTATCGATTAACTATACATATATATTTTACTCTTGTATAATTGTATTTATAATAATAATTAATTATATTGTACCATATTTAAATATGTATTTGGAAATTAAAAAAAACCAAAATAAATTGATGTATTGAAATAATCAGTCAGTATGTTTTTGGCAAGCTCGTGAGCTTCATATTTAAAATTAAAAAAAATTATATTGTAATAAAAAATTTTATAAATTAAAAGTTTAAATAATTTGGTTTTTATTAAGTGATAAGATTGGCCATACCAAATATTAGCCTTCTGGCAACCATCATATTCACAGATAATAAAGTAGTCAGAGCAAACCCCAAAAGATTTAGAAATTTTGAAAAAGTCGAATTAAACAAAATAATAGATGAATTACTTAGAACAGAAGTTATTAGACAGAGCGAATCGCCTTACACAAGTCGGGTGGTATTAGTAAAAAGGAGAAAATGACGAATCTCTAAATGAGATGGGTGAGCATTTCAATATCCAGGTAATCTGGCTCCCAGATCACTCGGGCGTCATGGGGAACTGCAGGGCAGATGAACTTGCTAGGCATGGTACGACTCTCCAGCTGCAACCGGAAAGGGCAAGTCTGGGGAGGCCTATCACAGCGCTGAGACAAGCACTTGGGAAGCAGGCGCTATCCTCAGCGGGGGAAAGGTGGTCGAACACCCTCAACTGTAGAGTTGCAAGATAAGTTTGGTCAAAGCTGGACTTGGGGCGCACTAGGGCATTAATATCCTTACGCAGACGTGAATTAAGAACGGTCGTAGGAATTCTCACGGGACACTGCCTTTTTGGAGAACATGCAAGAAGGCTGGGTCTGGAGGCTAATGACTTCTGCAGAAGCTGCTTGGACGAAGAGGAGGAAGAGACGTTGGTCCACTTCCTTTGCTCGTATCCAGCATTGGCTCTCAGAAGGCACAAACACTTAGGTAAGTTCAGGATGGACTGCCTCTCGGATCTCGAAAACAGTAAAGTGCGGGACGTCTTACGCTACATAAGTAGCTCGAAATGGTTCCAATAGGGGTAAAAGGGGATACATCCTGTGGTATCACAATGGACCGTCACCGGTCTAAGTGTGCGTAAGCAGCCACTCCAACCTAACCTAACCTAGTAAAAAGGAAGGAATGTGCATAAATTACTCCCAAAAGCATTTCGCGAAATACATTCAAAGGGAAGTACCCTACAATTTACTGATAGTAATAAAATGGTGAAATGGTCCAAAGATCTATTCAGTGCCTTAGCTAAGAATAGTTGCAGATACCAAAGTGTCATTTTCTGAAAACGGAAATCGAGTACTTAGGGTACAACACATGGTATAAAACATTTATAAATAAGCTTGAGTGATACATAGAGAATATAAATAACTATCCTGTACCAATCGATAATAGATCAATACAGCGTTACATTGGGTTAACCAATTATTTTAGGAAATTTATAGAAAATTTTAGCAAAACAGAGCCACCGTTGTATGATTTATTGAAACAAAAACAAGATAAAGAATTTAAATTTGAGAAAAAACAACGAAGTCTTTTATAGATTGAAGGAATTACTACTTAGTCAGTAAACCAGTATTAAGTTCATATGATATTAATAATGAGACCCACAATTACATACGATATAGGGATACGTCATTTTTGGTGTATGGTGCTGTATTATTACAAAACCAGAAAGAGGATTGAAAATTCCATCCTAACATGTATTATAACAGGAAAAGCACAGATGCGAGGTAAAGTTTCATAGTTTTGAGTTAGAAACTTTAGCGGTTGTATGTGCAATCAAAAGATTTCAACCGTATTTATTTGGTATAAGTTTTACGGTGGTAACGGATTGTAATGCGTTACGACTAACTTTGGCAAAACAATTTTTGCTTTGATTTCTCAGATAGAAAGATGAGATCCGTAAGCGTGTGAGAATTGCTAAACCCGATAAATGAACCATTTCAAACCCTTCATTTAGACTATTTAGGGCTTTTAGAGGTAACAAAACGGAAACATGAATACATATTTTTAGTGGTCGCATATTCACAAAGTATATAAAGATATATCCAACAAAAACTAGAAACAGCGCAGAAATGTGTAATCACTGAGTTAGATATTTTTCAAATTTTAGTGTAAAGAATTGTTACGGATAAGGGGTACGTCGTTTATTTCACACAAATTTGCAACATTTATGCAGGACGAAGGCGTAATACATGTAAAAGTAGCGACATCTTCGCCAAAATCTAACGGGCAAGTACAATGGTACAATAGAATGCAAAAAAGAATAGGACAAACTAGTAAATGATGCTGAGCATTTCAACAAATCGAGCTAAGATAGTTTGCATCGCTCAAAACAAAAAACATAGATCGCATAGTTTAGCTCAAAAGTGTGTAACGTTCCATTAAAACTCTTTATTTACAACCGAAAGCTATGGATATCCATAGACTACATCGCGTAGCTTAGCTTAGCTGAAATGTGTAACGGGCTTTAAAGTTGAGTCATGTTATAACATGTCAACCAATATGTTTGGACATTTATTTATTTAAAATTATAATGGTACACTTACATATTATAAACAAAATGCGCTTAAGTATTTACACAATAAGTACTAATAAGCAATTACCTGCATTATTCTCCTCAGATGTATTTAAAACTTTATTAAATGAATTTTCTTTCGAATTATTAATTACTTTAGCTTACACGGACGCGTTACGCAACCAAACAGGCACACAAAATATTTTGTTTCATTAGTCTGCGTTTTAAAATGTAGACGTCACCACATAATTTACCTAGAGTTAGACAAATAGAGCTGAAATAAGCAAACGTCAAGCGTAAAAAATTTGATGCGAAAAAACAGAAACACTAAAATATATTAGGGCCGTACTTAGAATTTTATTCAGTGGCTTAGAATAAAGTGGGTTGCTTAATTTTCACGAAACTACGCACAACCACTTTTTAACAAAATTACAAAATAAATGATTTGTTTACGAAGCGCCACCATATATTATTCGTAAGAACCCATATATATATCCGTCCTTCTCCAACTGTTTACGCTTATTATATGGGAAAAAACTTTGTTTCAAATCTACAATGTTAAGATCTATGGTAGTTTATTACAACAATAGAATTAATTTAGCAGTTCAGCACGTCAAAAATGTAAACAGATAAAACCGCGCGAGGATAATAAAACAATGGAAAAAATTATAAATAAAATTTCGATAAAGTATCCTTGCCGAGAACGATTAATTAAAGAGTTATATAAATATTTATTAAATGGCGAGGAAATGTACGATGCGTTATACGTGTACGGCCAAAGTGGTATAGGGAAGTCAGTGATCCTAAGCCAGTTTCTTGAATTCGGGAATGCAGTGGATAAATATACGATAATTAATTGTGTCGAATGCTATTCACAAGAGATACTGTTTGAAACAATATTAACCGATTTGATTGATACGAATGAACCGGTCAAGTGTAAAAATATGATGAATTTTATACGGCTGGCAAAGAAATTGGATGTGGCGAGAAGCTATGTGATCTGTATCGAAAATGCTGAAGAACTTCGCGATATGGAATTTAATCTACTGCCTTGTTTCTTGAAATTACGTGAATTAACCAATCAGAATATCTGCACTATACTAGTATCAACAATACCATTCGAAAAGTATCATTCAAAAATTGGGACATTCAATGCAATTCAAATTTATGTGGATGCCTACACCAAATCAGAAATGGGGAAGGTACTATTATCGGACTACGACAATATAAAGCGGCATGTTATCAATAATTATGAAAAAATCACAGATAAAGCGTTAATGGAGAGAAAATTGATTCAATTTTCCGAACTAGATGAAGATTTCTATGACAACTACGTATCAATCTTATTAAATGTATTCTACCGCGTAACCCGGGATGTAAACGAATTAAAGAATGTATCTAAATTTTGTTACGAAAAGTACATCGACCCGATCATAAACGATAATCTTCCGAAATCAGATGTCGGCAAGCTGTGGAAGAATATAACTCAAACATTTTTAAGTGTGCTACGTAATTTGCAAATTGGAACTTATAATTACGAGGAAGAACTAGGAATATATGACCAAAATAATCAACAATTAAGTAATCATTTACAGCTTATACAACTTGAGTTGCCGTATTATACAAAATTTTTGTTAATAGCTGCGTTCTTAGCCAGCAATAATAACCCAAAAGATGATAAACGACTGTTTATGAAAAATACCGGGAAGTCATACAAAAAGAAATCTTCCAAGACCACTAGTAAAGTGACCGAGAAGATGATCACCCAGCTTGGACCACAATCGTTTTCTATCGATCGACTTTTGGCCATATTCTATTCAATTCTCGAAGAGAAAGTTGATTTGAATGCCAAGCTGTTATCCCAAATTTCGAACTTAGCACATTTACGATTATTAAGATTTGTATCCGGCGAGCATAATTTATTGGAAGGAACAGCCCGTTTGCAATGTACTGTTGGTTTGGATTTTATTCTGCATGTAGGCCGTTCGCTTGGTTTCAATGTGCGCCAGTATTTATGTGACTTTCTTTGATTAATTTAAAATAAAATTGCTAACTAAAAATGGAGTTTTCTTTATTGATAGATCCTCTAAAAAAAAAAGAGAAACAAAATTATATTTACACATACATATTCTAATTCAACCATAGTGCCCATTATTTTGGTTTGCTTTCTTGTTCGTTCACATAGCGCACATAAATGGCAGGGCTTGGAACTTTCTCTGGTGGTTCATCGAATTCATCAAGGTAAGAGCATCCAATCGCAAGTTTACTGCCGTCATTACTAAACCCAAGAGCGGCTACTGTTGTATCATAATGATGAAATTGGCAAAGACGTTTCTTATTAAAACCGTCCCAAATATTTACGTAACCATCTGATCCACCAGTGGCAAAAGTGTTGAAAATGTTGTGGAAAGAAATTGCGTTTACTGGATAGATATTCTCGACATTATTGTCCTCTTTAATACGATGGCATTTGAAAGCGAATTTTTTTTTCTGCACCTCTGGATCCTGATCGAAATATTCGACTGCAACACGGCCTTCTATGGAGCTCATGACATATCCTTCTTTATTAGGGAAACATCGAATAGCCCGGGTTTGGAACTTGAGCGATGATTCTCGCCTTATCAAATACTGTTCCATATTTCGTAAATCCCATACCAATACTTTACGTTGTGAAGTCGCAACTACAATTTTTTCATCTACACAATTCATGGAATAAACACGCCCATTGCTTTGTTCGTAAGTTCCAATACATTCCTTTTCTCGTATATCCCAAAGTTTCATCGTTTTATCCCAACTCCCTGTTAGTATACCATTCACTTTGCTCGCATATTCGACACATTTGATCGCATCGTCATGTGAACCAATCACATATTCAGAATTTGTATTAAGATCATGATATTTGATTTGATTATCCAGTCCACCACTTACTGTATGTACTGGATCCTGGAATTTAACATAACCTCAAATTAACTTTTTTATTTTTATATTTATCTCAAGATAATAAATAATTGTTAACTACTTACTTGAAATGCAACATCTAATACTGGAGCTTCGTGCATATATTTATGGCGCATTGTATTATTTACGACATCATAAAGTCGGACGGAACAATCCCAAGAGGACGCGATCAAGAATTGATTTGAATTTGGTGAAAATTTTACAGATGAGATTACATCGGTTGGTGGATTTTGCACTTGGATTTCAGTTTTACGGTCTGTAGTCATTATATTAAACACTTTTATTTAATAAAATATAAAATTGTAACAATTATTGCGAGTTTGAAGAAAGTTCGTTTTGTTTGAAAATTGACAAATAAAATTTTAAAATAATGACAGAAATAAAATTGTACGGTTTTCGTTAAATTCGTGCTGCCACATTCAAGAGACTCAAATTATTTAAACTAGAGACATCTATACAAAGTACTGACGAACTATAGATATTATTTTAAAATTCAATAATAATTCTTCTAAGCGATGTTATCGCCTGTGAAGAATTTATGTATTAAAAATATTTAAAATTAAAAATTATAATCAGCGATGTATTAGTCTAGTTTTGGACTAATTTTGCTTTTTGTTTAATAGTTTATCGAATAAAGTAATGCAATGACTTTCCAGATACTAATCTTTACAAACAGTAGTTTTATGTGTGATGCAGTATTAAACTTACAGCTTGATCGATGTCATTTGCTAAATCGACAATTTTCCAAAATTTTCAACAGTAATTATGTAATACGACTTGTAGAATAACAAATCGTAAATAAAGAATCTTCAGACCAGACCCTACTTAGTACCATTGAAATTTGAATAATTGAGTAAACGGCAGTCATTTAAATTAGAACCTAGCAGCAAATGTAGCTATATGCAGATTAGACAAAGTCACAAGCCAAGCTTTTATAACAATTGCAGCTTCGAAGTTCTTAGATGGCCAGACACCTTTCCGCTTACCCGAATTAAGTACCAATTAAATTTCAATGAAGCGAATTGAGTTGCAAATCATTAAAATTTGGGTATTATGCATGTCTTACTCAACATTTTTGCTCATATGGCTCGCAATTGCAAACTGGCGATTAGTCAATTGGTTGATATTTCCAGCTAAAGGTACTTTACCTTAATAAAGAGAACGAATTATCTTTTGCATACGATTGACATTATTTAACGTGTAAATCCCCGTTTATAAGAAGAAATGTATATTTTTTTAAGCGCACATGTTAATATCAATCTTTTCGATTACCTCTAATATAATAAAGTAGAATCGAAATTACGATTAACTTGTAAAGACTTTTATTTCTCTAATGTGTAAGCCGTTGTATCATAGCTTCTATTTATTTGCTTATACTCTCACTTAATGACCTTCTTAGAATTCAAGAAAGAAAAAACTACAATTTCATTTAATTTCACATTAAAATCAACAACAACTATTAAGTTGTAGCATACAAAAACTATAAAGTTGATTAAAAATCCCCAGGTAATTTTGTAATTTGCCTATGGTTTTTTCTCTGTTTTCTGTATCGCTTAATACCTACACAAAGTATGAATTTAAGCCAAATCCAACATTTTCATAATTTGCAATTGGGAAATTAATCAGTTTTTGGTTCTTTTTGTATAATATAGGTAATAATAATAACGATAACCCGCTTTCATCAAACCTTCATTATTCGAAGTATTTCCGTTAAAAATATACGATGTAGGGTACACCAATCATAATCTTTACAAATAATTTTGTCTATGTGGGAATAGTGGAATATTTTTTTGTAATTAAAGTTAGGTAATTACAACCAGTTATAAAAAGTTCTCAATATAAATGTAAAGGAATTTTTTCAATTTATATTCTGTTAGATTACAAAATTGTAGTCAATGTGATATAAGACTCGTCATATGGGTAATAACTTTATATTTGTTTTATTTTTAATTTTTGTTATCTTTATTGCTGCGTCTGGTTTCAGATTGTAATTTCCAAATTTGAAGGGATAGTTTTGATGTGAAATTTTTGTTTTATTGACCAAACAGTTAAGGAAATGAACTGAAGCATACATTATAGTATAATGCTTGGTTTGTACGAAAGTAGTGCGCTATAATAAATAAATAGAATTCTATACAAACTAAACTCGACACAATTTTGTGCTCTATTTATAAATTTTGTAGACAATCTTGTTTGAACTTGTCGTTGTGTTTGAATATGATACTTTTGATACGTGTTGTTAAAAAGCTATTTTGTTAAAAGCCAATTACCTATCTTAAATCTTATGTTATGAATTTCTAAGATTTATGATTTTTAATGTCATCTCATCAGCTTGTTTTTCTTGAACCAATCAGAAAATTGATTTATAGCTTAAATGTGATTAAATAATTACGTTTTATTTAAATTTAATAAACGCAATTGCAGTGAACTTGTAACGATTTTATTTGTTTTGAAAGCTGCAATAGCAGATATTTTTAAACAACTCAGCTTTTTGTTAAAAACTTGATGTACCTACTCATTAAGAACATTATTTGCCGTAACAGTCGTAACGTATGCTAAAAATACGAATGTACCACGGAATTTTTTGATTGGACACAGAAAAAGCAAGCTAATTTTAAAATAGGCAAGTTAAGCTACGCCATATGAACGGCTTATAAACTCGTAAGATTTACAATAATTTGGACACGAATTTTTAAGAATCACCAAGTAATGCGACTAAAGGAGTGGACCATTATCGTGATTCGAACTACGGTTTATTTGCACATTTGGGTCGGTTTTGAAAATACGCTTACTACACTATACAGACACATAATTGAAAAGTATTTTCATGAAGTTTGTGCAAATTTTATTAAATTGGGAAAAACGTTTCTTTGAAACTCTTCGGCTTCTTTAAGTTGGAGAAGTTTCTTTAGCTGTTTTTTTACTACTAAAGGCAGGAATAAAAGGATCACTGGGCAAATCTGAATGCGCCATCATGTTGTAAGAAAAATGATAGCTTTTTGTGCGAAACGAATTCTTTCGAGATAACGTTTAGGTGCAATTTTTTGAAAAATTTCATAACTTCATAAAACTGCCGGCAAATGTAACTACCGTTATGCCCCTTGATCAAAGTTCTATATTTTACCCTGTAGCAGAAAAAAATTATAAGAATTTTAAGGGTTACTGACGAAGAAGTAATGTCGTCGCAAGTGTGTCATTTCATTAAAATAGAAAAATAAAAATTACTAAGGTTCTGCAATCGACCAAAGAGTTGACTTGTTACTTTTAAATTGCCCTAAACCAAATACATATAAAGTTTAGTTTAAGCTTTGATGACCAATGAGGGGTAATTGGTATGGTTCGTTTTTCTGTAAAACTAATTTGTCGCTTAACTTTTCGGGAGAGAGTTGTTGATTCATAAAACTGCAACATACAAAATCACCATTTTGGCATGATTTTGATGGCCTTTAAATAGGTAATCATATGGCGGTGTTTTGTCTTAATAAAATTTAGGTGGGTTGTGACGATGTCTGGACACATCTAAGTAGAGTACGATATTATTGTACTGTCTCGGTTCCATTAATTATAAATGCAAACAAAATTTTTTAAGAACGGGTAATGTAATCTAAGAGATGTCCGCGCAAATTTGGGTAAACCATCACACTGCAAGTGCTTAATACACTATTAATGCATATAGAAATATTCGCACTACCCTCTTCTCTATTTAAAAGTGATGGATGTAATTAAGTGTCATTTCCAAAGGTTATTGGACAAATAAAATTAAGGTTCAATTTCAAATAAATAACTCGCGCACATCCTGGGAAGGGAGGGGGCTCTCGGTTGTTGACTGAAAATTATGTAATTTAACGGAATAACTCCATGAGACTTTTAAGGCGTGGATCCATCGAGCTTGATAAGATCGACTACCGTTGAAACTACCGTTTTTTTGGAAGGGTTCGAGTCCCTGATTTAATGTTTTGACACGTGAATGCCTTAAAAAGTTTTAGTTACTTATAACAGATTGCACAGGAGGACTTAATACTTTGTGGGGCCGCTCATCTCACACACCACAGGCCGGCTCTTATTATGGTAAAGGTCAACATCATTTTGGTATTTTAAAAATATGAATTTTTTGCAAACCTATAAAAAAAAAATCCTTTAAATAGTATAGAAATAATCGAGTGATGCAAATTGAAGGTGGTACAAAATGTACGGTTCCAAAACCTATTGCTAGAGTTTACCTTAAATTTTAAAATTTACCTTTAAGCCTATAGTACGCTGCTACAGTGAATTGAAATTTTCACCGATGTTCAAGTCACCAATTAAATTAAAGTAAACAAATGTTATTAAAGCTTCAAATACCGTATACTCGTATTTATGTAACAATTAATATGCCACTCTGCTTTGGACAACGCATAATAGAAATAAAAAATTCTTGTTTTTCTGATTTGATGAAAGAAAATTACATTTCGATTGATCTCTTCTTTTGAATAACACCTCCCCGCACATGATTTTTATATCATGAATAGTTTCTGAGTGCTGATGTAATACTAAAAGATAATCTGTATGTATAGTAAATGTTCCGAGTACGGCCATAGAACCAGTGTTTAGGAAGTACAATGCAGTGTTCGAATATAATTAAAAATCCGATAATTAAAAATGATTTTTGAAATCGAATTATGTATATATGCTAGTTTAATGAAGTACATACCCTAATACGAAATTAATAGACAGGTTTTGTATATAGCGCTTAACAAGTTACAAAGGCATGGTAAATATCATATCGAATAATTGAACCGTAATAGTACTCATTTTCACGTGTATATAAACTTCAAATTTATAGTTATTTATTTTTTTTTATCATTGAAGGTATGTACGATATTTATTCAAGTGACTAAGACACATCTGATTAAACTTTATAAAGTAGTAATTATGTTTTGGTTGACAAAAAATATTTAAGGTCAATTATAATATTTAAGGTAAATTATAATAAAAATCCAACAACAATTTCATATTCAATAAGCTCACTTATAATGGTGTATTGTTTATACATAAATCGGAATGAAAGAAGCTCCAATTTCAAATAAATATCAATCCGAAAATAATCTGGGTTCAAGGTCGTATTCTTTTAGCAACAGTGTGGGTAGCTTCCTAAGTTGATTTGTATACTACCTATGTGGTAACGTCTATCTACATATACGAGTATCATCTAAAATTTGTTATCTTTATATGTTAACATTTTATTTTCTACAGACGTTATAACAAACAGTGTAAAACAGTTCACTTCGCGGAATTATTGCAAATAAGTAATAAAAAATAAAAATAAAAAACAATTTTATAACGCGCGCATCATCATCACCATCGCTCACAAATAGCGTTTATAATCACAAAACAAATACAGGTTTTTGTAATTATGCCGATTCTTAGTGATAATGACACTTTTGAAGGGTTCGCAACAAAGGTTTGTTAATTTATTGATGATTTTCAAAATTCTTTGCTCGATAAGTCTTTAGCTCCCTATATTTGCCGGTTGAAGCTCGGTCATTTTGTCACCGATTTTTTATCACAAAAGTTAAATAATGCAGTCTGTTGCTTTATGGTCTTCAACTGAGCTATTTATAAAACCATAAATAATTATTATTTTGAAGGTTTTAATTAGTTTATTACGCATACGAGGCAAATAGGCACGAATCTCTTAGATTGATACAAACATCTCAGTTACTCGGCTTAAATATTTATTGTTCAATCGATTTTCACGGGGATATTTGACCTGGGGCCAAAGAATTCGGTAGTGACTTAAAAACCATGACAATAGTTTATAGTATTTCCCCATATCGAATACATTTCCAAATATATGCATATTACATCACTTTGTAATCGAATATGTGTGATAATCGCCGCTAAACAATTTGCGTTTCAACATTGGCCACCACCATGTTTTTTTGATAAATTAAGTATGTTTTATTATTATTTTTTCAACAGGTAAAAATTATTTCTCAAAGCAAAAAAGTAACAAAACAAAACTTTAAGTTTCCTCTCGCAAAATATTTTTAGTTATTAATTAGTAATCACCGTGATCGGTTGGAAAAATTGAAAATATTTTTTTTATTAGAAGTAGATTTTGTTTGTTAGGTTAAAACTAAAAATCATTTAAATGTGGCACTTTTATGGAAATATATATTTTTGTTAGAAATTAAGGAAGTTAAAATTAAATAATTGAGTTGTTGCTTGTATACGCTAAATTAAGAAAGATTGTGGTTCGAAAGAATATTTTTGGATAGTTTGAGTGATAATACATTTACAAAATAATGAACGGTGTGGAGAATCGGGGATACAATGGAGGATCCATTGAATTGGTGGTAAGTTTATATTGTGTGTAAATAATTTTATATCAAAGCGTAGGCCACTGCAAAAACCAAGAAGTTAAGAAGACTGAACATTTTAACCGTGAAGATTAATAGTAAACTAATTGTTGTTAAACCGGCTTGTTTCTTTTTTTGCGAGCGATTTGGATTAACTGTGGTTCGTAACCAAGTGAACATTTTCAAATGGAATTCCCCAAGTTATTATGATTTAATTTAAAAAATTTATCGTTGTCTATAAAGAAACATAAATAATGGTGCCTGCGATAACACGGCTAAATAAATACCATTAAAATTAGCCTTAATAAATTAAAATATAAAGTTAAATATACCATATTTGATAATAGCACGCAACTTAAACCAGAATTTAATCTTTATTGTTTCTTGAGGTAATAATTAGTTAATAAACAAGCTAAGTTTACACAGGGTTGATAAAATATATTGTGTCTAAATATTATTAGATAATTAATTTTTTTTATCTATTTTGTAACATCATCCCATATGTGATTAATCAGTGTAATTTTGATCGCATCCACGCATTAATCTAAATTAGAAAGCATAAATCATATACGATGAAACGAGTGTGCTTACAAAAATGTGTATTCATTTTTTTACAAAATACCAAAATTAGACAGACAATAACAATGCTATCTCTGTACTACAAATAAATTAAAAGTTCATAAACCCATGGCATGGGACTAATTTTCAACTTAAAACAGCAAAGAAAAAAACAGAAAAATTAAATTAAAAGCGAAGAAATTTTTCGCGAGACAAATTGTGATATTGTCGTGATGACAAATAACAAAGAAAATGAAAATAATTTTATCATCATTTGTAAAATGATAAAAGATAAAATTATTATTATTTTATTTAATTTTATGATTTTCAATATAGTAAATGGATCCAAGACAGTAAATATATTTACAATTATTTTATTATATTTACGCTTTTAGTTGTTATTTCAAAACTTAAACGAATCGTATAGTTCATTTATTAAACATGTGATTGTTTTATTATGCGGAAAATAGTTGTTAAACAAAATGGTATACCATCGATCGTTTATTATACCTAAAATTGATTAGTTGTTTTCCGTATAGTTCACGGTATCTTTGATCACCCTTTATAGCTATAATACAATCTTGTTTTACACAAAACAAAAAAGTAAAACTTTATACAACGATCGTCGATCGACAGTTAACCTTCAAAAGTTTGAACTTTCTCGCGCTAATTTTGATTGGAGCGTCTTTGGTATTTCCCTTTATCTTTCATTATTGATCGTTATACAACTTTTAACATAATATATCAATTTAATTATAAATTAATCATTTGAATTATAAATATTACATGTCACAGATTTAATAGAAAAACTACAACAGAAAATTGCAACATATTAATATTGTGTACTACCATGCAAAAAAATGTAGTGATCGTCACACGCAATGAAGATTGTTTTGCAATCAAGCTTACTTTTATTGTATTTAAAACAAGTACATATAGTTAATTAAGATTTTTTGATCTGAAATTAAATTTTTGTTTAGTACACAATACATACATACATATTGAAACGAATAGAGCCACCAAAAGAAAAAAACCATGCCAGTGGCGCATTTTTACTAATAGCTGTTGTAATTATAGTATATACATACCTACTAATAAACGAGTACAGAAGTACAGTTGGGAAGGTTGAAATTCAAAGAATCACATTTTCAATTGAGAAGAAATTAACAAGAATTATATTAAACCGGATTGTATAGGAGGGGTTCATTAGGAAATAAAATACAAAATGTGGCCAATCCATAATTATTATTTTCGTTCCCAATGTCAAATTTTTTCTCGAAATTCTTTGTTCTAATAAAAAGCTAAATTTTTCCAGTTGTCGTTTAGAGCGAGATATTTTATTACTGGGTTTCACTAATAAAATATCACTCTATAAGACTATATCATTGCAAAAGCAACAGTTAAAAAGTTTGATCGCGAATTTTAGTGAAATTGGTCATCAGATGATCAGAAATATATCGACTAACTTCACGAAAGCTTTAATGTTGTTCGGATTTCGACAGAGTTTTATTTCAAATTTTCAATTTTTTCAATTCACTTCCTTGGTTCTAGTTTATTTATTTATTTACAAAAATTTTGTGTTAAACCATAATCAAACCATCTATTTTGAGCATGAAGCTCATTCACAATAGATTGGGTAAATTAGGTCATTTAATATAACAATAAATTTTAAAAAAAATTGCAGCTTTAGAATTACAGGATGCACCATCCGGAGCCCAGCCAAGAAAACTCATTACATTTTCACAATCCATCAATATTGATATTGCGGCTTGGAACACAATTCATCAGCGCTTCAAATAACACGGCGGTCTCTAGCACAGATTAAAGCATTTTCGATTTTTAAAATAAATGTACAATAAATTGTAAAGATTTTTAAAAAAATATTTTTTTGTTTTTACGAAAATAAAAAAGTTCGACTGACTCCTAGTTTAGGTAGTTTACTAAATGAGATGGACTACTCAACAGTATTATTCAAAACTATTTACAGTAATACACAAATAGTTTTCAATTTTTTTTCCATAAAGTTTGCATTACGCTGCGTCAAACTTTATAAAATCATAGTAACCCTATGAAAAGAAAAAAAAGAAAACTTTTCGTAAGTTTGTCTCATTTATAGCTATATGTATATGGAAAAAATGTAATGTTTTAGAATAGAACGAAAAGATTGAATGTAAATCAGCTATGATTCTAGATTTATTTCTCAAAGTAATTATTCAATATTTTATAGATTTTTCGATATTATTCGAGTTTAGCTTGGAATTGAATTAAGCATATTATCCAGTTAAATAATCTTCTTAGTAGAGTTTAGTAGCCTTCGTTGATTTTCTTGGGATCAAAGTTAGTCGAAATTATCGACATTGTTCAGTATTTTCGCGAGATTATTGGACGTTTTCGATGTATGCGTGATATTTTCCAGATAAATGGAAATGCAGATTATGCAGTTCTAAATATTTTTCTCATTTTTTCAAATTTAATAGAGCGTAGTCACTGGTTCATCAAGCAAATGAGAAGATAAAAATCCAAATAGGAAATGAAGCGTAGGACCAGCATGATCACTCTCCAGTACTTGGACAATCTTTATGTTGTTCTTTAATGATGGTGATATATAAAAATAAAATGAAAAATTTAAGTTAAATAAAAGTTAGTACACATAGTTATAATAGAATGTGACACGTAAAGAAAGAAATTAGGATAATGAATCCAAATTCAATCAGCATTGTTGCATCCTCGTTTGGAACTTTGTATTTTTCGGACAAAACCTACGATGCGGAACCCTAATTGTTTCAAAGGGTTTCTATAGATATTTCAATGATTAACACGTTTATTGCAAAACAAACTAATTTTAAGTACAAACTTAGGTCTTTATTTATTTTGAAAAACAATGACTTTATATAGAGAGCTTTTTATTTATATTATTTAATTAATTTTTTAAAAAATTAAGTATAGTATAGGTCAGGAATACTTCAAATTGTTTTCCTTGTTTTGTTCAAATTTTCAATGACGAAAAATTATTTGTTATTGTTAATTGTGTTTCAAGCCTTGAAAATGGAGTATCACACCGAAAATTAGGTTTAATAAATAAAACTTAATAAAGTTTTTTTTAAAATAAATTAAATAATATATTGTAAATAAAAAGGTCTCTAATTAAAGTTTTTCAAAATAAATAAGAACCTAAGTTTGTACTTAAAATTAGTTTGTTTTGAATAAGCGCAGTGCTGGGATGTTCTAACATCACTATTTTCGATATTCGATACGCTTTATGTCTCTTTTTCAAGAACAAAATCGCATTATCTTTCTCTTATTTAATGACGTTTTTCCTATTATTGTAGTATTTTCGATTCAGCCTGCTATTTCTTCATCACTTTATCACTACAAAAATTTTTTGTGATACTTTGTCGATTATGTTGAAAAAGGATAGTAAAGAAATTTATTCTAATAGGCTGAGATCGCAATAGATGAGCGTAATTGAGGAAGCGAAATAATGGGCAACTTTGTTCATGAAAAAAGAGACATAAAGCGAATCGAATATCGAAAATAGTGATGTTAGAACATCCCAGCACTGGTAGGTACGTGTTAACCATTGAAATATCTATAAAAACTCTCTGAAACAATTAGGGTTCTACGTAGTAGGTTTTGCCGGAAACATTGACCACGGTTTTGTAACACATTGGGACCAACCAACTACATATAAATTGAATACCTAAGCACAAATAATATAAAAGAACAAAATTCAACATTAAATCAGAAACAATTAATTAAATTAATTTAAATCAATTACAATAAAGTTTAAAAAATTGAATTTACCTTAGTCTTTGTTGCCACAGACTGTAAGCATCCACCATTTAAAATTTTAAAATTTAATATTTCCCTGCACAATCAAAAAATTAAAACGGCATTCTGCGATTGCTCGGAAATAATAAAAACAAACGAAAAAGCTATTTATGCAACCAGATAGGAAATGCCTAATTTTGAGTAACGATTGGGTTATTTCCATAAAACGAGTGAAGCGAGCTGCGCAAAAGCACACAAGTTACACAAAATGATATTTCCCAATGTGTAACATACAAGAATTTTTTTAATTTTGATTAAAAGAACGGTAAATTATTGAATTTTGATAAGAAAATGAGTCTTTAAATCGTGAAATTACAATTTCAATTTTTTTTGTAAATCAAGCAGGCACATATACTGGTGTTAAAATGAATATTTTGTCACCGGTTGTGAAATATTCTTCATTTCCTGTTAAGAAAATATGCCGATTTTGAAAAGTCGTACTTTTTATAACAAAATTAGAGAAACAAATTAATTATCGAACCGATCTCACAAGGGAACCTTTTGAACTGTCAAATTCAAAAGTTATAAAAACTATTTGAAATTATAGTACTCTGTGAGACATTAACGAACCAATTTTTTTATCGGTAACCAAGCCCATTTTAGGGGTTAAACCACCCCTCAATTTAACCTCAAAAAACACTTTTTTCGATTGTAGTTCGGCTTCTACTCCACAATTTTTGATAAAACAAATTGATAATTATTCCTCATAAAACGTACAACTAATCCATAGTAAATTAGACTATCAGAGTTGCTTCTCTGTTTTTTAGGGGATGAAAAGACCTTTTCGCAAATTAATGAGTTGTTTTAACCCCTAAAAAGGGCTTGGTCGCCGATAAAAAAATGGTATCGTT
Source organism: Tipula vernalis (assembly GCA_958295665.1). Lineage (NCBI taxonomy): Eukaryota > Metazoa > Arthropoda > Insecta > Diptera > Tipulidae > Tipula > Tipula vernalis. Next base: position 367,885,919 of record OY282560.1, read on the forward strand.
AATGTCTCACAGAGTACTACAACTTAGAATAGTTTTTATAACTTTTTGAATTTGAGAGTTCAAAAGGTTCCCTTGTCAGTAAATGGCTTTCTTTCACTATCCATGTGATACATTTCTAAAAATTCATCTGTGAAAAAATTTGAGATGCCCATTTTTATTTAGAATATGTTTGCTTGTATTGCTGCTTTTCTTATTTCCGATCTAATTGATCTGATCGATCTGAGTACTAAAAAGCTATGTAAAAACACAGGTTTTTAGTACTCAGATCGATTAGAACCGAAATAAGAAACACAGCTTATGTGAACACAAATAAAAAATGCAAATGACGCATCGAACAACTTGACAGCATAAAAATCAATCGATTGCGTCACAGATTGACTTTTTTAATTCTAACTAACACTATAGAAACATATAAGCGTGGGCGCGATAATCTACGATCACAATGTCGAATTAAGTTTTCGGGATAGCGATCTGTAAATTATGATGACAGACATAAACCGGATAATAAATAACATTTTGGATTTTACCAGTCTTCATTCGGTTTAAAAAAATGACATTTGCATCGTGTCAAACATTATGTTATTTTAAAATTAAAGCCAAAGTGTTATATTCACTAAAAATATTGCTAAATTATACAGCTATCCCATTAACTCCTTCATCATATTGAGTTTCATGATTATCATGTTTCTACAACTAGCTAGCAAGAAAAATAATTGAATAATGTAGAATATACGATTATCTAGTTTATGTGTATCTAATAAGGTATTAAGTACTTTTCATATCGGATGGCTCCCTCGGCTTTGACTCTTCCCGATTCAACAATAAAAAATTCCTTATTTCGTAAATTAGTTGCATTTCATTGACAACGTTAACATTTGTAGAAATAAATTCAATTTGTTGAAAAATAATTTATTTTTAAGTGATAATTTAACAAAATTCAAAATATATTGCACTAAAGTTATCTGTAAAGCCAAGGCAATGCGTTCCACACACGACTACAACATTTTAAAGTATTATAGCGAAAATTCTTATCAACATAACTTACAAATCACATACTTTGCACGACTGTTTCATATTTACCGAAGAATCTAGCTCATAAGGATGTTAAAAATTCAGAATATCTTAAGTCTTCCTATAAATCACGTAAAATGAACCAAAACAAAATATTTGATAGCAACCCAATGTTCAAAGTCGGTATGAACGAGTCTAAGTTTCACATTAGATTTTTCTGCTGGTAGTGAAAAAAAAATGTTGCGCAACCTGCGTGTTTTCTGCTTTTTTCGGTAGAGCTTTGTCGAAAAAGTTTATATTTTAAAAAAAGAACCAATTTATTTGTATAAATGTAAATTAAACTTTTTTATTTTTTTACTTTTTTCTTCTGAGAGTTTTGAAAAGTTTTTTGGTTTGTGGTTTTGTTACGGTGATTTTGTGAATCAAAGAATAAAATATTGATTACGGAAACCACGGCAACTGGTGAATTCAACAGTTCGATAGATATAGTTTTTCTTGTCATATTTAATGAAATTTGAAACGAAGACACAATTAAAAATAAATTTAGTTTTTAACGAATAACAGCACTCTAACAAAGCAAATACTTTTTACTTTTAACTTATAGGATTGTATACGAATTTCAAACATGACGAAGAAATGTTTTTATTGGAAATTCTTACAATCCTGTAAGATAAAAATAAAAAGCTTATGCACTGTGGATGCGCTGTAACATTGAAAGAACTTACATACATACTACATATATGTATACCAAAACTGTCGATAGTTAATTTATGGCTAATTTTTCAATAGAAGAACTTGACGAAGAAAATTTGTATAGTAATTTATGAAAAAAGGTCATCAAAATTTAACTCCATCAAGTTCTTCTGTTGAAAAATTTAAAAAACAAAATACATACGAGTATACGGTCGACAGTTTTAAGGTACTAAACGTGATACTATAAAATGCAGACGAATTAAGTTTTACAAAAGAACTATTGAATAAGCTAATTTACATTACAATAATAAACAATTTTTTCTAAATTTATTGCCGTACATCGCGAAGATGATTGTTTATGGAAAATTAGAAACGAAAAATATAACTTAAAGAAAACTGAAATGAATGGAAGTTAATTGAGGAATTAAGTTTTATTCGGAAGACGGCACTTACGACGAATTTTGTTGACAGCAGAGGTTATTTATTGTTGAATTGGAATATAAAATCAGTTGGCTTTTATATTTTAATCAATAAGGTTCCTTTTCAAATGGCTTGTGTTGATTGTCTAATTTTTATAGTATTTCTTTATTTAAATACTGTTACAACGAGCGAAATTTCATTAAAGAAAAGACCTTTAATAGTTGGCGGTTTATCTGCAGCACCACATCAATTCCCATTTGCTGTCGCAATCTATTTTCAAGACAAATACTCTTGCAATGGAGTAATTATAAATGCAACGACTATATTAACATCAGCTCATTGCATAATAAAGCACGATAATGATCGGATAACAGATAAAACGTATATTCACCCGATTGGGGGGGCTAATGCACCAAAAATCATTAAAAATTTAATCCAAAAAGTCGATCAGATTATAATTCATCCAAATTATCGAAAATTTGATCGACTAATATATGCTGATGACCTAGCAATTTTAAAATTTGCCCGACCAATTCAATTCAACCAAAATATTAACTCGATCGAAATGGAATGTACGCACACACCAGAAAATACTGAATGTATTATAATAGGATGGGGATGTACCACATTTTTGGGCAAACCGTCTACAAATTTAAAATATGGTACTGTTAAAATTGATAATTTTCAAGTTTGTGCGCAAAAATATGTACACTTGATAGCATTGAGTAAAATGATATGTGTTGGGAAGACGGATAAAGATTATCCGTGCCAAGGATCTGATGCTGCTGCACCGCTTATCTGCAACAAAAAACTGGTTGGAATATTTTCATTTGGTAACCAAGATATTTCACCGGTTTATACAAATATTTCGGCTTACTGTAATTGGATTCGAAATGAAATTGGTCGTATTACAATTAATTTATACAGGACGGTGATGTTCTTTCAGATTATTTGGTTCTATAATTTATAGTTTGCTGAACTTGAATCGGAAATTTACTTTATAATGCTTTTGATAAAAATAAAATAAAATTTTCTTTTACTATTAATCGTAGAAATGTTTAATTTGTATAAAGATTTGGCGATTACACAATCCTCAAGAAATATAAAATATTCGATTTTACGTTTGATAAGCGTAAGCCACTTCGAAAGATGAAGATAATCTCATTTCTTAAGCAAACGTGCTTCTTGTGCAAACGTGCAAAATTTGTTTCGCAGTCAAACTATTTGTATGACTCAACACTCAAAGTAATAGTTTGTTCATAAATTTTGTATTTTATAGCGTTTTGGATAAAAGAAGTTTAAACTAGTCTTCCACGAAGGCTTAACTAAATATTTGTAATACTCGATAATGATGTGAACATTATAATAAAATATGTAAGACAGATCGTCACACATCATATACAAAAATTTATTTTTGTACAGATCAATATTGTAATTAGATTGTTTTATCTATAAATTCTTTGTCATACTCATTTCTCAAAACGCCTTTGTGTAAAGCTAAACAAGTATACACTTTGTAGTCGCTTACTAAACACATATCGTTTTAGTACATACTTATGTCATGACATATTAACTAATTTACTGGAAAATAACTTATAGCAAATACAATTTTCAACACGTACAACAATAAATGAGAAAGATAATTAAAAAATGTTGCAATTTCGCATCACAACACAATACTGTGAGATGAGGTCTCTCTAACTGTTATAGACTTCACTGCACAATACTGGAAGCATTAATTTATAATGATCAATGTTTCGACAGGTTCATTTCTATACCGAGACCAATCAAATTTACTTTGGTTTTTAGCATAAATTTATGTATACATCTTGTAAAGTATTTGTGTTACAATTTTTATATCACATTCCATACTTTTCATTCGCACTTTCGTTTTAATTCTATATGAATTGGTAGACAAAACGACGTTATAGGCAACATGCTTTTTTTAAATATTATGTTTGAGTTTTTAAAACTAGTTTTTACAACTTGAAGTTATTTTTTGTTTTTGTTTAAGTCGAATACTTAATTGCGTTATGGGTGGTTGAAAAATATCTGGTTATTACTGATTATTTAATTACAGCAAACAATTTTTGGGTCAGCCAGTTTAAGTAGTATGCGAAAGCTTGAAAAATCGGCAATCATTTTATTATACTTTTGCGAATTTAACGATAAAGGAATGTTTTTTTTTTTTATTGTACCTATTGAGTTCAGACAACGCACATTTAATTGGGTTGTACATTTTTTGATTTAACCTATTCCTAATTAACAATAATTTAGTAGAATTATTTCTAAAACTCTAAATAAGCGAGTCAAATCGTTGATTATTTATCGGATTAATACAATATAACTCATATTTGTGTTTCACTCTTGATCATTGTCCGTGTAAAAGTCTTGTGTGAGATTTTGCTGCAATATATAAGGTTTTATTTTCCCAAAGCTTTTTATTGTTTTTTTCTAATGTGTACAGATATAGTACTTTTAAATTATTATATTGTTCACAGATGCAATATGTAGGTGTAGAGAAAATAAGATTAATTCGATAATTCGCCAGAAAATGAATTAATAGTTTTTGAAGATTTTAAATAAACAAAATAATTTTAATATTCTCGTGAATTTTACCTTTTTTAAACGCCAGCCAGCCATTGAATCAATATTTTATTTTTGTAACTTTCAAAGAGAAATTTGATTTTGACATACTAAGTAAAATTTCCAGTTTTAACTGTAGTTCAATCATTTATACAATCAGGTATAAGCTAAATAAACTCCACATAGTCGAAAATTTATTTAAATTTTAAAGTTTAATAATAAAATTCTAAAATGCTAAGGCAGGCAGGCCTAATGAGAAAACATCTTAGGAATAAATTAGAAATGAATGCTAAACGCAAGTATGCAAAGCCTTCTGTAAAGTGTTTCCTGGTTTGTTTTTTCATCCATAGAAAGTTGATTGATTATATTAATTAAAAAATTAAATTATCAATTTATTTAAAACAATTTATAGTATTATTTAATTTATGGGGAGGATGAAATTTAATACAATTAATTGTTTTTTTTATTTGAACATATCTATTGCAATACAATATTTTTATTTGTAATAATTTGATACACTGCGATTTTGCAAAGTTGTCGAGAGGATGAATATTCATAAATCAAAAGAAAATCCCATCCTATGTTCAATAAAGTATATGCAATACTGCGCGGGGCTTAAAACATTTATGATTCATGTTTTTTACGATTGTAAAACCAACATCGGAACGATAATTATACCAACATCTTATATATGGAAATAAATGTTTTTGTTCCGTTTTTAAAGGAAATTCTGAGAAAAACACTTTTTGCCTTTTATCCCTAATGTAAACACAATTCACTTTGTCATTTAAAAAACCGTTAAATTTAATAAAATGGAAAAGAAGTTTATGCTTCCAGAAGAATACCTATATTATGTATACTCTTGTACACACACAAATATATTATAGAATAAGGAACAAGTAGGAAAAAAGAAAATGTTTATTTTCATTTGAACATTTTAATGTTTTCAATTGTAATTTTCCGTCTCTTATCTTTTTCGTCTAAAAGTATGTTTATACAGCTAACTTTAACAGTGACAGTGGACAGTGACTTTAACAGTGGACATTACAATTTTATTTTGTTACGTTTATACCTTTGAACTATATACATATCAAATATTATAGTAGTGAGTAAACCCTCTCTTTTCGGTAATGTTAATGCCGTTTAATAAGTATCCATTATCAAAGCCTATTAAATAAATTTTAAAGATAATTGTACTCTTGAACCAAGAGATACAAACTCTTTCGAAAACGAATCGAAAGTGATGGTACATAACAAGTCATCCGCTCTTACGACATTGATGGTCTTTTAAGTAATTTTGTACGTGTATAAAAGCAAAAACTAGTTAAAAGTGCTGCAGCCTTACATGATTATTTAGCTTTACAAATTGGTAATGTTAGTTAGATTTTTAAGTCAGCTTTAACATTTGGAAATGTTGAGCTTAATTCATCAATATAGTCTTTTGGTTCCTTTAAAAAAGTTAAATGATTCATGGCCTACTGGCTATATACTCGAACTATGCACAAATTACATCGTAACCATAGTAAATGTGTTATCAGCGCTCCTACGAAAAATAGAAAAAATGTGGTATAGCTATAAACAAATCGAGACCCTCCAATCGTCAATACTCACAATATATATGGAAGTATTACGTTTGTCCCATTGGAAAAAAATAATGATTGGACTGTGCAATTGTTGAATTTTTTAAAGCACTAATGCTATGGATGTGAATGAAAATGAAAATGAGCAAAAACTCAAAAATTTGCTAAACCAAGGAAACAAACATCATTTGATACACTTATCAAAGAGTTGAACCATTTTAGTACATATTGTGTCCAAATTTAGCAATTACTCAAACCATTTTGCATGTTTTCCCATCATTTCCGCTGTATTTAATTTGGCGCCAATGTCGTTTCGTTGACGTAAAATATCTATACTTGTTCCAAAAATCTTTTTTTGGGTCAATAAATATTTTTTTGTTAATTTCTTTTCTATTAATTTGAAAGAAAGTATGCTCAATGTTCGCCGTTGCCGCAGGAATCGTTAAAATAGCCATTGTTTGGTCTCTACAAACCTTGAAGAACCCAAAATTGGGTAAGCAGCAAACACCAACAATTAATTCACATTATTGAATCCAACCTGAAAAATAAGAAAACCTGGAAATAAATAACATGCATACATACAAATGTGTTTTTTTGACTACACGTGACGTCACTGATGCGCAAAGAAAGACAAAAATGAGACACGGGAATATACTAATTTTTTTTTCTGTATACCTTGATTTTTAACAAATAATTTACTGTACACAAAATTAAAATAATTATTGATGTTTGTATTTCGTTTTTCTTGTAAATTTAACAATAACCCATTAATTTTATTTCAAAAATATATAAATGATCATTTTGTTAATAAATATCATTCATTTATATTTCGTGTCAATGTAAATTTCATTCATTTTTTGATATTTTTATTAGAGCTTTTTTTAACTAAAAACTCCATATAAAACAAATGTAAACAACAAAATAATTTTTTTTCCATTTGTAAAAGTAAGACGGAAGAAGTTGTGGTCTTTTTCATTTAAATCATTATACGATGTGACGATATTCATCCATGACAAAACCATAGTTAGAGCTACGACAATTTATTTTTTGTAGATTATCGCCAAATGTAATATATTACCACAAAATGACAACACTGCAAAATGAATTTTAAGGGGAAAGCAATGAATCAAAGTGATGATTTGACACGTAACCTCAATTGTTGATTTTTATATTGCTATGTAATATAAAAATTAACAATTATTTTAGTTTTATGTATTAAATTATATGTTAAAAGAACAATTCTAGTAGCCTTGAATAACAAATTTCACAAAAACAATCATCCTTCTAACAGAAATGGACAAAAAATAAGCAATTCTTAAATGAAAATCAACATAAACCATTTGACATAACCTCACAAAATGCAAATAATGGTCGGTGTTTAAACTTGAAATTCTAATAAATCAAAGGGTTTTCTAGTTAGGTTAACTTAAAAATATAATAATTAGTCTTTTGTTAATCAACAATTTTGTTTTGCAGTTGATATCATTATAATTTTCATTCATTTTTTTAAAATTTTAATTTAATTGTTTTATATCACACACAATATCACATAAAAACACATCAAAAAAATGTCAAAACCGCATCAAAAAGCAAACTATTTGCCACAAAAAATCAACATTTTTTTTTGATAAACATAAAAACAGAAAAATGGACATTTTTTCTTCAATTTGCACTAATACGCCATTAAGGAAGAGAAACGTCAATTTTTGATTATAATAAAAACAGTAGTGAACATATTATGACTATAAAACAAATTGAAATTTTATTTAGGTGAATTTATTATTCTCAGAAATAATTTCCTTAATATAATAAACATTTAATAGAAAAACAAATCAAGAATGATGTCTGCCATGACATTTCTATACGTCAAATAGTACTTGTTTATTATCACCAATACAAACATAAAAATCGTCAATTTTGCTTGAAACGTCAATTTGTTCTTTTTGAATCGAAAAATTCCAGTAAATTTGAAATGGAAAAAAAGAAATCGACATTAGCTATCGCAACGCAATCAGGCTTTATAAAGAGAAAATTTTAGCAGGTTATGATGGTATACATATATACTTTCTGATTTATTTACATATATACATCACTAATACTAAGCCTTAACGTACTATTTTTTTATATCTTAAGTATTTGTACTGTTTGGCTTGTATAAACATTTTTTTGTTGGTATTTTGCATAACACCATTATTATTACTTCCATTAGTTTAGTATTTTTGTTCCACTGTGTTGAAAGGAAATCTTATAATAAAATGGAACTCAAATGTCATTCTCATTTCCAAAGTAATAACACTTGAGATTTTGTTAGTTGGGTTTATTTGTAAACTGTTATAACTGTTATAATAAAAAACTATATACACTCATTTTTCAGAATTTTTGCGATAATTTTCATAGAAAATCTTATAAAAAGTTGGAAATTATTATTGACATATGTCGGTTGATGATAAAATTAATAAAATTTGATAAAAAATATAAAAATTTTCATAAATAAAATAATTTGAATATTTAGCAAATAAACTTTAGACATATTTTTATTTTATTATTTCAACGATTAATAATTAATACTACTACACACGATTAATATATCATTTTGTAATTTTATCATATAAAAATCAGAAAAAAAACAACCGAAAATGTTTTTTTTTTTTTTGTTATATTTGGTTAATTGGGTTTAGTTTATAACAGTTGAATATTCTAGAACAACTAAAAAGAGTATATAAGGAAATGAAAAATGCATAATTATTCATTCCAAAAGTAGATTTCAAAGAGTAAAGATCTCAAAAAAAAAGTGACTAGCTAGTTAAAAAATATTAAGTGATTAAGTGAAATTATTAATTTGTTGTGAGTAGTTAAAAAATATTAAGTGAAATTATTAATAAAATAAAATTTAATAAAATAAAATTGAAAGGTAAGAATTTTTTTTCTTATTATTATTTTATATTATATTTGAAATTTTTTTTTTTTTTAAAAATACTTTAGATATAAAATCGAATAGTGTGTGTTGTGTATGCGGCGTGTCGGTCCGATAAAACTTAATTTTATCGGACCAACACACTATCCGATTTTACATTCAGTCCAATCAAATTGGTCCGATTGCCCGACCAAATTGGATCGTCCGTCTGTAGCGCTTGAATATATATATATATATATATATATATATATATATATATATATTTAAGCGCTACAGACGGACGATCCAATTGGGTCGGGCAATCGGACCAATTTGATTGGATTGGATATAAAATCGGATAGTGTGTGTGTGTGTGTGTGTGTGTGTGTGTGTGTGTGTGTAGTATACGTGTGTATCGGTCCGATAAAACTTAATTTTATCGGACCAACACACTATCCGATTTTATATCCAATCCAATCAAATTGGTCCGATTGCCCGACCAAATTGAATCGTCCGTCTGTAGCGCTTGAATATATATATATATATATATATATATATATATATATATATACGTAATATATATATATTTAAGCGCTACAGACGGACGATCCAATTTGGTCGGGCAATCGGACCAATTTGATTGGATTGGATATAAAATCGGATAGTGTGTGTGTGTGTGTGTGTGTGTGTGTGTAGTATACGTGTATGTCGGTCCGATAAAACTTAATTTTATCGGACCAACACACTATCCGATTTTACATTCAGTCCAACCAAATTGGTCCGATTGCCCGACCAAATTGGATCGTCCGTCTGTAGCGCTTGAATATATATATATATATATACGTAATATATATATATTTAAGCGCTACAGACGGACGATCCAATTTGGTCGGGCAATCGGACCAATTTGATTGGATTGGATATAAAATCGGATAGTGTGTGTGTGTGTGTGTGTGTGTGTGTAGTATACGTGTGTTTGTCGGTCCGATAAAACTTAATTTTTATCGGACCGACACGCCGCATACACACACTATCCAATTTTATATTCAATCTAATCAAATCGGTACGACAATCAAATCGTTTGTAGTGCTCTTTATCGGATCGGTCGGATTGATTTGTTTGGATTATAGATATAAAATCGGATAGTGTGTGTGTGTGTGTGTGTGTGTGTGTGTGTGTGTGTGTGTTTGTGTGTGTGTGTGTGTGTAGTATACGTGTGTGTGTGTGTGTGTGTGTGTGTGTGTGTGTGTGTGTGTGTGTGTGTGTGTGTGTGTGTGTAGTATACGTGTGTGTGTGTGTGTGTGTGTGTGTGTGTAGTATACGTGTGTGTGTGTGTGTGTGTGTGTGTGTGTGTGTGTGTAGTATACGTGTGTGTGTGTGTGTGTGTGTGTGTAGTATACGTGTGTGTGTGTGTGTGTGTGTGTGTAGTATACGTGTGTGTGTGTGTGTGTAGTATACGTGTGTGTGTGTGTGTGTGTAGTATACGTGTGTGTGTGTGTGTGTGTGTGTGTGTGTGTGTGTGTGTGTGTGTGTGTGTGTGTGTGTGTGTGTGTGTGTGTGTGTGTGTGTGTGTGTGTGTGTATATATATACGGGGTGTCAATCCGATAAAGAGCGCTACAGGCTACGATTCGATTGTCAGACCGATTTAGTTGGATTGGATATAAAATCGGATAGTGTGTGTGTGTGTGTGTGTGTGTGTGTGTGTGTGTGTGTGTGTGTGTGTGTGTGTGTGTGTGTGTGTGTGTGTGTGTGTGTGTGTGTGTGTGTGTGTGTGTGTGTGTGTGTGTGTGTGTGTGTGTGTGTGTGTGTGTGTGTGTGTGTGTGTGTGTGTGTGTGTGTGTGTGTGTGTGTGTGTGTGTGTGTGTGTGTGTGTGTGTGTGTGTGTGTGTGTGTGTGTGTGTGTGTGTGTGTGTGTGTGTGTGTGTGTGTATATATATACGGGGTGTCAATCCGATAAAGAGCGCTACAGGCTACGATTCGATTGTCAGACCGATTTAGTTGGATTGGATATAAAATCGGATAGTGTGTGTGTGTGTGTGTAGTATACGTGTGTGTCGGTCCGATAAAACTTAATTTTTATCGGACCGACACGCCGCATACACACACTATCCAATTTTATATCCAATCTAATCAAATCGGTTCGACAATCAAATCGTTTGTAGTGCTCTTTATCGGATCGGTCGGACTGATTTGGTTGGATTATAGATATAAAATCGGATAGTGTGTGTGTGTGTGTGTGTGTGTGTGTGTATACGGCGTGTCGATCCGATAAACAGCGCTACAGGCTAGGATTCGATTGTCAGACTGATTTGGTTGGATTTGATATAAAATCGGATAGTGTGTGTGTGTGTGTGTGTAGTATACGTACGTCATAATCATAAACATCATCACTATCAAAAACTAACTTATATATCATATAAATTTATAATAAATATAAAAAAAAACATACAATTACTAAACACAATACAATTTATCTTATTAATTCTTATTTTTTCTTTTTCTTTTTCTTTCTATAAATAAAATATAATATTATATAGAATTGATAGCCAAATTAAAAAATAAAAATGCCAAAAAGAAAATATAATAATAATGATGATGATGATGATATTAATAATAATAATATAAATGATCCAAATTTAACAATAACAACAGTTAAATGTTGTTTAAATAAATACTGTAAAAATGAAGAATTATTTCAAAAAATACAAAAAGATGTCAAAGAAATGTCTTCTTTGTTTATTGAAGCATCTAGATATATCCATTTTTCACTAATGAAACAATGGTCAAGAGGTGACTTCACAGAAATAAAATTTTTAAATTATTTTTACCCGTTACTTGAGGGTAATTCAAAAAAATATATTCTAGATGATGAATATAAAACAATTAGAGACAAATATGACTTAAAACTATATAATAAAAAATTAAAATCAAATATCTTTGTGTATGCATCACAACAATATAATGTATTATTTCATAACAACTTATGGATGCATTCGTATAATAGAATTAAACGATACCTTCGTAAAGATAAAAAATTTAATCAAACAGATATCTATTATACATTGGATTATTTATTTATAAAAAATTCAAAAAGAATACCAAATAAAGAAATAATTGAAAAAATTAAAAAAGAATTAAACTGGAATGGAGAAGGATTTTATGATATAAAAAATCGAAACAAATATATGAAATATATTTATTTTTTTTATAATCTTCAAAGATACAATGAAAATAATGGTTTAAAAAATTTTTCAATTATACCAATCTTTAAATATAATAGTCATCATATTAGATATGATAGTCAAGGTTTTTGGCAATTATTGTGTTCAGTAGGTTTATTTAAAGGTCCATGGAAAAGTTTTGTAAAAGAGGACGAATGGCAAAAATTTTTTAAAATACCTACAACAAAAAATAAAAAATTTGGATATACTATAATGACCGATGGAGTATCAATAAGCTTTATAATGAATAAAATTTCCAAATTTAATAATATAAAAAATAAAAAAAATGATGAATTTGAAAATAATAATTTAAATATAATTAGACAAAATTTTAATAATTATGACGTTAAAATTGGTTTGGACCCCGGTCTTAAATTAATAGTTGGTGGTGTGTGTAATGATAAACCAGTAAAAATCAAAAGCTCATATTATCGTCATTTGACCGGGGTTCAAACCCAAAAATATAAATTAAATAAATGGTGTCCATCTATTCAAAATAAAATAATATCACCAATGGAATCAAATTATATAACTTATATTGAATATCAATTAAAAAATTTTAAAACAAGAATAAAAGAAGGGCTACAAAGAAAAGTGACACGATTAAAATTACAAAAATTCATTTGTGTTGAAAAAGCGTGTCATAAATTAGCCAAAGAAATTATTGGACCTATTAAATCTAGAGCACTAATTATAATCGGAAATACTAAAACATCAGGCAATTCTCCTATAAAAGGATATATTCGAAGTCCAAAAAAAAAATTACTAATGGCACTTAAAAAATATGCCGATATTTTAGAAATTGATGAATTTCGTACAACAAAATTATGTTCAAATTGCTATGAAGAACATAAGACATCCCGGTCTCCACATAGATATCAATTTTGCCAAAAATGTGGTATTACTTGGAACCGGGATGTCAATGCTGGCAAAAATATTCTATATTTAGGTCTTTCAATAATTAAAAAAACTGAAATACATAAAAATTTTAAAAGACATACAAGTTTATTGAAACCAGTAAGTGTAAACACAAATATATTAATTATGTGTATCTATTTAATTTATATAATAATATATATTTTTTTTTTTTTTTTTTATAGACCTAAACAACTTCAATGGACAATTAATTATTCATCAATCAATATTCATCAATCATCATCATTAAATATCCCCATAGTTAATAATTTAATACTTTGGGGTGATCTACCTATGTAATATAGGTAGATTTAAGTCTAGTACAGATTTAAAACAATTTATATTACAATTTGTAAGAACAATATCTACAACAAATTAAAACAATTTATATTATTGATACAAAGCTTATTTTTCAATTTGTAAGAACAATATCTGTTTTAATCCATCATTCTCCGGACGTTTCATTCCTGATATGGAGAGAATGTCATAGAAACGTCAAAAGAATACAAAATAAGCTTTTTACGAAGAATAAAGTTCTGGAATATGGTCAATTAGGATTGAATTTAGCTATTTCTTAACTGATTTTGTTGAAAAACAACGCATTGGAATGAGATCAACCAATAAATATAGAAACAAATTAAAAACTTTCAATTGGTATTAAGATTATTATATTTCTCTTATTAGCATATACACATAGTTCGTTAGACAAACTTTTCGATCTTTTTTTACAAAGAATTACACTGCGTGATTATTTTTGTGAGTATACACATTCATGGCCAGGAAACCATGACGGAACCTTAACCCTTTATTTATTTAATAGACCATAATTTGATACTAAAATTAGAAAAGAATCTTCTATAAACATTCCACCGATTGGTCTTAAACCTTTACTTCTTCTAATTTAAAAAGCCGTTGCTTCAAATCATATAACATTTATCTAAAATATCAATCTAATTAAATTAAAACCGTTAATCTCTTCTTTTGTTTTTGTTGCAGAATGCTACACCAAAAAATGATTATACTGAAAACAATAACAATACCGTAAGTATATCTAACACTGTAATTTCCGGTCAAATACTTCCACTAAGTAGTATATACCTATTGAAAGTAAACAACTATTCACATCTCAAGGTTATATTAACATAGGAATGAGTTTGAAACAAATTAATGGTTTGCTTTGTGTTGCATCTTGTCCATATAAGAATGTCATTGACCATAATGTGTCGCAGAGAGGGTGAATTTTGTAATGATAATGCAACAAATCAAATTTATTATGCCATGGTTTTACAATTCTGACGTTTAATAACTATATTAAATTTTATTTTCTTATTTCAGGATATTGAAAAAACAGAAAAAGTTATCGAGGAACGTCCAACGTGGTCAAATAGTTTAGAATTTTTAATGTCATGCATCGCATTGTCCGTAGGCCTAGGTAATATATGGCGTTTCCCGTTCACGGCATATGAAAATGGAGGTGGTGCATTTTTAATTCCATACATCATTGTACTCTTTTTAATTGGTAAACCGATGTACTACATGGAAATGGCCATCGGACAATTTACTAGCCGAAGTGCAGTCAAATTATGGGAATTAAGTCCGATAATAAAAGGTATCGGAATTGGGCAAATGGTTGGAACCGTATGTGTGATTACGTATTATACGTCATTGATTGCGCTTACATTGTATTATTTATCCCATTCGTTTGCAACGGATTTGCCATGGTCAACATGTGACCCATCATGGGCGAATTGTATTGATTCGAAACCAAAATTATTATCACTCAATGAAACATCAGCCGGTACAAATCGCGTTTCAAGCAGTTCTGAGTTATATTTTCTAAAAGTTGTGCTGAAAGAAAAAGATGACATTTCGGATGGAATTGGATTACCCGGTTGGGAATTATCACTATGGTTACTGTTAGCATGGTGTTTAATATTTTTGATTATTGTCAGAGGTGTACGCAGCAGTGGAAAAGTAGCGTATTTCCTTGCCCTATTTCCGTATGTCGTTATCATCGGCTTGCTGATTAAAGCGTGTACGCTAGATGGTGCTGCAGATGGAATTGCATATTTTTTCAACCCACAATGGGACCAGCTAATGAATATTGATGTCTGGTATAAGGCAACAACTCAATTATTTTTTTCACTCTCTGTTAGTATGGGAACAATTTCTATGTTCTCGTCTTACAATCAATTCAGCCATAACATTTACCGGTAAGTAATTTTAATTGCATTTAAATAATCATCTAGCAGACCATTAATTGTTTGTTTTCTTATGATTGCAGAGATGCATTAATTGTGACTACACTCGATACATTTACAAGTCTCTTGGGTGGTACTACAATTTTTGCCATATTAGGAAATTTAGCTTATAATACAGGTGCCAAAGATATAAGTGAAGTTGTCAAAAGTGGAACAGGACTTGCATTCATATCATATCCGGACACCATATCAAAATTTGATTTTGCCCCGCAATTCTTTGCGGTAGTATTTTTCATCATGATGTTCACACTTGGCTTGGGCTCAGTGGTCGCGTTACAAAGTGCTGTGATCACTGTCGTTTGGGATCAATTTAATCACATAAAATATTGGAAAATTGCATTAGGTTGCTCAATTGCGTCGTTTTTAATTGGATTAATTTATGTCACACCGGTAATTAAATCAATTTTTTTTTTTTTTTTTTTTTTT
Organism: Tipula vernalis; assembly: GCA_958295665.1. Classification (NCBI taxonomy): domain Eukaryota; kingdom Metazoa; phylum Arthropoda; class Insecta; order Diptera; family Tipulidae; genus Tipula; species Tipula vernalis. The sequence continues at coordinate 367,901,926 of OY282560.1, forward strand.
TTAATAAATAATTAATTTAATTTATTTTTTAGGGTGGCCAATGGATGTTAACGCTGGTCGATCACTATGGTGGAACATTTTTAATTTTTGTACTGGGCATATTCCAATTGATCGGTGTGTTCTGGATTTATGGTTTGGAAAACTTTTGTGTTGATATCGAATTCATGACAAATCGTAATATATCGGTTTACTGGCGACTTTGTTGGGGTGTTATAACTCCCATTTTCATGATAATCATTTTTATTTATTCAATGGCTTCTATGACTCCACTCAAATATGGTGATACTTTATTCCCGGATAGCGCCATTGTAGCCGGTTGGGGTATTTTCGTTATTGGATGTTTAATGATACCATTATGGGCATCGTGGCTTATAACTCATAATAAAATTGAAGAACCGATTAATTTGGTAAAAAAAACTGTTGTGCTGTTCAAGCCGTCAAAGTATTGGGGTCCGAAAGATTCAAAAAGGAAAGAAGAATGGCAAAAGTATAAAAAGAACGCGATCGACAATCGCAAACGGATTGCGAGCATGAACGAACATTCCTATTTAAAACAGAAACTTTTTATTTTACTGGGACGATATCGTCATCAGGAGACATAGCATTATTGTTGTTGATTAGTTAAAATGTGATTATTTTTGTTATTATTATTATTAAATCGTTACATTAATAATATAGATAGTTTATGTATATATTTTTAATTAAAGAAACCAAAAGCATTACAAAAGTTTTCTAATTTATTTTAGCTGCAAACTTTGTAAGGCGACGAGAACATTAAACAAATTTAAAATAAGAATAATCCATCGAAATTTGATTGTTTTGGGTTCAGGTAAAGGATTAAGATTTTGTGCATGACATAATTTTCATTATGTTACGCACTGCGACAGATTTCAAATGCAAAAGAGTGTGATAAAATTGGAACGTCTAATCTATTCTCCTTTTCCAATAAGTTTCAGTCATAACTAATTTAAATTTTAATCAAGCAAATGAATTTGGTAAAATAACAAAAAAAAAACAGCAAAAAGTCCTTAGTTAAAAAGTGGAAAAGAATAAAGAATTAAGTCATGATAAGAAAGAAGAAACACGAAATCTGGGATTCTGATTTATTTAGAAAAATTAATCGTGGAAGGATTTTTTTTCAGTTTGAGGATTTTTTGGGGATCCCAAAACACCTGTGTCATCAGCAAATGTGGAAACTATAACTTTGTTAAACGTGAATAAATCGGCTTTATATAACAACTGAAGTACTGCAGCAAACTTTATTGAATTGAAATTTTCATAATTTATAGTTAGCACTGATAGTAAGTTATTACTAGCACCTTCATGTGGTATAAACAATTTGAATGATATTGTGTTTCAGTTATGTTTGTCAGGTTTTCAATGCGTTTGATAGAATTTGCTGACAACTGGCATAATGTGCAAGTTTAGTTTTATGTTTTTCCGTTTTTCTCGGATCGACTCTTCTACTGTTGTATCCTTTTGATTGAGGATGTTGGATGTGCTCAATACGATGACACGTTCTGGAAAAAACTAGCTGCGCGTTGTACATTTTTATTGTTAATGTATTTATTCTCTTGTAAAGTAGCTTTATGAATTTTGACAACCATAGTTTTTTTTTGTTTTGTTAGGCGAACTGCCAAAATGGCCAAAAATGCTGCTGAAAAATTATGGTTATAGCACAAATATCTTACATTTTTTCGACATTAAACAGCTACCGCTATCAGAATGCAGTCTTAAGCCATTTAGCTTTCTTCCATTGGAAATTTGTTTAATATTATGGCCATGTATGAAAACATAACATGATAAAAACTCTAACAATCTCTATATCTCTTCTAAAGAAGAGGATGTTTTGATTTGGTCATATTTTTTTAAAAAATTGTAACTTGTTGATAACGGGTCTGAAACAGAGGCAGGGAATTAAAAAAAAAATACAAGTATAGATTTAATATAAGGCAGTACATCGTGACACATCCGTGTCATTTAAACAACTCTATACAAATATTTATTAAGTGTAAATTTAAATGTAAACGTGTGTTCAATTGCATGTATCCGCTTAAACATAACCTATACCAACATTTCCTCGACAAACAAAAACAAAATTGAAATTGTACATAATAATAATGGAATTTTTTATATATAGTTTTACATCCATGTTTTCTTATCACGCAACATAGAACTTAAGGAAAGTAAGTTAGAATGATGGAATTTGGAATAGAATGAGAAACTTTGTGTATTATTCGTTTTGGGGTTTAGATGATCATTATTTGTAAATTTGTTAAATTATTTCAGGCAATGGACTTTGAAATATACATGTGCCGTTATTTAATGTAAATGGCTTAATGTGTTTGGTTTGTACAAAGTGATTGATTGTGGTTAAAAGAAAAGAAAATGTTCTTTACTTTACGTTTAAACGACATAAACTTTTATTTTCCGGTAATTTTATTTTGTAAGGGTTAGGTGACATAAAATGGTTTTCTTTTCTATACCTAAAAGAATTACGTAATTTTTACTGTCGGTTGTTATGCTATTATGCAGAGGATTGTGAGAATATAATATTGCTGCGGTTGTATACGTATTGTACACATAAATAAATTGTACCTAAAGACGCACGGGGGCTTTTAATTTATATAGTGAACATTTTGGTCAATCTGTATAAATATATTTTCATCCCACAGGTTAAATTCCTAGATTTCTCCGCGTAGGTGGTAAACCAGAAAAATTTCCGTTTTATACAATATAACGAGAAAGAACTTCCCCTATGTTATGAATGTAAGGACATGCGCATTTTCAATGTGAAAATTTGTATTTTGTCCATATAATTTTTTTTGAAATCCTTTTAACTGTTTTGATTTAAATTTTATATTGTTTTGTTTATTATTTTGGCGGTCTTCAGTTTAGTCTGTGATTTTGACATGATCACAACTCTCGATTTTAAATCGGAGATTTTTTTAGTAAATTTAGTAAATGTGAATAAAAGCATATTATACATATAGAGTTTTCAATTTAATTTTTTCTTGTGTGGAATTTTAATAGAAACCCGTTTATTTTATTAAATTTTTTTGAGTGAAAATTTAGTGAGTGAAATTCAATTTATTACACATTTGAGTGCATAGTGGAATTTTTTTTTGGTGTTAAATATATAATCTAGTGTGAAATGGTAATGGGTCGGTGTTTGAAAAAAAATGAAATTTATGATAATTTATTGGATATCGATGAAAAGTTTATATGATTTTGGATAAAAAAAATAAAAATTATTAACACAGAAAATACAACAACACTATTTTGAGCTTTTTTTATGTGTATACGTACTCGTTTATAAAGTGGAACATCTATGAGTAGGAGAAAAGACGAGAATATGTAGATATATATATTTGGAAAATTTATCTACTGGTAAATTTGCAAGTAGTTTTTTATATCATTTTATTTTTATCCTGTTGATTGATTTTCAGTGTAGTTTTTCCAGCGATATAAAAAATGAATAGCTTTTCTATGATTGACTTTTTTTATTTAAATTTCAAATCTAATTCTAACTTTGCGTATATTTGAAATTGAATATTATTTTTTCTGCCGGAAAAACTTGAATTAATTTTTGTACGTTTTTTAAATTGAATTTTGTAATTTTTTTTTTCGCTTCAATTGAATTGTAATTCGAAATGTAAATGTCATAATTGATTGGGAAACATATTTATTAGAATAGAAAAACAACTTGTCTATCTATATACAGACAGGTAGGTAATAAATACGTTGTTGGAAATTCCCAGGGATGGAAAATCTGTGTCATTTGAAAATACGATATATACTGCAAATACGATGTACCGTTGAGTAAGATAAGCAAATGCGCGAATGAATCAGCATTTTACAATTTCTTTGTATGTATACGTAAAATTAATTTTTGTTTTCTGTTTTGTATTAAATTTTGGAAACGTTCCAAAATCTCAGAGCAAATTTGTTAAGTTAAAATAATAAGAAAATAATTTCAATTTGTACAAGAAAAAAATAAATTGGGAATAATAATGGCGCCGGGAAAATGGAACAGATAGTTTTTCGTTTTAATACATATTAAACATTTCGTTTATCATTCATGGAGTAGTTTATTCAAGGATTTTAGACTGTATAGCAGAGTGCACTTAAACTAATGCGTGCCCTAAAAATAAAATCTCCAAACACAGCTTTAATCTGTATTATCATTTTCTAAGAAAATGAATATAATTTCATAAAATTAGATTTGTTGAATGAGATAAAAAGAACTATAAAGATATTTCCCCACCCACTCAAAAAAAACTATCTTCACAATTTGCTTGAGATTTCAATTTAAATGTGGTGAAGCTGAGATAATTTGCATATATGAAAATAAAAGAGTTAAATGGATTTTTTAAATGTTTTATAAGCACAATATACAAGCTTTAGGAGTTTGAAGAACTTTTCAAAAATTGTGTATTCGTCAAATTTATGTTGTATTTATGTCGCATTGAGTGCAAATCAAACACAATATACACATAAAACATAATATTCGTATATAGGGACTTAATTAAAACTTTTAAATTTATTCTAAAAATAAACCAACTTTTTTGTTGGGTGATATTTGCAGATTTTCAAAACCGCGTTTTTTGTTTTTTGCATATAAGAAAATTTCTTCTACAATTTTTCTCAACCTACACAAATTTCGTGTCACGCCGAAAATAGGAAATATCTCCGTATTATACGACAGTCAAAAAAGTCTCACTTATAAATAATTCATCTTTGAAATATCTCACACTTTCTCCGAACAAAAAGCATAATTTTTCTAACCATGCACCTCCATACAGGTTGGAGGTGTATGTATGTACATAAATGTATGTATGTACATAAATACATATGTATGTACTGTAATAAATCCCACAACCTACCTCTGGTATAATTGTTTTTGGTTTTTCCTCATTTTCGTTTGTTTCTATAAATACATGTATAATGAATGAATTCGAATTATGTTTTTGCATAATTTCTCCTAGTATCCTTTCTAACATTCTCGAACATTTGATATTCTTGTCGTTTTATTGTTTGTTTGCCATTGTTTGTGATTTTCTGTTATTCTAGTATCTAGTACTTACTTTGCAATATACTCGTATGAATATTCACTAATTTTTGTTTGTTACATATACCCTTAATATTTATTGTTGTATATGTATATAATTTTGTATGTTATTGTTGATTAATAGATTTAAATCACGTATGTACATAAATGGAAAACACATCATAATACTGCAGTGTCGAATGAAACTAATTTTGGAAATTACATTAATTAAAAATATTTTAGCTGACCATAATCTCGACTTCCGTTTCCTCGGTCAAATTGCATTCCTGGCTTATTGAGCTGACAAATTGCGGTTCAATTTTGAATGTTTCCCAGAAATCTATACCTAAAATTAAATCTTTCGGAAAACTAGGTGCCACTAGCGTTGGAATGACATGGCACTTGTTGTTATAACAAAACGGTATATCAACTACATGCGTTATGTGATGCGATGTTCCGTCAGCTGTTTTAATGCCAGTTGTTATGGGTCAAAGTTCCAAGCCTAATCTATCAACCATTGAACATACTTCACCTCCTAGAATTGTACAGCACGCGCCTGAATCGAGCAGTCCGACAAGCTGGAATGCTAGTATGTCGACTTCAATATGCGGACGCCTATCGCCTTCAATTGTGATGATTGAGTTAATAAACCGTGGATAGAATGAGTTTTCCAGTGAACCGCATCTATGAATTCTATTACCAATTATTGAATTGCTTGTCTCGTCAACATCCCCATTCGACGCCTCCTCAATTACTTGAGTCTCTCTCTTATCTGCGGAAAATCTTAGACTCCTTCCGATCCCGCACTTTTGTTTTCCGAACTGGACGGTGTCACAATCTTTTGTTGCGCTGGTTTGCGATCGTCTAGCTGAGCTGATCGATGTTTTCTGGAGCATTCATTTGCGGTAACACCTGGTTTGCCACAGCACCAACAGAAAATACTGTCCCTTGGCTTATCGCAATCGAAAAACTTATCCCCATACCGGTTGCAGTTCCAACATATCATTCCTTTTCGTGGCCTTTGGTGTCCAAAATTATTATCATGGCGGACACGTAGCGGATAACTTCTCGTCACCTGAGCTTCAGATTGCACCGCTTGAACCTCTCTGGATTTGCTCTTCTCGACTTTTGGCGGGCCAAATGATGGCTCAAATGGATTTTGTATCATCTGAATTCCGGCTCTTCGAGTCTCCAGTACTTTAGCTTCGTCAATTTGTTTGCATAGTGTTTTGAGCTGCTCCAAGGAAACTATTGTAACAATGGCCAGAGGTATTGAGTAATGCGGCAACATGTTCCTTTGCACAACATATAATTTTTCGCTTACTGTCATGGGTGGATAAATACATTGGAAAAGCATCTCCATGTTCGTCATGAAAGTGGCGAAGGATTCCTTTGGTCCTTGTAATCTGGAATTGATTTCTTCTCGAATTAAAAAATCATAGTTCGTTGGTAGGAACTCCCGCTTCATTGCTCCGACTAATTCCTCGTAACTGCTAAACATTGTGTAATTTGCCCGGTACCATGTTAGGGCACGTCCTCTTAGCAGGTGGAACAAAGAATGAAATAAATGTCCTGAGGTTATCCCTTCGGCACGAGCAAATAGTTGCACTTGTGATAAAAAATCAGTTAACGATGCACCTTCCTCGCCACTAAATTGAATTTTCCACTTGTGAATTACCGAAACCTTCGAAACATTCCCTATATTAAAGTTTGAGGTGCCTCCCAGATCATTGCTACTAGTATTTGCTGGTGTTTCTATACGATCAGATGCTCTCTTGTCGGTCTCCTGATTCAACACCCCCCTAGCTGCCTGATTTTCAACATAATTCCGAATATTGGGTGATAATCTCGCCATGTTCTCAGCACTAGTAATATCTCGCTGGGCATCGTGACCTTTATGAAGATTTCCCTGCAGATAGATTTCCCTGAAGATATCCGCTGGGCCCAGCCTCTTGTTCATCATTAGCTCCCCGCTTCCTACTGTCTAAGCTACCGTCATTGTTGAACGATGCAGCCTGTGGATCTTCTAATGTTCTGAGAACGCGATGTTTTAAATTGTCAATTGTGGTCGATTTTCGTAAGTCATCAGATGCACGATATGCTCGTTCTATATAATGCGCCAACCTTGATATCGTTTGTTTTGTCGCATTTTCGAGCTTCCTGGGCAGTGTTAGCTTAAGGTTTTGTCTCAGCCGAGTGATCTGAATGATGCAAAGATCATATTCATCATCTTCCACATCTACTAATTTTGGTTTTTCGACTTTCCCGTGTTTTTCATCATTTAGAATTTGCCTCAACTTCTCGGTCTGTTGCCGTCTTGTACCTTCCACGGGGATGTTACGGATCTCCAATTCGTATTCTAGTTCCTCATCCTCAAGGTCTTCTGGTGCAATAACTAATATGTCCTGCTCCTTTAGTGACATCCTGTCGGTATTGATAAAAATCGTTTACCAACTCGCAATTAACAAACAGCAATTATAGATTAACACCTTGTAATAAGCCTAACTTGGCAAATAGAAAAACAAAATAACATAAACAAATCCAACTGGACAACGATGAATCAAACCTTGTACAAATAAAAATAAATAAGAACAAAAATGATCTTCACAAAAATTGAAACAATGAGCGGATTATTAACATGGTAACCAAAACTGATACGGTTTTCGGTGACAAAAGCAGTGCAATATTACAAAAGTTCCGTTGACCACACAATACAATGAGAATTTGAATTCACCGTGTAAATTCTCTCAACAAAAATAAATTAAACGTTATTAGTGATACAATTAATTTACAGCTAAATTGTTCAAACGCTTGTTCTAAACTGACCATAAATTGTAAAAATAGATCGTATGATCATAAACAAACACTTAAACCTACGACAAAATATGATTTCTATCCACACAGTCAAACATCCACAGTCAACCCGTTAGCCTTCTCGAATATTTTCAATTTCAAAATCGAATTACCGAACAAAGCACGGTCCCACGTTGGGCGCCAAATGTAAGGCGCAGCACTCAAAACTGAAAACTTTCGACCGAAAAATAACAAAACTCAAAAATTAAAGGTTTCAAACCCATTAGATCAAAACAATTTTTATTAGCGCAACTTTGAAGTTGATTAATCATACAAAAATTGTCTTTTCTTTTTCTATTATTTTTTTTTTTTTTTTATAATCACGGCTGACCTCCCTGATGCTTGACTGCGTTTGGGATGGATGTTTCTCGTGATTGGCTTGTGAATGACCACCTTCGCCTCGATATAATTGTATATTTGCTTCAGCTGTTTGAGTCCCCGCACGAAAATCGAGAATGAGATGAAAAGAAAAACGATCTCAAACAACTAAACAAAAAAAATTTATTGGGTTGGCGACGTGATTCTCCCGCAGATAAAGTAACAAAATTTTAATTGGTCGCCACTCCAGTAAACTGGAGAAACCTGCCGCGCGTTATGGTTTGCCTAACTAGAGCTCAGTCTAGCAATCCACTCGGCGTGAGTTGTTTTGGAAAATCGGCGTCGCCAAGGACTTATCTTGCTGGAAAACAAAACAAAAAAAAGGAAACACTCACCGGCTATTCAGCACTATTCTGCATACCAAAATTGCGTGTCTGCCAAGTGGCAATCGTCGTCCGCATATGCACTCATACGCAGAGATACATACGTAAATATCGGTATAAAATCGTTCCACTATTTATGTACAGTATATCTATTTCTATGTAAATATCCACAGCACAAGAAATAGCTGAGTGGTTAACACCACCGTTTAGTACTTTGTCCCGTCTACTCTGTAACACTCGGGACCAAACCACCAATTTGTTATTGCCTTTCTTTTGATTTACTTATCACCAACACACTTCTGTCCGGGAATTCTCATTTCTTAAGCAAAAGTGCTTCTTGTGCAAACGTGCAAAATTTGTTTCGCAGTCAAACTATTTGTGTGACTCAAGACTCAAAGTAATAGTTTGTTCATAAATTTTGTATTTTATAGCGTTTTGGATAAAAGAAGTTTTAAGTGGAACTAGTCTTCTACGAAGGCTTAACTAAATATTTGTAATACTCGATAATGATGTGAACATTATAATAAAATATGTAACACAGATCGTCACACATCGTACAAAAATTTATTTTTGTACAGATTAATATTGTCATTGTGTCATTCTTTGTCATACTCATTTATCAGATCTCAATTTTTCCGCATTACTCAAAATTACTGGATACTGTATTTCTTTGCCTTCACTATCTCGTTCCACTTTGCCGTCTAAAGCTCTTTCTTGCCTCAGCATGAGCATAATCAGGGCCTACGGTGTAAACTTTGACATCCGTGCCATCGGTTGGCATAAAATCTTCATAAATAAATGAACCAGTCTTACGAACACGTGACTCTGGACAGTAATACGCTACTTCGGCTTCCGATCTTTCTAAAAAGTCTTTTACTTCCTCCACCGGCCGATGTTGGATAATAAATATAAATATTATGATCCTCAGCAGAAACAGGTTTCTCAACAAACGGTTTATTAAAAATCACACCATTAACTTCGTCGATACAGTTAAATATTTTTATCCTGTTGTAGAATGCGTGTCACACAATTAAAGTATATAATTGAAATGTCGCAACCGATTTGAAAGCATGAGCGTCATCGAAATAATTTTAGAATTTAGTACGATCTTATAAATTGATAAGGATAAAAACTTGCAAAATTTGCATAGAAATTTACTCATTTGAGTTAGTGGCCAAAATTTCATTTTGTGCTGCATTATTTAATTAGGCAAAGACGAATCCGCAAGGTGTAAGTCGTAATCTCACAACTGAGGTCAAGTAGTAATGTGAACTAATTCTAAAGCTTCTAAAATTTTGGAACTAGTATGGTTGAAAATTTTAAAATTTACTTAATCATTCATTTCTTAATTCTGAAACTATAAGCCGGTGCTTTTCTAAGCTTTTGAACAACGTTTAATCGAATTTAGCCGAATACGATAATTTTATAATAATTAAGAACGATCTTAATTTGTAAAATTAGCTACCGAAAATTTCTAATGTTGATGTTAATTTAATTGAATTTGATTTCAAGAATGAATTTCGGGAGAATTACTTAGGATTGGTTAAAAAGATATTCGACAAAAAAAATTGTAATGTAATTTTTAAAACTAACAATATCTTATTCTATAATCTCTTTGATGAACTTAGTTCTGGTAGCATCCGCTTAGAATTTACCGCCAGAAGATTTGAGAATCTACTAAACTTGTTTTGTGGTTTATTCAAGATTTTCCTTCATTTTCATTAAACTATGTGGTAAATGATATGAAATCAATGAATTTCCCTAAGCGATCTAACTTTCGTAAAGACTTCAGTTGATATTTTTTCTTCCAATTACAAAAATTGGCTTCGACAAGAGAATTAATATTTTCTTTGATCGCAATGGACAAGAAAATTTTCTTTAAGAAGCATTTTATTGATTTGGGCCCTAGATTTAAAGTTAGTCTTTTGTCCATATTTGGTGCTCATATACCCTATAGTGGTTTGATAAGCTAATTTCTCAAATAGTTCCTGCCATAAGAATTGAAGCTGAGTATTGGTAAAGGCACAACTCAACTTTAGGCTTTAAGCAAAATAAAATATTGTTTGAAATGTATTTTCTTCGCACGATTTAGAATTTACGTTGCAGAGTCAACCATTCTTTTAATATACAAATGTCTATATTAATTCTTGGAACTAAAAAACTTTTGCCAAATATATAATTTAAAAAAAAAAACATTTATTACAAAATTTAACATATTTAAATAAGAAAGATTCGTGTTCTTTTAGTGAAATGATAAAATCTTTATCATTTCAAAATAAGGACGATTACTTGTTAAAGCATCTATTCTAAATTTTGTAATAAATGTTTTTTAAAATTATAATTTTTTTAAAAGTTTTATAATTGTTATTTTTTAAAAATAAGTTAGTCACAGAAGTGAAATAAAATATAATGTTGTCAAATTGTTAATTATATTTGAACAAAAATTTAATTTTGTTTAACAAGTCTGAAATAAAATACAAATGAATAACGTTACCTAAAATAAAAAGTAAAAAATTTAGCTACACAAATTAACGGAAAGGTAGCGTTATTAAAATAAATTAAAATTGTTACTGTTAATTATATAATCACTGTGTTAGGAAATCCTTAAGATCTGAGTTAATTGGTATAGTGTAGCATAAATTCCATGCATTTTCTACCAAAATGACGTTTTTAGAAAATGTTTCGCAAGAGTCTAACATTGATTTTTAATGAAACAACCATAATGAGAAAGCTTTATTTATCCCCTATAAATTCTTTATAGTTACTATATGAGAAAATTTCTGAGATTCGTGTTAATTGGTGTAGTATAGCATAAATTCTTTACAGCTTCCTGTAAAATCTATTTTTTTTAGAAATATTTATCCCCTATTTTTATAATTGAAAATTTCTAAGATTCTTGTTAATTATAGCACAGTAAACCTTCCGTATAGTTTTTTGTGAAATTCATATTTCTAGAAAATAATTCGTCAGAGTTCAGTGCTAACGGAACTTCACATTATGAATTTTGCTGCAATGCTGTATTAAATGGGCACCCCTCGACCATTTCAGCAAAATTAAAATTTGGTCCAGTAACAAGAGCAAAAGTAACATTACAGAAAATGTCTATGTAATTTTGGATGACCAAACTGACCCTTTTTCTATATATTCACAAAAAACGTGAAAATCATAAAACCCCAACCTTACAAATTTCTGGGAATCTTAAGATTTCGGCAAATTCTGTCTGACAATTTTAAAATATTCTAGTTTTCATATTTTTTCAAATTTTATAAATTTTATATGATGTTTAATACGTATAATAAAATTTTTAAGTTTCAAGTTTGTAAAGTAATGAATTCGGACCAAATTTTAAAAGTTTTTCAATTTTTTTATAGTTTCACGGAAAATATGAAATTAAAAATTAAGACCTTAGAAATTAAGTTAAAATTTGAAAATTGTTGGCAAAAACTATGATTTTGTGAAGTTTATAATTAAAATATTTATAAATTTTAAAATACAAATATTTCACCATTTATTGAATCAAGTGCTTCGTAATAGGTAAAGTCCAGGTTTTAATGCCTTTTTGTTGCCAATTGGGAAAAGGAAAAGAAACGCTGTAAGTAGATACAAACAATTGTATTGTGCCATGACATAGCTCCCCAAGGACATTATTCTCAAATTGTTTCTGGACATTATGTTCCTTTTAGAGAAATACAGGAAAACAAATCCGAACTAAATCGACCTTCGTAGGGAGGAGATAATCCCATGCGAACCTTGTCTGTTCTATTGATAACAAAAACACAGTTCTCGAGTGATTTCGGAACAAAAACGTCATCTTGTTTGGATTGACGAGTTGATTTTGGTATAACGTTCTGCATGGTTTGTCGCAGTTGGTCGATGACTGTGTCGCTAGTTGGTAAAAGTGAAAGAGGATTTTTGATAAAGAACTCACCGGGTAGCTTGATGGTTTGACCGTAAACCATTTCAGCTGGTGAGCACTTTAGATCTTATTTCACTGTTGCTCGGAATCCAAGTAGTACGGTATTTCCGACCTCCAATTGTACGTATATGCCAAGGAGTTCTGTTAACTTTGTGAAAAGTTTGAACTCGAATTGCGTTCCCTGATTAGTTGTGATTTCAAGGGGCGCGCCGAATCGTGATACGTAATTGTTAACAAATGAGGTGGCAATGGCTGAAGCTGATATGTTTGTCATTCAGTAAGCTTCGGGCCAGTGAATCAAGCGATCAACACAGGTGAACAAGTAAGTATATCCATATGGGGTGATTTTGTGAGCTGTTGGACTTTAGCCCAATTGCCTACGTCTTTGTACTGGGCCAAAAGTAGCGAGCAGTAATCAATTTACGAGTAGCACGAAACGATGCGAAATGTTATGTAATGTGTCGTAGGCCAGGTAGTTTGAAAAGCTCTATTACGAACCAAAAAATAAATTCTGAAGTTCTAGGTCTGCTTTTTGTGTGCTTGCAATTTTGTACAAGTCGATGTGAGTCTCGACTGTAGCCGTTTCGTTTTCGGTTGTGTGGGATAGTGTGTTCGCGACAATGTTTTCATGTCCGTGAACATCCTGAATGTCCGTGGTAAATAGGCTAATGTAATCCAAGTGGCGACCTTCGACAAAATACCTGAAGTGTTTGACTGCCAGATATATTGCGAATAATTTTCGATCGAATGCAGAATATTTGTTTTCGGCATCCGAGAGTTTTTTGGAGAAAAATTCCAGTGGTTCGCAACACTCGTTATTGTACTACATAAAAGTTTTTTTTTTTTTAAAGTTGGTCATAGCAGTTGGTATGACTGGAATTAAATTGAATAGATGCGTTCTTTTTGTTTCGAAAATGTTCGTGTGAGAACAGAAATGTTATTTGTTTATGTATAATTGTGGTGGTGAGTGAAAGTAAATAAGTAACTGAATGAGTGAATATATATATTTATGTATGAATAAATGAGCGAGCCGCTACATATTATTATTGTATATTTGTTTGTACATACATATGTACATTTATAATACATTACTATTTACCACGTCTTGTAAATTTTCGTGTAATTCCTACACAACAAAATATTTCTTTTTTTTACCAATTTTTTCATATTTATTTTGTCATGTAAATTTAATTTTCCTCCTCTGGTTGATAGTTTTTCTTCTTGCTTGTTCATTGTTTTTTTTGTTTATATACAAAGCAAATGGTAAGCAGACATATTATAGAAAATGCGAAAAGAAAAACAAGAAACATGCGAATGTTGATTTATTACGTCAATGAGATATTTTTTTTGCCAGAGAATAGAAAGGACATTTAACATATTCCATTAATTTTCATTTTAATGAAATTTTCATTTTCTCTTGATTGTTATGTCTTGTTTCCTAAAACATATACCACATTTCTTAGAATCGGCAAGGTGGTTTTTCAACTTAATCGTTTAATATTTTCATATGTTCACCGCACTTCGAAAAACAAAATGTATAAAAATGTGTAAAAATGGAAATGTCATAATGATCACACGATGATGACGACGACGTTGTTGGTTGATGATGATTCATTTCCGTCGACTATTACTGTTAAAAGAAAAAATTATAAATGAAATTGATTAGGATGACCAGCAGATTTAATAATTTATTTTCAAACAAATTTAATGGCTCGGGAGATTACCATAACATATAAAAATTTAGCATTCGAAATTTTACGATGGAAATCAATCATTATCGATTATAAATATTTTTCTTCGACTCATTTATAGAGTACGTGGAAAATTGAGTTCATCATACAATGAAAAGCTAAGTTTTAATTTGTGTATAATATTAAAAAAAAAGCTTATTTCTTGTGGAAAACGAAAATGTTATTTAAATGCTGTCAAAAAATAAATAAGAGTTATAAATAGACCTAAGTCTATATCACACTAAGCTTAATTACTTTTAAGACACAATCTGACCCAAAAATGCCGACAGGTGCATATATCTCATATAATCTATATTAAGAAATCATTGTTGTAATATTGAGATAATCCGAGCACCACCCTTTATATTTTAATAATTAACAAAGATTTTCAATTAATATAATGTTATTCAGAGAAAATTAAAAATTCGTATTTAAATTGTTCGACGTTAGAAGGAAAATATAAAAAAAGAAAAAAACAAACTAGCTACGGGAAAAATAATATTTTTTATGAAAATTAATTAAATTAAAAATTATTAAATTTATCTTTCCTCATTTCCGTTTTCATGCCCCCGCGCGTCTTTTAATATTGTTTCCCCATCATTTCCAAACGAAATGTTTTTTACCCGATTAAGATTATCTTAATGATTATGTATGTTTATTGTATATACCTATATCGTAAATGTATAGTTAGTATGGTGTTGATGACAAAGATGTTTGTGTTGATGTTTATTGTTATGTTGTTCTGTTGTAAAGTAGTAAACAGAGAAAAAAGGTTCAAAGAAGTTCACGTCTGGGGTGTGACACATTCACAAAACAAAATTGATGAAACTTACATAATAAATATATTACGTTAGCGATAAAAATCGAGCGGGAATTTAGATTGAACGAGCAGATAACATCATTTCTCTCTTGAAGACTTTTCTTGAAAAAATAATTCTTCTTTTTTTTTCTAGTCCTATATTTTAAGTTTGTGAGCGATGGAAAATTATTTTTTATGATCCGAATAATAAAAAAAAGGTCAATAATATCTAATTGCTTCAGATGATGAAACAGCTGCTTGCAGCTGTATATTTGAAACGATACATTTCTTCTTTGCTTTTTTTAGCTAAGTAGTAAAACAAAAAAAAAAATACTTAAAGCTGTCACCTGAAATGAAAACCATGAAAAGCGTCAGTCAACCAGCCATACATTTAGATGAAAATATGTGTAGCTGCATCTTGTTCGAATTATTGGAAGAGTATGATGGGTTAGAATGGAATCTATGTCAAAACTCAAACTGACTACAAAGAAAAAAAACTTCAAAGTTTCTGCAACATCGTTCCACGTGATAATTTCGATGTTCCATGGAATACTAAGCTCCTTCCAAGTTAAAATTACATAAATCAGAGCAACCTGTATTTTTAAGAGCCGTAATGTAAAGAACTGAGGTTTTATGAGGGAATTAGAAACAAGGAAAACTTTTCTGATTAATATTCCACAGAAGTATATAAGTTTGAAAAATTGTGAGTGAAAATGCCAATTTAGAGTTTCAATTTTCAAAGAGGATTTTCGCTGGTAGTTTTACAGAGTGAAGGAGTTCTAAAGTTTTCAGATAGTCCAATTAGTAATTCTATATACAATTTTATTTCGAGAATTATAAATTAATTGAATCTAACCGAATCTAATAAATGAATAACCCCATAATGGTATGAAAAATATTATCTAAATAAACTTTTAATTATTTTAAAAAATTCCAATACTTTCTACAATCCTGATAAATTTATTAAGTAATTTAGTAATTTCTGAGTTGTGGTAAAAAAAATATTGGTAAAATCTAAATATATCCAAAGGAAAAACCGAAATCATGTTTAATGTTTTATTCGAACATAAATTTATTCGAACACAATTCCCCAAACAGTGATTTATTTATCGTCTCTAATAAATTTAAATAGTTATTAGCTGTGACAATTAATTTAATTTCGGTTTGCAAATTTCATTACGATTTATCTAGTTTCCTTTTAAATCAATTAAGGTAAAAATATGACCTTCAAAGCCTATATACCATAAGTAAAATCCAATCAGTAACATCAAACTCAATTAATAGTCACTAGCCAAATAATTTTCATTCGCTGTTCCCATGTGATTGATGATGCCACCTTACTATATCTATAATCATTGTCTATATCGATAAAAAAAAATCGTCAAAACGAATTTTTTTTTCTTATATATTTAGTCATTTATTTATGTATATGTTTTTGATGATTTCACTTTTGTTGGCTATACAGTAATATTTTCCATAGGCCCGTGCGCCTTTTCATCGCATGTTGTTTATTCTGTTGTTTACCGAAAGAATTCGCTACATAAAAAAAGCCCATCACCATAAATAAAATGTTTATATGTATGTACGTACATATGTTTATTCATTTCATCGATTTATACAGAAACGACCATTTAAAGCTAAAAAGATTTAGTCATTAGTTACAGTATTATACGAGCGGTAAAGGTTTAGCTTTTCATCAAGAATTCAAAAAATATTTGTTGCGTAAAAAATGATTGAACATACATATGCCTTGCAGTAAATAATACTATATACTTTTTTAACTCTCGTTTGGTTTGTAAAAAAAGCTTTCCGAAAGCTTATTTATATAAATATATTTCCAAATTGAATAATAACAAAACATAAAATAAAATTAAAACAAAGAAAAAAGTTCATAGAACTTTTTTAAATGCCAAAATAAAGAATTCGATTGGAAAAACTTTTTAATTTAATTTAATCTTATTTTTTGTTACTCCTAACAAATGTTCTAATTTTCTATTTGTATTGCCCTTAAATATCCTTTTCGGGTGTCTTATGTTTACTTGTCGTCTTTTCAATTCACTCCACTATACAATATATTTAAACAAGAGACCTTAAGACCTTATTAAGCAATAATTTTGAAATTACATATATCGAAAAAACTAAATCCGATTTTTTACAAACATTCTATAGAAATGATTCAAGAGCGACACGAAATTTATAGCAAAACTTTACAATAGTGCGTTGAAATAGTTGGGTTTAAGTAATTGAAATTATTGTTTTTTTTTTTCTTACATAAAGCTCGGTATGCTGCTCGAGCTAAGAAAAATTGTCCATACAAATTTGAAGTAAAAAAGAAAAAAAAAATCGCTTATATACGATTTGACTGATTGGTATATGCAGCCCCACGGGGAAATAATTAAAAAATAAATAACATACAAAATAAACGCGACACACGATGTAATCTAACACAAAAGAAGGAGTGATATGATTCCTTGCGAAACTTTAAGCTAAAGTTGTATGTGGAGTATTGATCGCTGAACGCTTATGGATGATTATGAAAGATTGATGATTACGATAGCAAATTCTGATTGTTTAGAATTATAGGAAAAGTTAGGATCTTATAGAAACCAATGGGGCCAGGATGTTGACATAGTTTGGGCCAGTAATCGCTTGTGAAACCATTATTATTATTGTCATTACTACTAAAAAACGGATACTACTAAAATGAATGATTAACACATATATAAATCAAAATAATTCTGGGAAATTTAATTCTTTCTATAACAACATTTCGCCATGATTTTTTAAAATTTGTAATGTTAATGTTCTGTATTATGCACAAATGAATATTTTCGTAGAAGAATATAATGTTTACTTCAATTGCGTTAAATAGGTCGAGAAACTACTAACAACTACCTGCAGTCTTGAAATGAAAAGTCAAAACGGCACACAGCATAATTATAAATATTCGTTTTTTCACAATACTATTTTTTCCAGTTTAAATTCAAAATATCAGATTTTAGTTCAACACACAATTGTTAGCCTATGTTTTACCTGTGATTTCGGGGAGAGCTATGCGGAGGAGTTTATTTTTTTTGTTTAAATTTAATTTTACTCTTGCAGTGATTTTAAAATGTCATTTCAAGAAAAATCTAGTAATACTAAATTCACAATACAACACGCCCTTCTCACTGTACCACCGAGAGCGCCAAATATTGCTTGTATACGATTTTGTATTAGCGCGTTCCAAAGCGCCCCAATCAATTTGTAAATAAGTTAAAATTTGTTTAAAATAAATCGATTTATTGCAAGCGTGATAATTTAAGTCAGAAGTTGTCACTATGTATCCGCACCATTTTAACAACCCTAAAAATTACTTAAAAATTTAATGAAAATATTTAATTAGTAAACTAATTAAAAACACAAAAAAAAAAAAAAAAAAAAAAACCCGGACTTTTCCACGAATTTATTTGTTTTAAATTTTTTTATTTTTTTATTTAAACGGAAATAAATTGGTTTGTTTTCAGGGCTTCACGTGATGAATTTTTTTTTAGGTACTTGGGGAGGATGAAATTTAATACAATTAATTGTTTTTTTTATTTGAACATATCTATTGCAATACAATATTTTTATTTGTAATAATTTGATACACTGCGATTTTGCAAAGTTGTCGAGAGGATGAATATTCATAAATCAAAAGAAAATCCCATCCTATGTTCAATAAAGTATATGCAATACTGCGCGGGGCTTAAAACATTTATGATTCATGTTTTTTACGATTGTAAAACCAACATCGGAACGATAATTATACCAACATCTTATATATGGAAATAAATGTTTTTGTTCCGTTTTTAAAGGAAATTCTGAGAAAAACACTTTTTGCCTTTTATCCCTAATGTAAACACAATTCACTTTGTCATTTAAAAAACCGTTAAATTTAATAAAATGGAAAAGAAGTTTATGCTTCCAGAAGAATACCTATATTATGTATACTCTTGTACACACACAAATATATTATAGAATAAGGAACAAGTAGGAAAAAAGAAAATGTTTATTTTCATTTGAACATTTTAATGTTTTCAATTGTAATTTTCCGTCTCTTATCTTTTTCGTCTAAAAGTATGTTTATACAGCTAACTTTAACAGTGACAGTGGACAGTGACTTTAACAGTGGACATTACAATTTTATTTTGTTACGTTTATACCTTTGAACTATATACATATCAAATATTATAGTAGTGAGTAAACCCTCTCTTTTCGGTAATGTTAATGCCGTTTAATAAGTATCCATTATCAAAGCCTATTAAATAAATTTTAAAGATAATTGTACTCTTGAACCAAGAGATACAAACTCTTTCGAAAACGAATCGAAAGTGATGGTACATAACAAGTCATCCGCTCTTACGACATTGATGGTCTTTTAAGTAATTTTGTACGTGTATAAAAGCAAAAACTAGTTAAAAGTGCTGCAGCCTTACATGATTATTTAGCTTTACAAATTGGTAATGTTAGTTAGATTTTTAAGTCAGCTTTAACATTTGGAAATGTTGAGCTTAATTCATCAATATAGTCTTTTGGTTCCTTTAAAAAAGTTAAATGATTCATGGCCTACTGGCTATATACTCGAACTATGCACAAATTACATCGTAACCATAGTAAATGTGTTATCAGCGCTCCTACGAAAAATAGAAAAAATGTGGTATAGCTATAAACAAATCGAGACCCTCCAATCGTCAATACTCACAATATATATGGAAGTATTACGTTTGTCCCATTGGAAAAAAATAATTATTGGACTGTGCAATTGTTGAATTTTTTAAAGCACTAATGCTATGGATGTGAATGAAAATGATGCATATCATATAGTCAAACCCATCAAATATTTAGGCTATTGGCGAAGGACATTTAGCCACATTGAGTGACGCAGCTGATTTTTCTCATTCTTTATCCTTCTCTAAAAATTAAACAAAAAACGCCATTTTGAATAGCAAAATATCTTACGTTAAAATTTCCAAAATTAGTTCACATATTATATAACAGGTGACACTCATTAGCAAAGACAGAATATTTTGTCAACCAAAGAAATACACAAAATGAGCCAATTTTTAGTACAAAATGTTTCTATGCCTAGCAAAGACTCAACCCTATTTAGCAAAGATTCAACCCTTTTGCCGAAGTTGCAATTTTTACCGCTGTATACAATTTGGCGCCACCGTCGCTTGGCTGACGTTTAGTAGGTAAAGTAGTTCTCAATGGCCATTTTAACGATTCCTGCGGCAACGGCGAACATGGAGCATACTTTCTTTTAAATTAATAGAATATCGATTCTTCTTGAGATCCATTTTTATATTTTCCGGTAAATTCTCTGATATCCATTCGTACCGCCTCATCACCAAACAAATTCGGATGAAATATTGATTCTTCTTCGTCCAACTAAAATAAAAACAATATAAAAATGATTAGTTCCAATTTGTTTTGAAAAATAAAACAAAAATGGATAAATTAATTTTTTTTATTGAAAATAAAACCGAACTAAAAATAAATTGATAAACATCAAAACAGAAAAATGGACATTTTTTCTTCAATTTGCACTAATACGCCATTAAGGAAGAGAAACGTCAATTTTTGTAGAAACGTCAATTTCTCATGAACAATTTGATGAAACGTCAATTTTTGATTATAATAAAAACAGTAGTGAACATATTATGACTATAAAACAAATTGAAATTTTATTTAGGTGAATTTATTATTCTCACAAATAATTTCCTTAATATAATAAACATTTAATAGAAAAACAAATCAAGAATGATGTCTGCCATGACATTTCTATACGTCAAATAGTACTTGTTTATTATCACCAATACAAACATAAAAATCGTCAATTTTGCTTGAAACGTCAATTTGTTCTTTTTGAATCGAAAAATTCCAGTAAATTTGAAATGGAAAAAAAGAAATCGACATTAGCTATCGCAACGCAATCAGGCTTTATAAAGAGAAAATTTTAGCAGGTTATGATGGTATACATATATACTTTCTGATTTATTTACATATATACATCACTAATACTAAGCCTTAACGTACTATTTTTTTATATCTTAAGTATTTGTACTGTTTGGCTTGTATAAACATTTTTTTGTTGGTATTTTGCATAACACCATTATTATTACTTCCATTAGTTTAGTATTTTTGTTCCACTGTGTTGAAAGGAAATCTTATAATAAAATGGAACTCAAATGTCATTCTCATTTCCAAAGTAATAACACTTGAGATTTTGTTAGTTGGGTTTATTTGTAAACTGTTATAACTGTTATAATAAAAAACTATATACACTCATTTTTCAGAATTTTTGCGATAATTTTCATAGAAAATCTTATAAAAAGTTGGAAATTATTATTGACATATGTCGGTTGATGATAAAATTAATAAAATTTGATAAAAAATATAAAAATTTTCATAAATAAAATAATTTGAATATTTAGCAAATAAACTTTAGACATATTTTTATTTTATTATTTCAACGATTAATAATTAATACTACTACACACGATTAATATATCATTTTGTAATTTTATCATATAAAAATCAGAAAAAAAACAACCGAAAATGTTTTTTTTTTTTTTGTTATATTTGGTTAATTGGGTTTAGTTTATAACAGTTGAATATTCTAGAACAACTAAAAAGAGTATATAAGGAAATGAAAAATGCATAATTATTCATTCCAAAAGTAGATTTCAAAGAGTAAAGATCTCAAAAAAAAAGTGACTAGCTAGTTAAAAAATATTAAGTGATTAAGTGAAATTATTAATTTGTTGTGAGTAGTTAAAAAATATTAAGTGAAATTATTAATAAAATAAAATTTAATAAAATAAAATTGAAAGGTAAGAATTTTTTTTCTTATTATTATTTTATATTATATTTGAAATTTTTTTTTTTTTTAAAAATACTTTAGATATAAAATCGAATAGTGTGTGTTGTGTATGCGGCGTGTCGGTCCGATAAAACTTAATTTTATCGGACCAACACACTATCCGATTTTACATTCAGTCCAATCAAATTGGTCCGATTGCCCGACCAAATTGGATCGTCCGTCTGTAGCGCTTGAATATATATATATATATATATATA
This sequence comes from Tipula vernalis, assembly GCA_958295665.1. Taxonomy (NCBI): domain Eukaryota; kingdom Metazoa; phylum Arthropoda; class Insecta; order Diptera; family Tipulidae; genus Tipula; species Tipula vernalis. The sequence goes on from OY282560.1 coordinate 367,924,079, forward strand.
TATATATATATATTTAAGCGCTACAGACGGACGATCCAATTGGGTCGGGCAATCGGACCAATTTGATTGGATTGGATATAAAATCGGATAGTGTGTGTGTGTGTGTGTGTGTGTGTGTGTGTGTGTGTGTGTGTGTGTGTGTGTAGTATACGTGTGTATCGGTCCGATAAAACTTAATTTTATCGGACCAACACACTATCCGATTTTATATCCAATCCAATCAAATTGGTCCGATTGCCCGACCAAATTGAATCGTCCGTCTGTAGCGCTTGAATATATATATATATATATATATATACGTAATATATATATATTTAAGCGCTACAGACGGACGATCCAATTTGGTCGGGCAATCGGACCAATTTGATTGGATTGGATATAAAATCGGATAGTGTGTGTGTGTGTGTGTGTGTGTGTGTGTGTGTAGTATACGTGTATGTCGGTCCGATAAAACTTAATTTTATCGGACCAACACACTATCCGATTTTACATTCAGTCCAACCAAATTGGTCCGATTGCCCGACCAAATTGGATCGTCCGTCTGTAGCGCTTGAATATATATATATATATATATACGTAATATATATATATTTAAGCGCTACAGACGGACGATCCAATTTGGTCGGGCAATCGGACCAATTTGATTGGATTGGATATAAAATCGGATAGTGTGTGTGTGTGTGTGTGTGTAGTATACGTGTGTTTGTCGGTCCGATAAAACTTAATTTTTATCGGACCGACACGCCGCATACACACACTATCCAATTTTATATTCAATCTAATCAAATCGGTACGACAATCAAATCGTTTGTAGTGCTCTTTATCGGATCGGTCGGATTGATTTGTTTGGATTATAGATATAAAATCGGATAGTGTGTGTGTGTGTGTGTGTGTGTGTGTGTGTGTGTGTGTGTTTGTGTGTGTGTGTGTGTGTAGTATACGTGTGTGTGTGTGTGTAGTATACGTGTGTGTGTGTGTGTGTGTGTGTGTGTGTGTGTGTGTGTATACGGGGTGTCAATCCGATAAAGAGCGCTACAGGCTACGATTCGATTGTCAGACCGATTTAGTTGGATTGGATATAAAATCGGATAGTGTGTGTGTGTGTGTGTAGTATACGTGTGTGTCGGTCCGATAAAACTTAATTTTTATCGGACCGACACGCCGCATACACACACTATCCAATTTTATATCGAATCTAATCAAATTGGTCCGACAATCAAATCGTTTGTAGTGATCTTTATCGGATCGGTCGGACTGATTTGGTTGGATTAGAGATATAAAATCGGATAGTGTGTGTGTATACGGGGTGTCAATCCGATAAAGAGCGCTACAGGCTACGATTCGATTGTCAGACCGATTTAGTTGGATTGGATATAAAATCGGATAGTGTGTGTGTGTGTGTGTAGTATACGTGTGTGTCGGTCCGATAAAACTTAATTTTTATCGGACCGACACGCCGCATACACACACTATCCAATTTTATATCCAATCTAATCAAATCGGTTCGACAATCAAATCGTTTGTAGTGTTCTTTATCGGATCGGTCGGACTGATTTGGTTGGATTATAGATATAAAATCGGATAGTGTGTGTGTGTGTGTGTGTGTGTATACGGCGTGTCGATCCGATAAACAGCGCTACAGGCTACGATTCGATTGTCAGACTGATTTGATTGGATTGGATATAAAATCGGATAGTGTGTGTGTGTGTGTGTGTGTAGTATACGTACGTCATAATCATAAACATCATCACTATCAAAAACTAACTTATATATCATATAAATTTATAATAAATATAAAAAAAAACATACAATTACTAAACACAATACAATTTATCTTATTAATTCTTATTTTTTTTTTCTTTTTCTTTTTCTTTCTATAAATAAAATATAATATTATATAGAATTGATAGCCAAATTAAAAAATAAAAATGCCAAAAAGAAAATATAATAATAATGATGATGATGATGATATTAATAATAATAATATAAATGATCCAAATTTAACAATAACAACAGTTAAATGTTGTTTAAATAAATACTGTAAAAATGAAGAATTATTTCAAAAAATACAAAAAGATGTCAAAGAAATGTCTTCTTTGTTTATTGAAGCATCTAGATATATCCATTTTTCACTAATGAAACAATGGTCAAGAGGTGACTTCACAGAAATAAAATTTTTAAATTATTTTTACCCGTTACTTGAGGGTAATTCAAAAAAATATATTCTAGATGATGAATATAAAACAATTAGAGACAAATATGACTTAAAACTATATAATAAAAAATTAAAATCAAATATCTTTGTGTATGCATCACAACAATATAATGTATTATTTCATAACAACTTATGGATGCATTCGTATAATAGAATTAAACGATACCTTCGTAAAGATAAAAAATTTAATCAAACAGATATCTATTATACATTGGATTATTTATTTATAAAAAATTCAAAAAGAATACCAAATAAAGAAATAATTGAAAAAATTAAAAAAGAATTAAACTGGAATGGAGAAGGATTTTATGATATAAAAAATCGAAACAAATATATGAAATATATTTATTTTTTTTATAATCTTCAAAGATACAATGAAAATAATGGTCTAAAAAATTTTTCAATTATACCAATCTTTAAATATAATAGTCATCATATTAGATATGATAATCAAGGTTTTTGGCAATTATTGTGTTCAGTAGGTTTATTTAAAGGTCCATGGAAAAGTTTTGTAAAAGAGGACGAATGGCAAAAATTTTTTAAAATACCTACAACAAAAAATAAAAAATTTGGATATACTATAATGACCGATGGAGTATCAATAAGCTTTATAATGAATAAAATTTCCAAATTTAATAATATAAAAAATAAAAAAAATGATGAATTTGAAAATAATAATTTAAATATAATTAGACAAAATTTTAATAATTATGACGTTAAAATTGGTTTGGACCCCGGTCTTAAATTAATAGTTGGTGGTGTGTGTAATGATAAACCAGTAAAAATCAAAAGCTCATATTATCGTCATTTGACCGGGGTTCAAACCCAAAAATATAAATTAAATAAATGGTGTCCATCTATTCAAAATAAAATAATATCACCAATGGAATCAAATTATATAACTTATATTGAATATCAATTAAAAAATTTTAAAACAAGAATAAAAGAAGGGCTACAAAGAAAAGTGACACGATTAAAATTACAAAAATTCATTTGTGTTGAAAAAGCGTGTCATAAATTAGCCAAAGAAATTATTGGACCTATTAAATCTAGAGCACTAATTATAATCGGAAATACTAAAACATCAGGCAATTCTCCTATGAAAGGATATATTCGTCATCCAAAAAAAAAATTACTATTGGCACTTAAAAAATATGCCGATATTTTAGAAATTGATGAATTTCGTACAACAAAATTATGTTCAAATTGCTATGAAGAACATAAGACATCCCGGTCTCCACATAGATATCAATTTTGCCAAAAATGTGGTATTACTTGGAACCGGGATGTCAATGCTGGCAAAAATATTCTATATTTAGGTCTTTCAATAATTAAAAAAACTGAAATACATAAAAATTTTAAAAGACATACAAGTTTATTGAAACCAGTAAGTGTAAATATAAATATATTAATTATGTGTATCTATTTAATTTATATAATAATATATTTTTTTTGTTTTTTTTTTTTTTTTATAGACCTAAACAACTTCAATGGACAATTAATTATTCATCAATCAACATTGGAGAAAAATTTATAGAGTCCTAAAAGTAAGTATAAACATAAATATATTAATTATGTGTACCTATTTAATTTATATAATAATATATATTTTTTTTTTTTTTTTTTATAGACCTAAACAACTTCAATGGACAATTAATTATTCATCAATCAATATTCATCAATCATCATCATTAAATATCCCCATAGTTAATAATTTAATACTTTGGGGTGATCTACCTATGTAATATAGGTAGATTTAAGTCTAGTACAGATTTAAAAGAAAAAAGGAATTAAAAAGGATTATAAAAGACAATGGGAGAAAAATTGTACTAAAAAAAAATATTTTGGATTTAATAGCCATTTTTTTAAGGAAAATTTAATTTTTATTTCCTAGAAAATGGAAAATCAATTATTTTTAATTGAAAAATTATCATTGAAATGACGGAAGTACGGTTTATATGAGTATGTTGCTGTTACGATTTGTGTTGTTTCACGATAAAATTGTTTCCCTGCCCTGTCTGGTTACGTTAAATTAATATGTAAAACGATTGTATCGTATTCATTTTGCGGGAAAAAGTCAGAGTTCTTTAAAATTTACCCTTTAAGAAATTGGTTTTCTGTTATATATTCGACCAAGAACCGATAACTACAATTTTTAACGTGTAAAGGACGAATTAATGGTTGAATGTACAATGATGTTTTGGAGGATTGATGATTTTATTCTGTTTAAGCTTATTTAGTCAAAAGAATATCCACAAAACTAGGTGATGTTTTTGTTTATGTTTTGGGGCGCAATTCGCAAAGGAACTAGGATATGCTAACGAAGGCGTTTTACGGAAATAAAATTTTAAATTTGACAGTTCCTTTAAAGCTTATCACATAACACTAACCAGTAGTAACACAATTTTATTACTGCAACCCTAACTGCCTTTATTTGGATTGAAATGAAATATTATGGATGCCATATGTAAAATTTAATAATTTACCTAAACGTAAATTTATAAAAAATTTATTATTGAATTGGGAATCAGAGGGCTTAATTTTAATTGGGTTCACGATAATAGAAATAATACATGTATTTTGCAAAAAATAATTTGTTTGTATACTATATTTATGAGTCCTTTGAGAGTTTCCCATAGACAAGATAGAATTTTCGCTTTAGACAGAGAATATAATGTGTGTATATTTGAATCTATACACGACATGTTTCATTATGGTAGTTTTAACACTTTATAGTAATTAAAGTGTTTATAGCACTTAAATTAGCAAAACACTGCAATAAAATAATTTTTAATGTTTTTTAAGTTTGTACTTAAAACATGTTCGTAAAGTGGTGTGGAAAAAAATCGCGTAGTTTTAAAAGTACTGTTTTTTAGCTACATTTACGTTTTAATGACAAAAACATAAGATCAGACAAAATTTTCATATAAAACAATAAATCGTTTTATAAATCACATCATCTTTCCAACGATGTCGCTACTTAAGCGCAGAGGAATCATAAAATCCGAAAATACAACATCACAGAAACATAATTTTATTTTTATGCTTAAAGATCAAAAAGAAACCAGATTTGTTTTGTTTATAAAAATAAAAAAAAGTTGTATCAGAGGATTGAAATGGCAATACAAAAGAAAATTTAATGAAAATGGAAAATGGTATTTTACATCTCTTAAATACAGTGTATATTTTTGTTTAACTAAACAACTAACAGCAAACCGCACAAAGTGAAAAGTTTTGCAAAACATTAAATATTGTTAAGAAGAAATTTTTCAATTGAGAAAAATTTATATTAAGATAAGTTTTCAGGTGTTTATTTGTGCTATTTTCCTTAATTTGTATATTACCTTTGAGTATAAATACATATTCAAAGATATTACCCAATATTCAGAGTTTTTTGTTTTATATAATGTTCTTGCGGCTTACATAATAGGGACGATTCCAACACCAAGAGTGAGAAAAAAATAATTTAAATTTAAAAATGCTTAAGATATTCTGGCTTTTGCAAATTAGGAAAAGGATTAACAAGAAAATTTTACGATAGACGCCTGATCAAAAGAAAAATTTTCATTTAAGTAGCTTATATCGTTTATGTAAAGCAACTGCTTCATAATACTGATGAAATGATAAAGTATAATTACACAGATATACAAAAATAAAATTACGTCTCACATAGACTTTCGAAAATGTTAGAACTTTCTATCTGAATTTATTTACCATATTATTGGGTATATGTAAAAGTAAGTTACGTTTTTCTAATAGATGGCGTAATTGTTCTTATTTGTATTGTGTGAATCTGGTAGTACATATTTTGGAAAAGTCTCTTCATAACCTTCAAAACGTACTATATGACTTTTGATTAAAATATAAACAACACAGTTTTTTATTCGATTTAAAATGGAGAGTATTTTGGCAAATAACCGTCATTTGCGGGAAGTTTTGTTGTATTTTTTTACTAAAAAGAAAAGCGCTGCTCAAAGTCATCGTTTACTTATAGAAGCTTACGGTGAACATGATTTTTCGGATAGTATGTTGCAGAAGGTGGTTTAGGCAATTTTAAGAAGGTTCATTCGATGTTGAAGACTCACAACGTGAAGCTAGAATTAATACGTTTGAAGCGAGCTGTTCAAGATAATCGACCAGAATGGGCGAATAGACATAATAAACTAATTTTGCAGCATCACAACGCAAAATCACATACTACAAGAGTCGTTAAAACCTACCTAGAAGGGCAGTACTGGGAAGTTCTATCCCACCCGCCAATATTTTAAATTGATTGAAATAAGGTTTGATTTTTTGTTTTTTTGGTATAAAAAATATCTTCTTTGTTAGATACTACCACTTTCAAATGACTATTTCTGTCTTTACTTGAAAATCTGAACCAGTTCATTTTAACGTTTTTGATCATAGTATACTAAGCTTAGTTGTTCTGCGTACAAATGCGTACATTTTTATAATAATGATTTACTAAAAATATTTATTTTGTAAAAGCAACATGAATGAATGAATGCGCAAAATTTTGGACTAATTTCTATGAAGTGAATTGGGATCGTGGAGGACAATAAATTGTGTATTTTTTTCATCTTCACAATTTTTTAAAATCAAAAATAACCGATGTATATTACCTTTACAAAGTATTAAGAAAAATGCGTAATAATATCAAAGTAAGTCTCGCTTAACTTTGATTTCAGAGAGTTGCAATTCAGAAAATTTGTCTCAATATTTTCTTTTGTTTTTCCCAATTTGTGTTATTCAAAACTCCAAAATATATCAATGTACTATAATATTACCGACATTCACTCTACTGCAACCATTTTCCTATTTTTGATTTGGTTTACTTCTTCATCTATTTTCAACGATGTGCTTTAAATAGCATAAAATACATATCATCGGCCCAAATACCTACCGTGCGATATAATTCGAAATTGTCAATAATTAGCAGATTACTGGAGATTTTTCAGATTATTTCTATTATTCGTTAAGTTCGTTGAACTTGAGAATATATATAATTGACTAAGGTTGCGTTGCTTCTTGATGTTGAGTTGCATGTCGTTTCGATTCGAGGACATAGTTTGTGCTTCCCTCCGGGGATACATTTTCCACATATGCAACCGTAACGCACTAAACCCTTGATTTAAAGAACCCTTTAAACAAAATACTCATTTCATTCATAGGCAGTAAGTTCTTGGTTTCACAAAATTGCTCTGCATCAAAAAAAAAAAAAAAATTAGATGCGAGTTTTTGACGACCACTTTATGAAAATCGAAGGTACGATACGTTTAGGCAAATATAAATTTGTTTGATTCCTAAAAAGTTGTACACGATTTTCTGGTTGGCAAATAATCTTCGTGATGAAGTCAACAGAAATCTTTATGTTCTCTGTCATAAGTTATGACTTTTACCCATTTTTCCCGAATGCGTCCTCAACCCTGATTCTCTAAAAATTGCTGCTTTAGGATAATATCGCTGCTCCGAAAAACAAAGACAATATTGACAATTTTTTCACTGAACTTTTGAATTTACTTAAAGGTATACTAATTACATAAGGTGGAAAAATGATACATAAAGAATTCTAGAACATTTTATTTTAAATTATCGAAAGTATTGTGTTTTTCGTGGTTCTAGTTGTTTCTGATATATTTTGTATGTATTATTATATGCTATACTTTGGTACCGTACTGGATACAAGACAATTATAAAATCATAATGTTTCCCAAACCTATAATCAACCCACTCTACCCAACATTTAAATGTTTTCCCAATCGTATTGTCTGAATGAACACATATTTTTGTTGTCTGTTATCAAAAAATGGTTTTATATAATAAATCAAATTAATTTTTCGGATTCAAGGCAAGGATATAATGTAATAATATCTCCCTTAGCCCAAACTACATAATTTGTACATAATTTGATACATACACGAGTATATTTTTAAGGGTGTTTGGTTGTTAGATAATAGGATCATATTATGTATTCCTAAATATTTTATTGTTGTTAGTTTAGTTTTCCTTTTTTTATCCTCTTTCAAATGAAATTTTAATTGATACGGAAAGGTGTGAGATTGTTATAATATTTTTGTTGTAATTTTTGATAAGATTAAAAGTAAAGTAGATAACATTTTTTGGAAGAATTATTTAATTAAATTTTATAAAAGTTAATTTGTCCAAGAGGAGTATTTATGTTTGCAAGAAGATACATTAAATCTATTCTGTACGTGTATAGCTTCAAACCCCAGGTATATTTAGCTTACATAAAAAAAATGTACAACATCATATGAATACACAAATTATTTTGAGAAATATTGAATATTAATGAACTTAAACTCATGATCGTAATTTGATTTCATTTATAAGTATAATATAAAATAGAAAAATTTCTTAACGTAATCGATTTTCTTCGTAATTTAATTAACATTATTAGATGGCTGAATTTCCTTTTTGATTTTCACTTTGCACGCCCATTACACACAACATAAAATCATTGATATTAAAATAGTCAAATATTGCTTTTAATAATTAACAAGATTTTGTTTATTATTATTAAATATTTATTTAAATTATTATTTCAAAACAAAAATACACAAAAAATTAGTAAAATACACAAAAAAGGAAATTTGGAAAAATTAGCAGAAAATTTAGAAATTACTAAGCAAACGAAATGAAAAAAAATGTTTATTGGTTTTTTAATGTTTTTCAACAAAAATAATATTTAAATTTAATTGGCTATTTTAAGGGTTGTTTATTTTCATATTCGGCATGGTTGATAAACTTACCAGTATATTATGGTTGAATTATTTTGTTGCCTTTTTGGGATAAGATCGATGCATTTATATTTAACAAGCCTACAATAATTTTAAGTTACGGTTCAATTGAAAATGTTTTGGTTATGTTTGTGTATTCTGTGAAATGAATCAATCCTACTCAAATTAGCAGCCGAAGTAAAAGTGGGCGTCTATAATTAATGATTGAATAAAAAGGAAAATGATTCTTATATTTAGTATCCTGTACCCATAGGTCTGTTGATATTGAAAGCTCGTACGGTAAACGTAAACACATTTTGTGTAGCTTTTGGAACTGGAAACGTTGTTCCGACGAATTCACTCGTTCTCAGAGCTGAAAAATGCTTTGAGTGCGATATTATACTGAATGTACCTATTCGTCTATTTAAAAAAAAATTGTTTCCCAATAGTTGTGATGTTCTTTAAAACTGTAAACTGAGACCAAGGTGACAATAACTTAAAACCGAGTAGTAGTTGTATATATTCGGTTTGTAAATGCTGATTTATCTAAAACTAAATTAATATATTTTTCAACACGATTTTAAAATTTCGGACTAATTTTAATAATGAAATTTTTAAATTTAAAACATTTGCAAAATTTAATAATTTTGAATCTAAAACATAATAAATTTAAGTTTGGAGTTTAACAGCAATGTGTAAGGTACCAAAATGTAAAAATATATATGAATGAAAACGAAATTTTCAAAATTGAACAATTCAAACTGAAATTTTGAGTTTAGAATTGTTTAAAACTGAAAAAATCCCACACCACAAAACGTCAACAACATTTGCCATTTCTGTAACCATTATTAAACTTTTTAAAATGATTAAAATTCTCAAAAATAGAATCAAAATTAAAAATTCAGCTTTCGATTGTTTTAAAAATATTAAGGAATTAAATAATTTAAAAATTTTGCAAAGATGATTGATAATTTCAAAATACAAATTTAGATGTTTTTAGAAAAAATTTAGATTGGTAATTTTTAAAAGTTTAAGGATCAAATCGAGAAAGCAACAAGAGAAAATTAGTTTGAATTAAATTAGTTTGAACAGCAATTGGCCTGAAAAATATTTAATTAAAAAAAAAAAATATGAAAATAAATTTAGGACAATTTGAGTGAGCCTGATTTAGCACAGTAATATAAATTATCATTGACGACATTTTTGGTCAATTTTAACACACTTTATCACGCTTTTCAAAAAATAACTTTCCAAATTTTATCCATATAAAGGAGTTTTAAAATCTTTCTGTAGTTGTGATATAATTATTTTTAGTAATGTAGTCTAGTTTCGAGCAATTACTGCTCACCTTCAAGTACATATTTAAAACTCTGTAGTAAATCAGATTTAGTACTTTTTATAGTTTTAAATACGTACACTTGAAGATGAGCAATAATTGCTTGATACTAGTCTACATTACTAAAAATAACTACATCACAACAATATAAAGATTTTAAAACCCTTTTTTTTTTTGTTTTGACTTTTATCGATAAAATTTGAAAAGTTATTTACGTTATTATAGTATATTTATTTATTTAGTTGGTCCAAATGGTACAATGAGACCAAAACTTGATTAGAGTTTGAACGAATTTGAAAAGGGAAATCTCGTTTGAAACGATTTCAAGGCAAATGTTTCTTTAACAGAAAGGAAATATCGCTCTTTTCTCACAAGGTTAAAGATAAAAAATTGTTGCAGTTTTATTTTTATTCTCATATTCTTTTTGTCTTACTATTACTTCTCTATTATTTATTATTCATTATAATGCGGACTCTTTACGGATCCCTAAAATTATTAAATATTTTCAAATAATTTATTTGTTTCTAAAATTTTACCAAACTCTACTTTTCATTTTGCCATAATTTAGGGTTATTTAATGTTCTGACAATTAATGTTATTTTCATAATTTTGAAGTTTCTTAATTAAAGGTTTTTAAATCTTCACAAATTCTTGAACGTAACTACTTATTCCGAAAAAGAAAAATTTCCCTGGAAGCTCGTTATAACTAGGTCAACTCAAACTAGATAATAAATGACGACAACCGACAATTTAAATTGTATTTTCTAAGGGCTACAAAAAATCGTTAACCAAATTATATGTGTATGTGTGATATTTGTCGAAAAAGATAAATTGTTATTTCCAAATTATGTCAAACATTCAACTTTTGTTAAACGTAATAGGTATAAGTAATACAAGGGTGTAGAAAATATTATTATATTTCTGAGGGTTGAAAATATTTCAAAACCGAACAAACATATTGAAAAAACCAAAAACAAAATAGGAAAACTTATTGAATTAAATACTCATTCGTAGTTAATAGGGATTGCAATACCGGTAATACCGGTTCTAACACCAAATTTTTTAATCGATATTACCGATAATAGATTGGAACCTACCACTTTTTTAATGTTTTGTTTTTTATTTTTTTTCCTCATAGCAAATCTAGCCAAAATTTTGTTCTAAAACCCTTACTACCGGTAGCTAGTAATACAATCCCTAGCAGTATTGCAATCCCTAGCAGACACACAATCGATTATTTTGGCCTTTATGATAATGTCGTTTGCAAAACTTCAATTTAAACGGTAATGGTCGATGAAAATGTAATAAATATTCCTTAAGAATCAAGATATAGAGTATAATTTTATTTTTCAATTTTTAATAATATTTTTTATTTTCTTTCCATGAACTTTTGAATCAAAGAATATGTGTGTTGTGTTATGTGTATACTATATACTCGTATCATATAAAATGTAAATATCGTCTTCGCAACGAAATGGTATAAAAGATATAAAATTTATATTATTTTTTAGAAAGGTGTCTTGTACATAAATATAATATCGAGATACCTCGTATAAATCAACGATATATGTACATACAGTGGATAATATTAAATATTATTTGGAATATAGTATGTACAACATACTATATAGTATATGCATCGAATCCACTGTACTGTAAACCAAAAATCGCATCCATTTCACCTGAGCAATAAAATGACATGTCATCATTTCGTATCCATTATCTTATTTTGGTGGCATGTAAACGAATTCACAATTGGTTTAAGTTTTGTGCGTTCCAAAATAAGAAGGCGACTAAACTATAATTTATTGATTTGATGGGAAAGTTCAAATAAGAATTTTTTTTTAAGATTTTAATTTTTTTTTAATTGATACAACTCTTATATCTACAGTATTAGCTTCTTCGTTGCCTGTTAATCCCCCCATAATAACATTATACGAATACGTAAATCTATGTTGAGATTAATAGCACTTAATATTTATATTCAGATCGATTACTTACTGGTAGTATGTATAAGAAACGTTACATTCTCTAATATTTTAATATCATTATACTCTTTCTGCTCTATATTATGTGTTTCTAATGTCTTATTCTTGAATAAAATTATGATAATCAAAGCGAAGATTATATGGTTGATGATGATGATAACGTTCGTATTCGGCTAGAATGTGAGTGAACTTTATGAATTCATTAAAACACATATTTTCAAATTGTGTAATGTTTGAAATCGCACGCGGTTTAATTTACCATCACGTACAGATCTGGAAGGAAGTTCCTAGTACATATTATATTGTATATAATTCAAGCTTTTCAGGTGAAAGGTTGTCATACGAAAACTAAAAATCTATTAAATATAATTGAAGTAAATTTATCTGATTATTAACACAGTTTCATCCGAAATCGTTTAAATTCAAATTTAAATTTTATTTCCGCACCAACAACAACAACTAATTGGAAAATTATCAATTTTTTTCAAATTAATTCACTTTGACTGAATTTGATTTAAATTAAAGCAAAAACAAAAATAAAATTATTACAAAATTAAATTATTTCGAAAAATAAAGTAAAACAAAAAATAACAACTTTTTTCCAACTTTGAAAAGTTGCGCGAAGAAGAAAATTTTAAGGAATTCCGTTTTTCCTTGAACGAAAAAAAAATAAATAAAACAAATCAAAGTTTTTCATCTCGGGAAAATTTATGTTAAGCTGCTTTTTGTTGTACATGCAGAGTGCGAAAAAGGTTGAAGAATGAATGAAAAATGTACGATGAGTGAAAAAAAAGTTTAATTTTAACCCATTAATGTTGTATAAAGCTGATGGGGCGAAGAATGTCGGGAAAAGATGCATAAGTATGTGTACCCACCCCCTTGTTTTATTTTAATTTCTTATTATATTTCACTTAAACAAAACACAATGTAAGGATGATGAGTATAATATGGATATTGATGATCATCGTCATGATTATGATGGCTATATGATATAGCTTCACCATATACTTATGATCTTAGAATTTCAATCATCTTAATGAGTTTGAAATGAGAATTTTTTTGTTTTCTTCTTGTAATCGTAACTATACAGAGTTTATATTTCACTGCTTTGTCTTGTTTGCGAAATGAAAAGAAAAATTTACCATCAATCATGTCATCTATCTAAACATTGGATACAATTGTCTTATCTTTCGCATCTTTTCTATCGTCCCCCGTTTCCTTATAGCTAGGGAGATTGATTAGCCTCTTGCTAAGGGAAGAAGAAATAAAGTTGTAAAATACTAATAAATCATTGCAATAAACGACAACGCTATATATGGATATGACTGAATGCCCGAGAGTTTTTGTGCCAAAATTACCATTTGACTAAATTGTCTTAATTGGATGTGTCTTCTCTTCTTATATATACATATATACAGGGTATTCCAGCACTTATAATATAAAAACGAATAGGGCATATAGCTGAGCTGGATTATCTTAAAATATTTTTGTAATTTTAAATAATTTAATTGGTAATTTTCATTCGAATTTTAAATATTCCGAATTTCTAAATATTTTTTTTTTTTTTTTTTGGTAAATTTTCACAACAAATTACGTTGTAGAGATAATAAGTTCAAATTTGAAATTAAGAAAAATGTTTAAGTGATTTTTTGCGATATTTTCGAAATTCTCACCATAATTTTCTTTGTTAAAAACTGGAGCACCCTATATATGTATATCTACTGTATTTCTTGAAATATCTTGAAGTTATATTAATTAACATGTCTTACGAGAAAGGCGAAAAAACAACAATTTTATTTATTTGGTTTGATTGACTGATTGGAAAAAAAAAATAAAAAAAAGGAAACATCAAGAAATCGGTATAATGTAAGACAACACTACATCTATATTTACTCGTGTTCTTTTTGGATTAAGGTATGTCTATGTGTGTGTGTGTGTATACGGTATGCGACGGTTTTTTACACATTTCCCGAATCTGTTCTTTGTTTGGTGTATCTATGATCAACATGATTGAGTATTTTCTGTAACAAAACATTTCAGAATGGAGCTAATTTTTGTTTTTTTATGTCTATTCTTCTTATGTTTTTGTATTGATGATTTGTTGATATAAACATATTTGTTTACAATGAAATTATGTAAGATTTATCGATTTAGAATTTCACTTATAAAAAGAGAATAAACACTTTTCAAAATTTTAATAGTTATATAAATTAATGAGCTTTAGAAAGTATCGATGGAAAAGAATGTTATACATACAGTATGGATCAGCTATACATATGTTTATATGCGCTTATTCCCAAATGTTTTCATAATTTTAAAAAATTTGTATAATTAATTAGCATTGAAAAATCTCTGGAAATGAAGATTTTCAAAATCATCCAGATCGATTTTTTAATATAAAAGCTTAACAACGTGCACCGCAACAATAAAAATTAAATACGCAACATTTTTAATTAATAATTAATATTATTTCGTATATGTATAGTTAAATTGACTGTGTCACAAGGATATATTGACGGCTATAAATAACTGTATTAATAAAATTATTTGTGTATTAAATTTTTTTTTAGTTTGATAATTAATATTGCAGCGTACATTTAACCAAGTTTATAAAAGATTATGCAGACCTTATTATAGAGGGTAGGGTTGGAAGAAGATTTTAGTTAAATTAAATTTTTATTTACCTTACCAAGAGAATTAAATAAAGAAATACTCGTATGCTATACCTAATTACATTACATGTTTGAGAAAATAAAATGGTTTTTCCAATAAACTGCAGGAACTTTTATTCGTGTCAAAAAATGGCGATCAGAGTGGATTCATGAGGTCGGATAAAAATCCGAGATTAAAAAACCTAGCGTATTTCTTCCGAGTTCCTAAAATAACCAAATCTCGTTAGTATAGTAATCAAGAAAACGTTCGATTTTTGGAGATTTAATTGTTTTGAGGTCGAAAAGTTGGGTTTTGAAGTGGTGTCTGTTTGTCGGTCTGCCGGTGTCCTCTCTACAGTTCAGATCGTTTAAGCTTTTTTATAAATTGGGTGGTCCGAGTGAATTTTAACAAAAATCGGTCAACCGGAAGTGGCAACTCCCGTGGGCCAGAAAATTTATTTTGCAAATATCTCAAACATCATCAATAATATCTGTGCGTCTGTATTTCTTGTGACATTTATTAAGCATGCCGGTTAAGTAAGACTTCTTAATTTTCAATTTGGGAGCAAATCTACCTACATATCTACATTCAAAAAATCATTAAAGATGTCTAACGAATTATTAATATTTGTATTCGACAGTGTTAGTGACTAGTTCACATCAACTAAAAACTTATTTATTAAAATGTGGTAAGCGCGTGATACAAACAGTACAATTAGAAAATGAGAGAATGTAGAAGATCAAATCCAAATAAACACCACGACTATTCGGGGTACTGTTGATCTGTGAAGCATTTGTATTTACCATAAAGTCGCCAAATAGGGCGGTTGAATCATTTGTATTAGCTGGAATGAAGACATTGTAAACAAGCATCCAAGTCAAGTTCGGAAAGTTGAAAAGATATATCAGAGTCAATAGGGAAATAAATTACGTCAAATATTAAATGAACTGAATCTAATTTAAGCTGGATCGCAATAAACTCCAAAATTGGTTCAGAAAACAAAGTTCGAAACAGAAGAATTGTTTCTGAACAGTAATAAGCAAAATCTTACTGGTTGCGACGAAAAAGGTGAAATTCCGACGGGAAAAAATCTACAGTATGTTCTATCTATGTTTCGATCAGAACTACAATGTCATAGATAGAAATTCTTTGATTTTGACCGCTTACCACTACAATGAAAGTAAGAAATATAGGGACCATTACTGAAATTAGTAGGACCATTGATGTTGTTGCTAGAAATGTATGAATCAAAATTAAACTTGTTAGAATTTAATGTGACAATATTATTAGAATTAAATGGGTTACGAGTTAAAAAATTTAGAACTTAAAGAGTTAGCATTAACAGTATATACTGAGGTACTAACTACTACACAAGTACTGTTGTCATCATTTAATCCCTTCATCGCCTAATGGTCCTGTTTCGAGTTTTTTGAACGCCGGTGATCGCAAAATCCACGCACTAAAACACCCGGAGGCCAAAAATCCTAGTTTACTATAATGTCGTAAACGCCGAAAGTACCCCGAGCTTAAAAGATATAAATCTCAGCTCCGATGGGCTTCACTATTTCGGTAGTAGAGGGAACCGTGATAAGTTCGATTAATCAAATCTGTTATTTATCCCCGTAATATAATTTATAATTGAATCCGCCGTTGTACATTGATGAAAACGGGAAATGTATAGACATACTTCTTCTTGACCAAAGGTCCTGCAGTATACAATAATTATTGTATTTTCGTGTCAGTGTCTGCTCCAAATTTTGTTCGTGTAAAAAGTGGAGATCAGTGAAATAAAATTTAATTTCAGACGATTGTTTTTCATGTACTATTTGAAAACGAAATAAATTCAAATACTACACGAAGTAATGTGGTCGCTTGAGATTAAAAATTAGTTTAGTGTATGTAATTTTTCTGTGTTGCAGTTTGCTGTTGTGTCTTAAAAAATCTAAATGGAGATCATCATTTAAGGGGTGACAACCATTTAGAACCTTCAAAAAAACGATTTTTTTTTTTTTTGCTTTAAAAGTTACTTTAATATGTGTAGAATACGAAAACAGAGCAGTATATGAACTAAAGAGCAGCGGCGTGTTTTTTCGATGCCAAAGATTGTTCAGAGACTATTTAATTTAATTTAATTTTATTTAATTTATCGTTAACTTAATAATTTACATTTATTTAGCTTTTGGTACGCTCTTTATTGAGCATGAGAGCTCATTCAAAAGAGAACATCCCAAAAGATATGGATAATTCAGAAATAATCAAGACATGATTCTAGCCATGATTGATTGATTTTAAATGTACGATCAACCATTACGCAAGTCTCCCGTATTATAAATGCGAATACCACACCACATACCCATGTTATAAACACGACACCACTCTTCATGAACCCCGTAAAGAAAGGTATCACATCGATAACCAGATAAGTCTAATAGTGTGATATCCGCCCCTGGCCAGGCAGCCATCGTACACCCTTTTTACATATAACAAGACCGAAGGATTGGATAGGATTATTAGTAGGGACAGACTCGACCCGGTTACAGACACCAAGCAATCGATAATTAGTGTTTTTTATGGCAGCACAATGAGAACACAATTTCCTGGTGCCGCAAATTTTTTCTGAAAAGCTGATAACAACTATTATTATTCCCTTCACCATTTTATCCATCGGCGGTTGTGAGGGGGGCGAGGTTTCGTTCCATCATTATATTCCCATGCGGTCACCCAAATTTGTACTAACTGTAGCTAGTGTTGCTTGACGTTGTTGTTGAAATCGTTGCGTCTCTGCTGTCCCTGCTACTCGCCCCCCTCGTCCGCCAAATATTTTAGATGTAAATTTATTATTTTCTGGTTTGCACATCCAAATAAATTGTGACCCTTGCTGAGAATCTATAATCAATAAAATTTTGCACACGTTTTCCTAAACGATAACCTAGATTTTTTGATCAGCGAAGAGGAAAAAATTATCGAAAATATCGATTTTTTTGATTTTATGTCTGCTATTCATCCAAATCTTAACTTATTATTAGAAGGTTAGATTTATCAAGTGACCACAGGTATATTCTGACCACATCCTTTTGCCCTTCTGTTTCAAATCATTTCTCACGGCACTACAATTGGCACCGTAAAAAATGCCTACGCGACCATGTGGCTTCATCATCCTATATCTCGGTCAATTTTCAATCTTTTCTAATGATTAGAAATGGAAAATACTCGTTAAAATATTTATAATAAACTGTGAAAATTTCAAAATATTCATTTATTTCTTCCCCTTCAAAAAAATTCCTAAAAATTTGCTCAATTTCGCCGTTCTAAATGGTTGTCCTCCCTTAACAATTAATTCAGAAGTGGCAAGGCCCAGGCAAATCCAACTGGCTAATTAAAATTCAATTTAATTTCAAGCGGTTGCCGTTCAAGTATGGTAGAGGTTGCTTTTCATGTATGATTTAAAATATAAATTATGCGAATAAATTCGAATTTCAAGAATTAATATAGTATTTTTTATAAGCGGCTTTCAAACGTATTAAATATGGTCTACTTATAGGTGTCTGGATTCGGGTCAATTTCTATAATTTTTAACATACCTTTAATCAGAATTTCAAAATCAATAAAACCAAAACCAAACAAAAAAATGTTTAAAACCGGAACCAATACTAAAATTTAGCAGTCAGAAAAATCCTAAACCAAACCAACCTAAGAAACGGGTTTTCAGCCTTGCCTTTAATATCCATCGGTTCTGTTATATGTTTACAGAGGGCCCGCCCGATATCACCAGAGATTCTAGTTCAGGCTTGGTCGTACATCCTGATCAATCAATGCAATACATAAGTATAAACTGCAGATACATCTTAGTTTGTTTCGATTTTGCACTGTACATGACATAATATAGACAGACATTGATTGTCTGTTTAATTAATATTTTTGACTTCGTTATCTTACTATATACAGTCATTTTTTAAATTATAAAGGTTCGAATTTCTAACTTGCAAAGTATATAGCTTAACAACACCATCATAACTTGTAAAGGAGCAAAACAAATTTTAACTAAAAATAAATAACTTTTCAACTTTTTTATAAACCGTCCAACAAACAGAAACGGTTAAAATGAAATCTAGACGAAATCCCTCATTATTAAAAATTTTTTTTGTTTTTGTACGAGTATATCTACGTAAAATACTTTAGAGGGAGCAAAAAAAAAAGAGAAAACACCGAAATAATAAAAGCTTAAAGCTTTATCCCAATTTAATCTGAAGCAGAAAATAATAATCTTATCAATAAATTTGAAATGACTACGAATTGAATTTTTGATTTTTCCTTGTGTTTGGATTTGTATACATTCATATTACTTACATTTGTACATATGTATAGTAAGTAGGCTTTGGATACGTATACGAGCAACAAATTTAACCAAAAATTATCCTCATTTTTCATTTAAATGTTATCAATTTCCACCCTCCTTTCAAATATATCGCAACACACAATTATTTATGTATGTATGGATTGCACAGATAAACTAATAGATGAATGGTTTAAAAAATTTCAATTAATTAGAATTACAAACGGATTAGTTAATCAAATAAGAAAAAAAGATTTTTTTTTAAATCCAAAACATTAAACATGTAGCCTATTGTATTTAAACTCGATCAATTGTGTTTCCACTAGGTACATATATTTTATAAACGAGTATACTATATAAATAGAAAGAAAACACATAACATTAACCTCTGCTTTGGGTCCTTTTATGTTATAAATTTTATTTTAGAGTGCTGTTGTAGCTAAACAAAAAAAAATACGCAATTGCTGTATATATTTTAATTAAAATAGAACCACATACACACACAGACGAATTTTCATAATGAAAATTAATTTTAATTTATTTCCCTTTTATTTCCGTTTTCCAATATTTTATTTTAGTTTTCTATATTATATGTCTTAAGATGATATCCTTTTTTCACTTTAGCAGTTATAACGCTAAATGTGTTTTCGTATGTGTTATACATTACTGCCCGTGCGTTTTGTAATATTTTACCAGAAGGGATGGAATAAATAAAAATGTTCTCTTGTACATAAAGAAAGTCTTAAATGAATGATGAGAACAATTTTTTTATTTTCTTGTAGTGTCATTAAGCGATTATTAGAGGCGAATAAGATAAATTACCATTTTTATTTATTTATGTTTTGGTTGGAAGAGAAGTTTATGTAATTTATGCGCTAATGAATTGGAATATAAGCCAACAGTTTTATAGCGTTGAGATTGTGACTACTACTTCCAAATACTTTTTTCGTTATTCAAAAGGCTTAATGCAGCCCCAATTTTATTACAAATTGTAGACAACATACTATAACCAAACGTAACCAAATCAAGCCGAAACTCAATTGACGATTGGAGCATCATGAATTCTACCTAACAGTTTTCTTATATAAATGAGCTTCCCGACAATTTAAGATTTCGTTTAAGATTGTTGATAAAAACTTTACTAATCATAATACATGCTTTGGAGATATTTCCACTTAAATAGTACCAATTTTTAATTATAAAATCAATAACATTATAAAAATGTTAAAAATGGGATTATACCATTTCCACATCACATATAAAAACAATTTTTAATACCTTGAGATTTTTTCGGGATTTATCCGTTTTTGGGTCCCCTAATATTCGTCGGTCTGTCGACAGGCAAACATGTCTGTGTTCACTCTACACCCCAGATGGTTTTGTCTCAGTGAATTTCAGTGAAAATCGGCCAACCGGAACGTGATTTTTGCAGAAAAACTGACTGTTAAATGCAAAATATTACAAATTCAATTTGTAAGAAATTTCCTTAATAAGTTCCTCAAAATTCCCCTCTTGTAAAAGAAGGTTGTATTGGCCACATTCGCCTTAATTTTTATTATTGTAAAGAATAAGACTACAAAAAAACGCCCTTTTGGTTGGTAGGCTAAATGTTAAGCCAGTGTCATAAATTTTCCAAATTTTTTTCAAAATTACCCAGAAATCTGTACCGATACTTAATATTGAGTAAAATCAATAAATCAAACGTTATTTGTGTGTTTGTATACTGGAATATTTCAAATGTTTTCTATAATACAGTACTAACATTTCAATAAAGTTAAACAAACACAACAAAAAAAAAAAAAAAAAGTTGTAGGTACATTCTATTTTTTTATGCTTTTGATTTTCCGTTACAATACAAAAGAAAAGTTAATTTTTCATTTTGCTTAAATCAAAATAAAAACGAAAAAAATCATCATCATCAATCTATAAATCGGTGATGATATATATTCTTTCAATTTCATCAAGAAAATTCGTCATCATCATCATTATTGACTTTTTACCAATTTAACCATTCGTTCATTATTCATCACCCTTTTGCCCCTCAAAATGTACATCATGAGCTTTTCTTTTATTTATTTATTTTATTTTTCCTATGAAATGAACATAAGTATATATGTATGTACATAAAGAACATACTCGTACAGAAAAAAAATGACTAGACCCACCATTTTCATAAAATGGTAAAAAAATAGAAGTAATAAACACCAGACAATGTGGAAATGGAAGGGGGAACAGAATCAAAATATAAAGGTAATTTTCATTCATTGAATTGATTTAAATAAAAAAAATGTTAAAACGAAACATTTTTCCGATTTACTTTATTTTTTATATTTCTTTTTTTTATTTATGAATACGACTTTCCTCGGTGTGATGAATTGATGATGTATCGTAAGTTGAAATAAATTTTATTATTTCCTTAATTTATGCGATACTTTTTTTGGTTTGTATGTGAGTTGAGTTGAAGAATTTAATTTTTTATTTATTTAAAAAATTGGAAAATTTATATTTTTTAGGAGTGGAAACAATGAGGTGTGCTTTATGTTAAAGTTGATGTAAGGAGAATATGAATTATATAAAGATCATTCGGCTATAAAAAAAGGCACAACATGGTTCATTGAATGCGTCAAAAGAATATGCCGGTATCACGTAATTATGTATTGGAAAATTTTGTTTCTGAAATCTAAAAAGATTTCCCCACATAGTATTGACAATGAGCATACAAATCGTTTCAACTTCTGTGTTTTGAAATCCTTGCGATTATAATGCAAGACTACTATACATACATAAACCAAATGAAGATGGAATCGTCACGCACATACACGATAAAAACCATATTTTGCCATACAAAAAAAACCCTATACCTTATTTGGTATGCAAAACATTAATTTTTGGAAATTTCTGAAAAAACAAAGAGAGAATAATTGAAATTCAAGAAAAATCGTAATTTAATGGAATGTTAATTTAAAAATCACTAAAAATTTTCATGGCAGAAATCGTGAAAACACATTTTCTGTATTTCTTTTCTTTTGTTTATTTTCGGTTTTTTTATGGTTTCATCATGGAAATTAAAGTACAGAAAAATACAAAATAAAAACTTTATTACCGTGACTATGTTTAAAGAAGATAATTTTCCTATAATATGTTTTCTTTATTTTGTCTCTCTGAGGCTCGTCGTACCGAATTTACATGTTTTGGAAACAGAACAAAAAAAAATTTAAATTTAAATGAAAATGTGCGTCGCCATATTTGATCTGTTTTAAATCAAAAAATTATTTTAAATTCTAATAATGTACACACAAATTAATTTAAATGTTTGATAGTAAACGTGTACTAAGTTTAGTTATATATTTTCCCAAAGGAGTGTGCAACGTGTACTTATTTCAAATTTCTCAAATTTGATCTTCTCTCATCACAAATACGATTTCTTCGTTCCGGCTAAAAATTAGAAAATGAGCCAAACGTATAGGCGCTCCTATTTTTAGATAAGGTTATTTGAAATTTTCTGAAACATTATAAAATTGTTCATAGAATTTTTTTTTTCACTATTTGGAATGGAAGGGCCGCTTCACTATAAACTTGAGACAAGAGCCGGTTTCTCAATTTAAGAATATGTACGTCAGTTCTACAGATAAAGTATTCCGGTTCGGGAGGTCTCAGTAGAGATAGAGATGGGTCGATTTTGGCCTCTATTTTGCTTAGCGCAACGACATTGTTAGGTCAAATATAACTGCAACGAATCTTCAAAATAGATCAATAATAATAGGTTATTTCCTATAAACCTACCGCAATTTAACATTTCAGAATGTATATTTTTCGATTAAGTAGAAAAACAAAAACAAAGTTTACAATAGAAAAGTAGAAAATTATTGAAATTCATAGACAAACCGGAGACATTTAATTTTCTTATTTCCAAATATTATTTTATTGATTATATCTTCTTTTGTGTGGAAATAAACGTATGTGTGTGTGTGTGTATGTGTGTGTGTGTGTGTGTGTGTGTGTGTGTGTGTGTGTGTGTGTGTGTGTGTGTGTGTGTGTGTGTGTGTGTGTGTGTGTGTGTGTGTGTGTGTGTGTATGTGTGTGTGTGTTATCATTTTTATGGGTATCCTTAAGCTTTAAGCAAAAATACAAAAAGGCAATAAATAAATCAATTCAATGTAATTGGAAATGACAGTATAAAATATATTGTATATGGTATAGAAAAACCGCCACAACACACCAAATTAAACATTTTGATAAAGCTCACTTAAATAAATGTTACATATAACCAAAAAAAAATCTGCAAAGAAATAGTCATATAAACAGTGTGATTGCGGGGGAGGGGAGGGGGGGGGGATACATATTCTAAATGTATACAGATATTTTGAGTACAAAGTTAAAAATTAAGATTTCGAGAGATGAACGTTTTTTTGACACAAAAGGATAAGAAAGGATATAAACAACAACGATTATACATATAACAATTCCATGACAATAGCATAAATAGAACATGAAATAAAATACGATAAGGATAATAATTTTGAAATCAATTTGAAAGGAATTATAAATCTGATGAAAGTAATTCACCATGAAATGGGGACCTTTCCATTGCCACTTCTAATCAGTCACACCGCTTTCAAATGAACTTTACAAATGTTCTTATATGTATATCATTTTACAAAATAGGGATAGATTTGGGTAAGTGGTCTAACAATCATACTGCGATAGAGCACATAATACCCTCAACAAAATATTGTATTCGTTTAATTTCAATCAAAATGAATATACGAAAGTCACTCATCCGTTATAATCATCTGATAATCAGGAATCAACATCCTCATTATCATCATCAACATCACCAGGGAAAACAAATAAAATATATAAAGAATTTTTCTTTGCTATATATTCAGAGAAACGAGAAAAAAATTAATTTTATTCAGAATGAGAACGACATTTTGCCTCTTATCAATGAAAGTCATAAACATAAAAATGTAAATATCTCTAATCACCATCAATCCTTTCCATTCCCCCATTATGGTGTTATATACATAGACAAATAATATATATAATATTTATTGTTACCTTATCAATATTATCCTGAACATTTTTTTTTTTTTTTTTCAATTTTCCTTGAATGGAAATTTTATTGTCATTTTTTCTGTCTAACTTACTGTACGTATATCCATAAAAAGCGCATAGAGTTAACTACAGCAGGAAAAAAGCTACCGATATAATACTAAATTGCTAACAAAGTTGTATCAAAATATACCAGTTTAGTATATAGTGTGGTGATAATATACCGGTGAAAGAACAATAGATATATGGAATTTTCATTTGAAATGAATGGAATAGAAAATTAATGGAAATTAATTCCATTTTCTTAATTCTAATCACCGAGCTTTTGTTATTGTTGTATCTACTTATTCCTTCTTTTTAGATAAGAAAAGTTACTTAGTTCTTGGATATTTTTTGTTTTTTCTTCTTCAGACAACTGCAATGAATTTGGGGAAAAGAATTAGAAAAAGATACAGAATATTAGTGACCAAAAATTTAACATTTCATTTAAAGAAGTTAACCACACCTATCAAAAATCCATTTTCCGATAAAAAATTGTAGCAGTTTCAAAATCTGTTGATAATTATGTAGATGTGTGAACTAATACTAATCGATATATTTACAGTGTCATATACTAAAGTATGTTTTGTGAAAGCTTATCTAGAATTTATACAAATAATAAAGTTGATAAAATAAATTAAAATAAAGCTCAGTTGCAAATCTGATAAAGAAAACTAAAAAAATTCAATAAAACGGGATGAAAGTTCGCATTTGAAAGCTTTAAATCTGTTTGTTATGAACTCTACCAATTGTAAACTAAAGTTTAGCTTTATTACAAAAATTGAGCATTAAACTCAAAATCTTTGTAACTTCAAATTCTATTAAACTAAAAGTTTTATTTAAGAAAAATCGATTTAACACATTGGAACTGTAATATTTTATTGAAGGTTATGCTCTGAAATTGATGGTCAGGTATGAAGTTGCTCGGGGGATTCAAGTTGGCACTTGTTATTAGCTCCGTAACTTGTAGCTTCCACAATATATTGTAAAATATGGTGCTGGCGATAGCTCCACGTGGTGACCGCTGGTAACTAGATTGCTGATTCTTTGGGTTCTAGGCTTAACCACGGTGATAAACGAGTCAACTTTAAACAAATCACTGGGCTAAGTTAAGGTGTTACTCGTACCGTGCCGATAATCGACCAGACTGAGGGCTCAGTTTAAAGACTAGTTCAGTCGCTAACGGTGGATCCGGATACCCAGCGCCCTTCGGATTAAGTAGCCTTATCTGTGTACTGCGTTGTTAGATAACCCTATACGACAATCGACACGTTTGAAACAGGATATGATCGGTCGGATATTGGAGGTTTTCGTGTTGTCGTTTTTACCTTATTATGGGATCTCTCTTTATATGGGATCGCACAATCCATCGTGTTGCTAAAAAAAAACTCCCTAATTCAACCTCCCGTTACCCAGCCCTTATTGTATATAATGGAAAATTTCTATGAAATTAGTGAATTTATAAGGGGGAAAAATATGTTAAACTAACGCGTTTAAAAAAAAAACTCACTCAATAATCTGTCGTAGAGCGCTCCCCGGATTATTAATTGCGTCGCTGAAACAAATCTAAAACTATTCATACCTTTTTTCCTTTATGTTTTTGCTTTTACACATTTGACTCATAATAAAAAAAAAATTGAAAAATTCTCTAACAGAACTTGTTTCTTAAGGTTGATTCACCAGATTTGTCCATTGAGCTCGTCAAGAAAATGACAACTTGACGGATTTAAAAACCGAGTTAAAAATATGTTATCTCTCTTTTGTGTCCAGCGAGATAACATATTTTTAACTCGGTTTTTAACTCCGTCAAGTTGTCATTTTCTTGACGAGCTCAATGGACAAATCTGGTGAATCAACCTTTATATTTGTTTTTTTTAAGCACTAAAATCCATAAATCCAATACAAGAAACCAATAATAAACTTGTATTTTAAAGAATTATAAATATTTCACTTATTTTTCTAATTTTTTTTTTTTTTATTAGCACAAAGCCGATTTGTTCCTGATAACACAGTTAGTTACACGGGCGCACAAAGTGTATATAGCCGTCATATGTACTCCGTTTTTTGTTGTTGAACCCGTATGTTATATAGCTGCGCTATCTAATTCCCAAATTTTTTCCAAACGCTATTACTAAAAATAGTGTGATCCTACATGGGAATTCAACAAAATTAATGTTTGACACACTTTACTAAACTCAATTTAGACAACTCACCCGAGAATTTGGTGTAAAATTGTAAATTATTACTACCTGGAGAAAGCGGTTAATAAATCACTCGAAGTAGAACCAGTTAAACATTTTGCCACAGGTATCTGCACCATATGACAAAAAAACAATTTTATCAATGACTTTTGATAGAAGAAAACACAGAAAAAATATTCTTACCGTTTTCATCTAAAGACGTATAAACTTTATTATCAGTCTATTATGCTTCGTATAATTAATAAATTATGCATCCGTATTATTTTTCACCAAACACGGATCACGCAAATTAATAGGTCAATTAAAATTTACGTTTTTTTTTATAATAATCACTGTGTGGCTTCACGGACTAAAGTGAACAAGTTAGCGATTTATTTCCAAATTGATGTGTAATAGGTATACCTATGTACATAGTAGCATATCGGTATTCCAACGTGGTATATATATACACGGACAATACATAATAAATGTATATATTAAAAAAACGATTTGGTGCGAATAAACAATCTGCAATTTTATATGCATTTCTGGTCGAGTCATTGCACGCACACCAAACCAACTTCATTTATTTATATATTTCGCACGCAGAGGAATCCAACTTGTGACGAACTAAACAATTATCATCAAATTTACGTACGCGTATACTAATGAATAGGTGATAATAAAAACGTATCAAAAATATAGGCATAGATCGGTTGCATCAAGAAAATAGGAGATAATAAAAAAATGTAAAAATAAATAAAATCAGGATGATTGAAAAATTCTACCAAACTAATCGGTTGTTATCGGTAGCCGTAACACCTTTTCTCCTATTATGGATCACAAAAACAAAAAACAAAAAAAGGAGTCTGGCTCTCTAACAAATCCGGGAAATGTAGACAAGGAGATTCTAGTCTGTAGGCCTGCTTCTAAGTCTACAAACAAATCGCGGGACATAAGCTCAAGTGAGGCTGGTCCCTCCACTCGGGTCACCAAACCTGAGTTAACAAAGCGGAATCAAAGCACGAAGGAAGCTGTTTCCTCAAGACCAACCTGCAACACTAGGAGAAAGGCCTGGAGGGCTCTAGATAAAATAAACCACATCTCGCCGGAAGAGAAGACAGAGAAAGACAAAGCCACGCTTGTGTGGACAAAGAAAGTCACCGAACAAAAGTCGGAAGTCCCTTCAGCTGGCCCACAGCAAAAGAGAATAAGATCTCAGGAGGATTTCCTAATATCGCTAAAAGAAAGAAGCTCCATGCTATACCAGTATGAGGCCTTTTAATGAGATACTCAAGGATCAGCTGGTTGTGGCAGTCATTGACCAGTCCCAAAAGGATGGCAGTATTACGCCCGCCAATTGGAGGAAGGTGGAAGGGGCCTTAGCCACCACTTACCTGAAAGTTCTGTCTGAAAACCCAGGACCTGTTCCGAATTATCGGGATGGGGGCTGGCACAGCAATCAAAAATCTTTGCTGCTTTATACTAAGGCAGTGGAGGGACTTGGCGGGGTATGGTCCGGAGCCAACCTTGCTGTTATAGCTAGGAAAGAGATTCGCTGTAGGCCGAGAGACAGGGTGTGAATTCCTTCGGAGCCTAGCGATCCAAAGGTGATACTCCAGTTACTGCAGGTTGGTAACCCAGATTTGCCAACTACAACTGGAAAGTTGCCAAGCTCGAGGAGTCAAAGGCTGACTACAGGTCAGCCGTCTTAATTTTAAACAGGGAGTCACTGACTGCACTGGAAAAAACAATGGTACGGTAAACTATGGTTTCAGTGCAGCCACGCTCAAAATATACAAGAAGGACGTGGACCCGCCGCGAGGCACTGAAGTCCGGGGAAGCTGCACTTGAAAGCACATCTAGGCATCCTCAAATAGTGGATAGCCAGGCGGAAACTCTCTCCACAGGACCGGAGATGTCACTGTCCTGGGAGTCATTGAAGAGGCTCTTAGAGGACTTCACATCAGGTGAGGACTCTGATGATACTGTGGTGGAGAAGAAACTGTAGGGATGTTGACGTTTCAGACGTTTGCCCTTGCTATCGCTCAGGCTGCAAATTTCATTTTCATATTGGAATGACTCGTTTTCTTCACTTGCTATACAATATACTATTTCCTTGCGAAATAATTTTAATTGCAGTACTCGATAAAATTTCTTGACAAACTTATCCAAAAATTGTTTTAAACAATTTTCATGAATGAAATTTTTTTTTTTTTTTTAAATAATAATTTTTTCAATAAATAGTTCGATTAATTTTTTTTGGTAAGCCATAGTTATTTTCTCTTTCAATAACCAAATCCTTTCCTTATTTGAACAAATTAAAGCCCCTTTAGTAATGATCATAAAAATATATGAAGATAAACTTCCCAAATCTAGAAGATTAAACGCAAATTAAATTAATAAAAACTTGCAAAGACCAATTATCATAATATGAAAGTTTGCCTTTCATAAAATAAAAGCTAAAATTTGTTTGAAAACATTTAACATTTGAACTTACATAATATGCTTCATTTAAGTCATATAGAAAAGCTAATTTTTTTTATCGCATATAAAAATAATCGAGAGAAAGTAACGAGAAAATCTTTTGAACAAAACTAATTTAATTAACCGTCTAATAAAAACTAATTTTTATTCAATTCCAGATTGCATAAAATCAAAATACATTAAAAACATCTCGTACGGACATATTTATGGATGGTCGCAGCTTTAAAAGACATAACTTATCATCGTTTTTTTTTTGTATGTAACAATGTTGTGTTGTAGTCCGAAAATACTCGTCTATGTATATAAAGTGGTGTCGTAATAAAATTGTGAAGCAATAAAACTAAATAATATTAATAATAAATAATATAATATTAATAATAATTAATTATTTAATAAAATTTTTGTTGTTTTGGATTTATCTTTATTTTTAAATACTAACAATTATGATTAATTTTATTATAGAAAAATAATGAATAATGTAACTGAATATTTTTGGGAATTTTCACAAATTTTTTCATCAATTGATTTTGATGGCGGTAATAATAATAATGTTATAAGAAATAATAATAATTATATAAATCACAATAATATAAATAATAATATAAACAATAATAATAATTTAAATAATCATTCGTCAATAATTAATTTAAATAGTAATAGTATAAGCGATAGTATAGGTAGGGTCGTTGTAAATGGTGGAAATACTGGTGGAATCGGTGGTAACGGTAGTATAATTAATATAGGTCAAAATGGTAATAATAATAAAAGTGATTTAATTATTAATACATATTATTATGATAATATTATAAATAATAGTGGTAATATTAGTTTTACAAATAGTAATTATAATTTTTGTTGTTATACAACAGATGAACCAAATTTTACAAAGTACCTGATAACACTCGATAATAATAAAGTTGGTTTGTTAATATTTTTGTTTTTATTCTCATTTGCCACTGTATTTGGCAATTCGCTTGTTATATTGGCTGTTATTCGAGAACGCTATTTGCACACGTCAACAAATTATTTTGTTACAAGTTTAGCGGTAGCCGATTGTTTAGTCGGTTTAGTTGTAATGCCATTTTCGGCATTATACGAAGTACTAGAGAATACATGGTTTTTTGGTACCGATTGGTGTGACATATGGCGGTCCCTCGATGTACTATTTAGTACCGCTTCAATATTAAATTTATGTGTCATCTCACTCGATCGATATTGGGCCATAACCGATCCATTTTCGTATCCAATGCGAATGACACGGAAACGTGCGGCTGCTCTAATCGCAATTGTATGGGTGTGCTCCGGTGCGATTAGTTTTCCAGCAATTGTGTGGTGGAGAGCAGCACGCGAAGGAGATATGCCACCATTTAAATGTACATTTACCGAGCACTTAGGATATTTAGTATTTTCATCAACCATTTCATTTTATCTTCCATTACTCGTTATGGTATTCACCTATTGTCGTATATATCGAGCGGCTGTTATACAAACGCGTTCGCTAAAACTAGGCACAAAACAAGTACTGATGGCATCCGGTGAATTACAATTAACATTGCGTATACATCGTGGTGGTACAACACGTGAAGGTAGTAGCGGTAATACGGCCCAACATACACATCATTCATCACACACAACAACACCAACATCATCACATCATCATCATACAATGATACATCATTCGACGGCAACATCAACCCCCGAAGATCCGGACGATGAACCATTATCTGCGTTACATAATAATGGTATGGCACGGCACCGTCATATGGGGAAAAATTTTTCGCTCTCGAGAAAATTGGC
The DNA here is from genome assembly GCA_958295665.1 of Tipula vernalis. Lineage (NCBI taxonomy): Eukaryota > Metazoa > Arthropoda > Insecta > Diptera > Tipulidae > Tipula > Tipula vernalis. Next base: position 367,954,898 of record OY282560.1, read on the forward strand.
GAAATTTGCAAAAGAAAAAAAAGCGGCCAAAACGCTTGGTATTGTCATGGGTGTATTTATTGTGTGCTGGCTTCCATTTTTTGTTGTTAATTTATTATCAGGATTTTGTATAAAATGTATATCACATGAAAAAATTGTATCGGCCATTGTAACTTGGCTGGGATGGATTAATTCGAGTATGAATCCAGTAATATATGCTTGTTGGAGTCGAGATTTTCGAAGGTGAGTGTAAAACAGAATTAAAATTTATTATTGTACAAATGTATCCAGCTAAGTTTCTGAACCTATAAAAGGTTATCACAAGTCAATTTCACCTCTAGCTACAATATACAATGCATTTCCAACGACGTATTTTTTTTTTTGTTGGTATTTATTTTTACATGATTAATTCATGTTTTACCTAAACTATTATGAATATATCTCATTTAACATTTTCTGTTTGGTATCTAAAAATATGTATAATCAATATATATATATATATATATATATATATATATATATATATATATATATATATATATATATATATATATATATATATATATATATATATATATATATATATATATATATATATATATATATATATATATTATATACCGTATAAACAGATACGAAGAATTATTTCTAAAATTACAATTCAGACCATAAAAAAAGAAAAAAGGTGGAGTTCATTAGCAGAACATCGAAAAACATATTTATCATTAGCAACTGTGATGTAGATTATAAAAGTTAAACCACTATTTCACCATCCCGATCCACCTACACTCGACGTTCGAATTTTCCATACCATTTAGATACATATTGATTTAAAATCAATCGTGAACGAAACTTAAGAACGTTTATTTTGCTTTTTGGTAGGAAAAATCAACCAAAAGGAAAATTTTGTTTTAAAAAGCTTTGTCGTTTTATTTTTAGTTTAGAAAACTACAAGTGTATTACGAAAAGACGAAAATAATAATAAATTTCAATTTTTTAAATTAAAAATATAAAAAAAAAATATTCAAAACTACAATGGAAAATTTTTGAACCAACATCTGGCCAAAAAATCCATTTACTTTGCTCTACATTGCATTTTCTTTGTGTATGTTTTCTTTTATATACTACAGCAACAGTTTTTCTTCTCTCTCAACAAATTTAATGCTAAATTTAACCCTATTCTATATAATCTGAAATGGGATATAAATTTGCTTTTAGTATTCACTAAATGTTGTTACTGTAAATCAACATTAGACATTAGGCAAAAAGGCATGTTTCGTAAATTTTTCCAAACATATCAAATTTGTACACAGTACATCATAGAATGTTTGAATGGATACCTCTAGTAAATAGTTTGAATGGATACGTCTAGTAATATTTATTTTAGAAATATTGTAAAACCATACTTCAAATTTTTAATTAAATATTTATAATGGAAAATTATAGTTGAGCAATCAATTAGAAATTTGTGGTTTGTTTGAAAAAACATTTTTGGAACCACAAGCAGCATGATAATCAACACTTTTTATACCATCACTCTACAGCCGACTATTGCTATATAAACTAAAATAAAATTAGCATGTATTGCAATGCTGCAATATTAAAATTCCCACAGTACATAATTTTCTTGTAAATTAATTAAATAAATACCAATAAAATATTCCTTGTGCCAAAATATAGTATATAAAAAAAATCAACGTTATGTACACTAACACAGAACAGGAGTACAACAATGAGCATTCAGATGTATACTTTTTATATACAATATATGTACCATAAACAAGGATAAAGTAAGATAAAAATCAATATTATGTAGTTTTCCACTATACGATTTTGTTGTAGCATAATAGTTTAGCTGTGCATGTTTTTTTGGAGAACGAACACTAAATTCCTGTTTGTTATTTGAGTTGAGATGACTACAATTGTAGAGCAGAACTATGGTAAAAAACGATGATAAATGGATTTTATAGTATTCTTGTTACTGATACCATTAAGGAATATAACGGAAGATTAACTATAATACAATCTTGAGATATATACGGAGTAAATGTAAAGTTGTTGCATTAAATATTTTTCAAGTATTCTGAAATGTTGCTTGATATTTTACGTATTTTATGTTACACTAAGGCCAATGAACTGATCTCTATTATCTAATTGAACTACTTTGACTCATAAAAAATACCAAAAAAAAAGGACAACATGATAATCTCTGTGGTCATTTTAATTAAAGTCTTTACTGGGTAATTATAATCAAAACTAGATACTATTTTTCGTATATACTATATACGTATACATTTTTACGTTAAGATTGGCATAAAGAAGTTCTCTTTCCTAATTAATTAGCGCCCGAAAAGTATAAAAAAGGCCAAAATTTACTTTTTAATATTAAAAATCTAGTACCATTCTTATACTTAAGAAAGCATAACCCCGACTGTAACACTCTATATATACAAACACTATGTACCGCAAACAAAATGAAATGTAATTTTTTTATATTTTGTTTGTGTCCTTCTACCAGAAAATTCAAATATCAGCTCGTTCACCACACTGATACCACCATTGTCATTCCACAAACTTTTTTCCCTATTTACATAAGAAAACTGACTTATATTTTAAGGTTTTTTTTTAGATCTTTAACGCTTTTAAGTTGAGTTTACGCAATTTTAGGTTTTTCGGTTCAAAAACTTTGGGTGCGATTTGCACTTTAAAAGATTTTTATCAAAATCACGTAACATGAGTTCATTATGTATATTCTAGGCTATTTTTGTTGTGAAATTAAAGTAGAAAATTAGAGTTGTCCAAAAATAAATTCATTTAAATAATTATAAAATATACGATGAATTATTGTTCAAAATTAAAGCTCCCAAAACAACACGGAAATTTAAATAATTAACATTCTATATTTGAGGAGAACAAATTGCATTCATTTTGCGACTTTATGAAAAATTGAAATCAACGCTAAAAAGTTATTAACTTTATTTGGTATTATTTCAGAATTTTGCAGAATAATCCTGCATAATTTCAAATTAATCCAAATCGAAAGAAAAATAATAGTTATTTATGGTACTAGTGAGCAAAACTATGTAGATATTATCCATGAGGTATAGGTTTGTCCCACGATGCGATAGCCAAGTGGGACATTATCCCGAGTGAATAATATCTCTTTGCTCACGAGTGCCATACAACGTTTTATCCACTTTTGTTGAAATAAATTTCGTAAATTAATGAGAAATAGTTCCATTTTGTGTTTTCACAGTGGAGCATTGAATTTTGAAATACATTTTATCATAGTGACCGTTCTTTAAATTGTCATGGTGTACTTTAATTTAATTAATTTTTAGAATATAGTTTTTCATTCAATTTGACTACGAATAATTTTCCAATGACTACTCAACATTTTGATATACCAAATATAACTCACGTTGCCCCTAGCAGCGTGGGTTATACAATAACAATGGGTTATTTTACATTTTCTTTATTTGAAATCAACAAAGTTATCGGGCTATTACATATCAAAAGTGGATAAAAGTTATTTTAGTTCTACAACAAATATAAAATTTAAAATTAAATCGAAACACAGCAACCACATTGATCCCTATATATCAATCTATCAAAACTATATCTTTCGCCTGTGTGGTGTATACTTCCTTTCTATATTTTTGGGGATTTTTTAATTTTTTTAATTTTAGGAATATAACAAAAAGTTTAGATCTTGTTATTTGATTGATTTATTATCTGGAAAATTTAAACAAAAAAAACTAAATTGGAAATGATACAGTGAATGATGATTGGTCTGAATTAAATATTTATGAACAAAACACAAATATTATGTATGGGAGAATTCAATGATTTATTCGGGGTGAGCAGTAGCAGCAATGATATATGCGTATATACGCAAAGGCAAAAATATTAGAGAATAACATTATTTTTCCAACCAAAATATTTATGGCTTTGTGTTTTAAGAGAATTAACGGAACACCACTAAAAAAATATAATTCGATTCGATACTATCGATTGGAAATCCCTTCAAGCTTTAAAGTTGTTTTCTGTTCAATCTAATTTTAGGAAATTTTTTACGGAAAAACAGCGCGAGATTCAATACTATTACGAAGGGTGAGGTAGTACGGTGGTTATAAAAGTAAAATAAAACTTGAAGGAAAAGTTTAACGTAATTTATTGATGTTTTTTATTAAAATTTGTTATAGTTTAACCCTAAATATCCCGGAAGCTTATTTGAGATTTGTTTTTTTATTTTGTTAAACAAAAATTTAAATTGGATTGTTTTTTGACAAAAATAAGGGTTAGGGATTCCTGGTTTTATTGCGTATTGGGTTATTTGATGATAAATTGAAATACAATTTTTAAATTACATTTTATGTTTGATTTTCTCGTGTTCTTTAAATATTTTGCTAGTAAGCTGGTCAGTTCCAAATGGCATCGTAAATTAAAATCTCTCAACAATACAGAAACGGTATTTTATGGTCCTCCTAACTTGCTACATTTTTGGTGGTAACAATACGTTTTATAAACCAAAATTTTAAGAACTGAAGAGTATAAAACTTTATTCTCTGTAAGCTGTATCAAAAGATAATACCGCAAAACTTCTAATCTCGACTTTTAAATGTCTTTCTTTTTGTTTCGCGTATTTGAATAAATTTTCATTGCGAGAAGCTTTCTATGTTCGCCTTACACGAACAAAAACAAAATTATTTTAATTAAACCATCTTTAATGCCATTCAAAAAAGAATATATTGTGTTTATATACCGAGTACACACCAAATGAGCGAGGAAACAAAACAAAAATCAAACATTTTCAATTGAGATTTTGAAAAAGTGGAATTTTCATTCTTTGGTTTCCTTACATTTTTGTCGAACTTTTGCGATATCATTAAAATAAAAAATCATAAGAAAAGAAAAGAATTATTATTTTTTTTACATTTTGTCCTTTCAACAAATATAAAACACAATTTCGGTTTTTGTGTGTGTATGTGTGTGTGTACATTCGTCTTAAATTCAACAAGCGCACGATGAGGGAAGTTTTTTTTTCTCGCAGAAAAAAAAGGAGACGTGGAAAAGATTTACTCTATAATCCCGCTGAATCATTATTACTCTATAAAAGAAATGATGAAAAATAAAATAAGATGATGATGAGGTTCTTTAAAGCGCCTCTGTCATATTTTTCGTTCAGAAAAGGTAAAGTTGTTACATGTAAATTAGGATTTTATTTTTATATGATTTGTTAGTGTGGTTCGTAGGTGATTGTAAATGTTACGTATTTTTGTTATTTTGCCTCTACCTGAGAAAATACTTGATGGACATTTATTGGAGGAAATTAAAAAAAAAAACTTTGGGTGCTCTGCCATTCATAACAGTCTTTTGTTCATCTTACATGAATAAAAAAAAATGTGTGCAAGATTTTAAATTGAGCATGAGTGGCGAAATTTTCCAAACTTTATTGATTTTTTAAATCACCATCCAGTTAGTATAAATACCTTTTGTTTGGTATGGTGCTTCAATTCAATGATGAATTAAATAATAAGAAATTTTTCTTTTATTTTGTTGTATTGAACCAAATTTAAGGGGATTGTTTAATGTCGCTCACAGGTAGAATATAAAAATAGAGGATAATAATCTCAGTTATATAATTTAAAGTGAGGGTTAGAATCTGAAATTAACTTTGTCGGAAATTGATAAGGTTAATGATATCATTATCGTAAGAAACAAACAACATAAGGATATTGACAAATTTAACAGGACAATGTACATATAATCTACGGCTTCTATATAATTAACCATCTAAAAATAACACCTAACTGCATAACGACCATCTGATAAATTCAAAACAAGCAGAACACTTTATAAAAACCAAATTTTATATAAGACAAACATAACTAACCAACCCACTCACTCACACAGATTACCTTTTTGAATGTCGCTTCCTATATTTACTCGAACGTACGAATACCAGTAAAGAAAAGATTGTAAATGAATCTATTTTGAAAACAATAAAAGAAAAACAAAATGAAACAAATATACACAGCAGCAAGAACAAAAAAGTTCATTAATTATCTTAACTTTTCTTTTTATTTTCCATATATAAGTAGGTAGAGTATGGATTTTCCTTATCATAACAACAACAACAACATCTCAGAAAACAAACAGTACAAAAAAAATTAGGGAAAATACGAAAAAGAAAACTTTTTTGCTTGCTTTTAATTTATTACCATTTAAGTTATTTTTCATTCGGAGTAATGGAAGTTGGAACACGCAACAACAAAATACAAAAGAAGAAAATAACTCTTTGAATATATGAAAACAGGTTTGGAATTGAAAAAAATTAGGTTCTCAAGATCATTGTTACTGGAGGCCCACAAATTACACTGCTTTATGACAACACATTTTCAATTTTTGTTTTTGTTTTGAAAGCTAAATTTTTAATTGAATTTATCTTACTTTATCTATGGTAATACCATGCAACGTTTTCTTCCGGCATGCTACATATTACATAATATAACCCTCCCTATGTACATACAAATTATTTGAAATAATAAATTGATCATATCATCTTGACTCGATCAAATATAGGTATATTATATAATTTGTATAAATACATTAAAATAAAATTGCTCATTTCATTGCCAGATAAAATTGCTCATTCATCTCTCACAATAAATAAAACATAAAATAGAAAAGAAGGGAACACCAAAAAAAAAAACATGGAAAAATATGAATTTTCATTTTAATGCGGGTTTCGTTTAAATTGTAATTTTAAATTATAATGTTACGAACGTGATGATGATAACAACAATTGAAACATGATGATATTAAAAAATTTCATTCTGCATTTGAGCTTTATACAATATAATAAATAAATAATTAAGATAAAATACAATGAAGCTTTGCAAAAAACGCCCATACGTTTGAAACTTTCTGATTTTCAGTGATTTTGCCATTCAGTCGGGTCCACAAATTGTTTTAAATGTAGGTCTGTCTTTATTTTTGTTAAATTTAATTCTATAAACGCAATTTATTTTATAATTTCAGAATACTGAATATTCTTAAAACCTTAAATATTTCGTTCAATAACCTTATAAATTTAGAACCATGGTGTAAAAATCAGAATTTGGTTCCCATACTCTTGATAATTTTACCTTTTTTTAAACTTCAAGTTGTTTATGTACCTGCGTACAATATGTATCTACTAGCATTTTTTCCGTGACAACTCCTAAAAACACGTAAAATCCTCAAAGATTGAATTTCCGTCTTTAAGTATTTTCACTATCCAGGGAATAAGCAGCAATAATGGTTAAGCATTACTATAAGGTAAAGAAAGCGACGGGGAAAAATTGGGAAAAGAACTTAAACAATTAAGTCAAATAGCCTTAGTAAAAAATTATGCATTGCTAGTTACACAAAACAAACCTGTTATTAAATACAATATTATAAGTCAATTTTTGGTATACCTCTACTCTAAATCTACTAAAATCTAAAATATATCTAATCGATTTTATCATAGTAAAAATCCCCATAAATTTTAGTTAATGTGGTCCCGAAAAGGTTCAAGATTAAATAGGGCTTTACTATATAAATATAGAAAACGAAATAATGTCCACTTAATAATTTCATTGAGCATACGTTGAGAGTTTATTATATTTTCATTATAGAAACTATGTATACAAAGAAATATAAGATAATGCCAAAATGCCACAGGATCCGCATATTTTCTGTTATATGGTAATTTCAATCCGTATACGAGCAAAATATACAAACAAAATTCAAGGAAGGGTAAAACATCCTAAAAGCAGCCATTATCCCATTGTTCGTAACCAAATTTAGATATATTCATATATTAAATTATTTTTTTTCATATAAGAACAACAAAAGTATATAAGATGTACATATCGTCGCCCCTATCTCAAACTATCGAATGTGGAAATTTTTTACATTCTATTAAACTCAAAAAAATTGACGATTTGCCACTACCATGGCCAATGATATATGAAAAACTAATTTTTTCACATTCGATAGGTAGTTTGAGATGGTTGCGTCGATATATTGAAATATTCATTTCGAGCTCAAATTTGCCAACTTTCCAGGACATTTTATTGTACTTTTTACGATTTATTTTCGAAAGACGGTATTAATTTTTATTATCATATTGGCAATATATTCAGTATATTCGAATGTGAATATACTATAAGGCAACGCATTGATGTTTTCTGACAGATACTATGTACATATATTTACATGACGACGAGGATGGGTTGATTTAAATAAAAGAAATTTATGTCGACATTTCAAAATTTATTTATAAGAAATCTACAATTCAATTAAATTTTTTTATTGCCAGGAATACATACAGTTCATTCAATTAACCTTTTCCGCCCAGGTTTTAATGGCCAGGCAACTAAAAACAACAAACGAACAACAGATCAAAATAAAGTACGTTGCCAAAACAAATTTTGATTGAATTTTTATTCAGTCTGGTGTAAAATTTAAATTACCCGCGGAAATACAAAAATATCCGATGTTTTTGTTACACATAAATAAAAAACGTTTGGCCTTACACGATTTATTTTCTTTTTATTTATCCTTCGTGAGAAGGAGGATAAATTTACTACACAAATTGTTTTTTTTTGCTGTGTGTTATTATTATAAAAAAGACATTTATAATGATTTGAAATTATTTTAAAAAGGCCAATTTCCGCGAGCATTTTGATTAAGGTAATTTCGCAATTTGGGTCAATTAGTTATAGAATCCACTTTAAATCATTTGCGCGCACTGTTTTTCCCATTAATTTGTTTACACTGTAATCTGTACCGTTAAAAATAACAAATGAAAAATAAATTACCGAAACCGATAAGTTTCTGTTTTTATGGTACAAAAACCATTAAACAAAAATTCCTCCGCTTTTATTGCCGCTATAAAATCGCGCTATTTTTTCATTTTTTATTAACTTTATTGACACGGAAAATAAAATGGAAAACAACAAAAATTGGAAAACACTATAAATTCATGTTTTTTACGATTAAAACAAAGTAAATATTGATCTGGAAAAAGTTAAAATTTAAAGGAGTTGGTGTTGAAAAAACCAATTTGATGTATTAAAACAAATGAGAGGTTGGGTGGGAATCAGTTGTCCAGGATAAAAATATAACATGTAATTGCTACTAAAATCGAGAAACTAAACACGTTATCGATTATTAACAATTCTACCGTTCAACCTGTTTACTTTTTAACACATCAATATTAGTAATACTTATATTCGCATATCATAAAAAACTTACCCTTGATCCATTTAAATGTAAAAACTATCACCAGGAATGGCTATAAAATCAAACTTTATAATTGACATGACAGACGGTATAAAACTTAGAGAAAAAATAAATCAGTTAATGTTTGGCAATTCCTATTTAGAATGTGGCGCTGTTCCCAGTAAAATGCTATGAACTGAGTAAAATAGACTATATAGCATTAGGTGACCTTAGTGTAAGTTGATGTTTGGCAATTCCTATTTAGAATGTAACATGAACATCTATTTATTGAAATTAAAGCACATATTCGAAATACAATTTTTTTGGAAAATCCTTCAGGTTTCTTGGAATTTTGTCGACATTGAGGCGGACGTTTTTATAAGATTCCGCTAAATTATTATATATTCCGGCCAATTTGAGATTAGCATAAAAAATAACTACTACAAAACATTAAAAATTCTGCAACATTAAAGCCGTTTTCCTGCTGCGGTGCCAAATTGGTTTTTTGTATGTGCTCCAGTAATAATGAAACCAATAATCATGATTGATTCTCTTAACATTTATCATTCTTATATAAAGCTAAAACTTATTTTGCTTGCTATTTTATTTATTTTTTTTTTTATGTAACATAAACATAAAAAATATCCATATATTTTCGTATTTTTATTTTAACCAACAAATTCTGAAGACATCATGAAAATTTTATTTGAATCTTCTTAACAATTAAAGATGTCCTACATAACCGAGAATAATTTTGTATTCCTTTCTATACTATACTCCATAAATCTTATTTTCATTTCTTCTATGTAGATCCGTCCCTTAATAATTTCATCTAAAATTTTCGATTCTATCATTTCTGCTGACAATTTTCCAACAAACAAAAAATTATAAACGACAACAAAAAAAAAAGAAATACCAAAACATGTCTATATCTTACGACTCTGAGAGAAAGTTTACTTTAGAGATGGGCAGAAAATAGGCAAAAAAATAAAAAAAAACTTTTCTTTTTAATTTTAATTTTCTTTACATGAAATAAATAACACGAGTTTCAGTTATCTAGTTCGATACGTACATATATGTATTTAATGTTCATCTTGAAAAACTTAAGTTAAACTTTATTACTTTGTTGTTGGATATGTTATACTGCTTACAGTTACGAATTAATAAGGCGACTACTTGCTAAAATTTTCTTATTTTAGAGACTTACCATAAATTATTCTTCACAATCAAAACGAATGGTTTATGTTAAATTTTATAGGTAACACCACATTACTGGTATAATAAAGTATTTTATATTACCTAACAGATGAGTAGAGGTAAATAGTATATATAAATGATTCGAAAGACTTAAAATTTGTTAACAAGACATTATTCGTATGTCGAAACCCTAAACTTATATATTGTATAATCGAAAAACTATTATTTACGAGTAGTATACGTAGTCATTTCATTACAGCAACAATAATCAAATCGAAAAAGGAAAAATAAAATCAAATAAATTTCATTTTTATAAATTGTTATTATTATTTTGGAAAATGGGAAATTTCACTTGAATTCGCTTCAAGTTACATAGTTTTATATGTTATTGTTCCAAAACCATTTTTATAAGTTTTATTTTCCGTTTTCTATTCCATTTTCCAACTTTATGTACATGTATGTTCTGAATCTTTCGAATTGTTATAATACTATAATATAGTTCTTTTTCTGTGGACAGTAGCGGCACATTTGAACCGAATTCCTCTGTTTAGTAAATATTTTCGCCCAACACTGGTTAATAAAAATATACATAACGCCGTGAAACATATTAGTACTGCTGGGAGGCAGATAAAAAAAATGTTTCAACTTTTTATTTATTCCAAAACAAATTGTAAGAATTTCATTTTCCACATTTTTCAATTTTCACTTTATGGAAATAGTTTTGTCTCTGATTATGTTTAAGTGAAGATACACAGTCGTGAGTTAAAATAAAAATTGGTTGGGTCTTGGTTTTTATCAAGAAAATGGGGATGTAACTGTAGTATTTTTTATTTTTTTATCCAATCTCTGTCAATAAATAATAATAATTCAATGTCAAATGGTTAGTGACGACGTTACGTGATTGCGTCAATTTTTCCCGATAATTCTTGGATAACATACACATAAATAATATTCAAAATTAACAAACGTCGTCTACATTCTCAGAATTAAACTTTTATAAATGATTTCGCATATACATATTCCTATAACATTTGAATAAGTAAACAATTTTGTTTACATCTATTTATTTGTATAAGGGGAATCCCATAAGGTTTAGTGTCAACATATCAGAAAAAAAAAATTAAAAGTCCCACCAAACCATTATAATATATACTACGATATTTCTCAAACCAATTCGTCATTGTCAAAGACGATTGAAATTTCTAAATTTAAAATTTACGTGAAACCACATAAAGCCAATTTCCATTCGCTCATTCGTTTTTTTTTTGTTATTTACCTTCAAATTTAAAATATAAAACTTTTGCCCCATTTTTTTTTTTTTTTTTAAATTTAATTTCACAAATCACTTGAATTATGGGGGTTCATTTTTATTATTTTCAGTACATTTTATTCTTGCATGTGAGGGAAACAGAACTCAATCATCGCATAAATTTTCATGCAACCTGCGCGCTATATTTACCAATTTTGTTTGCCTACTTTGCTATAAAACATTCACATACTAAAGGTGTAATTTGGGAAACGTTTTCCCATTCGATCGTATCTTTTTATTTGTTTTTTGGCTGCGTGCTATACAAATGGGTGAATAACAAAAGAGAACGTAATACAGCCTCTTTAACACACTCTCTCTCTCCCGTTTAGGAATTTGACGGTGTTCTTAATGTTCCATAAAAATATATCGGTAATGTTTCATAAACACCAAAATATACACAATTCAATAATCCAACTAAAAATGTTTCCTTCAATTCTCATAAATTTGAAATATTGACACAAAAACAGTGAAAATATATTTTCCGCCGTACGCCTGAACGAACAACAACAATGTCAGTAGTCGTAATAGCAGTAATAATAATATGTAATAACAATAACTGAAGTATGTACAAAAAAAAAAAATTGAAGAAGGTAAATGTAATTTGAAAGAAAATGGAAATACAAATTTTCTTTTTTTTTTGTTTTCCTTTTTTTTTTTAGCAAGAACGAACAGTGAAAATATAATTTTAAAAAATAAAATTGTTCAAGTCAATTGTAATCCGTAATCAAAAGGTTAGGAACGCAAAAATGAGTATACACCAAGATGAGAAAGCACCCAAGTGTTTGTTTTATACCTTCTTTTCATTCACGGGAAATGTAGGGAAAATAAACTCACTGTACTATTTGATTAACATCAAGAGATAAAGGTATAATAAGGAAATATGTTTCTTGCAGAAAATACCAAAACAAAAAAAATTTAACATTTTCCTGAGTTGAATAGCAAAAATATAGGAAGAAAAATTGTTGCTGTTAAATACGGCATGAGAAAATTTTGTTACACAAAAAAAAAATATTTGTACAATAAAACGTGTTGAATTGACATTTTGAAATTTAATCACTTGGAAAATGGAATAACATGGTATGGATCAACAGGATTGAATGGAAAATTACATCGAACAGATGTTAGAATTAAACTTTGAATTTAAATAGTTGTCTCGAGAAGAATTTATTCTTATTTTAAATCTAATCCCATACGCCATTAAAATTCTTATTATATATTTAATAAACATTAACCCCCTGCTTCACACCCACTATACTTCATATGTGCATGAGCAACAATTAAACATTATTAACACTCAATTAAATCGATAAACATTTCAATTAGGAATAATACACAATTATACCAATCCCATACCAGAAAAACATTATAGACAAGTTACTACAATCAGGCATCAACGATATAAACCAATAAACGAAACATCATGCCTGAACGAATTAACATAAATAATTAGAAAATAATGTATGTACATACATATATAACTATATAATCGACAAATAAATAAAATTCGAGATTTTTATGTTTGTACATATTTGCTACATTTAAATGTATGTATACATACACATATTATGTACGGGTCTGAATGTATAAATGGATATCTTATCGTAACTTCGTTTATTTTATAGAAAGATGGTATCACAACAATAGCAACAATAGATAAATGTTAAGACAAAATGAGTGAATGTATGACGAACATGTGTTATTTATCTACTACTATCTTTGAAAGAAATTTTGTCTTACATAAATACATACTCATATATAAATCTATTTAAAAAATATTTTCAAGCTACAATGGATGAGATGAGAATTGTTAAATAGAATAAGAATTTTTTGTTATGCGCGAGATAACAACCATAACGATCCGAAGATAGACGGTTAATTTGATGCATATAAACGTATGTGTACACGCTTGGTTTATTGTTTTCGTTTATGGAAGTTTTCTGTATAAATAATTCACGTAAAATTTATTTAATCAAGATATACGAGGTAGGTATTGCAAATATTTATTTTCAATTTTCGTTAATTTTGCTTAGTTATCTTGCTTGATATATTTTATAAAATTTGTTCTACGTAAATTTGGTTTGCATATAATATCACAGGCAAGTCTATGTCGAAACTATTGTTTTAGAATTTAGAAAGTCCAACCTGTGTCATTTTCATTTAAGCCCAAAATTTGTTGAAGACTTCATCATTCAAAATGCGATGCAAAATAAACAAACTCTTTGTGTTGCATGAAAACCTCGTCGAATTTATATTTATATTATATTAGATTAAATCGCTATACATATAGCTAAATTTTGATTAAATTTTAAAATCGAGTAAAGCAGTAAATTTTTTTTGTGGATTCAAGTTAGCGTTCTGTAACAGAACGATATCGTAAAAATGCGCTTCGGATTACCAAAAATCTTAAATCGAAAACATCAGGGTCTCTGGTATTGTTTATCTTGGTGTAGTCATATTTTATTTTAAAAGAATAAAGCCCGCATTTTTTTTAAAATGGCAAGGTGTTTTATTTATACAAAACTTCGGCATCTTTCTGCTGCATTATGACCTTGAAAAACTGTTCATAAAATATCAAAGTAAATTAATTGTGAACAGTTAAAAGTGGAAATGGTTACCATCGCCAGAATATTAATAAATAAGGTAAAATTGGCACAAGCAAAACATAAAATCAACAAAAAATATTTTTGAGTGTTTTTCTTAAATTAAGTTTGAGTGAAAAGCGAAATAAAAAAATGCTTATGCTATAAGTTGGATTCCGTTGTAGAAATGTATTTTAGTATTTGTACAAGATGGCGACTTTCCCAGTATTTTCTAATATTAATGGCTAAAATTTATTATGAAAGTCTGACGAATACGTTAAAATATTTATCATGACATTTTTCAAAGTTTTCCATTTTATATTGATTCTATATACTCGTATGTATGGTATTTATGTACAGAATATTTTTTTCAGTTTCGTCTGTTTTAAAAAAAATTTCCAATGTGTGCAGCAGAATTTTATAGTGACAAGAATATTAAATATTTATCTTGCCTTTACATTTTATAAATTTTAACTATCACTACTCTAATATTTGAAATATATCGAGAGAAAAAAACTCGTGCTTTTTGTAGCGCAAGAGCTTTTATTTACTAATTTTTAATTTTATCTGCTTGAATATTTAGAAAAAAGATTTAAAATGCTATGCATGTTTATATTGTTTATCTTTACGTTTGGATGGAATATCATTCAATGAAAATTTCAAATGAAAATGAGGAAATTTTTGAACTTTTTGATGTTATACATTTGTAGAGTAGGTGTAATAGTTTATCTAAATTGGATGATTGTAGGAGGTTGAAGGCAATTCAAATCGTTACGATGCGATAAATTTACTTTTTTATTTCATTACTTTAGCTCGTTTAGGTTTAATGTAAATTGTGCATAGTATACGTATATGTAGTTCAAAAATAGATTAGGATTTACAGGATGATTCTAAAATTATTGCACCAATAAAATCAGTGATTATTGAAAAAGATTGTATTCAATTGTTTAGTTTTGGGTTACAACTATTTCAAAAGTCGAGTCCTATGTTCGTCTTGGGCAACAAAAAAATTAAGTACTTGTATGTTTTAGTTAAAATTATGGTAAAATTTAAGTGTTCAACTCTCATCGATTTAAATTTAACACATGAAATTATTAGCGAAGTCATAAAATATTTGAACACCTTCACAAGTCTTTGCCAATGCCAAAGTCTAACAAGATCTCGAAAGATCTTTACCAAAAGGATTGTTGTTTACAAGTATTATTAAATTACACTTAACGGAATCATCTTAATCCAATTTTTTTTTTTAAATCGTTACGACAAAAAATGTCTAGTACGGGATAATTCGATTAATAAAAAATAAACCTAAATTTTCTTCAAATTCTCTTCTGTCGACTCTATCGCTTGTTTTTTGTTTTCTGTAATATTTTTCTGACTGTTGTGGTTGTTGGTGTGTAGCATATTTTGTATTACTCCGATGGTTTGGTTGTGAGGTTAGGTGAAAAATAAAAAAAATCCCCTTAGAAAATTTAATTACGAAAATTGTGGAAAAACGAAAAAATAATTTAATTTTGAATTTTATCACCTAAAGTTAAAGATTTTTGGTTACATTTTTTGTTTGTTTTTTGTGTTTGACTAAATTCCAGGATATTAAGAGGTGTAGTATATATAAAGGTCGACCAATTGTATATATAAAGGTCGACCAATTGTAACGAGTAAATAAAAAAAATTGAGATATTGGTTAAAGGCTTAAGAATTTATATTAAATTTAATAACTTTATTATGTACAAAATGAGCTGTTCATTTTTTATCCGGAGACAATCCAATAAACAACAATAAATTTGTATCTCCCTAAAAGCAGTAATGTGCATCCAAAGGCAGTTTAAGGCTTAAAATATTTCAATTCATTTATAAAATAATTTCCAAAGAACCTTTTAGGCCGAAAACTTTGAGCATCACTGCTCTATATATGTACATACATCTGTATAAATCAATTCAGCAAAATTTCCGGTTATGATCATTCTAAATCATTTTCTGAGGCAATTTACTAGTTATAATATAGGTACGACATAAGTAAAAAAAAGGATATCGAATCCCGAGTATAATAATGGTTGACCTTAATAATTGAGTAATTGAGTTGTTTACGAAAAGGAAGTCAAACAATGACACACAAGTATTACCCAGATACAACATATATAGATAAACACTCAGTAAAAAGGGACAATAAACCGAGGGTTTTGATTTTTTCCAAATCGACCAAATTGAATTATTTTATTTCCATTCTCCATCATATCATACATATGATTTTATGTTTTGAATCAGTCGAATGTAAAAAATGAATGAGATAATTATGTGCCCAGGTAATAGTTTTGGGTGAAAAAGATATTTTTTTTTATAATTAAAGCTAATTTCAATCTTGAGAATTATGTATATCTAGTCTATAAAGAGTTTACCAAAATTTACAACATCAAAATTTACCACTAAAATAAAAACATATTTCTTAACTAATTGGCTACGTGTTGTAACAAAAAATATACAACACAACAATGGAGAATTGCAGAAATATGACGAATAGTCGAGCAGCAACAAAAAAATCTACTTTGTATTTGAGAGCTTTTCTGATCTGTCAATTTTTTACTTTATTTGTTGAACTTTCCATTACACCATTATTATAGTACTTAGTTCGTTACAGATTTATTTTTTACACAAAAATGTTGAAAAGTACTCGAAAATTTTTTTTATGTCCATGCCAAACTAAAGGCGCATGCCTTTAGTTCTGAAATATCAAAGTGAAGTTTGTACATATAAAGTAAATCATTGTAAATTCGTAATTAAATAAAACAGAACAAGTCAACAAGGAATAAAATAGATTTTCTCTCTTATCAGTCTCACTAGAATCTTAACATTTTTACCCACCATACAAACACAAACACACAAAGATGGCAAAAACAACAGTAATAACATAATAAAGTTAAAAAAAAAGCTTTTTTTTTTTGGTTAATAACTAATTTTTTAATTTAATTATGTTCTAAGTGGTTTTCATTATTATTGTTGTTCTATTGTTGTATATTGGTTTTTCTTGCTATATTGGAAAAGGAATATCTACACAAAAAATAAACAGGGGTAAAAAAAGCTTTTCATTATGTACATATTTATAAAGTATGACCGTGATAAGTTGATTATGTAGGTGTTCTGCATTCACTTATTGTTGTTTATGAAATTTTAATTAATTTCTAATCGTTGTCTTTTCATTCGGTGATGATGATATAATGTAATATTTTTAAATTTGTTAACATAAAATATAGGAAAGGGTTAATTCCTACATTAAATTGTCGCATTAGGCTTCACCATGTAAATTCCTAATCTCTTCATCGTTAATTCATGAGTGAAAAATACATTTTTATCGCGTATTTTGTGCACGATTTATACCCCAAGAGAAAATTTTTTGTGTTTAATATCATCGTCTATCATCGTACTAGGTCACATCCTTATTTTCCATTTCCATTGTGTTCCACATGGTTATATATTGTATGTAAAAGCACAAAATGATAGTATCATTTTCATTCAAGTATTAATCATTTTGGTGGTCCTTATTTCCTACTGTTATACTATAGTATGCTGTTCTTACGCCTGTTGTGTGTCGATGATTCGCCTCATTTATATTCTGTATAGAGACACAAAAAAAATTTGGTTTTTTTGTTGTTCCTATATCGATTTGTTTACAGGATGGAGTGGAGTCCATTAGATATTCGGTGGGAATTTTATTTTATTTTTTCAATATGGGGTTGAAAATTTTATTAGCCAATTCGAGCGAAAAAATATTTGCTGCTTGAAAAGTTAATCGAAAGGCTTAACTTGATTTTATTATGTTTATACGGTAGTATTTCGAATGCAGAAATACTCGTAAATAATAAACATTATAACCCGTATTACGTCGTACGTACGATTATGTGAAAGGTGTCGAAATATTTATCATGTAAAATTTTATTGTACTATGTATAAATGGAGGTTGCTAAACTCTCCCTTCAAATAGTTTGCTTTAATGCTATAAGCCAATCAATTTTCTTATTAGTTTTTATATAAATTTCGATTAGTTTCGAACTGACGAACAAAATAAAATAAAACTTGAGGTCGACCAAACCAACGGGGATCAATTTTCGTTTTACCTGGCAATTTGTTTTTAAATAAAATTTTATTTCAGTTCTTGATATAATAGAATAATGTTGCTGTTTAAATATTAATTTTCCCGTACAGTAAAATTATGATCAACACAAAACGAAAACAAAAATAAAATTGAAAATGAAACTGATATAAAGAAAAACTGACCGTTTTTCCTGGTATGCGCGAGAGTATGATTTTATCGGTTTTTATATACGTCAGTAGAATTAAATCCGCAATCATAGGAAAATTTTCATTCAATAAAGAAGCCCCAACAGACAAATATTGAAATAAAGCTGTAGGTATAAAAAGAAATTTATCTAAAAATCGAATACTGATAAATTGTCTGTTATTTTCTTATCGCACCAATATAAAATGATTCATGATTTCAATATGTGATAAATTTTCCCATTTTCCACTAAATTTTCATTATCATCTATGAAAACATTTTTTATATACTTTGTTCCCGTATCGTGTGTTTTTTTTTTTGTTGTCACAAAATATAGCAGCGAATAAGGAAGTTATTGATTGTTTGTTATTATTTTTGTTTTATATTTCATTAACGCGAGTATTTTACGCATGGGAGTATATATATATATATATACAGATGTTTCGAATTTGCTTAGTAAAACTGTCTAACATAATGAAAATTTAATAGGCGTTATATTAATTAAATATGCTTGTAAAATTGCCAAATTGAATTTTTCCTTGTAAAATAATAATGGACTCGTTTTAATTTGAATTCCAATATTTTATTGTATAATAAAGATAAAGAAATGGACCATTATATAATATTGATAGATAAAATGAATGATTGATTGAAGTCCATGTTGCCACTTTAAGCAAATATACCAAAATCCAAATATTCATTAACTCACTAAAAGCTATTTCTGATATTCGGCTGTTATTTTAACTATTCCCAACTTTGATTCTTTGGTCGTATAAGATAAAAAAATTGAATTACGTTCATGGTCCGTCTAATCGTAATTACGTTTGGGAATTATTTTTGTCTTTATATTTTATACGCATATACGTATTGACTCTTGTCGTAGCTAGGCTAGGTTAGGTTAAGGTGGCAGTCTAGGAAGGCCGGCATATACACAAGTTGGTCCGTAGGCATATCAGAATTTATTATCTATACACCTACTCATTGAAA
Organism: Tipula vernalis; assembly: GCA_958295665.1. Lineage (NCBI taxonomy): Eukaryota > Metazoa > Arthropoda > Insecta > Diptera > Tipulidae > Tipula > Tipula vernalis. The sequence continues at coordinate 367,974,471 of OY282560.1, forward strand.
CCATTTTGAGCTATTAACAAAGCGCTGGATACTATTGACATCCATCCTACTGAAGTCCGTCAGATCATTTAAAAAGGATACCACTAGAAACTATAGACTGTTTGAGGCCAGACGAGGACAGGTACAAAGAAGATGAAGTACTATCACTTCCTCCTCTTCATCTTCACAATTGTGACAGTAGACATGTGAGAAGTATCCAGGTCTACTCGCATGCCTGCCTATGAGACAGTGTCCTGTAAACACTCCAAAAACCATACTGATCTGACACCAATGAAGTGAGATCAGTTATATGGATCTGACCAAAACTAACTTTGGCCAGACCTGCCGAGTTATTACACATGAGGTAATATTTGACCATCTGTCGTTCGTCAACTTACAAGCTTCTTCCTAAAGCAGTAGTTTGCATAATGCAAGAGGCATTCGAGTATCCCTTCTGCTTTATGTCCCATGTTGCCACGTCAAGCCACCTCATCGGCTTTTATATTCCCTGTACTATTGATATGCCCCGCTACCCACATAGGATAGATGTTGCACTGTGAAAATTTTTTGATTTTGTTTTTTGCATTTAAAAAACAGAAATGTTAATTAGATTTAAATGAAAAGACTTTTTTTCATTGGATTTTTTCATAGAACGAAAATCGACCCCCTGTTTAGTAATAAGTTTATTAAGTATGCTTTTGTTCGTGGAGAAAATAAAATAAAATTCACGATTGAATTTATTACTCTCGTGTTGATTTAGTAGTCACGGATTGAATTCATTACTCAAAAAAAAAAAAATTCAAAGTCTTCGCCTTGCACGTTCAACAGTCATCAAAGCGATAAAAGTATTCTGGGAGTTATGTTGTTCTTTGAACCTCCGCAACATCATCAAATGTCGAATTCACAGAAATCCCTAAATCAAAATGCGTTATTCACCAGGAGTCTTCAATGGGATGAAATGTTTAAAGTTATGTATTGATGCTAATAATGGAGGCTATTTTGAAAATTTTTAGGTTTATCGCCCTCGGGGTACAGTAAGTAAAGCGTTTTATTATTTTTTTTGTTTTTAATTCCCGATGGATCCCAGTGGTGTTAGGAAGAAATTTATCACGTTGATTATGGTGTTCTAAACATAATGTTACTAGCTTTTTCTTCAAAGGAAATTAAATCCACAGTAAGAGTAAAAACAAGTGGTCTTGCTTAGGATATGGGAATATATAGAACTACTGTTTTAAAGACATTTCATTTAATGGTTTTATAGCTTTGGATCATTTTCTTATGAAATTTTGCCAATTTTATTAATAGAAAAGGGTACCCAAACCTACAAGCAAAATTAGTGCAGTTTATAGGTTCTATTTCTCTTTTTGAGAGTAGTCGATATGTCTGTAACTCCATAAAGAAGCCTACCAGACATTGCCGTGTGATTACCGTAATGGCTTCAAAGGCTGTTATTTGTTGCCCAGTTCTCCATAACAGCGGAAAGCATTTAAACGATCTTTATGTAATCGAAGAGGATGCAGACAACTAAAGCAATCACGTTTAGATCTTCGATGGAGAAGACGAGAATAGAGATGAACAGCTACGAATTCGGGGTAAACAAAACAGAGCTGTGGATGAAATACAAAAAACTTTACTGATTTGGCACAAAATAAGCACCAAATTATTTAGATAAATAAGTAGAATTAAATTACCAGAAACTACCTTAAGAATAAGTAAAGCCTTACAGATATTACTTAAATTTTTCCTGTAAATACTTAGGTATAAGCATAAGGTAGTTGTTATTTTCACTTCGAAAACGACATAGCATTACCTAAGACTGCTGTTTAGCTTGAGACTACGCTGCAGAACTGAGCTGTCAGACAGGGGTCCTCGTTATCGATCTTTAATTTTCTTACTCATTTAGTTAATAAATTGTGTAACAGTTTTATAAAAAAAACTTTTTTTATCACAATATTTTATAATAAATATTCTCTGATGATGCAATCTTAGACGGTGAAATTATAATAAGATTTTTTATATAAATATTGTGATGAAAGAAGCTATTTTTTTTTTATAAAACTCGAAAATACAAAAAACACTCATTTAGTTGTTTTGGGTATAATAGCCTCCTTGACTTTATTTGTTTATTTTTTAACAGAATTCTGGTGTAGGCGCCAAAATATTAATAATTTATTTATTTATTTATTTACAATAATTTTGTGTTAGGAGCAACCATACTTAAACAATCTATTTTGAGCACGAAGCTCATTTACAAAAGATTGAGTAAAGTAGGCCCTTTAACATAACAATGAATTAAAAAAATTGTGGCTTTAAAATTACAGGATATCACCGGCAGCACCATTAAATTTTCACGTTCCATCTATAATGCTTTTGTAGCTTCAAGTGACTCGATGGTCTCCAGCCAAGGTTGATTTCTTCAATTTTTCTGATTAATTTTGAGTATGAGCTCATTAACAGCAGGGCATCAATTCGTATGAAAAGCAAAACTCATTACATTGGATACATCTTTAAATTCGACAAATTAGCTATAGTAAGAAATAAACATTTTTTTTTTAAGAAAATAAAAATTCACGACTGCCTGACTCGAAAGTCAAAGCAAACAATAAGGTACAATAAACCGGCCGACGACGAAGAAAAATTGTTGATAAGGTGAGAAACATAATATATAGTATGTACTCTTATAAATTAGTGGTTTAGACATAATTTTAATAAATAGATATGCACACAAAATTGTCTACCCCGCAATACATTTTTTTTTTATTTTTAGAATACTTACTAATTGAATATAATCTCAACGCTTAAAATTTAATACATATTCTTAATAGCATACTTTTCATGTTTGTTTACCGAACAGTACATCAACATTCAACAAAAACGCACATTTTTGTACCAAATACCCTTATACCTGTATTATATACATTATGTGAGTATATAGTATACCGAAATTCACTCATACCCCACAATACTTGTACAAAGAAAATGAATAAAAAGAAAATTTTCTAATCAAGTAATTTTTTCGATGTGTCGTACGGCATATACCATATAGGGGAAACGAAAATTTTCTATAACATTTACATAAAAAAAAAATCATTTGTTAGCAAATATGGGAATGATAAGACAAAACAATAATAATAATAAGCAGGTGAAATGCAAACAATTTTTTTTTTGTTTTTTGGTTGGTAATGGTGGGCGTTAGTAATGGGGCTGATAAGACAAGATAATTAAGGGATGTAATATTGCGAGGAAGGAGGGAGACCCACAAAATAACTTTATTATTTAATGCATAAAATGTGTATGTTTGTATCTACATATATTTTGTAGAAGACTCAGAAAATGTATAAGGAAAAGAAACATTTTTTGTTTTGTTATTTTTATTATTATTTAGGTTCTTAATTCATTCAATAGAATATAATTAACATGTCGGAATAATTAACTAAAGAGTTCATAAAAAGGTAAAAAAAACAAGAATTTATTTAATTAGTTTAGGCATTTTTTTATATTTTCAAGTGCTCCTTTTATTTATGTTACTTCAGTTTAGCATTGTACCATCCATTTTAGCACAAATTATTTATCTAAATTAAAATAAAAATTCCCATTTGGGAATGGAAATGGTACATATATAAATATGAGGAGAGGACACAAGATTTCCTGTAAAACTATTCACCATTCTAGTAGTTTCCCTTTTAAGTAAAAATTATATTGAAATGAGATTTTTATTACAGCGATAAATCAATTTGATGGTATCACATTCAAATGTATGTAGAGAGAACATCGAACAATAAGTACGGTGTTTGTTTTTGTGTATGTTCGAAGCACAGTAAGTGTAGAAGGTGGAATTTCTGTGTATGTACATATATCGATATCAGCCAAAAGGATAGAAGAATATCTGCTAAATGGAATTTGTTCTTTTCTTATCGTAAACCATCATGTTCTGGCATCGTTTAGTATAATGTATTGCATGGGTATGGTCAATTGGTTATAAAGATTTATATTTTTATTTTATTTTTAGGCAATAAAAGATGAATAGAATGGTTTTATTTTTTATACAATTTATTATTCTTGATTCTTGTTAAAATTTTGCTATACATATTTCGGATTCATCTCCCAATAAAATATCGTATAGCAAAGGACCTAGAAAACTATTATGTATTATTTTTCATCGATAATATTTTTTTGATTGAAGTGGAACAAATAAAATTGAAATACATAGGAGCGAAAAATGATTTTAAATTTTTTATTTTGAATACAGTTGAGTAATTGCATACTATTAAAGTTCAAATAGTTTACATAAATCCTTTATCTTTTCCCAATTAAAAAATAAAATCATTTCTCTTAACAACAATCCTTTATATTGTATAATACATAATACACACACAAACCCAGGATACAATTTTTATATTCCATTTTAATTATGAAAAACTCAACACAAAAAACAATTTCATATAATTACTATTATTTTTTCATAATCAATTATTTATTCCAGTAAATCTTTTCTAATCTTAGCAAAAAAGAAAAAATTATAAAACTCAAAACTCCATAAATATTCTGAAATCCATTTTTTGCATAAAAAAAATGGAAATTGAGAAAAAATCATTTCCTCTATAGTATAAATAAAAAATTTAAATTATCATTAAATGGGTACGCACATATTGCATAATACAGTACTTATCTCGGTATGTATACATATACAGCTGCTTGAGCTTGTGATAATCTAAATTTGAAATATTTATTAAAATTAAATACAAAAATATTAGGAATTGGGATTAAGAGAACATGTAAAGCAGTATTAAAATTTTTAGAAAATTCAATATGTAAGCCGAAATTCCTTAGTCGAGTTTCAAAATATTATAACACACTTTCCAAACTGTCTCAGTTTAAGGGAATTCACCGTTATTCATTCATCGGGCGTATCAGAACCACAGATATTCTAGATGTACCAAATAAAATTAAAGAGAATACAAAGTCCAGGAAAAACTTTTAGAAGAACGAAAATCTAAGCAAGATGGATTACGTAAGACATTTAATTCTGGAAGCATGTTTATGGAAACATTATTTTAAAATTGTTAATTGAAATCCACTTATTGCTGCATTTTTTATCGTATTGAGCTCAAGCCCAAAAGAGATTGTGCAACTTTCAATCAAATTTATGTGAATGAACTAATAATAGCAGAAATTGAAGTAAGCTCTAAATTCTAGTCCCAAAACATTTGCCAATATTTCTACATAGAAGTGGTTTGCAATGAACTGAGCTTATACCGAACAAAGTTGTCACACATAGTGTAGCTACACAAATTAACGAAAACCGTAAGTGTATAGGAAAAATATCAACATACATAAAAAGTGTAGCAAACTAACAGAAGATAATGATTAATAATGAGTTTTTTAAATGCTAGCGGGAGTAAGACCAATATTTTCAAACAGTATATATCGCTCATTTGCTGCAATAGTGGCATATCTCGAAATAGTTATGTTTGGATGGTATTTGGGTTACGGTCCCACACAAGCGTTACTAGAGGTACCAAACACTAAGTTTCTAACAACATATTCCCCATTACATCTCTAAATTATACCCCAATGTCTAAATTATACCCCCTGAACAATAGTAATTTTTGAGTTGTCATTGTTGCAGCAAATGAGCGATATGTAGGTTAAGCTTTCTGATTTTCATTTCTAATTAAGTTAAAATGGTTGAGTAGTCCGAATATAGAGGCTTTTCAGTTCGAAACTGGATTAAATTATTATAGTTTAAAAAACGGTGGTTTTTTAAAAATTTTTACAATTTATTAACGTTTTTTATATAACAATATATGGTTAAAAAAATTTTTTAAATTACAAGCACAAAAAAACAAGCAAAATAAAATTTTCTAACTTATACGATTCTAAAAAAACACAAATTGGTAGTAAAATATCTTATAGTGATAATTTTAATAATTTTAAAAAATTTATTTACTATGGAGACTAGTTTCGGAAATTTCTTCCTTCATCAGATCCCATTACTACACTAAATTCAATGTCAAAAAAAAAAAAAAAAAAAATATATAAAATAGGAAAAAAAAAAAAAATAAAATATAATAAAATTATATGATTATTTATTGTTAAGTACATGACGTAGTGCGGCCATTCTATCCATTGTATCCATTGTTTAGTATTAAATCATAAATTTTGTTTGTTTTGGAATTGATTTTGTCGTTGAGTAGTAGTGGATTGTTGCGATGTCTGTAAATTTCCAACTCTTCTAAACGGTTCATATTATTGCCTTTAGGTAGTTTGTGTAAAATTTTCAAATTGTTGTTTATGTCAGTGTATGTGTGTTTTTCATTAGGGCAATAATATGAACCGTTTAGAAGAGTTGGAAATTTACAGACATCGCAACAATCCACTACTACTCAACGACAAAATCAATTCCAAAACAAACAAAATTTATGATTTAATACTAAACAATGGATACAATGGATAGAATGGCCGCACTACGTCATGTACTTAACAATAAATAATCATATAATTTTATTATATTTTATTTTTTTTTTTTTTTTTTTTTTCCTATTTTATATATTTTTTTTTTTTTTTTTTTTTTTTTGACATTGAATTTAGTGTAGTAATGGGATCTGATGAAGGAAGAAATTTCCGAAACTAGTCTCCATAGTAAATAAATTTTTTAAAATTATTAAAATTATCACTATAAGATATTTTACTACCAATTTGTGTTTTTTTAGAATCGTATAAGTTAGAAAATTTTATTTTGCTTGTTTTTTTGTGCTTGTAATTTAAAAAATTTTTTTTAACCATATATTGTTATATAAAAAACGTTAATAAATTGTAAAAATTTTTAAAAAACCACCGTTTTTTAAACTATAATATACAGTGATAAAAGCCACGGCACCTGATAAAAATGGATAAATGCCATCTTTATAATATATATTAAATTATTAAATACATCACGTAACAAAACAAACTTAAAATAATACCTATTGAACACCGATTTATAAATTACTAAATTAAATTAAAAATCAACTTCTTAGTAAAATAAAGAAGATTTATTGTGGGACACCACGAATTTAATAGATTTAGGATTCAATCAAACAAATTCCTAATTTACATATCTACATATATTAATTAACACTTTTTATTTTACTTCTTAATTTATTGTTACGTCCGTCAGTACTGTTTAAACGTTGTGTCGCAATTGTTTTATACTTCGCGTTTTTCATGACATCTCGTTTTCTCGTACTATAGGTACGAGTACTATACAGTCTCATAGATTAATGCCATTAAATACTTTAATCGGTAGGGTCACTTGAATAAATGTTGGATTCTACATTCGGCCATACTACGTTTGAAATCGTCCTCGATGAGCTCGGACTTCTTTGGTACAAATATCATCTTAGTCACCATCTTTAGTAAGTGTCATCTTAATCACACCTCTGGACTCTGCTTTAAATGGTATTTAATCGGTTTGAATTTACGATGACCGTGCTTTTCTCAGTTGTTGCCTACAATAAATAAATCGTTTTAAGGAGCTTTGTATCAAACTTGTATCAAATTAAACAACTCCTGTCCAATGGTAGCGGGTAGAATGTTTAATTGAAATTTTACAAAATTGCTTAAATATTTTGGGCTTTTGAATACCCTACCTTAAAGTTACGAAAGGACTCTTGGTACAATTATATTTATTGACTGCATAATGTTAATTCAAAAGATTTAAAAAAAAATGTATAGCCGGGTAATGCCGGGTGTTTCAGATAGTAACCTAATAAAGTAAAAACCTAAGGTCTATTTTATTTTTTACTTGCTTTTATTTACACGTAATGAGGAAAAATACCAGTACCCAGTATCACACAAAATTACGGAGGCAATTGGGGGAAAACTTTTCTTCATTGAAGGTTCCAAGTTTTCAAATGACTGGTTAGTATATCAAGGCCTGTTATCTAAGCCATCCTGCAGAAGTCTTAGCTAACTGCTATCCTTGTATTAGGACTGTCCAAATGAAATCAGTTAAGAGCGTGATATTTCGCTAACGAATTGTTTCCTAATAGTTTGAAATTATACGCCGAAGCAGACGATGGCTCAAAAGGCTAAAATGTAGCATTGGAGGGATCAGACTGAAAGTCTATCAAAAAGAATTAAATCGAGTTTTGAACTATTGTTTACGGAAATTTTTGAAAGAATGAAAAAAGTTATTCAAATATTAAAATGTTCAACTTATATATTCTACGATTAAACGAACACGAAACAAGTGGAAAGTGAAATCTGAGAATCAAATATAAGTAGAGAATTAACCGTTCGAAATGTATGCAAATTTTATTGTGTGTACCAATTCGAAAAAAAAAAAATTGTCATTAAAATTTTGATTAAAAGTTAAAAACATACTTTCGTAATCGTCCACGAAGCATAGTAAAATTTCTGGGCATCTGATGGAAGTAACAGCGATTTCGACAAAAATGGCTAAACAAATAATTATGTAACGGTATCATTTTCAGCTCGAAATATAAACGTCATAAAGAGCTCGTCGAATTGATTTCAATGTACCAACCTGTTTTATCTTAACAATAAAATTATTTCGGAAAGCTTAACCTATCTACTTAGAGAAAATAAAGGACTACAATTGGTAACATCTCTAACATTCATATGGTTTGCCTTAACCCTAACCCTTTTTATCCCAACAACAAAAATTGCTCCGGAAAAATTGCCTGCCCGCTTAGTGAACCTATAGGCCGATACCTGAAAATATTTCTGAGATTCCTCAAGATGGCGATAGTGTAGCAAATAATTTTTAGTCATCTTCACAATTTTCAAAAATTTGTCAAACCTTCCCAACCATTTTTAGCTTAATAACTCTAAAGCTTAATTGTTTCGGAAAGACCTAGGCACTTCACAAAAAAAGCGTTATAAATCATTGTGTTCCACTAGTTAGTTACACTATTTAATGTATAACTACATGTTTTCAGTATATTATTTACATTTCTTGTTAATAATTATTTAAATTTTGAACCGTCAAAGCTTTTTTTCGTATTGAATTAAGAATGTTGTTGCATTTTTTTTTTTTTTTTTTTTTTTTCAAAATACGCCTCGTTACTAGAACTACCGACCCGTCAAAATGACGGATTTACATTTATTGAATTTATTTTGTTTTATTATTATGTAAAAATTATTTTAGAAATTTATGATGACTTTTAATATGGTAATAAAGTAATTATATTAAAAATCATCAAAAATTCCCAAAACAATTCTAACAAAATAATTAAAAAAAAATTAATTCAACAAATGTAAATCGGACATTTTGACCGGTCGGTAGTTCTAATGTTAAATATCTGTCCTATTGATGCTTTTAGGTCAATATTACTTACACAGATACACAGAAGTGTTCAAACTCTTGAAACTCTAATGGGGTAAATATTCTCGACTTTTTCTCATGTATATGTGTATGTTGTGTATAACAAATGATATAGAAATAAGCTGTAAACATTTCCCTATAGAGAACATGACTGAATTTAGCAATAAACAGTAAAGTTTGTATATACTATACGAGTTTATAGTTAAACATGTAATATATGAGTATTTTATCCAATTTGTGAAAATACGTATTACTTTCTTTTACTCTAGTAAAATAAAGTATAGTAATCATGAAAATTTTGGAACTTGATATTTTTAGAGATTTATCTGTTTTGAGGTCCCCTGAGTCCGAAAAAGTGGGTTTCGAAATGGTGTCTGTCTGTCAGTCTGTGTCCTCTCTACAGCCCAGATGGTTTAACCAATCGGACTGAAACATCAGATGTAAGCTTTTTTGATAAATTGGGAGGTCCCAGTGAATTTTACTTCAAATCGGCTAACCGGAAGTGGCCACTCCCTTGGTCCAGGAAATTTATTTTGCAAATATCTGAAAAAGTATAAGGTTTACAAAAAACTACTTAATTCAAAATGTTTCCAAAAATTAAAAACAAATAAAAATAAAAAATTAAAAATTTAAAAAAAAAAAATAAAATTTCTCAAAATTCTCTGTTCGTTAAAGAAAGTCGTGTGTTGGCCACACCTCCATTTTTTTTTGTTAAGAATGGCATGAGAAGCATTTTATTTTTATGAAAACTAATGACGTATTTCGTTGAACATACATATATTATTCGTATAAACTTAAAGCTGGATACATGGCCGAATATAAACTATGCACAATACAATTTATTCTAGATTCTAACAAATTTTTTATTTTATTTATTTATTCCGCAGGGCATTCGTTAGAATACTATGTGTATGCTGTCCTCGTAAAATTAGACGAAAATATCAGCCAACAATGAGATCAAAAGCTTCACAGGTAAATTATATAGGATATATTTTTTATACATGCTCTCACTACCGAAACAGGATCAATAATTTTCCACCAAAACAGTTTTCACAATTCCAAATCATTCGAATAGAAAATAAAATGAATATTCCCCTATACATACACATATAAACGAAGAGAATAAACTTGTTTTCCTTAAAGGAATAAAACTTTTCGCAACAACAAAAAAGGATAATATATAAAAGGAAACTATAAATAAAAAATGTAACAATTTTTATTTTTTTAAATTTTTTTACTCCTTTAGTGTTTCTTCCATGTATTTTACAGGATGGATAGAAAATTAATAAATTTTTTTTCCAAAAATAAAATGGAAAAGGATATTAAAAATATGAAAATTATTCGATTTTTAGATATTTCTCGCATTTGGTAATACAACAACAAAAAGAAAATTTAGCACATAATGGAAAATTTTACTAAGCGTTATTTACATAAAAAAAGTGAACACAGGTGCTTTTAATTGCAGTGGTACCGTGCGATTATAACTCCACATATGAAAACCAAATATATTTATGTATATAATGTAATAAAAAAAAATTTAATAATTTCTGTAAATATAATATTTCAACCCTTCTACAGATTTTCACCTCATACTATCATGAAAAATGAACAGTATCAGAGAAAACCTCATAATTATACATACTATATATTATGCAGTATTAAAAAATTTGAGATTGTATTATAATGGAGCACCTGTTGATCATTATTTTCGTTAAAACAAATTTGCCATTCAGGGGGAAGACAGAGAACTGTGCGCAGTTGAAATAAAACAAATATTTAATTTCTGTATAGAGTTGATTATTTAAAAGCATTTAAAAATAAAAAATTTAATAACGAAACACTTTTATGTCATTATCATATCCGTATAAATTACATTATGAACGTTTTATCCTCATTTGACAGCAGAAATCCTACTAAAACTTTATACTTTTCTCAGAATAACTTTTTTATTATACTCAATTGAAATGTAAAAAAAAATCTGTGTATTTTCTCTCTAATTTAATTTATCTTAATTTGTCAATCAAAAAAACGGCAACAAAAAATTATGGAAAGTTGGGAAAACTAAAAAAAAAAAATTAAATAGAGAAATAAGAAAGTTTTTAATTTTTTTTATTTTTATTTAAACAATTCAACCAATTTTGACTCTAATTTTGTATTTGTTAAAAGATAATAAAACAAAAAATTTGGTATTTTAAACTATTTGCCTGACCCGGAAAATACAATAACAAAATTGTTCTATGTAGGTACATTTAAACTTGGTTTAAACTTCGTTTATATATAGATAAAGGTGAAAATGAATGATTGAGTGAAAATAAATAGACAAATTAATAACGAATTGCAGAAGCTTCAATAAATACCGCCCGTATATAAGGAACATTTACAGAGGGCGCACATACCATATAAATATAAACTCTTCAAACTTTTCTTGCAGCTTAAATGTTCCTAATCTAAATTCGTAAAATAACTTTTTAAACCTTCTTACATAAACACTGCTTCTTTTTTCTTGAAACAAATGCTTTATGATAAAGAAATTTTATTAGTCTATCATATATATTATTTACAAATACAACGAACAGATATGTTTTTAATGTGTTAAGAATACAATTAAGCTTAACAACAAAAGCATAATAATATAAAAGACGATACCAAACAATTAAAATGAGAACAATAAAATTTTACAAAAAGCTAACATAAACATATTTACAAAATTTGCAACCGTATAAGTCAGTAATTCTTAGGCGGTGTTTCGCGGAACTCTTGCGCATAAACTTTTTTAGCATTTCATGGTAATTTTATATTTTCTTATTTACTTAAATTATTCGCCGAAATTTATATTCAACAAATAGAATGAAAATATGAAAATGGAAAAATTCAGTTATTTGCAATGTTGACGTAATGTTTTGTATGTGATTTGTGAAACGAACAATATAAATTTTAGTGAAATAGTGAAATTTGATAAAATTATTTTTATAATTTAATATCAAAAAAAAAAAAATAAATATGTCAACGTTACATCTATCAAACTTTATTGAAATTCTAATTAATAGTTCAGATATTTTTTTGTATGTATTATGTGTGGTTTGTATTGTTATTTTCTTATTTGTGTTTGCCCAATATTTTTATAACAATATTAATTTAAACAGAATAATAATAATACAACTTCAATTAGGGTTTATTTCAATTTATTAAAAAAATTAATGAAAACAACAAGCAGCTATGAGTTGATTTAGCTTTAAAGATGAAAGGCTTATAGGAATACATTTGAGTGTATATACCACACATAATTTATAACCAAATTTAAAGGAATGCATTTGAGTGTGTGAGCGAAAACGTAGCTATACAAATTTTAAGTCTTTGTTGCCCAAATGGCATTAAAACAGTCACACGCTTAGAAGAAAATTAACGAGCGATAAGGGCTAATGCCTTTTTCATCGCTACAGCAATATTGATTGCGAAGTTCGATTTGAATATTTGATGCTTATTGAATAGCACACACTTTGAACAATATGGTATATGTATCTGGACATCTACGAAATTTCGAGTAAAAAACAAAATTGTTTATATTACCAGGCTCGTTGAAACAATTAAAATTATTTTAAAATTAGCTTCGGTAGAACCGATAATCAGTATTTTCTCAAATTAGATCTTGTTCGTTAGTTTTAGACCTTTTGTCTTTAGATATCTTAGAGGACATACCCTGTGATGACATTAGATGTACAGGGTGGGCCAATAAAAAGTATACAACGCCATTTTCTCAAAATATGTTCATTAAAATTGAAATAAGAAAAAACTGTAGCACTTTTTTTGAATCTATTACCAAAGCATTCCTAAATATACAAGCCGTCAGGATAATAGCAGCCGGCATTTTATTCACCATAACAATTTTAACTGGTCAAGGACCAGTTTAAAATTTTTGCTTGTATTTTATCACAATTGATCCCAATTTATCACAATTTAACTATACACAAACTTTATATTTTTTTATTATCACAGCTATTTTAGAAGCAACCACCAAAAAAAATTATGACACTTACCATAAAAATAACAAACTTTTAATTAACTTAGTGTGCGGAAAAAAATTTGCGTTCGTACGCAAAATTTGTGTGCATATATTAGTTGGATAACCATAAAATGACCTCGATTTTGATAATTTTTGACCATAATTATGGCGATCCACTAATACAAACACACATTTGATGTAAGTAAAATCTTGACTGACTGCGTTTTGTGTTTCTTTCACACAACCATCGATTTTATATTTTTATCTCCCTTTATTTTGACTGACAAACTTTTATTCGCAATGGAATTCAGGCTTAAATGTAAATCAACTATAAATACGATCAGTTTTTTTAGCAATAAAGTTTTAATTAAGAATTATTTCTAATCCGGTATAATTAAGTTTTGTTTGAAAAACACAATTTAGTTGCTTTGCTAGCAGTTTTTTGAGTGCGCAAATAAAGTGAGCAAGTCTAGAAAATGAATGTTGACGATAAAAATTGATTGGCAAATCTTTTGTTTTTTTTTTCTTATGAAAATTGCTTGCCTAGGCCGTTTGTTAAAAATTAAAATTTTGACATTAAAGTTAAAATAAAAAATTTTATTCAGCACAAAAAAAAAAAATAAAAAAATGTATCACGGTAGGGACCGTATATAAGTTTTGACATAAGTGTGTTAAAAAAACATAATCTCGTTTTTTAATATTAGTTCAGTTGATACATAAGCACGACGTGTTTCCTTCTGTATTTTATTAATACTTCATTTAATAAATTATACTTTTTATAAAGTAATAGTGTAGACAACAAAATAGGAAAATGATTTTTATAAATGCGCAGTATTTAATTTGGTAGATAAAAATATTTCACCATGATTATTTGTTTTTCACCAAATTTTTAACCAAATATTTTTAACGTGTTTACACACGGCATTAATAAACAATCGAGTATATTTACCCCATTGATTACAAAGTTATTACATTCTGCAAGCAAAGTTTCACAAAATTTGGTTCTTATAATAATTAGCCCGTTTTTATAGAAACTAATGTTAAGAAACTAATGTTCTACGTAAGATAAATTGTTAAGAAATCACATTAAAGTTAGTATGTTATTTTAGTAAGACATTTATGATACAAAAGCAAGTCTCTCAAACCTAAGGAGCTTCTCGTTTTTTTATTCGTTTTATTGAATATTTTCTCAGTTGGTTGAGGTTAAAGTTTTTATTTAAAATATTTTTAGAAGTTTTGAGTACAAAAAATGCATTTAGTTCTATGTTGGAAAATCTTCTTATATTATTAAAAATACTAAAAACATTAAATTCTGTATCGAAAAATAAACTAAACTACTTAAAATACTATATTATATCTCATTAAAATAATTGAATTTATTTCAACATACTCAAACATTTTCAAAATTATTTCAATTCAGAAAAAGACAAATCATTTTAAGAGCACCTAAATCTTTATCTTATATTTTATTATATATAAATCAGTTTATTTTGGAGACACAGCAATTATTGTAAATCAAAGTTACTTTATTTTTGCGTTACACCGCACACACAAATTGACTCACACCACACCCCGCGCATCGTTTGGTTCACTTCTCGTGCTCAATAATCAAATCACTGAATAAAATTCTGTTTTTATTTATATGTATATTTTATTAAAATATATAAATAAGAAGAAGAAAAAAGAGCTTTCAAAACTTTTTACTCCGTCAATAAAAACAAAAACTAATTCACTTAATTTTCATTCTTTTTCTTGTTTTTTGTGCGCTCTTCATCATTTTTCATTTTCTTCGATTTTTTTATGTTGTGTATTGAATGTTAAATAATTTCCCTTCTTCAAAAAAAAAAAAAAAAAAAAATTAATTTAATAAAATAAAAATAAATAAAAACAAAAAATACAGAAAATACTTAGGCTTGTGAATACAAGTAGGAATGAGTTTACATAAACTGTAGTCACTATACTGCAGTATACAGTTAGTCATGTACATCATTGAACTTTATGCAATTTTTCACGAAAACTACAATATTTTGCTTCTTTTTATTATTTGTACACTGCATGGAAAATAAAAACATATTTTGTTTTCTTATCAAGGGATAAATAAACGTTTTGTTTTTGTTTCTTTGTTTATTTGGTCGCAACAGATAAAGGTTAATAAACGACGATGAGGTTAGTGCTTTAGACGATGTGTTAATAACAATGATATATTAACAACCAACATTATGTGACCCAATTTGAGGACTTTTTCGCCTTTTGATAGAATTATCCTATAAAGATAAATATTTTCCTTCCGCAAACATTATGATCCGAATATCGTAATTAGAACTGAAAAAGTTTTTTTTTTTGTCGTAAATTCAACAAAATAAAATCTTCATAATACCGAGCTAGATACACAAGGCCGATGACTTCTTTCTAGAGACGTTTTCTCTATACATAGATATTTCCTCATGTTTATAAGTTTTAACTTTCAAAATTTATTTACTTTTCACTCCATCTGAATAAATACATATAAATCGTCTCGAAATTTAATATAAATAGTTTTGAGATAAAATCTTAAATTGTTATAAGTTATGCAAAGATCATTACAGAGATTGAATTGACCTGCGAGACAATAACATTTTGTTATGTTAAAAAAAACTTTGTCCGCCATCTTGTCGCCTGATTTTAATATCGAATTGAGCAGCTTTCTTAAATACAGACAAGTCAACCTCGCACTGACTATCTATTTATTAGAAATGTTAAGAAATAAATTTGGTCCGAAATTCGATTAAAATTTGTTGCATCAAAAGCTCTAAGCCTAAATTTCAAAAACATATGACCTATATTCATCATAATATTGACAGACAATGAGTTCTAAATACCGAATGAATTTCATACATTTTTTTGTATATTTTAGATGAACGATATTATATTTTCATATTCATTCATTTTTTCAGTACAGTATTTTTTCTGGGAAACTAAAAATGAAAACCAAAAAATTTACGCCTCATTTGGGAAAATTATATAAAAATGAAAAACTGGAGTTTTATTTGGTTGCGGGGTTGTTGTTTTTGTGAATAATTCGTTTGTAACTGTTTTGGGAGCTGGATTTTTTTTTTTTTTTTTTTTTTTGTGAGGTTTTTCTCATTTTGTAATTTTTTTCGTTTGGTTTTTTGTTGCTTTTTTGCTGTCTGGTTTGAACTTGGGTAAATTGTTTGACATGAATATTCAGAAGTAATTTGGTGTTTTTACGGTATTTTTAACAAACGGTTTTTGGATTATGTGCTATATTTTCATCAATTGGAAAGTGATAAAGCTTTTGTATGTACGCATATGTAAGCATTATGTGTTGTGTGTGTATGTAGATGAAAAGAGTATAGTAGCGAAACAGAAACTAGATAATCTTGTAAAGACGTGTTGAATGAAATGGTCCGTTGATTAAGGGATAGTAAGGACAGGAGTATAAAGCAATAAAATAAATCCTTGTGGGGAAAGTTCATACATTTATCACAATAAAATCGGTATAACCTTTACTTTATCACCTTTAAACATCGTTGCCTAACCCGTCATATTGTTAACAATTTGGATGAACCACGAAAAACAGTAAATACAGTGCTGGGGAAATAAAATAACATCACCTTGGAAAGGAATCTCGTAACAATAAATACGTTTTATTTTTAGTTTGCTAAAATTTTCATTTATTATTACCACAATTGTTATTGCTGGCATCAGAACACAAAGGAAAAAATTCTAAAAAGTAAATATGGAAAATTTATATTAACATTTTTGTGTACCAGAGTAGCGCTATACACGAGTATACATGTACGAAGTACATAAAATAACTGGCAAAGTATATAATATATGTACATAGAAAAGAAAATAAGGGAAATAACCATAATTCATCCCCAACCAAAAAGGGTTAATTTTCGGATTTCGAAGAAAGTCAACAAAAAAAAATTAGAATCGAGTTTTTTTGTGGTGAATTTATTTTTTTTTTTTTTTTGTTGGCTTAAGCCTAAAGATGAACGGAAAATATGTTTACAAAATTAAATGAGGATTAATGGATATTGTTTTGTTTTTAATTGTTATTTTTGATAAATGGCAGGATAATCTGATTAATTTTGGAGCTTTTCATATCTTCCAGTTATCATTTGAAGAGTTAGATTCTTGCTGTGGTTTAAGATTATTTTTTAACTCTAGGCAAAAGATTAATGAATCAATAAAATTAACGTAACAAGAGATACAAAATACATTAAAACTAAAATAGGCCGATGGAAGGTTTCTGGCATTAAATTTGTTTGAAATAAAAATATGCAAAACAAAATAAATAGATTGAGTTATATCTTATGCCCCAGGGATGAGTTCCACAAGAAAGTCATGATTTCGCTAGGATGATAGCCGTTAATACGCCCTTTCCAATAATGAGACTAGGAATTTTGTCCGGATTCCTGATATCGTGGACGAAACTAAAGGACAGCTAGTATACTGGCTCAGTTTCATTCTTTTCTTCATGCTGCTCAATCTTCTGTTTGGAAAAAACTTCTCCTGGCCCCATAAATAGGCACACTCGACCTGTGTAGCCGAATCTTACCCAAATCACTGAGAGTGCCTGAATTGGGGCATCAAGAGAAAATACTCAACGGCTTTAGTGAAAATTATTAAACATTTACATTTTAATTTGAATCCAACAGGATTGATTACACGTTTTATTTTTTGTTAGAAACTTCACCGGCTCATAGATAGATAGACCAATAATTTTTCTTTTATAATAAAATTATAAGTATTTTGAAACGTGCGCCTTTCCTCATGATAGTTAAAAGTATTCCCCGAATTTTGCATGACTAATGAGGGAATCAGCGAATCAGTAACAACTTTAAGTAAGAATGCGATCTACAGAAAGTGCATGTTACTGACCAGCGAATCTATAAGAACTTTTCGTTCAGTTCAGCTACCACATAATAGTGCGAAAATTAACGTGCAAACTGAAGGATCTGTTAGAATACATCAAAATTTTCAAAGCAAACTTTTCTTAAAAATAATAAATTTTCCTATTCACTTTACACTTTTAATACTGTATTTGTCAGCTGTTATGGTTTCATTGGCCGGTATGTCAAATATTCTGTAAGGAAATAATTTCGTTAAATTCTGAAAAGATTCTTACTGATTCCCTAGTTCCCCAAAAAACTCATATTTAAAGCGCCCTTCAAAAATGAATGATTCATTATTAAAACATTTGACAATCGTGTTATAAAAAAAAAGCTTTGTTAGAAATAGTTTGATAACTGTTGCTTATACAGAAACATAATCTTCTTTCTTAAACAAAATTGTATGGTCAGTCTTTAAATTCTTTACTCTAACAATAGGATAAAAGTTACAAGAGATATCTCAATAATTTCCTCTAGTTTGCTTATTTTTATTAAAGATAAACACATCAGAGCCGGGGTAAAATTCAAATAATTGAAGTATATTTAGTGCCAACAGTAAAGAATTATTTGAAGCTTAAACAGGTTTTAAGCCTAACTGAATTCGAAAAATTCAATAAATTCGATTTATTAAATCGAAGTATTTATGTCTAGGCATAAACCCCGTTATTACCCCGTTATGTCAAGGCATATACCCCGTACTATGATAACCTTTTCATTATTATGTAGTCCTATAATTTATGGCAATTCTTTGTGTAAAAGTGGTTCCTATTTTAATTTTAAAAATTTGCATAAAATGTTTTGTGTTCAACAGGAGCAAATGGCGCACAAAAGAATGGAATGTTTTCATGACCGTCTAGTTTTTTTACTTGTCTCAATTAAATTTAATCACCATAAATGCAATAACTAAGCACAAAATTGTGTAACAACAAGAGATATCCGCAAGTGGATACATAAGTACATGCGTGCAGAACTTCAGAACGCTGTTTTGAAATAAAAATTTGAACCGTATTTTAAAATCAAGTTTTATCAAAACCAACCCAATCTTATTCTCCTGATTCAGAGGAATAAAATATTTGAATTACATTTCAAGAATAAATTTTAAAAGTGAAGGACTAGCTTATTAAAATGCGCCCAAAAGTATGTGAATTTCTGGTAAACTTTATAAATTAATTGGAACGTCCTACAATAAACCAACACTTAGCATAAATTTAAACGCCTTTTCACCCAATATCTTGAAAGTCATAAAAATTTATATTTTGTATGTAGGTAGGTAGGTACTCATTTTATCCTAATTGTTTTATTTAATTGTTTACAAAATTTTAATGTTTTACATCGCGATTATTTTTAATTAAAATTGAAATAAAAATTTTGATTTCTGTTTATTTACAATTAATTTATTTATTCCAAGGTCATGTAAATTAAAATCTTTTGACGTGCCAAGCGACACATGATGTATTTGACAACATATGTTATTCATTGAATATTATAATGGGTTAACTAATCATTACTAATTATTATTTAATATTATGTGTTGTGTAACAAAATCTCTAACTGACAACATCAACATCAAAAAGTACAAATAAAAATTTCATGAATTTTATTTCTTTTTTTTATTATTCCAGAGATTTGCATCAAGACGTTGTTATTCAACATGTTCACTACATGGCATTCAACATGTCAGGCAAAATTCATGTGAACAAACATACATTTAGTGATTTTTATAAACCGAAAAATAAATAATAAAATAAGTTCCAATCAATGCGCTCGAATAATCAATTTTATTAAACAAATAAATAAATATTTTTTATATTGATTTAAAAAAAAATCTTCCCGACTCCATAATATTATAAGCAATAATGAAAATATAAATTGCAATTCTGATGAATTCTTATATAAATGGTTTCAAATTAAACTAGGTATGTACTTTGAAAAATTTATCACAACCTCCAGAAAATATGTAATCAATTTTTCACACCCCCACTCTGTCACCCTGTATTATTCTTTATAATATTGTGTTGCACAGAATTGTTGTTGTTATATATTCAATTTTATTTTACCTTTATTGTTTTGTTTCTGTTAAACACAACACACTTTGAAAACTTTTTTGAATTAATTGGAAAATTAATTTTTTCATATAATATATAACTTAACTATTCATATTATAAATGTTTATTGTTGTTATTTTGTTGTTTTTGTTGTAAAATGCACTCAATTTACCTCTATTTTATAATAAATAACAAACAAAACTCACCTTCCGCCCCTATTATGTGTATATAAATTCCGTTTGTATATAAGTTTTCATTCATGCATATTTAATTCTTCATTCAACATTTTTTTCCGCTAAAAACTGATTTTTGTTTTTATTTATTTAAATTTTTCCTACCCAGTGCCAGTACATACATAATTTATTTATGTATATATGTACAATGATACTACTGTAACCAATATCGCTTGTTATACATTCAGGATGCTTTACTATAATGTCAATTTAATGTTTGTCTTTATTTACATGTACCCCTCTCACTTACATTTGTAAGAATATTCTTCGGTACCAGTTTTGTTTATTTTTCCATTTGAATTTTAGATACGAGTACGGGTACATAATACATACACAAATATATAGCGGTAAGTTGTTGCTTTGACACACGATTGCACACTGAGATATTTAAGATTTGAAAACTAGAAATTGATTTTATTGCAAGAAAAAATTTAGGGTGTTAAAGATAAATTTACTGTCGGATTAGAGCAATTAGAATTTATGAAAAATGGGCCTGTTCCACAAATTTCTATTGAATTAATCCTCCTGTTTGTCGAAATCATCTCAGAAAGGTCGAATTCTTAAAAGTGTCTCGCAAATTCTAGAAATATCTTAGAAATATTGAACTATCTGTAAAATATGTATACAGGCACACAAAACTGGAATAACCTAGAACAGTTTCAAATAATCTTTCACCAAAAGATGTCAAATCTACAAAATTCACGAAAACCCCAAAAAATCTTGATGGTAAAACATTATCATTTTAAATATTTCAAAATGAAAATTTTAAATATTTAGAAAATCTCGAAAAATATCGAACAATTTAGAAAATGTCAAAAAAGAGTCTGTTAAAAACTAGAAATCCCCTGAGAAATTGAAAACTTCGAAAATACGAAATAATACACAGCAGAGAAGGAATCGGGACATGAAGTGTTCAGATTGTGAAAATTCTGAATGTGATTCTGTTTATACCTATTAAAATGACTGTAAAACAACCATAATATTAACCAGGTGAAATGGGATTAACTCAAACAAAAAACACCATCACTGAATATAGTGTAATAAAACTGTCTGATATATTTCTCTTTTAAAATTAAAAAGAAAATTGAAATAAATTGAAAAACAAATATGTCAAGCTATTATTGTATATTTCTTATTGAAATCATTTCCGGAGGGGGTTTTGAGGCTGCTGATTTTAATTATGATGTCAGATTTTGACAATTCAAGATACAAAACAGCGACTACAAACATGATAACCTTAAATATTGAGTGTCTTTTAAATGTTTAGCTAGATTTAAGGGGCTCTTAAGATAGCTGAAACTGTATAGAGTGAGATAAGATGAAACTAAGAGGTTAAACCCAATTAATCCTCACATCTACTTTTCTTTCACATTGTCTTGTGAAGGAAAGTGGACATGGAAGCTACAACCTATTAAAATGTAACAACACACCTGCTGAAGCAACTAGCCCTTAAAATAGACGGCGATGTGTCAAATTTAAAAAATAAAATTTTCAACAAATATTCTAAAAATCGATAGATGAATTCAAGAAAAATAATGTTATATTATGTTTAAAAAAAATTGGAACTATAGTTTAGACTTCATCACGAAGAGATTAAAAAAAAACATAAAAATCCGATGATGCACACCAGTTTTCGAAGGAAAATGCTAACTTTAAATAAGGAATTTCCCTTACTAATGTAAAATTTCTTTATTATTTACGGTTTATCGGTAATCAAAGAAATCCGGCAAATGAGAAAGCCCATTTAAGTAGTGTATGTTGACCACTCTGTATCCAGGTGATTAATATTATAAAATTTGAATCTAAAATTTCAAAATCAACCAAGTGTAAAAGACTTTAAATTTGCAAAGTTGCACAAATCCGAAGATGGACAAATGCGCGATACTTTATGCAGATGGCTGTCGCAATACTTCGAAAAACAGTCATGTGTTGGCACATGTACACTGAAAGATCTCTAATATTTTATAATCGAGTTATATAAACTTACTGGATAGTTTTCTTTAATGGATCTCATCGTTTAAATAGAAGCATTAAAACTGGAGCATAGAAGCAATAATTTCTGGAAAAAATTGGCCATTATGTCTTGAATGTTATTATGTAACATTATATTTACATTTACGTAAATTCCAATTATAAACTTAGAATTTCATTGATGTTAGGTAGATTCCGAATTTTTGTTGTTCGCAACAGTCCATAGTGCAAGGCTTCGTAACATCGTTATTCAATTTTAACTGGAATCGCTTGAAACAAATTTGATTAAAAACAACTTATATAGCAACCCTACATACCGTACACCAAAATACCCCTACACGATTATTTTCCTATTATCGTAAATTGAAGTTGAAAACATGTAAACGAAAATTTCATAGTATTCCACCCACACAAATTTTCCGCAGTAGACTCATACGTTTTTATATAAGATGAATACATGTAAACGGTATAAGCAAACACATTATAAAGATAAAATTGAATTTGATTGATGAAATTTTGACGAATTTATTGGTTAAAAAAATATCTAAATAAATGAAACGATATAATTGCCAAAGAAAGTACAAAAAACATTATGGATTTTTTTGTTGCATACACCACATAAATGAAAATACCGAAAAATTAAAAACAATCAAATTATCGTAAAAATTGGTTGATAAAAAACTACCATTATCACGAAAACAAGAAGAGTAGAACAAAATGCTTATACAAAATAATAATTCTATTTGACCTTTTCTTTGGTATTGTGCTTTCTATATTCGTCTTTTTTATTATACTTGGAATCTAACTTAATCAAGTTATTTAGAAATATAAAAAAGTAAAATTAAGTTTTACCAATCGCAAAATCAATAAAAGAGGCCAAAGTAGTTTTGTTTAAACCTCGAAAAGCTTCGATTTATAGAATAGAGACATCACTGTGGTTTCTCGATGATGTCCCAGAAAATCAAATTATTATGATTTTATTATTTTTCCTATTTTTTGTATTTCAACATAATACTGTATTTTTTTTTATTTATACTGCAATAATAGCATAACAAAAGAGCTTTATCATAATGAAAAAAAAAAAAGCTTTTTATGTTTTATCCACATGTATGCAGTAGATCTATTTACAAGTATGTATGTACATATATAAGCATATATCTACATACATATATGTACACCTATCAAGTTTTCTCATAAAGTAAATGGTAAATGACTATTAAATATATATGTATATTACCAAAACATAAATTTAATATCAAAGAAGCACCGAAAAAAAATGTTGGCAAAATTTAATTGATTGATTATTAAATTCATTAAAAATGATACACATTGTAAAATGAATCAATTGATGTTGATTTTTGTTATTAAATAGAATCTCTAGACTCTAGAGCTTTTCAGATTTATTTTATACATCAATTGTACAAATACATACATACATCCATATGTTATGAGGTGCTTATCTAATACAATTGGTGTCATTAAAATTGTTTATTCAATTGAATTGAGCGAATTACTTTTTATGTTTTTATTAATAGGAATATTTATACGGTTCAGTATGTATAAATAGATTTTGTATTATTACAATTTCTAAATAGATTTGATTTTGGAAACAATATTTATTGGATTTGAAATAGTTTATTCAAAAATTGGATCAAAACTTTATACTTAAAAATATTAAGTTTCAACAAATTACAAGATATATTTTTATGTTTCTGTTGAAATTTCCCGCTTTGGTTTTAGAAAAGTTTTAAATATGGAGTCGTAAAAATAACCAGCTACTTCAAAATGTTCATCAAATGTTAAGAACAAAAATTTACTCTCTGGAATAAATAAAACAAAATAGAATTTTTGAAATATTATTCCAAACATTTTGATTCTGGGGTTAAGTCTATCCATTTTTTTAATATCACTCTATCTATATATTACAATATTTCTTGAAGGAATGATATCGCTGCTTTCTGTGGCCGTAGCTTATATGCAGAAATTTGGGCTATACTCTTTTTTATAAAATGAGACCCTATTGTAAATGAGCTCCTGCTCAAAATAGGGAGTTTCAAAATTCAAGTTAATAAATAAATAACACTTATCTAACTAAAACCTTCTTTATTCAAAAGTGAATTAAGTTATTTTATCAAAATACGATTAAATTTGGTATTAAAACGTTTTAATTAATCTGAGTTCACCAGGAAGAGATTACCCTCAATTATATGTTTTAATGAATATCTTAAGGGATCGCTAAATAACATTCGCTGTTCAACCACTACGAAGATAGACTGATAAGAATTTGATTTTACCAAAATTCGATTTCTTTTTCGATATGAGTAATTGCAGCGATGTAGAGGAGAAAGAAACTGTACTCGACCTAGTCTGCACTTGTCCCCATCTAGCGCAATGCAGGTGGAATTTTAGAAGCTCCTTTATAGGAACGCTTCGTTGCAAGCTTTGGATAGTTCAATGAGCAGAATTGAGAAAAATGTATATGTGGTATGGCTATGGACCATTTTTGTTTCTACGCCGCTCCTTGGGACATCCACCCTAACCTAACCTAATTGCAGCAAAGAAACATTTGAAGATAATAATACAAATTCTCATTCCGTTAGAACGTCATACATATTGAATAAATAATGATCATAGGAAAAAATTAGAAGCAGGTATTTGATTTAATCCAGTTAAGCATAACCTTTTAAATATTTGAAAACACTTAAAAGAACTTGCGATAGTTAAAGGAACAAGTCACTATTATATATTTTACGAAGGCTATCCTTTTTTAATGAAAATTGCCGATTCGACCAAAAGAAAGAAATGAAGAAAACCTTGCCTCTTAAGTAAATCTTTCCCAAACAATGTTAAACCTAAATGTTGACTTTTTTTAAATTTAACTAATTTCAAACATGTCGAATTTCATCAAATGGATTAAGAATTAGCCTAAATATGTAAATTGTATTATGCTCTTCCTTATCTAAGGATCTATATTTATCTAAAATGTTTTGTACCTAATGTGGTTTTGAATATGCCACTGTAAATGGTTCCCATTAAAAGGATGAAAAATGCCGATTTGAACATTATATTTTCATAGTCACTAACTTTAAAATTTTATTGGTTGAATTTTTCTAATGACCGCCTTAAAGTTTTAACAAGATTTGACAAATTGCTCTTGTTTACAAAATGCGGTAAATATAGGGAAGTTAAAAATTCATTTTAAGCTTGTTTAAGTAGAAGACAATAATTTAAAATGAAAACCTCTCGATTACTGAACCACATAAAACCTTACAAAAACGAGTTACCAATTTGTAATTATTTTACATATGTACATACATTATTTTATATACACCACTATGAGTAAACTTTCAAAATAAACACAGAAATGATTTCTAAAAATATAATTGACAATTCTGTGAATGTTAAACTTCGATTAATAAGAAGCTTACGAGATATTTCATATTAGTCTAGCCAAATGAAATCAAATAGATATTTTATTGTCTGCTGTATTCATTTTGTATTTAGAGTTATTACACCAAATGAATTTACACTTACAGTTGGATCAAATTAATTAATATTCAATGTAATATCAATAATAAACTTACCAATAATTCATTAAACACTTAAATATTTGTGTTTTTTGTATAGAAAAGCACAATAATTTTGTAAAAACAGGAAACATTTTTTAATGTAAATCAAATTTTTTAACCGATATGACAGACGGTACAAAACATAAAGAAAAAATAAACTAATTAGTGTTCAGCAATTCCCCCTTAGAACGGTGCGG
Source organism: Tipula vernalis (assembly GCA_958295665.1). Lineage (NCBI taxonomy): Eukaryota > Metazoa > Arthropoda > Insecta > Diptera > Tipulidae > Tipula > Tipula vernalis. The sequence continues at coordinate 368,000,697 of OY282560.1, forward strand.
CGTTGCTCGCAGTAAAATGCTACAAAATGACAACAAAATATCATTTTATGAACCAAAATTTGAAATTGGATGTGAAACTTTGCTTAAAAATTAGTTTTATTTTAAAGTTAAGTCGGAATACTTATTACGAAATTTGTGTTGTATGGCTGTAGTGATTTCTTTTATTGTCTAAAATAAATTTTATCTACATACTAGATAAATAATATGCAGTACATATTTTAGAGTTCCATTTTTGATAGAATTTGCAAAATCACGTGAGCTTCTTAAACAAACTCTAAATTTTTATAGTGGATTTCGAGGTACACAGAAGGAGTGACAAATAACAGTTACTTGGCAGGTAGTCCAGTATCAATTTAAATTTAAAGTAAATCTATTTGCTTTATTTTACAAAAATTTAGGCAAAGGTGGCGAGAAATGTCATGGCAAAATACTTATAATTTCGTTTATAATTCGTTTATAATCGCAATCGTCGTGACATTTTATATTCAAATTTTTTTTGCATACTTATAAATGAATATTTCTTTCAAATTCCAAGCATGCATAATTTATTAAGGTTGTGTTCTGTCATTGTCACATTTGAAGCTGATATATGAATGTATATAGTACAACCTCCCATCGTTATGGCATTAAGTTATATGTTAAATATCCATTAATTACTAATTAGTGATGATTTGACGTTTTACTCGTATTTCGATTCGAAATTAATCAAATTTGTCTTGTACATACATACGAGAGATAAATACATCTACATACATATAGTTACCATCGCAAACATAAATATTTATGTATAGTATAAAACATGAAATTATATTTTAATAAGCTTTTATGGTGTTAATGTGATTTTTTTGTTGTGTATAAATTTTATATGTTTCATTTTTATATTTTAACGATTTTGATTTAATTTCATTTGCATAACAAACGAAAGATAAAATTGAAATTTCAAAAGTCGTTATCATTTATTTATATTTAGTGGATAATGGTACAGCTAATTGTATATTATGTTGTATATGACTATGTATGTATGTATGTCTATATAAATTTAAATAATTTTTCAGTTGTAGGGACATGATTAATTTTAATTGCATTTATTGGGATTAAATCATCGAATATTATACGTAAATGCGGATGATTCGCGATTTTATACATAAATGCGAATGATTCGTCACCACCCGTCATAGATGTGTCAGGTTATATTGTAGTTAAAAACAAAATCGTATTTATAGATTAAACTAATTAAAATCAGCTAAATATTATACGTTCCCAACTCAGTTGCAATTAAATTTTCATCGCGGTTAGTTGTTATATAAAATGTCGACCGAAATCGATTTTCATCAGTTATCAATGTGGGATATTAATAAACAATTATTAAATAACAGATTTTTGTCAGACGTCGAATTTATAATAAACTCTGAAATTTTATATGCACATAAGGGCGAGCTTTCTAAACGCTCAGAAGTATTTCGCAATAAATTTACAAGTGACAAGAATAAAAGTTTAATTAAAATTCAGATAAATAATTATAGTTATCACGATTTTAAAGAATTTTTATCATATTTATACTATGACACGTGTACAGTTACCACCGACAATTTTTTACCGTTACTAAATTTATCGATTGAATATAAATTATATAAATTGGAAAATTTTGTAATCAATAATTTTATGTTACAAGCTGATAATCGTAATATAAAAAATATTTTAAATATATTTGATTACTGCGTTATCAATAATTATAAATTACTTTATGAATGGTCAAAACAGCTGTTATCACAGAGTCTATATCATTCATTTGAAACTAGCGAATTTTTAGTTATAAATAAAGTAACACTAATGGAAATATTAAATTTTAATAATTGTGATTGTGACCGGACCACAGAAATAATATTTTTAAAAGCTCTACTAAACTGGATCAAATCAAATCAATCGGAAAACGATGAAAATTTATTTAAATTACTACGAATAAATAATTTTCAAAATTATCATCACCTATTTAATCAATATAAAATAAAAATTCCCGATCGAGATTTAACACGAAATAATAATATTGCTAAACGGGAAAAATTTATAAAAACTGTTTCGAAGATAAAAGTCCGTCAAAATAAACCATTTGAATTAAAATTTAAAATTAATAAAAATATGTACTTAATGGGTTTATGGCTTGGTGTAACTGAAAATTTTAATGACAAACAGATAGCCATTATTATAAATTTATTATTGAGTAATAATAAAATTGTTAAAACAATAAAACATAATATTAAAAATCCATTTTATGATTCGATTGTAAATTTTTATCAACCATTTCAATTGGAACAAAATGTTGAATACAAAATTCATATTTGTTATCCGGATGTAACAGATCATATTGTAATGCTACCAAAACATGCAATGCTTTTAGATGGTTTGGAAATAACATATAACGAACAAACGGCGCATGCAATAAAACCTGTTGGACATCGTCAATCTACGGAAGAAGAATATTCACCAATTCATGGGATTTTCTTTAGAAATGTGTAAATTAAAATTGTTAAATAAAATTTATTTTTTGAAAAAATATTACAGTAGATAATTTATTTTCTCTATATCAATCTTTATTTGGATTAGAAAATTGCTTCCCACGTTAGTATAGAATTTCTACAATTTTTAGATATTCCCACACAGAACATTAACACGACTATTAATTAACACGATTCAACAATAAAATGATTAATATGAAACTAACTTATTTTAATCCATATATTTAAACCTTAATGATTTTTACTTATTGTGAACGTGAACGAGACAATTTTGTCGCATTTAAAAGCAATACGCTGATTTAACACATACTGTGTACAATATCATAAATTTATGATAAATAATAAATAAATATTATAAATTTTTCATTTCATTTTTTCCTGAAATTTTTGTTTATTAAATTTCTTATATTCCCAATAATTTGTTCGTTATTTTACATTATTTTGTAAAAGCTTGTCCAAGCCCCCATGAATGACTAACTAGTTAATAACAAGGCCTTTTTCCTTTTCAAGTTGGAGATGGGCAACAATTTCATCGAGAAAAGGAAAAAATTTACTCGCTTGTTCCGCACAAAGTTTTTTTCACTAACAATACCTAACAGAAAATCTTGGATATAAGACATTCGTAGCGTAGCATACTAGTAAACAAAATTTGGAAATTGTATTTCATTACCGAAGATTTTCCAATAAAGCCACATAACATAAATCCTTTGAATTTAATTCTGTATCATAAACCGAGCGCAGAAGGTAGCAGGCCACAAGAATAATATTTTTTTCTATTCCTTCGTTCAAAAGAACTACTTTATTTAACCAAAACTCGAAGCTATAATAATAATCACTATAGCATATCAAAAACTGTCATTCAATAATGATTTATTTTACTCCCAAGGCACTAAAGTAGATGAGTTACTAGATCTTTTAATAAAGAATTCGAATAATGGA